>CAJINV010000002.1:5870475-6470475 GCA_905178155.1 Amoebophrya sp. A120 | reverse complement strand
CCGCATCGCAGATTTCGATTTTCATATGGGCGGCGGGAGAAGGGGGGATTTATTTTACTTTTGATACTCAATGGCGCGTCGTGCGGCCAAGTAGTCGCCGGCGCAGACGAGCTGGACCGCCATAGTGTCTCTGGGTACTCGCGCGTCAGCTAGGGAATACGGCTGGAGCTGCAGTTGCTGGGCGACCTCCGCTATGCTTGGGAACGCGGACGACGTGGACCCGGCCATGCTGCTTTTATGCAATGTAAATTTCCTGCACATGTACATAAATGCATGACAAATTTCGCTAACTTGCAGTGTCCAACTTGTCATGCTACACTAGGACTGAAGGCAAGTTTTGTCATGCAGAGACTGCATTTGTACGTGTACAGGAAATTTACTGTGGATAGCTTTGCGCGAAAGACACCACTGACTTGGATCCACCACCTGCGGGGGCAGCTACTCCTGTTGTCATTCCCGGCGCACGAAAACCTGCTGGTGCTGCTGCCCCGCCTGCTCCGTAAGGCCCCGGACGCACGCAAAAATTCGAAGTTGTTCCCGATCCCCCGAAGCCGGTCGTTCCCGCGGCGCCAAAAAAACCTCCTTGGTTTGCGGGCGCACGTGGAGCCCCAGTTCCGAATGTGGATCCAAACGCAAACTGCTGGTTGCCACTAGTACAACTCACAAACTGACTCACGGGTGGTAGCGGGTTTGGCGGCTGCGAAGAGCCCGGCTGTTGCGCTGCGAACGCCTGCTGTGCTTGTCCGAGCTGCGGCTGGTGCTGGGCTGCTGCGCCGAACTGTCCCCCCGTATTCACATGTTCCTGCTGTTGCTGTTGCGGCAGCTGCGGGAAATGCGCAGCTTGCGCCCCCTGGTGTAGTTGTTGACCCTGCATTTGGTGCCCACCCTGGCCGTGCATTTGTTGCAGCTGGCCGTGCATTTGTTGATGATGACCTTGTACATCGACCTGATGTTGTTGCCCGAGCTGCGGCGCGGCCTGATATTGCTGCTGCTGCCGCTGCTGCTGCTGTCCCTGTGCGTGCGCAAACTGAAACTGATTAGTCGGGAAACTGAAACTACCGCTTTGCTGAAAACCTCCAAAACTGCCCGGATTGTGCTGGTGCGGCGCAATTCCCGAGCTATTGTTCAGAAAACCACTACCAAATAGCACTGCCTGCTGCTGCTGCTGTTGGTTTTGTTGCTGTTGGTTCTGCTGCGGCAGCATCATTCCGTTACTAGGCGTATTGAAAGCCGGGGGGCCCTGCATGGTATGCGGAAAGTTGTGGTGCCCCGGCCCTGCTGCAGCAGAAGCAGAGGCAAACATCCTCATCCCAACATGTGCAGCTGTATTCCCCCCTCCGAACTGTGCAGCACCTGTCATTGTCGTCGTGTTCAACGCCATGTCATTGGTTCCCTTGTTCATTCCCGAACCAACAGGCACAGGAACTGCACCTGCCAGCCCCGTGACAATTCCCCCAACCTTACCCATGAAATCATTGCTGTCGTTGCTCGCACCGCCCTGCGACCGACTCGGGTTGAAGCATGCCGGTTGGTCTGGTAAGCGCGTTGTTTGATTCACGTTCCCGGAATGAGTGTTGTTGAAATTCCCATTGCTGTAGGGATTGTTGTTGGTCGCACTCACTCTACTCCCGGCAACGGAACTTCTAGCGATATCCCCCGGGAGGGGTTGCGACGCAGCAGTGTCTGCCGGAACTGCAGCCACTGTAAGAACTCCGGCATAGGGGTTAGCATTCTGACTTTCGGACAGTCTCTTCTGGAGGTCAACATCATGCTGGATGAGGTTGTTATTTTCAGACATAACTACTGCTGGCGCAGCTGCACACCCTGACCCTGGTTGTGGTTGCATGAATACATCATGGCTGCTTTGCTGCTCCTGTTGTGCTTGTGCCCCTACAACACCCTGCGGTCGCAGGGCGTCCTGTAGTGCAACGGGGTCGTGTCTGCAAGGCGAAGGCGACGAAGAGATCAAAATCTGCTTTGGGTCAGCACCCGTCCTATTGCCACAACTAGTAATATCGCCCGTCGTGGCTCCTGCAATTGGATGAACTTCAACTTGTGGCTGTTTTCCTCTGCTTGCTTCTGCGACGAGCTCTGCTTGCTTCTGTCTCGCCTCTTCGTCGGTGAGAACGTTCCGACTCCGTTGCGGAGCCATGTTCTGTCCTGGCAGTGGCTGGTTGAACTGAAAAGGTTGGGCCGTTTGCCCCCGAGCACCGGGTGGAAACGAAGTGGTGAAACAAGACGCGGTGCCTCCGAGGAAGGCACCGTGTTGCCCGCCTGGAAGATTTTTGTTCTGCTTGGACTCCGCCACCTCTTGTCGTTTCAACTTGTCGATTTGATCAAACAACTCATCGTCGTCGTCGTCGTCTTTGCCTTGATTGTACGTCCTAAAATTATTGTTCGTCGATACGGGAATTAGCGGAGCAGCAGGAACAAGAGCATCTCCATTGGCGGGAGCACGAGCAGAATGAAGTATTAGATTCTGCTCGTGCGACGATGCAGAAACAGAATTACACCTCTGGTCTTCAGCATTCATCATTCCTGCCGGAGAAGTTCCGTCATCTTCATCATCATCCCCGAAGAGCAGTCGCTCAAGCTGCTCGGTGCCGGTCTTTTTTACGGTGAACTTGTTTTTGACCGGAGGCTTCTTGGACGATACGGGATTTGTCGTATTCTCCACCATGATCTCCTGTTTATTTTCCATACCAATCACACCATCCTTGTTAATGATATTGCTCTGACTTTCCGTGGGGTCGACGTCTCCGTCGGCCGACCGGATGGTTGTGCTCTCTTCAAGAACAGTCTTATTGCAGTTCCTTGTAGTGCTGTGGTTCGCGGCCGCGACTCCATAATTTACGGAGCCCGACGCCGAAGCTGCGGCTGAGCCTGAAGCTGAACTTGCACCAGCGACGTTGTTTTCCACCGCGATCATGATTTTATTTTCGTCGTTGTTCGCAGCCACCGAAATAGACATCGAATTTTTCTCCGTCCGCTCTTTCTCCTCATCCCGCTCTTGTCGCAGTCGTTTCAATTCCGCTTCTTCTGCTTCCTCTCGCTCAAACAGCTCCTCGAACAGATTCTCTACCATGATTTCGTTTCCCGATGGCGGATACACATTGGAGTCCTGCGACATAAAGCTGGACGACGTGGAGGCGGGTGGACGTTCTTGTTCGAGTTGCTGTCTAGTTTGTTCCGCTCCTTCGTTACTCCCATTCCGCCTTGCGTGCAGGTTAACGCGCCCCCTTCTCTTGTTCCGCCGCCGCCCAGGTGTTTCGTCATTGACCTCATGCCATTGCCGTTCCGCCTGCTCGCGCGTCATGCCCGTCCTCATGTAAGCGCGGATATCGTCCTCCTTGTTCTCTTCTGCGCGTGCGCCCTCCGGGGCCTCCACGATTTGCCAGGGTGCGGGGTGGAAGATCTGGAAGTCGTCATGCATATGCAGAACCTTCTCCGCCTGGGAATAAGAGGGCGCTGTGACGCGCTTGTTGTACGACGTCGGCCGGGGCTCATGCTCGTCGAAGCTATCGACGTACTGCGAAGGCACGGGTATGCGTTCGTGCGCGTGTTCGTGCTTCACGCGCACGGAGGAGGAAACTGCTTCGGAAGCCATCATGGCACTACTCTTCTTTCAGCTCTTCTGTTCTTCGAAGGCATTTACTTATGAGAATCGAATGCTTTCGCTGGTTCGTTGACCATCTTGATGTTGTTCGTCCCTGCTATCAAACCCTAAACCCGTCATACAAATGAGAACTAATAGATATCAAGGCCAAAAAAGCATACACAACAACTTTTCAAAACCTGTTTCTAAAAAAATGTGAGCTGCATGAAGATTGATTTTTACTATTACTTTGTTCGACTTCTATTTGCTACTAGCCTTAAGCACAGGGCCAACAGTCTATTTCAACACGACCCAACACATCACAGAACATTTCAATACGTCTAAAACAGGATGATTTTTGTGCGCATGATTTTTTATCCCTAGCCTTACGTTCATCTAACAACCCAAAGGCACAACAAGACGAAAACACGTACAATCCACGAAAACAACAATGTGCACAGATAATTTCAATTCATCTCCACAACCTCGCCCCCCGGCGACAAAACTCTTCTGAAATTGTGCCGCCTTACGACTTCAAGCTCAAGCAACAAAGTTGTTTCCGCCAGGAAAAGAGCGCTTCTTTATCGGGACGAACCTCCCACTGTATCTGTACTAGCTCTGGCAATAGAACAGAGGTGGCACTAATCACCAGAGAACGTGTTTTCAACGACGACCGTGGGCGACGAGAGATCTTGAGCTACCATGAAATTCGTTTCCATACAACTATCGTGCTGCGACACATTGCACCACCAGTGATATCTTTTCTGCGCAACAACGGACCGTGCATCTAGAAAAAGAACAACCATGCAGTAGCAGTTACAAGACACAGCACCTTACAGGAACGATTTTTAGATAAATCAACATCCCATTCATTTTGATTTTCTTCGCGCTGGTGTTGATAACATGCGCAACCAAAGCAGTTGTAGTTCCGTTCTTCAGTTATTCCTTCATCATGGCACAATACAAGGCGAAAGCGAAAGCAAAAATTGGGTACAAGTTCAGAAACGACAGAGCGTAGATATAGTTCTTCTCGAAATACGAATGCAAAACGGACAGCAGCGTCGGAAAGATCGCGGAGTGCACAACCTATTGCGAGGAAAGATCTTCCCTCCCCATACCAAAACGGGATACTTCCGAAAGTTTGCGATGCTGATTTGAGACCACAAATCGTCTCTGTATTGCAAGAAGGCAAATCCAAAAACCCCGCCGCGCTCTGCAGGCATTTTGTAATGCTTTATGGCCTCCGGAGAATATGCCTGCCTTGCTAGGCGCCTACACCAAAACGCCCCTATTCCGGCTTTGTATCTGCCTGCAGTCTTTTACTGCAAGACAAAGCCGATTTGTGTACACAAGTCCCGCATCACAGATTTCCATTTCGATATGGGGAGGGGGGATTTTTCCTTTTGATACAACCATGATGGACTTCGCCACGGAACTGATGTTCCCCAAATGCTTGCGGCCGGTATGGGAGTGTCAGGATCGAAATCAATAAAATCGAAATAGTTGGTGATGCATAAAATGTAGGGCACGTATGGCCTGTGTTGGGGAGGAGGCAACGCAGACCGATTGCAGGCCTGTTTGGGGGAAGGCGATGTGCTGCCCGAGTAGCATGACAGGAGCAGTGTTCTTTGCCCAAACAGCATGACGGACTGGATTTTGGTCGTCCTGCCGAAATTTGTTATGCGCCACTTGAAAACTGATGCTCCAACTGGTATCGATTTTATGCATCACAAGTTATTTCGATTTTGTTGATTTCGGTCCTGACGCTTCCATAGCCGAACTGGTTTGCGTACGCGAACGCCTGGATCACCATGGTGTAGCCCGCCGTCCAGCCAGTAATCATGCCGATAAAAAGGAGAAAACTGTTCAGTAAAAAGGTCGTCGAAGTAGATTCCGATGCGGGGGCGTCCGCAGGCTTGTTGTTGGCGTTCTCGGGCCGCGACATATTACTGAACACTTCTTCCCCTCCCCCGGCGTCGCGGCCGATTGAGCTGCTGGCACCCGGCGATAAAGAACCGACTTTGGAGGTCCTGGCTGCGTGCGCGAGAATGACGTCGGTGGGAATGTGGTGGTGCTGTTCCTCGAGGTCGATCGTTCTCGCGTTCAAATTATAACCGAAATCCTTTTTAATATTACTTGCTGTCGAACTACTGGCCTCGGCAAACAGCGCCCGCCCTCGGATGGTAGATCTTGTTATGTCCTCTTCACGTGATCGCATAGTGAGTAGCCCCCGGAGCTGCAGCAAATTATTACTGTCTTCAACGCGGCCATGGGCTTTTTCTGGGAACAAATTTTCCTCCTGCTCCACCAAGTAGTCCAGATTGTCTTCCTCGATTTGATCAAAGTACAATTTGAGCAAAAACGCCAAGCCGAAGAAGCAGCAGACCATCAGAAAATTGTGTTGCGCGCAGATCTGCAGCATGGAAAACTTCTGGTAGTCTAACGCGGTGGACACAAAGACCGCGGACAACCCAGCATTGACCGACATGGTGGCGTAAAAGTAGGTAAGAAGCTCCCCGCGAAACGGGAAGAGGATAGAATCGAGGTGAATCAAAATACACGCGAGACAGCCCCCGGAAACGCCGTTCGTCGTGACAAAAACCCAAAACTCTTGCGTCCGGGAGGCTTGGGAAAGAGTGAAATTCTTTTCGGCTTCTGGGTCCTCGGTGTTTAATATTTTTCCTGAAGGCCGCGGCGAGTTTATTTCTTGACGAGGGGCCTGCTTTTTCATATCGGGAGGCATTGCACTGCTGGAACCACGGTCAAAATGGCAATGAGTACTATGTTTTTCGAGGCCGTTCTCTCTTCCTCTCGAACAAACCGCGCTTATTCCGTTGTACCGGTACTGCAGTTTGGTGCTAGAACAAAAATCGTCGTGCGGTTCCCTATCAGGAGGATCCTCCCCCGAAAGCACGGAGTAGTCTTGTTGGCGCACTTCGGTCATCCGAGGATGTTCTAGAATGGCGTATGCCTTTTTCCGTCCACCGCCGTGCTCTCGTCGTGCCTGCTCCTCTGCGTCTTTTTTTTTCGAATTCAACAAGAGATGCTGCCCACCTCCACCGCTTCTTCCCACGTGTATTCTCGCAGCGATTTCTTTCGCCTTGTTTACCACCAGAGTTGTGCTCCTCACATTCAGTGTCTTTTCCGAGATCAAGTTCTTGAAGTCGTTGAATTTATTGCCGAGTCTCGCCATGTATCAAGTGTAAAAGTGTCTGGGTCTGGAAGAGTGTATGTTTGTCATGCTTGTCTGGCATGACTCTCAAAGCTGTCATGCACGTTACCCAAGAGCGCCACTTTTCTGTCATGCAGAAACGCAGTCTGTCATGCAGAATAGGCAACACCTAGAAGCTCAGAAACTTGTCATGCTGAGACAGCACTTGTGGCCTCCTGATGATACGCCACCCAGCATCACAAGTTTCCAGACCCAGACATTTTTACATTTGATACCTTGCTCAACGAGCGGCTCGAGCTCGCTGGCGTCGCCGCGAACTCTGGATCCACGTCCTCTAGGAACACTTTGCGCGGCTTCGGTAAACGCAGATCGGGGACCACACGCTGTTTTTTCGACGAGGACGAGGCGATCGTGGTTATGGCTTTTGTATTTTGCTTTTCTGATGCTGGTTCTGTGACAAGAACATCGGGACTACTTGCCCCGTCGTCTGCCGGTAGTACGACAGAGCATCCATCATTTCTACCGTCTTGATGCAATTTCTCGTACTTCCTGCGGAGAAACATGCGGCCCAGCGCGGCAGAGGCTTGTTGCGGGCCGGCACGCAGAAGTTTCGTGGCAATCTTATTGTTCTCTTTCGTCTGTTGTAGTTGTGCTCCACCTGGGAGGAGGAGGAGCTGCGGTTTACTGTTTATTTCGACGGTTGACGATTTGCCAAGGAATGAAGCTGTTCTTAAACCTGGGTCGTTTATGGTGATCTCCTCGCAGTTGTGGTGCGGCTCGTTTTTTACTGCATGAGTGTCTTCTTTATCATTATCTGGCACAACGTCTACAACGAGATGATCAAGAACAATCCCGCCTCTACTCTCCTCCTGCAGCGCAGACGCCACATTCGGAGCAGCACGATCTTCATTCACAACACAAAAACTACTCGCCCCGCAGATCACTGGTGAAACGCCTGTATTGTTCGCTGTCAGTCCGACAACAGCAGCCCTTGCGGCCGTAGCAGATGAGGATGATGAAGAAGAAGTTCTTGCTACACTACCTCCAGCGTTTTTGTTTCGGTGAAACAATTGCATGAAAAACGAGGAAGATGCTGCCGCTCCTTTTGCCGTATTTCTACTGCCATTCCCTTCTCCGGGAAGAGGCTCATCTCCTGGTGAGGCTTTGTTCCCAAGGAGAACATCGCCGCGGCCTTGTGGTGCATTTACATCTACTTCCCGCCTCCTCTGGTCGATTTCTGACTCATCTTCCAGCGGCGACAATTGCTCTGCCTGAACTAGCTCGCTGCCGCCGCACTCCTTCGATCTCTCCCCCTCGAAGAGAAAGGTCGGCGAGAAACAGGGGGGCACCGCCGCATTGTTCTCCGCGCGAAGATCCTCGAGATGAGGTTCTTGTGCTGGTGCTGCGCCGGTGTCTATTTCTGGCGTGTCGTCTTCCTTTTCAAGCGGCCCTACTTCAGCTATGGTTTTACTTTCGGGAGCTGCTGTGTTGTGCTCAGCCTCGAACTGCCGTGGTGGATTGCTGTTTCGTGCTGTGACTTCTTGTTCTACTTGATCTACGGCCACCAGAAGTGCTGCTTCGTCGGGGTGCACGCGGCCGGTGATTTTTGACTCCCCTTCTTGCAGCTCCGTGCGGTGGTCCTCGTCCGTGTTGTTCACAGCGACTTCTTGACATGGTAGCTTTTCGGTTGTGATACTGCGAGCTGATGCTGGTCGTTGTGTAAAAACTCGTTGTGTAGTTTCACCTACCGCAGTTCTTGCTGCACTGCCATCATGCGTCGTCTTTGATATACTACTGCTATTTATTTCTAACAGCTGTTTCTCCGGCGAAGTAGTGGCAAGAGCCTTCTCTGGCGACGTTGTGGATTCCAGCACGAAGGTCTGTCCAAATCGGTATGGATGTCTCAGGATCGAAATCGACAAAATCGAAAAATTTGTAATGCGTAAAATGTAGGGCAAGTATGTAAGGCCTGTGTTGAGGAGTAGGCAAATGAGACCGATTGCAAGCCTGATTAGGGGAAGGCGATGTGCTGCCGGAGCAGCACGCCAGGAGCAGTCTTCTTTGCCCAAACAGAATGACAGACTGGATTTTGGTGCTCCCAAAATTTGTCATGCGCCACTTGGAAACTGAGGCTCCAAGTGGTATCGATTTCATGCATCAGAAATTATTTCGATTTTGTTGATTTCGATTCTACTTCCATAATCGGTCCTTGTTCCGTATTCGCTTCCTCCGCGAGCAACTATCCTCTCTCTCCTGCAACTCCCGCAGAAACGCGATCTGCTTCTGATACTCGGCTTTGAGAGAGTCGCTTTTCGAAGAAGCAGAGTTTGGATGTTGTTTTCTTGCGTTGTCAAAAATATCGGACTCCGATGTACTATTTACCGCACACAGCTGCTCCCGTCTTCTCTCCTCTCGCCGCCGCAATTCCCGCAGGCTCTTGCTGACAAATCGGACGATCTTGCTCTTTTTGGTTGTGCCAAAAACTACACCTTGCAGCTGCTGCGCAGCCGCTGCGGTATTTGTAGAAGATTTATTTATCTTCTTGCTCGTAAAAATTCTCCCCTCCAGCACGCGGCTCTTTATTCGCACAGTGGAGCTCCTTCCGGCGTTGTTTGCGGCCGTTGGGAAGTCCTCGACGTCCTCTTCTCCTTCTTTCCAACCTCCGTTGTCGACCGACACCCCGTACAATTCCGGTTTGTTCGGAATAAACAACCACACTAGCGGGAGTAGTAGGAAAAACTCAAACTTCGCGAGTAAACTGTAGGTTAACCGCCAGTCGTCTGCGTAAACCGACGTTGTCCAGTAGTACACGACGGACGCGGCGCCGCCCGTGATTGCCAAGGCGAGAAAGAACTGCACGAAACACATGATCCTGGCCCGTTTCCGGATGAACCACTGGTTTATGGCGTTCATGGAAACCAGATAGACCCCGCCCTGCCCGAACAAGCGCAGGAAATAGAGCCAGAAATACGTGTCGATGGAGGTAATTGTGAACGTGGAATACAGTTCGCAGGCCACGCCGAGACAGGCGACGAAGGTAAGGAAAGTTATTCTCGGGCCGAAGGAGTCGATGCCAGGTATGGCGATAGAAAAACATTCCGGGTGGGACAGATTTTATTCGCGCAGATGGCGGGTGAAGCGCCCACGCGTTTATTCCTGTTTGCATCATGATGTCCTGTGTACTTGAGACTTATCCTGCAGGAGAGAGCTAGAACAGGTGGTCGTTGCCACCTTTAGTTGGCCCTTTCATGTTCATCGAGGGGACACGACAGAAATCCTCAGATTCCGTCTTTGTTCTCCTGCTTGATGTCTGCCAATCAACAAAACTGTGTTCCATGCACATGGACATGTCGCCACCGGCCGCAAAAACCTATACTATCCCACATGGAATTCTAATCCCAACAGTAACCCAGACATGGTAGCGTGACGGCTGCGGTCATTGTGGCACACGTGTACAACATCGACACGCTTGTGCGAGACACATCCAAGTCACGGACGACGTAGGAGATTGTGGTCCCCACACACCCAGCCTGCCCGGGAGTGGACAGCATGGCCCCAATGGTTGCAATTAACACGACAAAATAACCGTACGACTCCGGAAAGCAACGAATCAACCACAGGTACAGCATCTTCTTTATTTGATCTTGATTTGCTAGGTATCTTCGAAAAGAAACTTGTTAAAGCGAAACTTTAAGGCTCGAATCGTCTTCACGGAGCAGGGCGACTGCATTGATGTGTACTCAAAAAATGACAAACATGGAAGCAGAACTACAAAGCTTTCACTTTTATTATCCACCGGTCGGGCAACCTTTTTTGCGTCTGATGCTCCGAACCCTGGAAAAAAAAATTTCTAAGCAACAGAAATGTACAATGTACGAAAAAACAACTCCAGGGAAAAACGGCAAACGAAGGCTTCTCAATGCTGAAACAACAGCATCCACTTGAAACAGGAACAAACGATGCAGCTTCACCACGAGCAGCAAGCTCTCTCCTTGCGTAAATGAGTCGCCCTTTCATCGCGGCGTCGCTACAGCATTTTGTCGTATCTTTGCGATAGTACTACGGTCGCCGACGGTGCTAGGTCGCCAACATCAGTAACTGTATACTGATCCAAAAAAATTTCCGTCAATCTTTTCTCAACAAAGGAGTCGCGTCGTCGCTTTTGAAGTCAAAGTTTAAGTCGTCGTAAGTCGTCAATAGTTAAAAACAAGCTGGAGTTCCGCTCCTACCAGTCGCTTATGGTCGCACGTCGCTAGACAAAGACCTAGCTGTTCTCATCTCTGTATCATCCCAATTTCAGCGGATGACTCCCGAAGGAGAACCCTTCATCTAGTTCTAGAAGTACAAGCTGTGTTTACAAAAGTTCTGGATAATTTTTCCAGTCCCAGCAGCTCTGCGATTATTACAAGACAAAAGAACTACATCTCTACTCTCCGTCACGTCCCCAGCGGTTGTTCATTTGGAAAATACAGGATCTCGAAAAATACTCGTCCGACCCCCTATCAATCTGTATCTGTCGAAGAAATATAAGCTCGGCAGGATCTACATCCGTGTGTAATGTAGTGGCTCAAATAATTCAGTTCTTACATTATAAAACTGCAAAAAGTCGCAATTTAGTCGTTGTCGTGGTTGACCGGAATACAATTTTTCCCACAAGGTAGTACAACTAAGTAGTGGCTTCATAGGAGATTCGCGAAGTGGAGTGGAAACGACCCTGCCTTGTACTATTGGGCATTTCTCATCTTCAGCTCCATAAACGTCAGCACCCTTCGCCCGATGTCGTCCGCGGGGTTTTTGTGCGGCCAGGCGTTGGCTTTCAGAAAATTCTGCAACACCGGCACCGGCTGTGTCCGTATCCACTTCAGCCGATCCTCCTGCCGTTTGTCCTCGGGAAGTTGCCGTGTGCGTTTAAAGATCTCGTCGCACTCGTTCCCGAATTGCTCGACGCGCATCTTCGCCTTCACAGCGTGCTGCGACAACTGCTGCGGCTGTTCACCGGGCCTACTAGTGTTCGCACCCCCAGGCCCCGGCGGATACTGCACCTGGCCGCGGAGCTGGTTCAGAAGTCCGACGTGCGAAGAGGTGCCAGACCCTGAACCGGAGATGGTTTTAAAAGAAGTTGTGCCGCTATTCACACTAGCCGGCTGGGGTTTATACACATTGGCCGCCCCCGCAGACATGTACCCGAACAGGTTGCTCTTACTGGGGGAACTACCACCGGTCTTTTTCTTCGTCGCACTGCTTTGCTCTTTTTGGCCTCGGTTCTGCCCCCGCAGTCGCGCGTTGTAGTCGATCTGCTGGGGCGGGGGAAGCGTTGCGAACTTCTCCACGGCGGGTCTGTTGTTCGACGCTTTTAGGTTTGAACGGAAAGTGCACTTCCCGTAGGTCCCCATCCCGATCTTGTTCTGGGCGCAGACTTGGACCGAAATCTCCTGCTCGTTGAAGATGTGGGACAGTTTTCCCATGTTTTTCTCCTCCATTTTGAAGTAGTTCAGCTCCTCAATTTTCAAAACCCGTTTCGCCGCTTCGTCGTAATCTCCTTCGATCACGGACAAAGTTAAGAACTTTCCGTACTTCGGGTCGTGGACTTGCACGTGGAACTTCTCGATCGGCGCGTTCTCGTCGCGGTTTCGCGGTTGGTCCCAAGAGATCTTGAAAATCCGCTGTCCACGCGTGTCGTTCAGGCAAGTGGCTTTGATACCTGTTCAGTGTTTTAGTTTTTTCATGGTGGATGTGCATTCTTACTTTTCAGACGCATGAACATCCTCACGAGGTGCTACTGGTATCATTCTTCCAATGCCGTAGCCGTTCGCCCCTAAAATGACAATTAATAAAGCGCAGAACTCCAGCGGCAGAGTCGCGCTTTATCGCCAACGCTAATGGTACGAAAACAAAGTACCTCGTATCATCTCAGGTGGGTCGTGCTTCATCCTGCTAAGCTCGTCCTCGGCAACGGACTTCGCTCGCTTGATTTTTTCAAGCGCCTGGGACAGCAGCTCTGCGTTGTTGCCACTCAGACCCACGTGCTTATCCGGATGAAGTTTCTGTTTTTGTTTTTCATACACATTTATGACATCATCGTGGAGTCCTGAGCTCTTTTTCCTAGCAAAGAACTGTGCTGGGGGTCGACGTACTAGTACTTAAACTTATCAAGACCTGCACTTCGATCAGCATCACGCGAAGAAATAAATTCTGTACCATCATGAATATTTTGTATTGCTTCTGTATGTCCTTCATTTCCGCGGTTCTCCAAGAAAGCTGCAGCACGTCGTAGGCCCACTTTCCGTATTCTCGCGTCTGCACAATCTTTTTCGCCGTTTGCACGATGTCCAGCTCTTTTGCAGAGACCGGGCCGGTGCTGACGAGATTCGAGGAGGAGCTCGAGGAGCTACTGCTGCCCGGACCCCCGGAACCCGCCCGAATGTTAGGTTGGAAAACAGGTTTCGATGTGCTCATGAAGACCGGCCCCTTCGTGCCGCCAATGGAGCTGGCGCTTCGGATGGCGGCGAGGCGCTCCTGCCGCGCATTCTCGGGCTCGAACAAGTTGCTGCGGAAAGCGGCGGAGGAAGCAGATGGAACGCCAGCGGGTATGTATCAAAGTGAAAAATCCCCCCACCCCATACCCTGATGCAGATTTGTGGTCACAAATCAGCTTTGTCATGCTAGAATAGAAAAGATGCGGACTGTAGTGCTGGATGGCGTGGCAAAGCCTTGCATCTTCAGCATGACAGGGGGCAGCTGGAAGTGGGAAACAGCATGACAAATTGCCTGCAAACGCGGCCGCAGCTGCGATGCGTCTCTTGGCCTTCTAGCATTACAAGTCGATTTGTGTACTCAAATACAGCATCACAAATCTCGTTTTCGATATGGGGAGGGGGGATTTTTCCTTTTGATAGTATGTTCGGATTCATCTGTTTTTGTGCTGTGCCGCCAGCGTTATTCGCCCCGGCCCCGCCTCTCGCTTGCACTTCTATGAGCGACTCGCGGAGTTTCTTTGCGGCGATGCCCGTGCTGCCAAACTCCTTGTAGAGCTCGTCAAACTGCATTTTCATGGCAAAGTAGTCCGACTTTTCAAGCAAGTGGTTGATGGGAATGTTGTGCTCTTTGAAAAACTGTTTCAGATCCGACACTTGTGTAAGATTCGCCCCGGGAATTTCCCCTTTTTTCTTATTTTTCATCGCGGAATTCTGCCCCCTGTTGTCCTTACTATTCCCCACCGTACCGGCGCGCGCGTGTGGAAACGCATTGCCGCGCGCCGCCTTCTTGTTGCCCGCGAGCGGGGACTGGTTGCGACTGTTACCTGTTGATGTGGCAATCGATTGTGACAAGATGACGTAGATCACAACGTATGATGTCGCACAACAAGTCGCACAGCACGTCAAAATGAACTCCTTTTGCAGAAAAAAATCCAGCATGTTTGCTGCCGCTATGCAAAAACGCATTAGTACCTCGCGAAGGCAGCCTCGGCACTCCTGTGTCGGTTTTAGCCCGTTTCTTATCTGGTTCGACAAGTTCCGGCTCGCTGCTGTCACCCGACGCATCCCCGCCGAGGGGGCCAGATCTGCGATAAGTTTTGCGATTCGGCATGGATGCGTCCATAGTAAAACTGAACAAAGGTTCAACAAAGCGCACTGCTATGGGCCACAGTGAGGTGAAGAACGAAAAGCGAGAGCTTCATGCGTGTCGAAATAGCTATCAAACGAACTAAACATCAATACTTCTGTCGCTTGAGGAGCTTCTTTTTGTTTCCGCTCATGGAGAAGGCCGGATTGTTGTTTGTCATCTTCGCCGCATTCAAATTGCTTCGCACGCCCATCATGCCGTTCGTGTAGGAATTGTTGTTCACATTGTCCGCACTGCCGCTGCTGTCGCCCTGGTCGCCACCCTTCCGGCTGTTCATCCCCCGCCCCTCGCCGATCTGTCCGGTGCTCTCCCGGCCCCCGCCGCCCCGGGCGGAAATTGGGCGGCTCCGGCTGTTTTGGTCCACCCCGGCACCCGGCGGCATCTTGACATTACCGCCGAGCATAGATGTTGTTGAGCCTCCGAGTGTACTGCTGCCCGTATCCTGGTACAGGGGGGAGCGTGGGTCGTCGGGATCCATGTTAAACACCGGACCGTCGCCGTGAAAGTTTGGCTTACTCGTGGAGGAACTCGATCCCCCGGCCTGCATGGTGCCGCTGCCTGGCACCAATTTATTGCCACTTACAGAAGTTCCCGCCGTGCTTGTGTGCCAGCAGGCCGGGACCTGCTGGTCAGACGGCATTTTCCAGGTGCCGGCCTTTCGTGCGAGTTCTCGGTTTTTTTCCGCCAGGGGCCGCTCCGTAGGGTGAACCAAGTACGGGTTCGGCTTGCCGCCCAACGTGTGCAGGTTCTCGTCGTAGTTTTCGTAAAACTGCCGCACAACGCTGGTCGCAAACTTCTTCCCCTGTAGTTGTTTCGAGTTGCCTTTTATGTTTATCATCTTCTTCTTCTGGAAAATAGAAAAAAGCGTTTGCTCGGTTAGATATTTTCACCGGCAAAAATCGCCCCGGCTCGAACTCCACGACAGGCGGTCGCGCAACTAGTACAGGGTCTCGCAATGATCGGCGAGCAGCTCGTAGTTGTGATGGTTCAACACTATTTATCATTCTATTTTTTTCCCCCTCCTTTTTGGCCCCTCCGCTGCTTGCAGACGTAAAATTTAATCGTTATCTTGTCAAAGCTGTAGTTACACAATAAAGTCAACATGTTTCTTATTAACTATATCTCTGGTGCTGTGGCCACGAATTGTTGACCGCTCGCGTTTGCTGCAACAATCATGGTATTCACAACTGGCCCGGCGAGAAGATGATTACGATGAAAACCTTGCTATAATCTTTCTAATCAATACATTAGGCATTGCGTCCCTGCAGTGATGATTCTGAAATTCGATGCGACCTTAATTTAGATGGACAAAGAGGACTTCTGAGAATTTACTCTTAGACCAAAAGAATTTAGAAAAGAAAGGCTAGCTTTCGCGGCTGATGCCGTCTCAGACAAGTTTTCGAAAGGAGCAGGCGGGTTGTATTGAAGTACTTAGTTTTCGAAATAAGGGGCAACATCAGTCAACCTTTAGGAAACTACCTTCACACATAGATTTTGCGAACCTTGAACTTCAATTTAATTTTTCGCTAACTGTACAATTGAGGCTCGTCCCCGTGCTGCCTTAGTTTAGCAGAAGCTGCAATCGCAGTGCTCAACTGCTTTAACGATCCCAAACTTGAACAAGCAAATGACATCTATGTCTATCATCACGGCAGAAAAAACCTAAGCAATGGTGGCCAGTCTTCAAACAAGCTGAAAACTACAAAAACATTCAAGAAAAAAAGTACCTTCACTGTGAACGTGGTCTTTTTTGCCAGACAGTTTCCCATGAGTGTAACATAGTGCGGAGAAACCCCGATGATCTTCAAGAGTTGCTGGTTTACTTTTCCCATCGTCTTATCGATGTCCGCGGGCCTGCCCCGGTTCACGAGACCTACCCCGTTGGCATCCACACCCTTTACGGGGCGGGGACCCGAGCCGGACCTGCCGTTCGGGTTGGGCGGTGTCAGGGGGTTTCCGCGCCAGTGGACCCCACCGGTGGTGGTGGACGAAGCGGCCATTGCGGTGAAAGCGGTGCTGCTATAATTAAGGAAGCTCCCCGTGCCTCCAATTCCCGCGCCCGCTTGTGGCCAACTGCTGTCAGAGGAATCGCTCTGGTTGTAAGTACAGACAGAGGAGGTGGAGGGGGACTCTGGTGCGCACTACAGGTGAGCAGCGGCGCCGCGCGGCCAGTAGTTCGCCGTAGCGGATGAAGACGGCGGCGACATTATACTGTAGGAGATCTAGTAGCCCTTCTAAAAATGCAGCAAAAATTGTCTAGCATTCCGCTTTGAAGAAAATACTGCCCTATCGATATCCCTAACCAGCCGCTTCGGGCCCTTACATGATGGACCACGCTTTTTATCATGTAGGTTCTTGCTTCCACTTCTCTACTGCCTGCGCTTGTTGTCCTATGCAGTTTTAGAACTTTCGACAACAATTTCTCCACGAAATGTTCACGTTGTGGTGAAGATTAGTAAGTATATTACAACCCTCGACTATTTTCATCTCATCCAGATTGTGTTCCAGGAATGGAGAAAAATGCAACATCAAAAAGGTTTACACTTCTTTGTAGTGATCAGCTAGAGCACCAGCAGTGCCTCTTTTCTTTTGCCGGGAAGACATTCTGATGAAACAAATCGAGCGACAACGATGAAACGTATTGGGCAATTTGGTTTCGAAAGCGAATGCGACAGCAGTTTTGCAGCGTCATCTTGTTTCGGACTCGGTTTCCCTCGACAACATCAACGCACTAGCGAACATCATTGATGAGAAAAGGTGTCAGATCGTCTGACAAAAAGCAACTGATGTTCTTTGCTATGGACAACATCAGATATGGCTGCGCACCAGGTTCCCGTGGTCATTAACATGCTCCACGGCAGAGTCAGGGCGCAGTCACGCTGTCAATGCCTACGCCGAATAAGAACAGCGAGTGTGTATTCAAATCGAGGCAAACCGCAACCTGGGGCGCCTGCGAGCACATGCGTCTGCAAAAATGCCGGGCCGCATATGCGATGTACCCGGGCGCAGCCACATACTGCCCCGACTGAGGCAGGACTGGCATTCGGCCGCGGACCCCGCAGGGGCGCGGCGCCATACTAGGACGGCCGGGCGATGCCGGGCTGCCCTTGCACTCCGGCGGCGCCACAGAACACAAAAGAAAGCGCGCACGGGGGGCCCCAATGAATAAGGGCGGGCGCGACGGGGCACGATGCCCCGCGCCCCCAATACTGGCGCAGGGGCGCGGGCGCTGAGAACATGCAGCAAACACCAAGCGAACGGGGCCCCCTTTCGCCGTGCGGCGCAAAGGCCCGGCGCGCACCTCTCCACACGGAGACGCGCGCCCCGGGCTGCGCCGCCGGCCCGCTTGCTGATGGGCCAGGCCGGGGCCCTTGCTTTTGCGGGCGCCCCCGGCTCTCCGGGCGCCAGGGGCGCTCCCTCCTGATGCCCCTCGTGGGGGGGGGGGCTGCCCTTGGTGCATCCAGCCCCCGGCCGCGCCGCGCCTGGCCGGCCGTCCAGTTGGTATCTTCGCGCCGGCGTCTGTGCGGGTCCGGTAAATTTTTCGCCTCTGCGATAATTCTCGAGCGCCTGTTGCCCGGCTGCTTTCATTAACTTCGCGCAGAACTTCGACGCGGCTGCCTGGAGCCCCACCCGCCGCCGGAAGGCTGGGCGCCTGCCCTGCCCTAGCACAGCCGCCTCTGCTGCGAGTTGGCCGCGCGCCGCCAGACCCGGCGGCCCTGCGGCCGGCTGGCCTAGCGCCGCCGAGGCTGAAGAAAGAGCCGGGGGCGCAGGGGCGGGGCGGAACTTCGCGGCCCGGGCGGGAAAGGGGCAGCGCCATTCGCGCCCCGGCTGCCCGCGAGTGCTTCGAAGGCGCGCGCCCCATCGCTTGGGCACTACTTGCGTGCCCATTCCCCGGTAGTCCGGCCCGTTGCTTCCGTGTTGGTTTGGCCAGGGGCCGTCGTCGTCGTCCGGCTCTTTTGGGATCCCCCCGCCCGGCCCGGCCCCTTCCCGGCCCCCCCGGCGCTACCCGCCCAGGCGTGCCAGGCTATTGGTGTTGGCATCAAGCGAAGAGGCCGCGCGGCTGCCTCGGTTTTTCCGCCCGTGCGCGGCCCGGCCCCCGCCTGGTGACGTGCGGAGAAACGCCAACGGGAAGCGTGCTCCCTGTCAGGCTGATCTTCGTCGGCGCCCCTCCTAATCGCCACAACACATCGGGAGGCCCTCAGCTTTAAGACTGCGAGCCGTGTAGCCGGGCCCGCGTCTGCGCGCTCTTCTGTTTCGTGGGCCGGCGGCCTTTCGGCCGGAATCGGCCCCAACGAGGGCGCCACCCGCCGACGGACCGAAAACACACCCGGCCCCGCGGAACGCCAGAAGGCACAGAGCGCCAGGCCGATCGCATCAGCTCGGCAGCGCATCAGCTCGGCGCGGCGTGAAAACACGCGAGCGGTCCCAAGGCAATGCCTAGCCACCCTAGGAGCGGCGGCCGGCTGATAGATTCCCAGCCCCGTCTCCGGCGCTTGCCGCATCGTACAAGAAACGACAAAAATAGAAGGCCGGCAGCCCAACACACGAGTCGTCCCAAAAAAAGCGGATATGTTTGCAGAACACAGGGCGCAGTGGGGGAGTGCTTTCACGGACGCCCCCGACACTGACCAGCACAGTCGACAAGGTCAGGCAATATATTACGAATACGCGCCCGATAGTGAACGCCTTGGCTCATTCGGGACGTGATCCAGCAAACCCGTCAACCAGTCTGCCTCAGCAAAAACGTCAGAAAGTTTTTATCTTTCAGCAGCACTCTCCTTGAGACTCATACCGTTATCGACGTAGATCAAGATCTCGATCACGATCTGAGCAACGTGATACAAAAAAGACGCAAACGGCCTGGACTCAAGTTTGGCCCCTGGTCATAACGCATCGTGCAACAAAACAGCAAAACTGGCCACTTGACTTGTTAGGGCAACAACGGGCCAACAAAAGAATGAGCAAGAGGGAGAGCACCTGTTTTCACACAGCACCGAATAAAAAGACTGGAAAACTTTCCGAGGGTTACAAATAGACGAAACAGCAGGGGAACTAGCACAGGGCGTTGTAGTTTTGTTGTAAATCAATCTATTGAAGATTGTTTTTTACAGTCACAAGAAGATCACTAGTTGTCAAGGTAGACCTTTGCTTTTTCGATTTGGTCGTGGCAAAGACCACAGGGAAGGACAATTATTCTCGTTTGATTCGACACAGGAAAGTGGTTCGGTTGTACTTATACAGGAATGGGTTCACACTGGAACGCTGGATATTCTCCCACGTGTCACCCCCTCCGACATCACACAGTAAGCACACGCCGAGGATGAATCTGATACGCTCGTCGAGGCCGATGTTCTGTTGACATTCGATGCTGCCGTAGTACTCAGATACTTTTTCCACCAAATTATACGTCGCAACATTTTTGTCTTCGAAACCTTCTGCTCGAAGCGCAAACAAACTCTCTTCGACTTATCCTCTTCATCAACGATCATTCTCCCTGCAGGTCCTGCAGGGTTTGGTCGTCCGCGTCGACCGGACACAAGAGCGGGTCATCGTACTCGACACTAGCTTGGAACCCATGGTAGCTCGACACGGGGTGCCACGTCTTGTGTTCGTGCAGCAGCTGCGGACTCGCGAGCTGCTTGCGCCTCCCGGTGCCGTCCACCGTGCCAAGTACCCTTTCAGGCGACGAGTACGACCCACCCTCCGTGCTGTCCGCGGCCTCGAGGCGGAGCTTCTCGTGCACCTTCCTTCGGCAGGGCAGACTCGGCGGAAGCCTCCCTTGGGCCGCCCAGGTTTGCATTTGCATGTTCGAGAAAGGCCCGAAAGACTCGTTGCCTACCCGGTACTCCCACAACCCGCAGTCCAGGTGGACACACTGGATCGCTTCTGGGTCGATCCAGATGTGTGGCTTCAGCAGTTCACCCGGGTCGGGCAGGTCGCTGTAGTTTTGTAATTTTAATTTACATAAAAATGTAGTGTCTTTATAATCGAATAATCTTCGTCATTTTGTCTCAAATCCAGTGCTGCAACAAGTCTCTCAGAAAGTACTTTAGATAAGTTGTGAAAACTGTATAGTATACCTTTTGTTCTTCCGGACGTAGGTTTTGACAAAATCCCTTGCCTGCAGGTGATCCCACATGTAATTGTGCATGCCGATCTTCTTCTCCTTCTTCTCAGTGACGTGCAACTTCCAGTCGTTCGCCTCCCAACACCAGTACCACCGCTCATCTTTCTTCTCCGCCTGCTCGTTATCCGTGCTGGTCTATCGCGAGGAAAATGCCCCCACCCCCAAAGTTGCAAAAATTTGTGATGCAAAGTTTCCAAATGAAAACTTTCTGTCATGCATGAAAGGAGTATAAACCTTTCTGATGCAGAGTCTAGGTGTGTGTCGCATCGCTTGCATGACAAGCGCCGCTCTTGCTAGGATCTTTTGCAATACAAACTTTTGCTATTCACGATCGGAAATCTGTGATGCTGATAGATGTAAGAGGGCGAATGTTTCATTTGGAAAGGTTTGCAATACAAATGCTCCCGAGTTCGGGGGTGGGGGCATTTTTCATTGCAATATGGCCCCCCCGTTGTTTTTTGTATCCCGCCCGACGTTCGCCCGGCCGTGGCCCTTGTAAAACCCAATTTCGATGGTTTCCCCGTTGGTTCGCGTGCGGAACTTTTTGATCTCGGAGAAGTGGGTGTCGTCGAACATCTCGACGCCGGTCACGTAGGAGTTATGGATTGCAAATATGTCTGGGTCTGGAAGGTTGCAACTTGTCATGCTAATTCTGGATCATGCAGAAATCTGTGTTGCATGCGTGCCAAAAGCTGTCCACTTTCGACCAAGTTGGCAGGGAGTTTCTCACGCAGGATACGCATGGTAGGGATCTCACAGAATCTGTCATGCTAGGTGCTGCATTCCATACGACATGGATCATGGAAAATCTGCATGACAAGTCTCGGAAGCTCCCAGACCCAGACATTTTTGCATTTGATAGCAGTCAATGTCAAACAATTCTTCGTACAGAACCGCTCGCCTTTGCAAGCAGAGCAATCTGCGGTTGTCGACGGAGAACCACTCCTCTTTCCCCAATTTCACTTGGTTCGTTCTCTTGTCCATAACCGGTTTTCCATTGGAATCCCGGATCTTCGGCCGGTGCTTCATCACCCGGATGACCGGGAACGGGTGGGTCAGCAGGTACTTCGGCCGGTCGGCTTTCTGGTTCCGTTTCGTGGGGGAAAAGAAATGCGCGGGAGTAGTTTTTTGGTAGTTTTTCTTTTGTTCTTTATTTCCTGCAGTAGCCGCCGGACTGTTGTAGGTGTTGTTGTCTCTTCTATCATTTTGTTCCTGCATCGTGTGCTCGCCCTCGAAGAGTCTTCGTGACAGCAGAGGTTGTTCTAGGTTTATTTTTGCTCCGCCCTCGTCGTAAAAGGGAATCAACCGAGTTTGCTCGATGGGAAGCTCAACTTCTTCACGGTCCATGGCGTCCTCTTCTAACAAAGTAGCCTGCTCTTGTTTCACAATTGGTCCTTCGTCCGTGTTGGAGAACAAGTAGCGTTGCTTCATTTCCTGGTTGTCAACAACAGAAGGCCCTGCTCGTG
The DNA here is from genome assembly GCA_905178155.1 of Amoebophrya sp. A120. Classification (NCBI taxonomy): domain Eukaryota; class Dinophyceae; order Syndiniales; family Amoebophryaceae; genus Amoebophrya; species Amoebophrya sp. A120. Next base: position 6,448,492 of record CAJINV010000002.1, on the reverse strand, counting down.
AAGATGCACTTGTTTTCCTCCCAGTACTAGCGGTGCTCTTTCTCATGGCTGCAGAATTTCCTTCAGCGTCTTCTTGTTCACGTAATCTACCTTGTATCCCTTCATCTTCGGGCGGACACGCTTGATGCTGCCCCTCCTTCTGAATTCGGTACCCTTTCTCTTGCAGCATGCGCACGTAATCGCCCTTGGAGTAGGTTTGCTGGTCCTTGCCGTTTTTATTGCCGCCTTGTTTTCCACCACCACCTCCGAAACTACTGCTCCCAGCAGGATGAACATGAACAGGAGTAGCTTTACTATTCATGATGGGCGGCCCGCCTTTGTAGAAACTCTGCTCCGTCTGGTGCATGTTAAATTGCTGCTGCAGCTGCTGCTGTTGCGCTCCTGGCTGTTGTTGATACAGTCCCTTCATTCCACTGCCTTTTCCGTTTGATGTTCCTAGCTCTTCCTCTGCAATAAAACCCTGCTTCATCCCAGGTGGAATCTGCGCGTAGTTCTGCTGCTGTTGCAGAATGTACTGCGAGGATGGCGGTTGCGGCGGCCCAGCAGCAGCTTCGTAACCTGGTGGAAAACCAATACCACCCCCCGGCGCCGGAGGAACCATCGCCTCTGGCCGTCGCATTGCAGCAGCTTGCTCGTCTTGCGACTGATTGGCCAACATCGAAGAATTGGTCGGTATTTGCTGTGTTTGCATCTTTTTCTGCTCTCTTTCCCGTTGCAGAGCGAGGTGGTACTGCTCTATCATGTATTGTTTATCCTTCGCACCTTTGCCCCCGCCGCCTTTCATGTTGCTCTGCTGTTGCATAGATGCAGCCGCTGCTGCATTTTTAATATTTCCCTTGTTTTTATTACTCTGGTGGACCATATAGTCCCGCAGGGCCGCGTCGCCGTTCGGAGGTGCTGCGCTAGTAGGAGCAGGATTCTTGTGGTAGTAACTACTGCTGCTACTGCCTCCCGCCTGCTCTTGTGCGAAAGTTGGAACTTCGTGTTGTGGTCCGCCCTTTGATGTTTTTATAACGCCCGCCGGAAAGCTTCGCTCACCACTGAATTCCGTGTTGTCAGGCGGAAGTGCCCGCGAAATTCCTCGGTTGTCGTAGTGCTTGTGATAGTGCTCCACACACTCCTTCAAGACTTTCCGGAACTCATCTCGGATGTAGTTCGCGTTCTGCGCGGGAATTCGCAAGTGGCGCATATCCGTGAACGCGTAATCCGTTATTACCTGTGTTCCCAGAGCTTCCTCGAGGGAGATGAATTTCGCCGGGTCCACATCGTGGTCGATTCTCTGCGGGTCGAGTTGGTGCTGGATCTTGTGGTGATCCCTGTGGTCCGGTCCCAAAATCAGCTCTTTCGGGTCCGTTGATACGTACGCGGGGGTGGTGCGCTTTTTCACTGCCTCGGCAGCTTTTTCAGTTCCGAACATCTGCACGTACGTGAGCGCCACGGACGACACGTAGCGGTGGACCATTTTCCACGTTGAAATATCCAACAAAAAAACGTTGCTAGTGTAAATTTGTGATGCGCAACATGCAAGATGATTACGTCTGTCATGCTGGGCATGCATTGTAGAGCCCATTCAAGGGCGTTTTCACGTACTATCTGCGCATGACAGGTTTTTGCTGTCATGCCAGACACATTTGTAATGCTGTTCCTCCAACAAAGTTACACCCACAATGTTCTTTTCTTGGATATGAAACCTTCCTGAAACACTCATGGTTCCGAATCCAGGGCTCGTTTAGGATGTTCACTGTTTTTTTTTTATTGACTGGTGGTGTCAGTCGTGTCGCCATCATGATTCTTGGCATTTTTGCATTTGGAACTACTTCCATGGAAAACCAAACCCAAAAAACGAAAAAGACGTAGTGATGTAGTGGTCCGCGGATTTTTCACCGTTTCATCATGACAACAAGCTCAACCACTTACATCAAAGCAATTTTACCTTGCCCCAAAAGCCCTGCTTTGGCGACATTTTCCGCCATGTCTTTCCTTGCAACCCCCTCACCTTCCTACCTTTACCGAAGGCTGGCCTGCCTTCCGACGGGCCATGCATGTTCCGGGGACCCGGGGCGTAGATGTGACGAGGCCGACGAGGCCCCGGGACACAAAAGAAAAAACCCGGGGCCCCCGGCGCAAAAGCTGTAAGCACACGCGCACAGCCCCGGACAGCCGCAAACCTGCGCGCTCCGAAGCCGAATCCAAAACGCCTCGGCGAGCCCGGGCACAGAAAAACCCCGAACCACCCACGTCGCGCAGGAGGTGTCAATAAGCTCGGGCCATTTATCAATCTGGAGTCGATGGCGAAAGCTTCGCGCCAGCCAGGAAATAAACAACTCACACTCCCCAGAGAGGCAATCAAGCAGCGGTCCTTCCGCCAGGGAGAGACCTACCAGAGGGCAAGGAAGGCGAAATGGCGGCCCCCGAGACACCTTCCGCAGGAAGGCAAAACGGAATCCCCCGAGCCCTAAAACAAGACGGGCGCGCGAAGCTTAGCCAGTAATGGGGCGCTACAGTAATGGGGCCAGTAAATGCACATATTGCTAGGCATTTAAATGGCATATGAAAAAAAAAAATTTCTCAAAAAAAATGAGCTCGCGCCGCCATACTTCCATGGAAAACCAAAACCAAACCCAAAAATCGAAAAAGACGTAGTGATGTAGTGGCCCGCGGATTTTTCATCGTTTCATGACAACAACAAGCCCAACATCAAAGATATTTTACCTTGCCCCAAAAGCCCTATCAAATACAAAAATGTCTGGGTCTGGAAGGATGCGAACTTGTGATGCGGATTCTGGAACAGGCAAAAATCTGTATTGCGTAGTCAGCGAAAGGTACCCGAATTTTGTCTCCAGAAGAGGGCATTTGTCATGCGGAATAGGCATGGAGAAGCCTCCACAGAGTTTGTCATGCTCTGTGTGCATTCCAGACCTTTTTGTAGATGTAGAAAATGCATGACAAACGTCTGATTTCTTCCAGACCCAGACATTTTTGCATCTGATAAGCCCTGCTTTGGCGACATTTTCCGCCATGTCTTTCCTTGCAACCCCCTCAGCAGAATTCCAATCCGGCCCGGACTCGATCGGCGGCGACGGCAACGGCTGCTCGTTCGATTGCGCGATCTGCCCTGCCACCGATTCCTTTGAACTACCCGCGAGCGGTACTTGAATGGATGAGGCTCCTGTGGTCGACGTGTGTCGAGTGGACAAAAATTCAGCCGCATTTGATTGCTGAAACGTGTCGAGTATATAATCTACCGTCTGATCCCTTGTTCTGTTTGTCGTTTCAAAAAACGATCTTTACGTCGGTAGATTATGATTAAATTCGAATAAGTACATACAATCAAATGCAAACCCTCAGTACGTACCTGGTGCAGCTGCCGGCGCAATTATCTTCTCCTCCGCCTTTTTCCATCCTTCTTCCCGGATCCGGTTTTTTTGTTCCTGCAGCAACGTCTGAAACGTGTCCCGCTCCTTCTCCTGCAGATCCATCATCTCCTCCGTGAACCCGGTGAACGCGCTGCAAGTAATGGTCGCCTCGGCCTCTTGCAGCGCCTGCCCGCCGTGCTCCTTCGTCTCCCGCCCGCGCTTCCCGCTTCCAAAAACTGGGTACACTACCAGCTGCGAGAACTTTATCCGGGTTGGTTTTAGGAACAAAATCCTCCGCGTCTCAATGCGGTTTTCCTCCTCGATAATTTGCTCCGGGGTCACGTTAATATTATGATTATCACCATAGTAATTTTCGTCTTCCAGCTTCTTCTGCGCCGCGGTGGAAATCGGCTTGATTCTTTGGCTGTGGGACCGAGAGATTTTCAAAATCTCGTTCTGAATCTTCGCGTTCAGGAATTTGGACACATCGAGCTCGTTGGTCAGCCAGTTGTTGGGAAGTTTCATGCTCAGCTGAAAATTGTTGAATCCCATATCGACTGCAAATATGTCTGTGTCGGTCCTTTGCGAGATTGCGAAATTTGTCATGCTAGTCTGGCACGGGACTCCGAACTCTGTATTTTGCGTGGCCGCAGAGAGCTCCTCTTGCCTGTCATGCAAAAACGCGGTTTCTGACGCGGAGTACGCAACTCAGAACCACGAGAAAACTTGTCATGCTTGGCAGCGCATTACAACAGTGTGCTTACTGTCACTATTTCCTTCCTTGCATCACAAGTTTCCAGACCCAGACAAATTTGCAATGCATATAGCATCGACTGGTACAACTTCTCGAAGTTGACCTGCAGCCCGGAGGCGAGAATCGTCGTCATCTTTGCGACAAGTTTTACGCTTATGGGGCTACAAAAAAATTGAAAAAATCCGGAAGTTGTTGTACAGCAGAGTCGCAAGCAACTGAGGTGGACTACTTCTGTGATGAAGTAGTTACTATATCGAACCGCAGGCAAGAGAACTCAGCCGAGCTACGGCCTGAAGCGAAAAAAAATTTCAGAAAAGTCAAGCTCGCACGGACGTCGAGTTTGCCTTTTTGTGTAATTACGTACGACGTACATTTACATTTACTACAATATTCCTAATCAGTTTGTAAACAAGTATCTGGAGAGATATCACCGCGAACTGTTTCTCCTACTGTGCGGCAGACCACGCAGATTCAACACTAATTAAACCCCTTCCTACATCTGTTGCTGGCTATTGCTGCGCTTTTTGGAAATAGTGAAACAATTGACGTAGGTCGTGTTTGGGAGATCGTCGTCGACGAAGACTGGACAACTTCTTTTTTGAGAGAAAAACAGATCTTTCGTGTGGTGTGTTGGAGATCTTCTTCCTGTGCTGTCGGTGCTTTTCACCAGTAGGTGCAGCACATTAGTTCTCTGCATACTGATATGCTGCTCCTGCGCAGGAACCTGGTCCTTTGTCCTTCCACAAAGAACAACAACCATCGAGGAAACAAAGCATCCTGACTTTGGGTACGTCAGCATGGGTCGCCGTCTGCATCTCAGCGTCCTCTTGCTTCATACTGTAGAAGATAGATACTTACCACCTCTCGACTTTTGTGAAGAGTAGATTAAGAACCATTGCATCGGAGGACCCAATTGGAGGTTGTAAATATTGATAGAAGATTCTCCTCATCAAATTTGGTTGCGTATAATCGAAAGATCAGAAGTCTTGCGGAAAAACCGCTGAGGAATATTAACTCATTTTTACCTAGTGACTGCAACCAGCGGGTTGTATGCCCTAGAACCACAGCGCACAGGAGCAAATGGAGAGCACATGTGCCTGAACTTCCAGGACAACAAGCCTGCTGGTTGTGATAATTTCGTCAATTCTATTTGCATTTACTCATTTTCAAAGTGTGATGAATTCAAGAGACAAAAAAAAGGTCGCAGTTTGTTGTATATGAGGGAAAAAAAGCAAGAACCAGGTTGAGCTCAGTTACAAAAGATTTCGACGACTCTTTCCAGTGCAAGTTCATCAATTCCAATAAGCTGCGTAGGCTATATTCTTGACCTATTTATTATCCGTCGGAAGCGCATGGGTTTTCTTTGTTATTTGGCAGAAACTTATCAGAGGGCTTGGGCGGAAACGGCAAGCCTTGAAGAATTCTTACAAGGGTTTGACAATGACAGTGAAGATCTTCGTTAAGGTAGAGTTATGCTCTCGGTTTCAACAGAAATTTTTTCTTTTTGCGTACAAAAAGTCCAGCAGTAGCTGTTTGTGTGCATCTTTGTTCCTAGTTCCTACTACAACGAAGTTGTTTTGACACCACGAAATAGGTACCGTCCCCGACGGATCATGACCTCCTTCGCTATCGCCTCCTGCCTCGCCCCGCTCTCGTCCCCTGCTGGTCCTCTCCAAGCCGCCCCCCAAAGAATGTCCCGCCACTGCTCAGCATCACCAGCAGCAATGCACTCAGCAAAGGAACTATCGTGTTCCAGACCGAGACCCCAAACCGCCCACTCGCGTACCCCGCTTCCTCCGGTGCGAGTTCCAAGTCCTGCAGTCTGAAGCCGGGAATCGTCCGGTTTGCATCGACAATAGTGTAAGCCGTTTCCGCTGAGGAGCCCTTCTTCCTGGTCTCAAAGTGCCAAATGTTCTCCACGTGATCTTCCGCTGCCTTCTATGCATTGCAAAAGTATGATCGCACTATCTATCTGTATGAAATTTCTCCGTGACAAATTTACTCAAGTAGATCTTGCTGAGCAAATATTGATGTGGATTTTGTAAATGCTGATTTGCCTTCGGAGGGAGACAAACACAAATCCGTCATGCAAGAAGATTGCAATTAAAGTATCGAAAGAAGTATGATATTCTTTTGCACATGTGATACGTTCATCACTTCCAGGGTCAATGTGTAGTTGAAAACCAACAGCCCCGAGCCGCGTGGGAATTTGATGGTGACCGTTTCGTTCCCGGAGCCGATGCACTGCAGATTGTCCGGCGGGAACACCGTGTCCTTGGCCTGCTGGCCCATGGAACTCGTTTCCAGTTCCATATGCAAGAAAAAAAATGTGTAGATGTAAGTCTGAAATGCAGAAAATGCAACACTGTTTACACTTGTCATGCTGGATGTGTGTCATAGGCCACAACTTTCATACGCGTTTCCACGTACTAGCTGCGCATGACAGGTTATTGACCGTAAAAATGCAAAACGAATTTGTGAAGTAGATGCCACTCTTCATTATGAAGTTACACTTGCACATTTTTTTTTCCTGGATATTCCATCGGGTTCGTGTACTTCAGGTCGAAAATTTCCGGGTTGCACACCTGCGGAAACCGGTACCCGGCCGGGCCCTTCAGGAAAAAAATGTTCTCGAAGTCCGCCTGGTTCATGATGGTGGTCGGCACGAAGATCACCTCAATCACGTTTGCCCTGGACTTTGTGGGAAACCCCGCCTTATCGCACGAAAAAAGTGTTTCACGGCATGGATTTAGATTGTGCAAGTTCTGCATCACAAGTTCGTTACACATGACGAAGAAAATTTGCCATGCGAGATTCCTAAGGGAAAACACGGCTGAAAATCCCTCGTCTTGTATGGGTAGCAAGACAAATGCCTCTGTGTTCTTCCATTTTTTGCATCACAAGCTTACACCGAAACAGTTTTTTCTTGCGATACGCCTTCACGTCCGTGAACATGGCGCCCGTGATGTCGTAACCCGGGTACTGCTATCAAATGCAAATATGTCTGGGTCTGGAAGGATGGAACTTGTCATGCTGTCTTTGGATTCGAAAAAAATCTGTATTGCGTAAGCAGCAAGAGGAGTCCAGTTTTTGCTCAGCGGAGGGGGTATTCAGGCATCAGAAAGCCCTCACAAAATCTGTGATGCTGGGTCATGCAGTACAGGCGTCATGGGTCATGCAAAATGTGCATGACAACTGTTCCAATCTTCCAGACCCAGACATTTTTGCATTTGATAACTGCTGCTTGATATCGATGAAATTCTTGGCCTGATCCGTGATCTCGAACTTCCACACGTTATCTGCGGGCGTGAACTCGGGATTGGTGATCCACACTTCCACCCCGAACATCAGATTCGGCTCGACGCGGTCCTGGGAATCTAAAGTGAAGGTCACCTTGTTGTTATCCTTGGTCGACGTGGTGGTGGAAGCGAGCGTGTGTCCGCCGGGAATGTTCAGGATGGTGAACAGCGTGTTCAGCTATCGCGCGAAAAAAGTGTTTCACTGTAAGGATTTTGCAAGTTTGGCATGACAAGTTCGTTACACATGACAGGGAAAACTTGCCATGCGAGGTTCCTAAGGGAAAACACAGCTAAAAATCGCCTGTCTTGCATGTGTAGCAAGACAAACACTTCTGAGATGCAGTTTCTGCATTACAAGTTTACAGTGAAACAGTTTTTTCTTGCGATATCAGCGGCTTGAACCCGATGGGCGCGGTGATCACAATGTCGGATGCGTATGGAAGCGTCAGGTTTGAAATCAACAAAGTTGAAATAGTTTGTCATGCATAAAATGCAAGGCACGAAGTGCCTGTCTTGCCGGGATGGCAAGTGAGGCCGACTGTCAGCCTGCTTAGGGTTTGAGATAGAGCTGCTAAAGTAACATGACAAAAGCAGTCGTCTGTGCCCAAACAGCATGACAAATTGGATTCCGGTGCTCGGAAAATTTGTCATGCATTGCTTGAAAATTGGGCTTCCAACTGGTATCGATTTTCTGCATTGCAAGTTGTTTCAACTTTGTCGATTTCAAACCTGACACTCCCATAAGGCGCCGGTGATGAGCTTTGTACTTCGCATCTGCACGGCCAATCGACCCATCACGGAACGAGTGGTGTCGTAGGGTTGGACGGAAATCTGATTGATGTTGACGAGAGCATGGATTCTACTAGTACCACTACAGAACCACAAGAAGTACTCCAATGACATCATAAATATCTACGTAGTTGCTCAAAACGACCCGTGTAATAAATCATACACAAAGGAACAAGTAGACCTGTAACATCCAAAATTATGCCACCCGGGGGGTGGGACAAACTTCTTCTTCATGATCAAGTTCAAGATCAAATCAAAAAACAAAACTATACGTCCTGCAGTTCCTGCAGCGAGAACCCAAAGACGTTTCTGTCCAAGTGCAGGACCACGTTGTTCAGCATGGTTTGGAACCGCCAGTTGTTTTCGTCCGTGATATAAGCCGCATTGATGACCTCAATATGGATGTGTCAGGATCGAAATCGACAAAGTCGAAATAATCTGTCATGCAGAAAATGCGACACAAAAAGTGACTCTATTGCAGAGAACGCAAAGGAGGCAGATTGTAGTCCTGCTAAGGGTCAAGAATTGGGCTGGTGGCAAGCATGACAGAGGGAAGCTCTTTTGTCCTAAACCACATGACAGATTCGCTTCCAGGACGAGGGAAATTTGTCATGCGCCGACTACAAACTGTGGGTCTAACTGGCATCGATTTTGTGCATCACAAGTTTTTCGATTTTGTCGATTTCGATCCTGACAGTCCCATACTCAAATTGAAACGCGTAGTCCAACCCGTACTGGATGACCGTATCAAATGTAAAAATGTCTGGGTCTGGAAGATTTCTAGATTTGTCATGCATATTTTCTATGACCCATGATGTCTGTGATGCATGCCGTAGCATCACAGATTTTTAGAGCGCTTTGTGATGCCCCTACAGCATGACAAATGCCCTCCCCACGTAGCACAAACTTGGTTCCCCTTGCTGGTCATGCAATACAGATTTTTTTAGCATCCAAAGTTAGCATGACAAGTTGCAACCTTCCAGACCCAGACATTTTTGCAATCCATAGACCGCCCCGGGCCGCAACTCGATCGCCGGCTCCAGTGGGTCGCTAATCGCGCGGCAGGACGTTCCACGGGGGATCTCCGTGTAGACTAGATTCCCGTCCTGGTAAGACCGGGACCAGTCGCCGCAGAGCTCGACGGGCATGAAGCCGACAGGCATGTAGATCTGCAAGCGCGCGGTTGGGTCGAGCCGTATCCTATGTAAAAACGTCCCCACCCCGTTGTTGTCATGCTAAACAAAAAGCGACGCACTTTGCCCCCCCATTGTGCCATAGCCGCAGGTGGCCTGAGACGCAGGGCGAGTGGGTCAGGCGGACACCAAAGCGCCATCACCATCATCTCCCGGCCACTATATTCCAACTCTGATTTCGCCACCAACCATACTGTGCCATTTTTTCCGGCTCCGCCGTCCCTGCAGGCTAGTATGTACGTGCGCCCGAGACATATAACACATCCTCAAGTACAACGACGCGGTTGTCATGCAAACCTGCACGCTCAAAATGTTTCTCATGCGGAGGCCCATGAGAAGCATTTTCTCATGCTGTCTTGGACTTTGTCATGCTCCAATCAGGATAAGGAGCTAGGTTTGTGATGTGCCTTCACTAGCCAAGGACCACTACACTACTGACCCAAACTTGTCATGCACAACCGCAAAAACTTCTGGATCTGTTTTGCAAAATTCCCATCTTGACTCTGGGGTGGGGACGTTTTTGCACGGAATAAACCGGAGATCGGATTCGAGGACGAAAGTCCCGTATCCCAAGAAAAAAATGTTACAGTAGTTACACGCTTGTTGCAACTTCAGCAACACAAAGAACTTTCTCCGCACGACAGAGAAAACTTGCAGTGCAGAGACCACTAGGGAATAAATAAACACGTAATATGGAAGCGGGCTCCTAAGCATATCCAGCATGACACAACTTGTCTGTCTTGCGTTGCCTGCAACACCATGTGTAAATGTAACACTTTTTTCTTCGCATATGACGGCGACTTTGTTCACCACAGTCGGAGAGTCAATGGTGGAAATTACGTTCGTCGAACGGAACGCGCCGTAAATACCTTAAAATTGTTTTACTGGCGTCTTGCTGGGCAAAATAAAAACCACATCTCATGCGACTACTGTCATACTGAATCAGCATCTGCATCTTCAGACACTTCAGTCATACGAACAAAAAAGCATCTTCCTTCTACTTCGAAAAGAGCCTATACGGAATCCCTGCACGTCTCGGTTCAAATCGATCATGGTCAGCGCTGAGGCGGGCGGAGTCGTTCCCGTTGGTGCTTGTGGCGACACCTCAAACGTCTCAAAGATCCAGATGTTCTCCGATGGCCCGGGGGAGATGTCGGGATTGGACAAAGTGATCGTGATCATCATGTCTAACCCAGCTGGGAAGTCCTCGTCCTCACTGTCTAACTCGATGATGTTCCCCCTCTGGCTCCGCTTCGCCTTTCTCGGCACGGTTTCACTGACATCAATCGTGTTGGTTCCCGCGCCGCCGCCGGACTGCGGCGGGAGTTCGAACTTCGTAGGGTATTGGATCCGGATTAATATCCTGAGTAAAAACGTCCCCATACCAGAATAAAGATGGGAAATCTGCTAGACAAATCAGCCAACTTTGGTTGCTTCGCATGACAAGTTTGGCCTCGTAGTGCAAACCTGTTTAGCTAGTTCAGCAGCATCACAGATCTAGCATATCATGCTATTCCTAGCATCACAAATCCCAAAACACAACTAGAAATAGCTTCTCATGGGGCTTCGCATGAGCAACTTTGTTGGCATGCAGATTTGCATGGCAACTCTGGGGTGGGGATGTTTTTCCTCAGAATAATTAGCCCTCGTTGCTTCACCGGATTGGTCAGCCGGAAGGTGATCTCCACCCGGTTGTAGGTGTTCGACACTTTCGTCTCCTGCGCGTCGATTTTGCTGACGTAGACCACATATCAAATGCAAAAATGTCTGGGTCTGGAATGTTGCCGGGTTTGTCATCCATATTTTGCTTGACCCAGAAGGTCTGGAATGTGGGCTCTAGCATCACAAGTTTTGAGAAGGCTATGCAATGCTAAGTCCACATGAGAAATGCCGGCTTCTGGTAACCAAAACTGAGGACTTTTGCTGGTCACGCAATACAGATTTTTGCATCGATCAGATTTAGCATGACAAACTCGGATTCTTCCAGACCCAGACATTTTTGCAATCCATACCACACCGAAAAGCTTGAAGCCGGGCACGCCTTTTCGCTCATCCAGGGTCGTCTTCCCCGAGTCCGCGTTTCTGGTGGAAAACGTAAATTCGTTCTGCCACGCGGTGAAATTCCGATACAGCGTGTTGTACCCGGTGAGCAAGAATGTCAACACCTGGTCCTGCTTCATCGAAATGTCCGTCGCGAGCGTGATCTCCAGTTGGGCCTCGAAAGGTTCCCAGGTCAGTTGCTTGGTGTTCGCCGAGTTCCACGCGGTCACGAGGTCCTGGTTTGCCTGGAGCTCCGCGGGCGTCATTACCTGTTCCTTCAAAATCGTTCGGTACTTGCAGGAGAACAACTTGTCGTACCGCCGCGACGCGCAGTCCGCGGTCACTTGCTGACAGGGAAATTCCAGGGCCTGAATTTCCTGCGCATACAGCTGGTCCTTCGCAGAACGCCCGAGGTCCAAGGCCTCGAGCCGCGCTTTCTGTGATTTGTTCAACAAAAGGAACAGTAGACACCAGGATGCTACTACTAGTAATTTATGTTTCATCTTTCATACGATACTCCCCCTTGTCAAGAACATCAAATTGATTCTTGTACGTAAGAGTGCACTTAGACAACTTACAACTTCTACACTAAAACGATAAACGGCCCAAATCCTATGTTCATACCTCTTCGCAGGGCGTCTTGGTTATCGGGCAGATAAACTGCAGATTCCCTTGCGGCTGCGGCGCCTCGATGGTGCAGGGCAGGTCCGGGCCGCCCTTCGCCGGCCTCGGCGGGCTGCCCCCAGACGCGCGGGGGATCGGGTTCAGCAGATCCGGCGGCGGTCCGTCAAACGCCAGTCGTGGCCCGAAGTAAAAGTCGTCCCGCGGGGCGCGAAGCAGAATCGATCCCTGGCCGGGGACTGTGGTCAACACTCCGACTTGAATCGTGAACGTCGTAAACAGCCCATTGGCCGGGTTGTCGCTGGAGATTCGCGTGATGGCCAATTCCGGAAAGATGACCCACCCCTCTGTCGTATCCTATGTAAAAACGTCCCCAGCACATAGCTGTCATGCAAATTTGCATGCTCAAAATGTTTCTCATGCGGAGACCCATGGGAAGCATTTCCAAGTCGTGTTTTGGAATTTGTAATGCTCCAATCTATCAGCATTATAGGCTAGATTTGTGATGCTGCTGGACGACGTAGACAGCATTACACTAGGAGCCCAAATTTGTCATGCGCAACAACCTAAGCTTGTTGATTTGTCTAGCAGATTCCCCATCTTGACTATGGGGTGGGGATGTTTTTACTCAGGATACGTCGCCCACACCTCCTGCCCGAGCGCGGTAGTGGTATTCGCAACGATCCGCCACAGGTTTGAAGCGGTGAAGGGTGTGCGCGGCGGGTTCACTACTTCATCAATCAGAAACTCATACACCGGTCCGGCCATCAAAGTCCGGCCGCCACGAACGGGCTCCGTGTTGGTGATCATAATTTGGTACGCATTGATCACGACACACGACACGTACTCGGGCAACCGCGTGATGTCCTTGATCGCACTCCTGGGGAACAACTGGTCCATCACCTGGTAGTCCGCCGCACTTATCGACGGCGAGATGCAGGGCCTGTGCGCCGTGCCGTCCGGTAAAACGTTCAAAAACAGGCCGGTCGACCCATCGCGTGGCGGGTTCCAGGGGTAGCTGGGCAACGGTGGGTCGCCGAAAGTCAGCGAGTTCTCGCCCCGCCAAACGCGGAACTGGAACTCCGTGGGGGCGGTGATGAGAATGGTCGCTTGCGGGGCTAAATCAGAAATGATGTCGAAGGAGATTTTCACATCGGTCTCGCTTTGCCCAATGTAGTTCAAGGTTTGGAGCTGAAACAACGAGATCCTGGGGTACACCGCGAAACTGTGCACCTTGTAATTCAAGTCCAATCGGTCCTTGATCTGCGACCGCTTGTTTACGCTGGGCTTCGGCATCGTGCGGGTCTCAATGGTCCACCACCGGGTTAAATCGTGCACGTTGTCGAAGGTCTGCATCGGGTTCTCTACCATCACGCGGAAGGCGTACAGCTGCTCCGCCACCATGTGGGTGTTTTCTCCCAACTTCAAAATCAGTGCCGGGCCGGAGAGCCGCATCTCCACGGGGACCAACAACTCGTCGAAGTGGATCTTCCACACCTTCTGCGCGATGCAGTCCGAAATTTGGTCCAACGCGACTTCCCGATCCGCGAACTTGTTCAGAAAGGCCTCGTGAATCGCCGGCGTCGCGCCCAGCGCAACCTGTCCGTCGATCGTTCCGCAGTTCGATTCCACAAGGGCGGCGAAATTTTTCCCCGCGTTCAGACAGTCCTCTTGCCTGGTCACCCCGTTCGCCCCCGTGGCCTCGGGGAAGCAGGTCATCGACTCCAAGATGTACCCTGCGCGGACTAATCTGGCGTACGCTGGCCCGCCGGCAGGCACAGATCGCACCCGGAACATCCGCGTAATCGTGCCTGGAGGTTCCTCCCGGAAATAAATCTCCCAACGGATGTCGTCGGAAATCTGTAGCCGATCGTTGAAACTTTTGATATGCAGATTGTTCACCGATTGTTGCATATATGAATGTTGAATGAAGAAAGCAGGCATTTTCTATCAACAAGTAGAGCACGGCTAGTTCATTGTGAGTAAGTGCCGTGACAGATGAACCACTTCCGATCTTCATTCACCTCCACCTCGCGAAACGAATAACAAAAAAGCTGGTATTCATCATTGTAGCTGTTCTATACCGCCGTTTCCGTCTGTCCGAATTCCAGGTAGAAGTTCGGGTGTCCCAGCCTGTAGTAAAGATTAATCAGTTCCGGCGTGTACAAGTCCGGCGGATTGCAAATTGTCGTGGACGGAATAGCCATGTACGGGCTCGTCGCATCCCCCGCGTATGGGTCCGTCATGAAGGTGCGGCACACACTTGGGAAGTGAAACCCGAACGGCGGCACGACCAATATCAGCGCTCCATTAGCTTCTTCGGAGACCGAGGGTAATCGCGTGGTCAGCTTAAACCGAATGTCCAGCGGGTTCGGGGCGGCCTCGCCGGGAATGCCGTTGCCCGGGTTGTAGGGGAACACCTCCACGTCTTTCACGACCTGTAAATGATAAGTACATAGGCACTAGATATTTTTATTTTGCATACAATTGATATTGATTCCGACCGACTGCATCACAACACACAAAATGAAATTGCATTTCAAACGCGATAACAAAGCAAAAACCGAATACTGAAGAAGACCTCGTCCACCATTCTTCACTCTACAAACTAACCATACCTGAATATCGAACCCGACCACCCAGGCCTCTGCCATGGTGGCGACGCTGCTTCCCGGTTCGTAGATTCGGATCGTCCAGTAGTTTTTTTCCGTGGGAATGTTGAAATTCGGGTTTTGCACCTTCACGAAGAACGGATAGGCTCCGATCTCCATGGCGGTCGCCACCGTGATCCGGATCTTGTTTCCCTCGCCGGTGGTCGCGGCCATTGAGACGCACTCCGTCACGTCGGGGAAAACCAGCGTCTCGGCAGAGGCGAACTTCTGGGCCCACCCCACGTGCCCGATGCAACGCGGGGAAAACAGGAAACCGGTCGGGCCGCCGACCTTTTGAATCACATTTTGATGTTGAGTTGCAATTACTGTCATTTCATCAGCGATCTGAAAATAACTCAGCTCCACTGTTCAGTACAATGAATTCAGCACCAACATCCCAACGATACTTCCATGGGGTGAATAGAGAGAAGAAACCGACACACACATCACATCAATCTGCCGCGTCATGGGTGTCCTGAAGATAGCGTAGATCTACTAGTACTACTAGCAGAAAAAAATCATACAACGCTATGCGTTGATTCTATTGAGTACCTCCACCACACTGCTCGCGATCATCCTTTGCGTGACGCCCATGACAAAAGAAACTTGGTTGTCGTAGGCGTCGACCGTTCTGTCCTCGCCCGTGTCCAACATGCCCGCCGCGGCGTACCGGGTGTTCGCCATCGGCTTCGCCAAATCGTAGCCGTCGATCGTGATTCCCTCGACTTTCACATTGTCAAACCGGGACTCCAGGACGAACTTGTTGGTCGTCGGGTTCACACTCGCGGCGTTCACGATTTCCACCAAGAAGATGTACTTCGTGTTCATGGCCAAACCAACCGTCTTGAACAAAATGTGCACCACGCGCCGCTCCTCCGCTACCTGGTGGTTGATGTAACACTCCGCGTCCGTGGGCAGTTTCGTGAACCCGTCCGGAATGACCTGCGTGGGTGGGTTCCACCCGCCGGTGGGGCAGATGAAAGTGAACCCCGGGGGGGCCTGGATGTACAGCTCGGCCTGCTTCAACACCGTGCCCTGTTCGGACAAGATCGACGTCACCGCGGTCGTGGTCTCGAACTGTATGGTCGTCGGGTTGTTCCAAGCGAGTTCCACGTTGTTGTACGCATTCACCTATCAAGTGCAAAAATGTCTGGGTCTGGAAACTTGTGATGCCAGTCAGGGAAAAATGCGCATACTGTAAAAATGCACTGCCAAGCATGACAAGTCTTTCCGTGGTTAGGTTCAGAGTTGCGTACTCCGCATGAGAAGCTGCGTTTTTGCATGACAGGCAAGAGAAGCCGTTTGCGGCCACGCAATACAGAGCTCAGAGTCATGCCGGACTAGCATGACAAATCCCGGAATCTTCCAGACCCAGACATTGTTACATTTGATATCACCTCTGTATTAAACAGCGCCTGCGTCCGGAACCCTGGCGCGCCGAGACTGGCAATGTAGTCGAAGTCCCCGGCCGTCGGGTCGCCGGTCTCCACATACGTGTCAATCCAGTACCGGTTCGGGATCGGCGTGAGAGCTGGGACAAGGATGTTGTGCGCCACACCGTACTCGAAGTCCGCAAACAGGTTTTGCGTTAACCGGAGTAGGAGCATGTTATCCAACGTGTTGTCCGTCGCGGAGCTGGAGCCAATCACTGGACTTTCCGTGGACATGGAATTCGTCCCGGTGACGGAGGAGGCGGTGGAAAACGCTGGATTCGTTCGGTGCCACTTGATCCCGATCGGGGCCATAATTCGGATGTAAGAGCCGGTGGCGATCCCCACCTTTGAAACAAAGCGAACGTCTAATCTGGTCACCCCGGCTAACCGGCTGCTGGGGACGACGGTAAACGAGGCGAACTCGGAGGGGTACAGAAAAAAACCTGGTGGAAGTTTTATTGGCTGCAAGTAGAGGTTCTATAAGCACGTGCCTGCTGCGCTCCATTCTTCTCTATGCACGTACAAAAAGGCTTGTGATCTGATATCATCATGCTTGCGCTTTATTTAGCAACCCATGAACATCATGATCTCAAGATGAATCTTCAATGCAAAAAATTTCTTATACCTGGATAGTTCGTCGTATCGCTCACAATGCCGTCCGGGCGCACCGTGTCGAACCGCCACACGTTTGGCGTGTTCAGCAAGTTTTGGCTCGGGTTGATCACGTCCAATTTGAACTCGTACAGCTCCCCGCCCTTGATCGCGTTCTGCCCCGGGAACCGCAGCCGCGCCTCGACGTCATCGGTGCCCTTGCACACCGTGTCGGCCGGCAAGGTTCCTCGCTCAAAGCCCGCGCACCGTTTGCTGATTTGGAACCCGGCGGGCGCCGTGATGGCGAAGGTTGCGTTGGCGGCGATAGTGACATCTCGGGAGGGTTGGAACTTGAACGTGATCTTGTTGGTGTTCCCGAGCACCTGATTAAACGGCTCAAACGACGCGACCATGGTGCCGGAGATGGAAATGCCTCGGATTTCCCGGGTAGTCGCAAGCGGCTTTGACCTGTCCAGTTGCCACACCTCCACCCGCCACGCCGTGTTGATCATGGGCTGTGGCGGGTTGATCACGCCCAATTGCACGGCATACTGCGCATCCCGAAAGAGGGCCATGTCCCGAAGGTTGCACAGCCACCGGTTCTGCTGCTGGTCCGCATCGGGCCACTCGGAACACGGAAGGGTATTGTAGCCCGCGACAGAAGAGGGGGCGGCTGAGTTTTGTATTTGACAGTTTAGGAGATGGACACCATTTCGCTTAATATTTCGTTGCAGCATGCATGTGCCTAGTACAAGAACGAGTTCTCGTATGAAAACGATCATTACCAAATATAGCCGCCGGGGCGGAGGTAGTGAGGTCGTGGGCGTTTTCTTGCCGGCCGTCGCCTTGGCCGCGGCGTTGCTTTTTCTGGGCTCGCCACACCGCCGTGAGTAACGTTAGGCCGCACGGTATGGCGGCCGCTTGATAAACGTCGCAAATTTCGGCAAATTCCCGATGTTCCTTTCCGAAAGCCAGCCCCCATGTTATGGGGCCGATCCGGGTGCCACGGGGGGCGACCAAAAAGCGAAGAAAAATCGGGCCCATAGCATGCGGATTGGCTTTGCGTGTCTGGCGCGCTTTTGCTTTTCTGCGTTTTTATTTTTCTAGCCGGCGCTTTTTGCAAAGCTTCCCAGGCTCTGAAACCGGCGAAAATGCGGCCGCTTTCGCGGAAGCCCAAAATGCTGCGAAATCGCGGCCGTGCCATGCTGTTTCGCTGTTCTGATTTTGGGCGCGTTTTTTTCGCGCTCCTTTTTGGGCGCCCCAAATCGGCGGAATTAGGTGCGCCGGGCGCCTCAGAAGGGCGCCCCTTTTGCTGGCTTCTCTGCGTCGTTTTACCAAGCGGCGATCGATAGAATCCGCTGGCGATTCGGTGCCGACATAGCCAGAGCCGCTTGATAATTGAAATTTTTTTTTGTGCAAAAAGCCCTCCGGCCGCTTGGAAACTGCCGGGCGTTTTGCTGGCTGGATGGCAAAAAAACTCCCCGGTTAGAACCGTTCGGTGACCTCACTACATACAACAAAGACGACAATTCTAATTCATAATTGTAATTCCAGCAAATGAAACAATAAAAAATCCCGTACCCGTCCTATCCACTTGGAAGCCGGTCGGCGGCAGTATCACGAGATAGCCTGAAATTAAAACCGAGGACATCGGAATCACCGTATTTCCCGGGCGGAAGAGCAGCGTCACCTTGTTCTTTTCGTTGACCGCCAAGGAGGTCGTGGAGATCACGTCCCCACTGCCGTACCCCTGCGTCGCGATATGCATTGCATATATGTCTGGGTCTGGAAACTTGTGATGCTAAGTTGCGATGACTGAGCGTACTCCTGAGCGCAGCCAAGCATGACAAATTTTCAGGACGCTTCCTCATGTGAAATGCGCATGAGAAACTACGTTTTTGCATGACAAAGTATTCCCGCTTTTGTCGGTCACGCAATGCAGATTTTACAGGAGTGCAAAACACGCAATACAGATTCCAACTTTTCCAGACCCAGACATATTTGCAGTTGATACGCGATCGGCTTGTCTAATTCCATGGTGAACGGCGCCCGCATAATTCCGTTCATGTACTGGTAGGAATACGCCAGCCAGAACATGTTGACCGCCACGTTCGGGTTGTTCAGCCTTAGGGAGATCTTCGTGTCGATCGCAACCGTGGCGGCGCTGTCGTAGAAGAAGAAAATCCCGTTGGCGAAGTTATTCCCCTGGTACCCCGGGTACTTGAACGTGTTGCACTTGAGCCCCACGCCCGGGTTGTACTGCACCCCGACGCACTCCGTCGCGCCCCCATCCGTTGACAAGGTCGCGACCTCCCACACGTGACTCGGTTGCGATAAAAAGATCGCCCGTCCCTGCGGCGCCCGCAGCGTCCCGTAGAACCGGAAGCCGAACGTGAACAGGATACCCGTGGTTCCCTGCCGGGAATCGTACTCCGCGGACGGTCGCCACGAAAAGCCGTTCACATACCCGCGGATGTTTTGGTTGGGGCGGTTTCCGGCCGGCGTCCCCCCGGACCCGAGGTTGACGAGCACGTCGTCCCATTCCCACTGAATGTTCAATTGCTGCTGTGCGTTTTCGGTGTCCGCCGCCGGGTGCTTCGCGTTGTGCTTGATGAACTGCAAGGGTTGTGCATCGTATTTAAAAACGTCCCCAACCCATAGCTGTAATGCAAATCTGCATGCTGAAAATGTTTCTCATGCGGAGCCCCACGTACGAGAAGCATGATCACGTCGCGTTTTGCAATTTGTCCTCCACCAATCAGCATGATGAACTAGATCCGTGATGCTGCTGGGCTAGCTCAAACAGCACTACACTACGAATCCAAATTTGTCATGCTAAACAGAAGTGCGGCACACTTTGCCTCCCCCTTTGTAAACAGCCGCAGATGGCTGTCACGCAGGGAAGGTAGGTCAGGCGGACACCGAAGTGCCATCACCATCATCTCCCGGCCACGATTCCAACACACTTCACACCAACATATCCCACTTTGCCAAATTACGCCAACCTTAGCCAACAATTCCAACTCGCTAAACATATAGAAAGCCAAAACCAGGAGCACAGCAACAAAAATGCAGACTCCTGCGACAAGACCTTCACATTGATATATGGATGAGTCACATACGCCAAAAACATTAATAAGTCAGAGGCGCTGTTTAGCTTCATCCAATAAATAGGCGAGAAATAAGGATAAGAAGTCGAAGTTCAGAAGACTAAATATTTGACTGAAAAGGAAATACTCAGGCAGAACCGAAAGACCAACCACACGTAACAACTACCTCAAATCGACCTCATGAACCCACGAATTGTACCAGCTGGACCAGGCACCTCCCGCAACAGAAAAACAAGGACGGCCCTGGAAGCTGCAGTAAGGTAGTATAGGTCCAGCCAGTCCTCTGAAGGCACATAGAAGAACCAACAGCGACGGAAAAGCCGGACCGTAGAGGGTATAATCAGGCTCAGAATTTGTATTCGAGGTCATTGTTAGCATCCCTGCAGCTCCGGGACACGCTCCCGCTGGTTCGACTAGATATCCTTTATTGATTTTCTCACCTATTTTTTTTTTTTTTTTTAGGGCGGTGGCATTTGGCAAAGAGGAATATTCGTTTGTGACAAATTAGTGAGTAGCAATGACAGGAACCGCGCAAAGAATCCAAGGCAGGCGAAATTTCAGGCCGGTCCCTCCTCAGCAGCAACGTTTAGTCCGAACCAGAACACAGGAAGGCAATTCACCAGCATCCATAGCCGGGTAGCCACAGCGACGCATTCTGCCACCAGGCATCGGGAGGCTGAGGGACAACTGCGGGAGCCCGGAAGTGGTACTGTGGTGCTAGCGCTGCGTGGTCGTAGAAAAAGCGTGTTGACTCTCCAAGCACAAAATCTGGCTCCCGGCGGTCGGGGGTGTCAAGCTGTCGGAATCGCCCTAGCGCCAGGGCTTGAAGGGCAACTGCCAGATTCCAATCGTGCGCTGGTGAGGCTGGTTTGAGGGTGCGAACGGTCCTTCTGCAGCTACGGACCGGGCGGCTCAGTCGTGAGACGCAGCGGAGAGTCTCAGCACGTGCCCCGGGACGACTTGAAGACAGGTACGGAGCGACCAGCCGCAGACTCGCCCGACTTAGGGTATGGCGTAGGCAAAAACCCGAGACGCGTAAAAGGCTTCAATTGGACTATGACTGGTGGCATCGGTCATTAGCAACGGCATACGAGATATAGGGGCCACCACACGGCCAAAGCAACAAGCATAGGGCCAACATACAAAAACAAGAACATGCAATGAGGCCAGCAAACCACACCAGAACATGCAAAGCGGCGCAGGGGGAACAGAACCGCAGGCATATTCATACACGCCATGGCGAGTGTGAATATTCGGACGAGGAGGGAGAAGTCAGACCCAAGGATGCCACGGAAGGCCACAGTCCAATTGAGAGTAATGCACATGATAGCCGCGTCGTCGCAGGTAGCTCCAGGTGGGTGGAAAGGGAGATCGCAAGCCCGGCGAGCACCGGATCTATCTAGGACCAGGTATATATAATCGGCGTCATGCAAGACAGCCAAAACGTGTGGATTTGTCTAGCCGATTCGCCATCTTGACTATGGGGCGGGGACGTTTTTACACAGGATATTGTGGCTGCGTGGGCTGCTCGATGTTGTCGCCCTGGTGGAACTTCACGATGAGCGAAAACGTGTTCTCCACGGCGAGGTACTGGTGCGAGAAGTGGAGAGACGCCGGGACCACCAGCCCGCGAACCGCGGTCGCAATGTCCGGGTTCGTGATGTTCACACCTGACACGTGTCATGAATGTATGTTGCTGCTGCTTTTTCGTCTTTTTCTACTTATGCAAGATGCAGAAGAAGAGGGTTTGTTTTTTTCTAGCAAAACCAACCAAATCAGTTCACATACAGAGAAACACGAACTAAACACATTAGAGAATATGATTATATCCATTAAAAAACGGCAACACCAGCGACAATCTAGGCATACCTGCTAGCGACCCCTTCCTGACGTCGATTCGCTCGTACTGCCTGACGTTGATCGCCCCGGGGTCGTTCGGCTCACCGATTCGTAGCACTTCCGTCTGCGCCCCCGTGTTGATCACGAACCCTCTCGAATCCAACGTCGCAGCCACCGCGTTCAAACCCGCGGCATTCGCTACGTTCGCCCTCACGATGGTTTCCGGGTTGTAGTGCCGCACGGCGAGGGTGTAAGCCGTGTTCTTCTTCAAGCCCTGCGACAAGAAGAACTTTGCCTCGTTCGCCTGGAAGCGGCAGGAGGCAATGGCCAATCCACCAGACGCGTCGAGCAGGTTCTCACACGTCTCGGATATCACGAACGTGGCCCACTTTAACGTGATGGAGACAACTTGCTGGATCGAGGGGTTCGACGCGTAGGTATCGACGTCCGACGTGGTGTATCAAATGCAAAAATGTCTGGGTCTGGAAGATTCTTACATTTGTCATGCATGTCTGACATGACTCGAGAATCTGTGATGCATGAGCACGAAAAGCATCTCCTATCTGTCATTTTCATTTCATTGAGACGGACCCCTGTGGTCGTCCTCACGGTGTCGTCTTGGCCCTAGGCAGTTTCTCATGCGGAATACGCAACACATAGCAGCTCAAAAATTTGTCATGCTTTGCTGCCTATTGCAGTCCGGCTATCATCCACTTTTAGCATCACAAGTTTCCAGACCCAGACATTTTTGCATTTGATATGGTGAAAAAGTAGTTGATGATGCCGACGCCGCACGCCTTGTTCTGCTGCTCCATAATGCCCGTCCCGTCGCGGGGGAACTGGGGATTCAGCCGGGAAACGACCGGCGGGGATTCCGTCCACTGCTTGCAATACTCGTCTCTCCCGTCGTAAAACCCAGCGATCGCTCGTGGTTGGACGACAAAGAAGGTGCCGGTGACGTGCGAGGAGAGAGACCTTTTGTGGAATTCATCTTGCTGCGCCAAGTCGGCGTCCTTGGCCGCGGCCACTAGGTTGCGGATGTGGTCCTTCTCTGCAGACAAACTGCTTGCTCCTTTGCTGCCTTCTGCACTGCACTTCATCCCAGCATTCGACGATTTATTTTTGTCCCCGGCATTAATTTTCAAAATTTGGTTCTGCTCTATCTCCTCTAGCCTTCTTCTCCTCCGGTTTTCGTGTTTTTTCCGCAACCTCGCCACGACGTCCACTACTTTCATGCCCGCTCTTTGGTCCTTGAGAGCTCGGCGGAGATCCCGGACAATCTGCATCTTCTGCTCCTCCTCGCTGTTTTCGATGACGGACAGCTCGTTCTTCCCGTTTAGACCAACGGATTCGAAGTTGTGCTCGCCGTCGTTGTCAGAGATCTCGTGCAGCACGTTATTCTCTTCCAACTCCTCCGCTATGTCCTCCAACTCCTGCAGGTTCGCCCGGAAATTCGCCTGCTCGTCGAGCGGGAGCGACTGCAGGTCTTCTTCCACCGCCTTGTACCCCCCTTCCAGGAAAGCGGTTGACGCTTTTAATTGCCTTAACCTTTTCCTTGCATGCTGATCCGCGTGCTTTTTATCCAGGAGGAGCTTGTCGGATTCGAAATCTACTTGTTGCTCCCTCTCTGCTGCTCCTGCGCAAGGATCATCAACCTGGTGCTCGGAGTTCTTCCGAACGGACTGTGCCTCCAACTCCGACGTTCTCCTCAAATGGCTCTCCTCCGCCGTGAATGGATTGTAGTTGCTCTTTTTCTTTTCCCACAAGCTGACCAGTTTCGGATCCTCTTTCGTCAAGTAGTTGTCGACGGAAGATAAATGTTCCCGATGCCTCTGCTCCGCCAATTTCCTCAGTTTCCGGGCGCCCACCGACTTCTCGCTGTGATCGTGCAGGAAAAATTTGGACGGCTTTTTCTTGCCCTGTTCGTGTTGAACCAGTCGCTCGTAGTCCGTGGTTGGCGTTATTATCATTGGTTTTTCCCCCCGTGTCAGCGCTTTGGGAAAGTTTGGGTTGTCTGCGTGCAGCAAATTCCGCTGCTGCGCATGCACCGCGCGGTTGTGCAGCGAATCTGGCTTCCACTGGTCGGATTCGGTGAAAAATTGCACGTTTTTCGTCACGGCGGAGTGACCGTAGGCGTGTTTCATCACGTTGTTCTTCTCGGCGTTTATTTGATGTTCATCATCGGTCGCTGCTAAGGCTCGCGAGGACGTCCTCGAAAATGATGATGACAATGCCTTCGTTCTTTCCTTCCCACTGTACTTGCTCCACTCTTCCGCGTATTTCCAACCGGTGCGCTCCCGCTCCGCTTCCATGACTAAATAGCGCCTGGCGTCAGCGACCCGGTCGGGCGGGGTGTCCGGAGCCATACCGAGGGGAAGGAATTGGTGCCTCTCGAGCTCTTCTTCCTCCGCATCTTGTTCATCTACTGCATCGCCGGCGCGAAACATCCTACTGGCCGCTTTCGATGACGATGAAGTTGATGCGAGTAAGCCCGTACTCGGAAGATTATCGCCGCTTTTTTCATCTTGCAGTCTTCGTCTCTTTTCAAATTCCTCTGGTGAAATGATGTCTCCGTTCTTTTCGCCATTCAAGACCGGCGTTGCGATGTTATCCTCCAGCCATCTCGCCATCTTCTCATCTAAACCATACACTCCACCAGACGTAGCAGCGCCGAGAAGAAAAAACGCGCCGGCTGTAGTGGGTCGGCGAAATAATGGATTTACTGCCAGTAAGCGCCGCCGTTTCCGCTTCACCTTGGCAGACGAGGACATTATTGTACTAGTTTTCTGTTGTGAGGTTTTTCTCCACCTGGGATGAATGGTCGCTAAATTTTGTTGCAAAACTGTTGTTCCGGATGAAGGCGACAGTGCAGAGGCATTTGGACGAGATGTTGTCGGGGTCGGTGGTCTTTTGTTCTTCCGCCCGAAAACAAGGTCGCGTCTTCTGCGATGAGAAGCGCCGGAGGAGGAAGTAGCACTTCTACCAGGACTGCTGCTGCTGCTGCAACCAGTCGTCATAATTCTCAAGCCGTAGTCGTCTCTATCGTGATCCGTCCTGTTTATCGTAACTCTCGAGGACGACGAGGCGGCGGACGCTCCTGTGAGCGGTCCTCCCGAGAAGCTCGACCCGCCCCCGCCGCCGTCCTCCCCTCCTCCGGGCGGTTGCGTCATTATCTCGCTGCTCTTGCTTCGATGCTTCGGCGAGTGAACATGGCCGTCCTTGTCCCGAAGCTCAAATGCAACTTTTCGTACGTGCAGGTGTTTTCCTCCTTCTCTTTCTCTTCTAAAGCGGTGATTGAGTTGTTATGTGCATGCAAATGCAACGGGGTAAGTGAATTCAAACTGCACGAGGGTTGCCGTGCTCCAGGTGTATGGGGATGGGAAAATGAATACACAGGCTGAGTCTGATTCGAGGACGCGAAGCTTCCATAATTTTTCCTCGATGCTGCAGAAGTTTGAGTCTCGGTTTGAAACTGAAAGTCATTTGTCTTCACACGAGAAAATAAGCTACGACAAACTCAGCTGCCTCAAGACGAAAAAACGCACTAAGTCTGCGCAACAACAAAATATTTTCTCGCTATTCTCGTTTGCTTGTCACTCGTCAAAAGCATCTTTTCATTGTCACTTTTGTTCGTGCGCTCAAGAACTGGTCTCTCTCACTGATCGCTCGCGTCCTCTCGCTCTTCATAGTACATTCTCTGTACTGAATCACTCTCGTGCTCGTCCCTTCGTTTCTAATATGTTCGTCCACCCAGAAATTCATTGGAGCTTGAAAAGCGATAGACACCAGACACGAAGGCACAGTCCGCTACAGACCTGTAAAAAATTTGCGAGCCATCAGTCCTGCCGTTACCAATTAGCGGTAGGGAGCGCGATTAGGGAGGAAAACCGGGCGGAACGTGGTGAATCTTTAAAATTTTTCTGGAATTCTCATTCGGCCGGCCGAACAGGCCGCGCAAGCTCTTACAGTATGCGGGGCTTCACAGCATCACACCGTGTGCGCCCTGCGCCCTTGCTTTCTGACGGCGCGCGTGATCCGTAATAGGGGGCGCAGGGGGGCGGTGGCGAATGAATGGGGGGCACCGGTCTGGCCTCCTCGTCGCCGGGCCCCACAGGCAACTACTTCATTTGGAAGCGGAGGAAAGGGCCGAGCGGTCTGGGGCGGGCTCGGCGGGAGAGAGCGACAAACCATTTCGCGTGTCCGCTCGCGCGAGCTTCCTTGAGTTGGGGCGGCCAAGTCGTCGCCGAAGCCGAATACTCACAGATTGGCCCGGGGGGCGCAGCGCGGGCCAGCCTGCGAACCCGACATGGGTTCGCCGGAGTGTGTTGGCCCCGGGCCCGGGGCAAATCTGGCGCAAATCTTTGACGTCGCACCGCTGTAAATCTGGCCGCGTCGGGGCCAAATCTTGCGAAAATGTCCGGCGTCCAGATTTCGCCCAGATCGGGCCCCAGATTCGACCCCATCCGGGGGGCGAATCTGGGCAAAATCTGGCGAAAATCTTTGACGTCGTACCGCTGTAAATCTGGCCGCATCGGGTTCAAATCTGGGAAAAATCTGGGAAAAATATTGGGCCCCAGAAATGACCCCGATCGGGGCCCTTCGGGAGTCCTCCGCGGCCCGGCCGCCATCGGGCCCTCCGGAGGCCCCGCGCAATGCAAGCATCTATGGGGGCCGCCCACGATGGTATTTTCTGCGCGGCGGCCTGCCCCCTTGGCACACGGCCAACGGCTGCCGAGCCCTTGGGGCTCCTTGCCCCGGGGGCCGCCCATGAATTTGCGCGCGCCCGCCACCCCACGGTTACTGGCGCGGAAGGCCGGGCGGCCATTCCAGGCATTTTGTGGCGTGCTGCTTTGGGGGCTGCGGCATAACTTGCGCCCCGGCGCTGCGTTCGCGGTGCATGCCGCCTCCATAGGGACAAAAAAGCCGGGCCGCGGAGTTGCACTCGGCCGTTCCTAGGATGGGCGCCCCGCCTGCTGAAGGGGAGGGGGACGAAGGGAGGCGGCGCAAAGAGTACTATGCCCGCCCTGTAATATCTGAGGGGCAAGTAGCCAGCTCGGAAAGGAGGGGGGCCAGAATGAG
Organism: Amoebophrya sp. A120; assembly: GCA_905178155.1. Taxonomy (NCBI): domain Eukaryota; class Dinophyceae; order Syndiniales; family Amoebophryaceae; genus Amoebophrya; species Amoebophrya sp. A120. The sequence continues at coordinate 6,421,737 of CAJINV010000002.1, read as the reverse complement.
GATGGGCCCGGGGCGGATGAGAAGGCGCGAAAAATTTTAAAGATTCACCACGTTCCGCCCGGTTTTCCTCCCTAACGCGAGCTCTTATTGTTCATTTGTATGTACAGTTTTTGTTTTATCGGTACAAAATAATTCAGTGACTGTTTTAGTTTTTCCGTGGTAATGAATGAATTACGAGAATCGGGCACAGAATTCCGGCAGTTTTCACAACCTGTCTCTGAAGAGAATTCTTCTACACTCGATAAACAAAACTAAAGCTCTGAAAGGACAGCCAAGCAACGCACACGGCATTCAAGAAAATCCCTTCTCTCAAGAACATAGTAGGTCATCTTTTGCAATATCCATGAATAGCATAGAACAATAGTGTGAAATATGATAAAATCGGCTACTTTCTAGATCAATTTTTGTTTTATTTCGTATTAGTACTACTATCTTTATCAAGTTGCCAAGCTCCCAACACTACTTGCCAACTTCTTCCCGGCATAATTCGCGTCCCCACTGGATTTTGTCTCCTTCTTAGTTTCCAGCCCAGCCGTCATGTCTCGTGATGGTGCGGATCTTGGACTAGTAGTGGACATTGAACTAGAACTACCGCTAGTCGTGTTTGTTACTGATCCGGTGTCGTTAGAACTCTCGTCTATCCTGAAGTTCTTTGCGGTGACACAAACCTCCACTTTTGGTCCTGACTTCCAGTAGTAAATCGCCACCGGCAGTGCCATCACTGTCAACGCGACCAAAGCGAGGAACAAGTACAGCAGCGGCTCAGCAATCAAATTGTGCTGCATCTGGTCGAAGTAGGTCATGCTTGTTCTAGTACCTTCGTGGCCTCCCATGATTCCACGACTGGAGCTACTTGCAAAGCTTGGCGAGGCAGAAAGTACTCGGGTTGCTTCTAATTGATCTCCGTGAGCAGGAAATTTTGAATCAGTTCCCGTGCTGACCTCGACGGCGTCCAAAGGTTTCTTGTCCTGCCACTCGTCCGGTAATTGTAGATCTAACTCACCATTCGAACTGAAAACGCTCTTCAGCATCGTCTGCGCCTGTTCAAAGAACGAAAAGATGTTCGTCGTATCTTGTTCTGCTGGAAGTGGACGAAGGAGGTTTTCTTGTCCTTCCAGAAACGCTCCTGCAGGATCGTGAGCACCCATTAAGTCCGCGTTCGCTGCCGCTCCCGACCTCTGGCGTCGACGTGCGTCGTTCCGGCCGCTCTCATCTTCTTGGAATCTTTTCATGCCTTTTTCTTCTTTTTTCAGCATTTCTTTCAGTTTTTTGCTGTTGGGAAAAAAGTTGTAGCCCTTGGACCACACCGCCTCCCAGGGGAAAACGTACCTGTGGCAGACGAGGTAGGTGCAGAACGAGAGCAAAAAGATGCAGAAAATCGTGTACGCGGCAGGGGTCTTGATGATCACGTGCTCTTGCCACCACAAGTCTTTCTTTTCCTTCTCCGCCGCTTCCAACTTCGCACTGTGGCCCTCCTTCATCGACGCCGGATCGTAGAACGCCCTGGCGGATAACTGGAGGTCCCGCGCAGGCGTGTCGGGAGAAGCCGCCGGACTTTTGTTTTCCGACGCTGGCAGCTGCGCCCGCGGGGAGCGTCTCGTCGTCCCGGTCGTGTTTGCCGTAGTACTGCTTGCACTTCTGTCAGCATCTACTTTGGAGGTCGTGGGCGCTTCAGCAATGTTATCTCCGTCTTCCCGCACGGCGCCGTTAACGGAGAAGACCAGTAACAGGAGGCTCACCCCCCAGGTGCACACGAGCAGGCAGCAGGTTTGGGAGAGGAAGCAAAACATGAGCCCCTGGCGCCAGCACAGGAAGTACAAGACCGCGAGAACCAAAGTGTTGTTGAACACCGCCGCGCCCAGCAAGGAACAAACCGAAACGCTGGTGGACACCTCGGTTTTCAGCTTCCCAATCTGCACGGCGGCGAAAAACTCCCCCGCATTGGTCGCCAGCGGGCCGATATGCAAGAAAAAAACTGCGATAGTGTAAAGTGAAAGTGAAAGTTTTGTGTTGCACAGGATGCAAGACGCCTACACTTGTCATGCTGGACACGCATTAGGGGTTCTTCTCGTAAGTGTTTTGGTTTTCACGTGCTAGCTACGCATGAGAGGTTAGCTCTGTCATGCAGAGCAAATTTGTCATGCTGTTCCTCCAAGAAAGTTACACTTACACACTTTTGTTCCTTGATAGCCGAGAAAGAAGGCGACGGCGAAGGTGGGAACGCGCAACAAGTCGCCCGTGTACACAATCATCTCCGTCGCCCCCTTATCCAAGATGAAAAAAACGTTGTTAGTGTAAATTTGTGATGCTCAACATGCAAGATGATTGCACCTTGTCATGCTTGGCATGCATCGCAGGGCCCATTAAAGGGCGTTTTCACGTACTATCTGCGCATGACAGGTTTTTGCTGTCATGCCAGACAAATTTGTAATGCTGTTCCCCCAAAAAAGTTACACCTACAATGTTTTCTTCTTGGATACCCCTCCGCAAAGATCGTGATCGACACCACGCCCACCAAGATCATCCAAGCGGCGCGCTGCTTCAGCGCCCGCTGCTGCAGCGCGTAGGGGAGGTGACGCAGATCCTCCGGAACCTCGTCGTCGGACTCCTTCCCGCCGGCCCCCATGGCGTGCGAGGGGTATTCCGAAGGCATGGCGGAATGCACGGAGCTGTGGAGTGACATCCCCTCATTGATGGGAATCACCGGGAAGCGATTCATCCTGCCTCCGGTAATATCTTCGCCTTCCGCAATGGCCGGCGCAGCTTCCCCCTCCGAAATAACCGGCAGCGCAGCTTCGCCCTCCGCGCGGGGTGGGGTTGCCCCCGCGGGTAATGTCCCTGGAAAGGCCACAAAGCCGTCGATCGCCGCATTCGTCTCAACATCGCCAGATGAGCCAACCAACAGTGCCCGATCGACCATCTTCCTGTCAACACTGCTTTTCCCCCCGTCGGCAGTACTTGGGAACGACGCGCTGGGAAAATGAACCCCCGACGCTAGAAGGTCGTCCCGCGTCAGAGAGGACCCACCCCGTTTCTTCAAGAACAGCGCCTTCTTCTCGGCTACTTCCGCTTTGTACGCGACAAACCACAACATTATGTCCGCGAACTCCTCCAGAGTCACCCCCGGGTTGTGGACGGGGGCCAGCGAAGCTTCGCTGGCGGCGATGGTTTTAAATCTTCCCAACAAAAGCTCCTCTTCCTCGATAGAGATGGTCGTTGTACTGCTGGCAGCAGCTCCTGCTGATGCTGGTGCGAAAGAACCGCTAGAATTATCATTCGCATTCCCCCCGCCACCAGACACCACCTGCTCCAGCAGTTTCAGGAATTCGCGTTCGTTGAGGATCGAAAGTGGGTGGTTCGGGATCCGCTGGGCGCGCCGCTCGAAGAAGGGCCGCAGCGTCTCGCGGAAATAACGCTGCTTCTCCTGCGGGCTCAGCGTTTTCTTCCGCACCAAGCCCTCCATCGCCGCTTGGAACGTCAACTCGTTGTTGTCAATCATACTTGACTATCAAAAGGAAAAATCCCCCCTCCCCATATCAAAACGAAGTTTCTGATGCCGGATCTGCGTACACAAATCTGATTTGTCTTGCAGTGAGGCAGCGCAGCCAGATCCTCGGCCTAGGTAGGGGTGTTTGGGTCTAGTTGCTTAGCATTACACACGGCTGCCCCCTAGGCGCAACAGCATGCCAAATCGCTTCCATAATGGAGCGGAAGCTTCTGCACTTGTCTTCTTGCAAGACAGACGTGATTTGTGGTCTCAAATCAGCAACACAAATTTTCGGAATCATACTTTTTCGATATGGGGAGGGGGGATTTTTCCTTACAATATTGACCGCCGCAGCGAACTCCGGATGGCCACCATGTCCTGATGATGCGACTCGTTGGTGTATCCTGAGTGAAAACGTACCCACACCATAGTTGTCATGCAAATCTGCATGCTTAAAATGTTTGCCATGCGGAGCCCCATGAGAAGCATTTTCTAAGGGTGTTTTGAAATTTGTCATGCTCCAATCAGCATGGTATGCTAGATCTGTGATGCTGCTGAGCTAGCTCAAACAGCACTACACTACGAATCCAAATTTGTCATGCAAAACAGCCAAAACTTGTGGATTTGTCTAGCCGATTTCCCATCTTGACTATGGTGTGGGTACGTTTTTACTCAGGATATGGTGAAAGAGAACAGCGGCTGGTGTTTCATACTGGTATCGCCGTGCCGTAGTTGCAGTTGCTTTGGTTGTGGTCCGTGCCCGTGGTGGCCCGCCGCGCCTCCTGCAGTAGAAACTGTTTCATTCTCTCCGGCCTGCCGGGCCTGGTTCTTCTTATGCGCGACGCGAAGATTGGCGACGCAGTACATCACGCACAAAGCCAGGCACACGCCGGAACCCATTTGGAGCCAAAATTTCTGGTGCTTCGCAATGGTGCTGTAGGACCGCCAGTACGCGTTCTCGTCTTCCCACCACCAGTAGGTCCTGTGGATCGGTGGACACGGAATTATATTGACAGCGCGGTCGTGCTGACACGTAGTGGCGATTTGCTTCTTGCTCTTCATAACTTACTCATCTCAATGCGCATCATGATTTTATAAGCGAAAGCGAAACACTACCCCAAGTTAGTTTTACGGGCAGCTGGATTCACCATCTCCACGAAGTGCCGGAATATCAAGATCGGGGGATTAAAAGGGAAACCGAAACTCAGCTTGGACAAGCGCTCTTGCTTTGATCAAGAATATTCATAGTACCTCACGAATGGCTTCTGTTGCGAGAAGGGTGTGCTATCCCCCTTCAAGTCCGCCACGTATTCCTGCAAGGCTACCATGCGCCACTCGTCGGAGCTCTCCGTGATGTTGGTCCATTTTTCCGCCATCCCGACCATCTGGTCTTTTGAGTCGTAGGCTGCAAAAATGCCAAACCCCGTGGTGAAGGAGGTCAGAAACGTCCACAGCAGGGCGTTGAACACGGAGCGGTTCAGACTCGCCCCCGAATCCCACACCCGGCTTGTCTTGCCCTTCTCCTTGCCCTCCGTGGTGTAGTCTGCGAGGAGCTGTTTCGGATTGTTGGGGTTGTTCCTCACCGGCACCCGGCCCGCCGCCATCACGCCGGCTAGGGGGATGCAGAGCAGAAAGCAGCTGGACCCAGCCAGAAACCCGAACCCGGCCGTGACTCTCCGGTACACCAACTCGCTTGGACCCAAGCCGGAAAACAAAACGAACAGCGCGTCCGGGAACGCGCCCAACAGCGGCAACACGATCGACCCGACCAGGTCCACATACTCGGGCACCAGCATGAGCAGTTCTGCGCCGTCGCTCATCATGTTGGCGGCAAAGGACAAAATGAGCATGTAAAACGCCGCCATGACGATGTACCGCAGCCACCACACCTTCTCCTCGTCCTCCCGTAGCCCCCCGACTTCCGTGATTGGGTTCAGCGAGGCCACAATGTAGGAAAACAGGTCCGGTTTCAACTCCTGTGCGCGTTTCCACAGGTTGTAGGTGGCGTGCAGTTCGAGCTGATAGACCTATCAAATGTAAAAATGTCTGGGTCTGGAAGAATGCAACCTGTGATGCTGCATTTGGATTCCAGAAAAATCTGTATTGCATGAGTACCATCAGGAATGCAATTTTTGCTACACGGAGAGGGCATTTGTCATGCGGAATAGGCATCAAGAAGCTCTCGAAGAATCTGTGATGCTAGGGCATGCATCACAGACATCAGGGCTCATGCAAAATGTGCATGACAAGTGTCAGAATCTTCCAGACCCAGACATTTTTACAATTGATAAGACCGGGTAATTTACCTTTACGAGATTGTCCACCAAATCCTCCTGCTCCCGTCCGATTTTTCGCTCCGCAGAAGCGTCGCTCGGCTTCAGTTCGTCCACGTCCTCGTCCTCACCATTTATATCCTTCAGGCCCGATTCGTCCAGGCGCTCATCGAAGACAATTTGTGTTGGATTGTCTTTTGCGGCAGGTTTTTGCTCTTCTGCGTTCTTTTTGTCTAGGGTTTCACCCTTAATATTTCCCGGTACTACCCCAGGCGGACCTCCTACTCCTGCCGCAGCAGCAGAGCTAGGTGGTAATTTCGTTGCGCCATTTTCAACATCTGCTGGTGGTGTAGTAGTTCCTCCACCTGCTTCGGGACGAGGTCGTTGATCATGATCCGCTGCCACCTTTACTCGTCTCGTGGCCGCATTGCTAAACTGTTGCCGGTCGACAGCGAAGATCAGGGTTGGGAGTCCTTGGAGGAAGGTGACGAAACGGAAGCAAAAGTAGAACCAGCACGGAAAAACAGCCGCCTTCGTGCTGCCTCTTTTCTTAGTAGGTTTCGTCATGATAGAAGACATAGAAGATGTTACTAATTTTTTTTTTTCCAAAAAAACCGCGTTTCTCTTGGTGTTTCTAGAACAAGAACTTTCGTGCTAAAAGTAACGGCACGCCGTCTGTCACTCGAATGCTGCAGCTGCAGGACCGAACAAATATGAGATTTTCTCCAAAGCGCGTGCGTTTTTCCGAATTTTCAACAGCGAAGCTCGATAGTACGAAAGATTCTTCGACTTAGATTCGACGATTTAGAGGCTCGTACCAAAGAACGAGCGACTTCCCACGACCCCCGGCTTTAGTTTTTGTTTTAACCGATTGAAAAACGAAATGAGTTTCCAAAATATCACGACCTCACGACACAGATCAGACGACTTCCTTCACGAGTACAACAAACTATGTTTGCGATTGCGACTCACAGTACCAGATGATCCACAAAAACGACTATCCTGTTGCCTGAAGGGCACAGCACCTATCAAAATAGCTTCATCAAATGCAGGTATCCAGAAGTAACCATATCGGCCAGAACCATTTCTCGTATGTATCCAGTGTCAACAACCTACAGCACGAAAATCAAAATTCCGACCAGTGACGAGCATATGCAATGAACGAGGCAAACCTGAACATGACTAGATCCGTCCGTGCTGCAGCTGCGGGAAATAAGTAGTAAGTTCATGCTCTTCGCTTCTTTTAAATAACTGACCGCGCGCAATTGTACACATGAAATCACTTCGCTCATCAAAGCTGGGGTCAGCGCAACTTCGGCGCAGGGTAAGAACGCCTAAGAAAGTTGCGCCAACATCACCTCACGTCCGTCTTCAAGTGGGAAAAGTGCGGAGGACTTCGTAGAGGACAACAAACTTATCAATATATTTGCGAGCGCGGGTACTGCTCCTTTTCAAAAAATATACTTGGCGTTACTAGAACATTTTTTAGGTCGTCAATTTAGAGAGTTGGAAAGGAAAACTGTACTTGTCAGACTACTTTGGGTCTCAACTTGAAGATAACATCGTTCGATTTTTCAGGGGGAAAAGAAAGTCAGAAAATCATACAAATGAAAGCTCTGCGTCGCAAATTTTGCAATGCAATGGTGGATATCAAGTGCGCCCTTCTACTCGTGCGGTTTGCTTACGATTACTTTTAACTCGAAGCAATGGAACAATAAATTCGAGACGATACTACTAAGCACCTTTAGCGTCTAGCAAAAAGTGCCTCTTGCTTCGCCTTCGCGTCGTCAAAAGAACATAAAGTCCGGGTCGTCAGTGGCACAAGCCTTCTCCATCTCAAATCGCAGTCCCGTCGTGCATGACCTGCTGCCTTGACAAGATTTTGTGCAGGTCCTCAATTTCCTTGCCCCACTGGTACTCGAGCTTCATCATGCGTGTTTCGTACCGGTGTAAATCCTTGTGCAATAAATTCGATGTCACGAGCGCGTTCGTTTGCTCCAGCTTCGCTTTTTTCGCCTTCAGTTTTTGCACCCGGATCTCGATGGTCGTGTTCTTCGGGATGATGGTTTTCAAATCCACTGCGAGATCTTTCAACGACTTGTTTGGATCGGTGTTGGCCTTGGAGAAATCTTTCGGCAGAATCTCCAAATTCTTCTGCATCAAGAACTTCGTCAGCTGCGCATTCGGCTGCCCGGGGGCGGGCTTCTTTGTCACCGGGTGCAGGTTCTGCGTTTTTTTCTTGTTTGCAGTTTGTTGTTGTTTCCCTTGTTTGATTTTTTTCTGCATGATTTGCACATCCCGTTGCTCCGTCAAGTCCCGCGCGAGCAGCACGTCCGCGGCGGAATTCCTCTGGGCCGCCGGCTTAATGGTGTTTTCCCCGCCACCGCCAGTGATCGACCCGACTTTGCTGCTGTGCACGCTCAGCTTTTTCTTCATCAACCTCCCGGTTTTCGTGTCGTACTCGATGTGCTGCATGGTACCCCCGACCGACCCAACGGAGCGTCTCCCCGCGGTGGTGACAGCCTCCGTGAGAGAGGACCGGGAAGACAGCATGGATTTCTTGCTGCTCATGCGAAGCCAGGAGGGCATCTGTTGATCAACTACACCTTGAGCGGCCATGATTTCTTCGTGCACGTTGACCCCCCGCGATGCCCGCCTGGCGGACACCAGGGCCTCCACCGTGTAGTCGCGTTGCCTTTGAATTTCCTGGACCACGGACCCGACCTGTCGGGAAAACGGGTGGAGATAGAAGCGGTCCTCCGTGTGCGACGTCCGGCTTCGGCTCGACCAGTTGCTGTTTCGCACGACCGGTGGCCCCCCGCGCGGGGAAGTTGTTGAACTGTTCGGCCTTATTCCCGGCATCGACGACACAGACCCTGTCGTGCGCCGTCTGCTCCTTCGCGTAGTTGTTTGGCTGTTTCTCGGTTTTTTTCCTTCGCTCCGAACATTTCCATTCATCTCGTCATTTCCACTGGACGCCGTGGTGGGCATGTTTTCCATTTCGATGAGTTCCCGTTCCAAGTCCGACATTAGCTTTTTCTCCACTTCCCCGTTCTTCGTCAAAAACTTGTGTTTGTCCTTCGAGTTCGCCAAAGCAAGCAACTCCTCCAGCCGCTGCTGCAAATCGCCGATGGCTTGCTTCTTCGTGTCCTCTTCGTGCTCAAGCAACTCCTTTTCCAGCCGGCCCATCTGCGAACTTCTGGATTTGCTGCCGAACGTGTAGAGGTGCTTTTCCAACACGGTCAGGTCCTTCTTCGCCAGCAATTGGTCGAACGTCAGATTCATCTTCTGCGTCAGCAGCCACTTCCGCTCGTCGGTGAATTTGTCGCTCCGTCTGATGGCGTCCTTGATCAGTTTTTTGAACAAGTCGATGCGGCTGGTGACGAGCAGCTTCTGCTCGATTTGTTCCTGCTGGATGATTTCGATCTGTTGTTTCAATTGTTTTTCGTGTGTCAAAAGGGTTCTTTGCTTCTCGTTCTCCTCTTCCAAATGGTTGATCATCAGCAGTTATCAACTGTAAAAATGTCTGGGTCTGGAAGAATGCAAGATTTGTCATGCATATTTCTCATGACCTATGATGCCTGTAATGCTTGAACTAGCATCGCAGACTTTTAGAGGGCTTCCTGATGCATCTTCCGCATGAGAAATGGCCTGTCTGTGTAGCAAAAAGTGGCAAAAAGCGTACCCATTTTGCTGGTCATGCAATACAATTTTTTTTAGAGTCCAAAAACAGCATGACAAGTTGCAATCTTCCAGACCCAGACATTTTTACATTTGATAGCAGTTTCTTGTGCGCCTCCGGCTTCAATTTCTCCTGCTGCTCGAGGTATGGATGTGTCAGGTTTGAAATCGTCAAAGTTGAAATAGTTTGTCATGCATAAAACGGATACCAGTTAGACCTACAGTTTGTAGTCGGTGCATGACAAATTTTCCCGGTCCTGGAAGCGAGTCTGTCATGCGGTTTAGGGCAAAAGAGCTGCCTTCTGTCATGCTAGTTAGCAGTCCAATTTTTGACCCTTACCAGGACTATCATCTGCCTCCCGTGGGTCCTCTGCAATAGAGTCACTTTTTGTATCGCATTTTATGCATTACAAATTATTTCAACTTTGAGGATTTCAAACCTGACGCTTCCATACGAGGTTCTTCAAAAGCAGTGCCTGCGGCGGGACTGGGCTCTTCGGTTTACTCGGTGGGACGGGGGGCGCTGGCTTCTCCGGCTTTGGGGGCGGTTCGGATTTCGGCTCTGGAATTTGTGGAGGCGGGGGTTCTGACACAACAGGTGGTCGTTCTGGCTCTTCTTCAACAGCTGGCTCCTCCTTCAAGCTGCTCAGCCAAGATTTCATCTCCTCTTCGTTGGTAAACGGCGGCCCCGAGGGAATCTTTTCCCCGGCTAATCGCCTCCGTTCCTCCTCAAGCTTCAAACGCATCTGGTTCCTCTGGTGCACATCCAGAACCACGTCGATCACGATCTCCGCGGCCTTCTTGCACCCCGCCCAACGATCGTCGGATTGCTTCTTGCGACTCGCTTCCTGTTATTTTAGTTTTTTGATGTTGTGACCCCAGGATAGCACGAAGGTAGAAAAGTGAAAGAGCTTCTCATGTTTCGAATCATTGACCTCCAAGGGCCCCGGCCTAAATCGAGTATCAGTATCGAGACCAGTTGCCAGGCATGCGCATGGCAAGACACTAGTATCGCAGAAGAAGCTAGCTACGGTATACAATGAATCTATGTTTGAACTTCCGCATGAAAGAAAAAACATTTATGAAATAAGTTTCGTTACGTCCAAATTCATGGCGTCGAACATGTCGGCTTCCAGCAACGGCGCCTGCTCACACAGCACGATCAACAGCACCAACTGCGGCACGTTGTTGTCCGTCACAAACGATTTTCGCAGATTTTCCCGGTCCCTCGTGTCCTGCACCCATGCGTTCAACAAATCCCGCAGTTGCATGTAGGAGTTCTGAATTTTCTGCGTGAGCTGGACCTTCTTGAACGTGGGAAGAACTGGCGTTTGCGGGTCTGCTGCTGAACTGGCACCAGCATCCGAACCTGCTTTATTTTGCGATCGCGCGGAGCCTGGCTCCTTCTTCGAGCCGGGTTCCTTCTTCGAGGACCCGGGTTCCTTCTTCGAGGACCCGGGGCCCTTGGAGGAAGGCGCTTTCGACGACGGAGTAGTCGAGGCAGGAGCTTCTTTATCCTTCTCTTCCTGCTCTGCGGCAGCAGCTGCGGCTTTTTTCGCCTTCGATTCCTGTTCGTGGATCGCATCGAGCCAGACTTCAATCGACGTGTTCAAAACTTGAAAATTTTTGTCAAAAACGCCCGCGCGCTTGTCCGCGGGCGGGAGCTTGTAGCTCACATCCTGCTTCTGCGTCGGATCACCGCGTCCGCGCAGAACCATTTTTTTATTTCAACCGTCGTAGTACTATTTAGAATTAGTGTACTGTACAACCTTTTGTTCTTTTATAACAGTGTGGTCAATGAAGGCGTGTAGTTCGGTGCGAAATTTAGGCGACGGTTAATCAAAAACATCGTAGGAAGGGGCATCATTTCAACAACATCGTAATGCAATGCGTCAAAATTTGGTAAAATTCCGGAAGCCTGAGGGTTGTAATGCATTCAAGTCAATGTTGAGATCGGGTCGTCAGGTTGGGCTTAGGAATTTTCCACTTTACGATCGCTACGGTAATTTATCAGGCAGATCTTAAGAACGGAGTTAGAAGTACACCGAGCTTCAATGTCCATTTTCATCTTTCCATCGTGCGTGTACCGATTATGCCTTTATCAGGAATTGCGCTTCAAGAAGTCGAGTTTTCTTGGCTTCATTTTTTGGATCGACGCAAGTTTTTCTTCAATTTGTCTGCACGATGAAACCGATTTCATTTATTTTTTTGTTGTGAAAAGTCACGTCACACCGAAAAAGATCATAAGTGAATGATATTTCCCTATGAGTCCAAAAACCGAGCATCACGTCTAGTAAACGACACAGCTGTTGTAGAGTCGTTTCCAGACATGTCAATACCGAGCACAGCAATTGCATTTCAATGGCATTTTCAATTTTCATTTTCATCACGCAAGAGGACAGAACAGACGAGTTTAGGTCGCTACACTCTCTCGCGAGTGTAGTCCTCCTTCTAGGAACATTTATGTACTAACGAAAAGCATCTCATGCGCAACACCAACACCCTGCTGCGTGGCGCGATCGGAAAAAACAGAAACTTGAATTGTAGTCAGCTTGAAACAGTATGAAAAATAAATTTGGTTGAAAATTATTTGCTCTCACTTTCCCCCACCATTCGCAAGAATCCTCCCCACCGCTTTTAGCCCTTCCACCTCGTTTTTCCTTTCGTTCGTCTTCTCGTCGAAGGATATCAGAATTTTCGCACACGACTTCTGCGTTTCCTGTAGCTCTTTTTCTAACGTTTCCAATTCTTGCTGCGCCAGTTCTAATTCCTTCTCCTTCGCTATCGCAAGGAAAAATCCCCCCTCCCCATATTGAAGAGGTAGGTTTTCGAAAATTTGTGTTGCTGATTTGAGGTCACAAATCACGTTTGTGTTGCAAGAAGACAAGGGCAGCAGCTTCCGTCCCATTATGGAGGCGGTTTGTCATGCTGTTGAGCCAACATCACGGACGCTTCTCATGCTAAGCGCCTAAGTCAAAGCATCTCTGCTCAGGCTTGATATGGGTCTGCAGTCCTCTCTAGCAAGACAGATGTGATTTGTGTACTCAAATACAGCAACACAAATTCCGCTTTCGATATGGGGAGGGGGGATTTTTCCTCACAATATTCGCCTCCTTCTCCTCCTCCAGCCTGGACTTCGCCGCTTTCAGGTCCGCATTCTCCTTTTATGCAAGACAAAAACTGTGTAAGTGTAACTCTTTAATGCAAAACATGCAACAGAGTTACACCTGTCATGCCACACAGCCATGAAGTCCTTTTTTCATGTGTATTTTCCCTTACAAGCCACGCATGACAGGTTTTCTCTGTCATGTAGAGCAAATTTGTGATGCTGTCAGACAAAGAAAGTTACACTAACACAGTTTTTTTCTTGGATACTTTTTTCACTTCTTTCAAAACTTCTTCCGCCTTCGACTTTTCGTGCGAAAATTTTTTCTCGGTTCCCTCCTCTAACACCTGCAGAGATTGGATCTTCTTTTCCGTTTTTGCCAGCAGCTCTTCCAGCGGTTTGGTGGCTTTGCTCCTGGTATTTGATTTGCTTCGTTTAATATTTTTCTTCGAGCCTGTTTTCGCCTGCTTTAAAGCCGCAATCGCTTTCCGAAGTGCCCGCGTCATGGTCGCCTGTTTTGCCACTTCGTTCAGAAACTCCTCGTTTTCGGCGAGACGGTCCTCCTCCAATTCTTTGATTTCCTCTTTCAGCTCCGCTAGTTCCTGCTTCTTATCGGCGGATTTCTCCTTCAACTTGGAAAATTTCGCCCCCAAAAGCTCGATCTTCGCTTCGAATTCGTTCTTCACGAGAAGTTGCTTCTTTTCCGTTTCTTGCTTCAAACTTCTCAGGCTGGTTTCACACCTATCCTTCTCTTTCTCGTGCTGCTGCTGGTCTTTGTTCACCTGCTCCGCCATCACCTCACTCGCAGCAATCACCTCCTGGAACTCGTTTTGCTTCTTCTTTTTCTTCTGGATGGGGACTTTCATAATGTCGTCCACCATGGCATTCATCTCGTGCAAAGAGGTAATTGTAGTTCCCGCTTTCGTTTGCGCTTCTTGTTGTCTCGTTTGCAAGAAGGACGTGACGAACCGGTGGCTCTTCGTGTCGTACTTCATAATCTTCTTGTTCACAGAAATACTACTAGAGGGAGCAGATTTATTTTTGCCTTGTGATGTCTTCTTCTGCAGATTCTTCTTTGTCTTCTTTGAGCCAGAGGATGCTTGCATGTGGTCCTTATGCGTGTTTTTACCTCCCCTCTTGTGATGCAAGAGTGGCTTCTTGTCATTCCCGCTCCGGACAGCTCTCCGGCCCAAACGGTTCTTTTGCCCTCCTGCAGAAAGAGTTTCATCTACGTGTTTGAAGGCGAGTTGGGTCGTGTCGTGGTCGATCTCATCTTTCTCCTGCAACGCCTGAAGACCTTTCGCATTCTCATTTTTCCGCGACAATACGACCCCGGTTCCCGCACCTCCTTCCGCAACCGCTTGCGCAACCACGGCGTCAGCCAGCGCGTTGGCGGACGCAAACTTTTTTGTCACAGCAGCGGACAGCACGAAGGAATCGCTAGAAGTACTGCTTCTACCTGTTCTTCCTTCGCTCTCGCCTCCAGCCGCAGAAGTCGTCGTGATCTCACTCTCCACGAAATCATTCAGCATGATGTCCGAGCTCGCTTGCTCTTTTTTCAAATCTCCTGTGCGCCTTTCCTCATCTCTTTCCGCCGCCGCGTCGTCCTTCTCTTCTTTTTCGACGATCAGTCTCCTCCGCTTTTCAATCTCCGCGTCGATAACTCGTTGTTCTCTTTCCTTCTCGTCCATCAACCTCTTCTGTTTCTGGAGAAACAAAGCGCGCTTCCGTTGCTTCTCGATCTCGTCCGCCTCAAGGATCTTCACTGCGTTTGAAAGCGACTTATCAATTGCAAATATGTCTGGGTCTGGAAGATGTCATGCACGTTTTGCATGATCCATGATGTCTGTGATGCATGCCGTAGCGTCACATATTTTTTGAGGGGGTTCTTGCTGCCTATTCCGCACGACAAATGCTTTCTCCGCATAGCAAAAATTGCATTCCCTTTGCTGCTCATGCAATACAAATTTTTTTGGAATCCAAATGCAGCGTCACAAGTTGCATTCTTCCAGACCCAGACATATTTGCACTTGAGACGACTCCTGCTCGGACGACAAATTGTTCTTCTGTTCGTTCAAATCGGTTAAGGAACTATCGCAGTCGGTTTTGATTGCAAGTAAATTTTCCTCCACCAGCGCTACTGATTTTTTCGAATTCTCCAACTCCTCAAACGCCTGCCCCTCGTCGTCCTTCAAATCCGAAAACTTCGCCTTCTTTTCGTCTAGTTGCTGCTGCAGCGCGTTCAGTTCCTGGTTCTTCGCCCTCAAGAGCTTCGCCGTGGATGCAGCTTTTTGCTTCTCCGCTCCCGCTATCAAGAGTAAAAATGTCTGGGTCTGGAAGATTTCTAGATTTGTCATGCATATTTTCCATTGAATTGAATTGAAGTAGCGACGCCACCCTGACGTGCCTCGGTAGCCGATCGCTCTACCAACCGGAGGTGCTAATTACATGCTTACTTCTTCCTTCGTCGAGCACCTTCTTCGTCATACAAACCGGCTGGTGAGCAATTACCCGGACTGCCGGCCCAATTTGTGCCGGTTTTGGTGTTTTAGGGAAATACCCGCAACGCCCCCGCGGAGTTGGCGAAACCCTGATAGCGAGACGCAACCCTTGGCGGACCTGAACGACCTGAGACCATCCCCACCTTTGGATGTGTTGTCTCCCGCTTGTGCTGCGCGTTCTGCTTCGAGCCGCCCAGACCCTGTGCCCCGCGGGATCTCGGTTCGCACAATGTTGGTTAGTACGCATGGGATCCTGATCGCGGACGGCGAGTTTGTAGTTGGGGGGGCTACTTCTTTTCTTGAGGGGTCGAGGTAGTGGCATACTCGGTGCACTGCGTATGTCTAAGTTAAAACAGGGGTGAGCTGTTGCAGTCCCGGGGTCCTGCTGCGCTCTGCTGCTCCCAATGATCATTGCCATTTGGGGTCAAGCTACCTGTTTTGTAACCATCCACGCAGGTCGGCTCCTATTGGGTTCGTTTTCAAAAAAAATTAGTTTTGCTCCAACTTTCCGCTACAGTGCCTACCTCTGGGGTCCTCTGTCCTACTCGTTCTGGTCCAGGGTTGAGCAAGGCCCTGGTGAAGGAAGTGATTCGTCGGAAAAAACGAATGGGATGAGCATCGCGCGCGGCCCGAGCTTGATCTTTTTCTCTGTTGTAGTTTGTATCGCACCACCGCATTACACACAGCCCGCACAAATTAGAACTACCCTGCGATCGCCCCTAGCAGGGGGAACTGGCGTCGTACTAATGCCACGCCTTTCCATGGCATCACAGTCAAATAGTTTACTTATCTTGATCAGCTCGCTAGCAGGCGTCTTTCGTGCCATTTGTTTTCTGACTTCCCGCACCCCCCCCCACAGGAAATCCCCTTTCGGGGAGCAAGGACAAAAATGCAGAAGGGAACGAACAAAAGGCCATGTATCTGTGATGCATGCCGTAGCATCACAGATTTTTAGAGCGCTTCCTCATACCTATTCCGCATGACAAATGCCATCTCCGCGGAGCACAAAATCTACTCCTCTTCCTGGTCATGCAATAGAAATCTTTTTCCAATCCAGAGACAGCATCACAAGTTTAGACTCTTCCAGACCCAGACATATTTGCATTTGATACCCGTCGCCTCGGCCAACTCGGTCTCCGCGTTGTCCCGCATTTGCTTCAGCATTCCCAGTATCAAATGCAAAAATGTCTGGGTCTGGAAACTTGTAATGCTGCGTTGGGAATAGTGAATGCTCTGTAATGCATAGGCAAGCATGAGAAATATCTGCGCTTCCTTGTGTTGCGTATTTCGCATGACAAACTGCGTTTGTGCATGACAGGCAAAAGGGTCTCTTCTTGGACACGCATCACAAACTTTTTGGTCATGCCAGACAAGCATGACAAATCTCGCAATCTTCCAGACCCAGACATTTTTGCATTTGATACCCAGTATTCGGTCGGAGTTCTTCGCCAGTGCAGCAGCGGTTGCGGACTGTTGCAGCAGTTGCTGGCTGGCTTCTGAATAAAGTGGTCTCCCTGCTGTTTTTGATGCCCGAAATATTAATCTTTGATCGCTATGTTGACCTTGCAAGAGCGCTTTTTGCACTGATAATAACGCACTTTTCGCAACTTCCTGTTCCCCAGTCGCTTCCTTCTGGTCGTCCGCTGCTCTGTTTTCAGCTTTTTCTTTTTTCCCCAAAACCTTGATCGCTTCTGTGCAGGTCTGGATCAAGGTGTTTAAATTTTTTTCGTCCATGGTAAATTGCTTTTTTTCCTCTTCCCGCGTCGTGATGGTCGTATTCTTCTCAGTCTGTAAGTCTTTCACCTTCTCTTCCAGTTCTCGGTATCCGAAGTCAAATCGCCGTCACATGACAACATCAGCGGCGCTTTTGCGATGATTGAATGGTGGATAAAACACGTACAAAAACACATGACAACAAATCGCGTGGTGTATCTATGTAATCTCTCCTATTTGAACACGCACATAATTCGCAGATAGAGCTGGTCATCTACTTCTCATGGACGACAGTATTTCACTTCGCATACCGGGATCTCGATCTTGAGCTGACCCAGCGTCCCGAGCGTCTCCTTCAGCTCAGCCTGCAGTACCGGAATCTTTTCGTCTCTTTCTTCTTTCAACCGCACACCGAGCCGCTCTTGTTCTTTCTTGCAAAAGCACTCCTTCTTCTTCACGAGCTGCTCTGTCTGGTCGATCTCCGCATCGATTTCCTTGCTCATCGTATCCAGAAACTTCAGCAGAGCGTCGAAATTCTCGGCTTCCTCGGTTGTCGAGGCGGTTGCTCGTGTTTTCGATTTCGTTGCCGCGACGCGGGGAAGGAGCAAAGAAGTAGTCGTGGCAAATGACCAGACCGCGAGGGGCGAGAGTTTCTGCAACCGCGCGGCGAACAGTGCCGTCGCTGGTACAACAAGTCGTACAAGCGTGGTGAAACGACGAGCCCGCGACATCTTCGCCTTGTTTTCCTATTTCGCGGTAAAAAGTTCTCGCGATTATAAGATCGAATGAAAAAAGAATAAAGATTACAGGACAAGCGCAGGGCCGTTTGTGGCCCTGCGCTGGTGACTCGTACGAATCCAGGGAGAGGGCACCTAAGGGTTTTTTACATTTCAAAAAATGAAAACGATTTGAACCAACCGAACGGCCTGGAAAACAACATCTGAACAAAAAACGACCGCCGACAAGCTTCTGCGGAATGGGTCATAAGGTAGGTGTAGGCACGGCAATGAGAAACAATTTCAACCAGACAGTATGTTACAGAATTGTTTTGATCGTTGCATCATACACGAATCATGTAGAATCACGTTCATGTTGGCGCTCTCTCTCTGCTCAAGGTATACAGGGTTGCTAAAGCTTAACCCTAAATTGTTCAAAAGGAATACAAAAATTTTTGCGACTGAAAAAAAATCGAGTGTGCAACATTTCCAACCTGAAAAAACACATTGGCTGCAAATAGGAATAAATGCAACCAGATTTACTATGAATGTGAAATACAAGTACAGCGTCCCTATTAAAAGTGAAATAAAGTGCTTCTCAATATGAACCGTATATGCGAACCAAAACTCAAAAACTTTTGTGCGTATTCTGCGACAGTTGAAAAGGCCAGCGCAGCGCGTACATAGTGTATGTAAGTGTAAGGAACAGAAAAGGCATAAAGTAAAAAATTCTCGGAATCATAAAACACATCTAAACCTTGATATTTTCTGTTTCAAATCGTACTTTTTTTTCGACTTCCAAAACAAAAAATTGCATTTATTTCCCCCGAAACAGACTGCTGCTCACCGCCTCCTCCTTGTTCCCCCGACTCCCGGACCTCCAGTAGCCAACAGATGCTCCAGAGAGATCCTGTTATTCTCACAGGAAGACGCGGTGCGTTCTGCTGAAAGGGCTGAAGATGAACTTGAACCAGAAGAACTGTCGTTCCCGAAATGAATTGGTGCATTCCCCCACAAACTCTCCGCTTGTTCCACATTCTGCGACAAAATCGCGGACAGTAGGTTCTTGTCCTTGTTCGCAGTCTCCAAATTCCTGCTCAACGACCCTGTGGTCCCGTGGATCCACCCGAGCCTTATCCTCGACTTCCGATTTTGGTAACTTGTTTTTTCTCGCAAAATTTTCTGCTGCTGCTCTTCTTGCCGGGAAGTCGAAGATGTTGTTGGGGACAAAACCAAATCCTTTTCTTCTTTCGCCAACAAGTTCCTCGTCCCATTATTCTTCCGATCCGGACTGAGGGACAGATCAACCCCCTGCACCACGGCTTCGTCGATTTCCTTCCCGCGGTGCATGCTCAAGTCCACGCCCTGGACGAAAGTCTCGTCGATCTTGGCCGCGGGGAAGGACCCCAAATCGACACCGCCGTACATGTGGACCGTGTTGTGCTCAACGGAAAGGACGCCGTTGTCGTAATCGACTTTCGACGACAGAGTGCGCTTGGCCAGCGTCGGGATAAACATGGGGTAGAAGTTGTGGCGGTCGCTTTCTTGTTCATCTTGTTCAGAAATGCTGCCCGGGGTTGAACTATTGTCGGATATTAGCTTCTCGTGATCGTCCTCCTGTTCCGCCGTCCTCCTCCGCGGCTCCGGGGAGTTGTGACTGCCTTCTGTGAAAAAATGCGCACCAGCTCTGGATGTACGTGTCATGGCATTTGTCTCTACTCCACCTCTGACCGGACTTCTTCTTGGAGAGGGTGAATTTGAGGAAGTGTTGGCACCAGCTTTATGTTTATTATCCGTCCTACTTCCGCCATGCAGGAACCGAGTTTGCAACATCATATCCTCCAAAGCGTTCGCGTCGGTTTGCTTCCGCAACACATCGGTTCTGCTGATCGTTTCGCGTCGCCTCCGAGGGGAGGAATTCATTGCATTTGAGGATGGTGACGCAAGTATTCCTCCTGGTGTCACGTTGACACCCGTTGTTGTTACACCTCCTCTGTCCGCCCCCAAAACCAAATTGGCCATACTCTCCGCCGTGAAGCCCAGGGTCCGGGGGGGTAGCTGCGGCGCTGAGGAGCTATTTGAATGGATACTCGAGGATCCGGCACTCATGGTGGTCGCGGGTCGGAACTCGTTGTTTATTTCCGCGCGGGCGGGGGATAAAGCCGCTTTTTTCTCAACAGCGGCTTTTCTCCTACTTCTTGAGGTGGGGGACGAGGATTTCTTGTTTCGACTTCTGTTTGCCGAGGGACAAGCCGCTGAATTGTCAGAATGCGGGACGCGAAAGTCGTTGGTTGTGATGCTGTTGATTTTGTTCATGATATCCGCATTCGTTGAGCAGCTGCTGGGATGATGGACAACTCCGCTCACGGTGGACTCGGTGCCGCTAGTCGCGCCTTCGTAGGTCGCTCCTCCGTCTTCCAGGTTGGTGGTATTCCCCCCATCGTCCTGGTTGGTAGCGGTGGTCGAGCCCGCGCCCGGGGTGCTAGGTGGATTGACGGTCCTCTGGTCTGCGGATAGACGCTGCTGCTGGGGCGGAGGGAAGATGATACTACCGTCTTTGGAAAGATCTCCCTGGACTTGCTCCAGCACTCCTGCTGGTTGAGTACAACTTCTATTAGACACAGCCGCCACTGGTTCTTGTTCTCCTGGCCTAGACAAATGATCGGTAGCTTTCAACAGTTGCAAACTTTCTCGGCTGATCACAGCAGCAGACTTGTTGTTTTTTTCCCCAGGAGGAGGTCGCTGTTCCTCGGATTCGCCGTTCCTTGCTTTTCGTCCAAG
The DNA here is from genome assembly GCA_905178155.1 of Amoebophrya sp. A120. Taxonomy (NCBI): domain Eukaryota; class Dinophyceae; order Syndiniales; family Amoebophryaceae; genus Amoebophrya; species Amoebophrya sp. A120. The sequence continues at coordinate 6,401,479 of CAJINV010000002.1, read as the reverse complement.
GGCAAAATCTTCCGGGGCTGTTACTTTTTCAGGTGGACCTGTCTGATCTTCTTCGTCCTCGAACACCAAGCTATCGTTTCTCACCGTGTTCGCCACACGTCTTCCTTCGAAAGCGCCAGAATTTGATTTTTCATGCTCTCTGTGCAGGTAGAGCCGGTCGACGTCTTGCAGAGCCTTAGTCTTGTTCCTCGCCTGATTTCCCTTACTGTTTCGCGTCGAAAAGGTGGACCTCCCAGGCTTCAACTTCATCATGTTCTCGTCCCTCCCGACAACTCCGCCCGCCGAGACAAAAGAACCAGCACTGCCCTCCACAACGACACTTTTCGGAAATTTCATCCGCGTCGACACCCGCTGCGGCGCGAGCAGGTCCAGCTTTTCGCCGTTTACGATTTGAAATTCTTTCTTATGAGAGTGCACAACTCCCCCTCCCCCTCATTTGTCATGCAAAATTCCCAATCCACCCCTTGCCTGTTAACACTGTTTGCATGACAAATTCTGGAATCCAAAACAGCACCACAGTCCTCTCAGAATTTGTGATGCAAAAGCTGCATCTTTGCCAGCGCTTGTGTTGCTGTTCATGCAACACAAATGAGGGGGAGGGGGAGTTGTGCACTCTCATATTTCTTCTCCAGAATCCACTTCGCCAGCGTCAGGGCCCGGGCCACCTCGATCAACTCCGCCACGACCGGCTATGAAGTGCAAAAGTATCGTACCTACTAGTATAAATTGCTATTGCAATACAAATTTCCTTAGCATGAGAAATGGAATTTGTCATGCGGATTTGCTATCATAAAAAGATTTGCAATGCAAGACTTGCATTTATACGAGTACGATACTTTTGCACAGGATACCGGCACCTTCGCCGCAATCTGCGGAAACTTTTCCGTGAAAAACTTCGCCTGCAGCACCGCCGGGTCCTTCGAAGACGTGAACTTCGCATCCTTGTACGTATTGGTCTCCGGGTCTCGCGTCAGCCGTCGCGCCTCCACGCGCAGTCGCACCCGCGGCACGAGGAGGAAGCCGGAGGAAGCGGAAGGTTCTTGGTTCTATCCAATGTAAAAACGTCCCCACCCCATAGTTGCAATACAAATCTGCTTGCTGAAATTGTTTCTCATGCGGAGCCCCATCGGAAGCGTTTTCTAGTGGTTTTGTGAGATTTGTTATGCTCAAATCAGCATGATAAACTGGATCTGTGATGCTTCGGAACTAGCTAAACAGGATTACAATACGAGGACAGACTTGTCATGCGAAACAACCAAAAGTGGCTGATTTGTCTAGCGGATTTCCCATCTTGACTCTGGTGTGGGGACATTTTTACTTAGGATATGTCCTTCGTTTTATTCGCTGCGTTGCTTTCTCGATAGAGTTCTTTGGTTCTTTTCGATGCTTCTTTCAGCATATTTTCCGCCTCTTCCTCGGTGATCTCCTCTGGGCGCGCGACCTGCACGACTTGTGCCTCGTCTAGCACGAACCACTGGCGACTCGCAGTAGAGGACGATGAGCTGGCAGCCTCGGCGTTCACATCTTCTTGCAGCTTCATCTGGGGATCTTCTCTATTATTGTTTCCGCTCTTCTTGTTTATTGTTATTCCGGTTCCTCCCATTTCTCTGCTCTTCAGGACGGGACTGCCCTTAAAGAGCTCCGGTGGCAGGAGCGGAATTTTGTAGCTGTGCTTCCGCTGCTCCGCACTGGCAGTGCTGCTGTTCGTGATTTCGCCGAAAGAGAACTGTTTCAGGAAGTAATCGGCCTGGAACAAAACCTCGCCCATCAGCGTGTCCGCCAGCCACTCGGGGTGGAAACGCTTTTTCTGCAGTTTCCCCATCAAATCGGTGGGGTCGGCCGGATCCAGACTGAAGAAGGGTTCGTGGTTTTCCCTCAGCATCTTCAAGGAGAGGAAGAAATACTGCAAATTCACGCTGTACAAATCCGATGATCCGGAGGAGGATGTTGAGAAAGTAAACGGGTCAGCAGGATCTTTTACTCCGCTGTTCGTCTGCGCCTCCAAAGGTGGGTTTTGTTTTATCGGCACGAGGGATATTCTTTCCTTTCGGGCTCCTGGTATTGCCTCCTCGTAAAAAACGCAAAACCTTTTCGGCTGGTGCACAGTAGGCTGAGCCATTTTTCCCACTTCTGCTTCCCGTTCTTGGTCGTGAAAGACCTGTTCGAGAAGCAGCTTGAGGTGATTATTTGTTTCGTCGACGCCAGCAAGAACCGATGCATGAGCAGCCTGGTTGCTTTTCATCGTACTGGTCTTGGTAAAAGAACCACTGCTTTCCTCAAACTCCAGTATTTGGCGCAAGGCGTGTGTGCAATCGGGCTTGAGCAACCTTTCGTCCCACTGGAAGATGCCGTTTTTCTCTTCCAGCTTCCGCCTCTTCTTGAACTCCTCCTCCATCAGAAAATCGCAGACGAACTTTTCCTTCTCCTGCATCAACCCTTTGTAGCAGCTGGGACACGCCACGGTCGTCTCCCCGTCCGGAAGTGTACGGTTATTTGCTGGATAACTTGTATCATTTGCTTTTGTCCTGCTCTGCTTGCTGATGTTCCATTTCCGATAGAACTCCCTCGCGGCGGGGCTATCCTCAAAGTAACTGCTGTCGAACGTGAAATGGCCGGAGTTGATGTTGTTACCTGTGGAGGTCTCCTCGCTGTCGATCTGCTTCTGACACAAGTCGCAGCAGAAACAACGCTGGTGCAGAATGATGCTGTGCTGCTGAAGGGACGCAGATGCAGTAGACTTATTGTTGACATTTTCTCCTGACGACCCACCTGCGGGAAGAGCGAGAGCCTGTTGCAGTGGACCAGAAGAAGTCACCAGCGAACTGCTCGTAGGAACAACACCAAGCGGGATGGTGCAGCTCTTTTCCCCCACCAGCGTCTCCTTACAGCGCACGCAGGTCGGGAAGCAGTCGGAACAGAGAAACTCGTAGCGACCCATCTGCAGAAACTTCTTGGAATTCACAATTTCGTTGTCGCACTGGACGCACTTGAAGCAGTGTCCGTGAAAAAAGACCGTCGCCATCTCAGGCTTCCGCTTGCTTTTCAGATCTTCCCGTCGGATTGTGAAGTTTTGTAGAAGCGCGTCGTCCGTGAGATGTGCGGGCTGCGCGTCCAGTCTCGGTCTGCTGCTCGTGCTTGTACTTGTTGTTCCAGCAGCTGCATAATCTTTATCGACATCCACATTCGCAGCCGGAACCGTCGGTGTCGTGATCTGAAAAGTTACGAAAAGTTCTTGGTATTTAGCTTCTAAAAGTGCTATGTTGTGACGTGAAACAATATAAACGCTTCAGAACTCTGCACGTGTGCGAGCGAAGTATGTACAACCGGAACGAACCGACTACATCAAACAACAACAAAGGTCAATTATCTATAGATGAGCTACATCAATGTCATACTTGCTCTTGCACTTCTAGCTTTTCCCACTCTGGCCCGAAAGCCGGCAAGGGGGACTGCGATTGTCGTGCCGAAACCACCGTAAACGAGTGTGATTCCGATTCTAAATCGCCTAATGCGGCTTGGAAGTGATTTTGGCTTGTTCGACGTGTCTCTGTCTGCTGCTCCGTGGGCGTGCACAACAAAAGCTCCTGCTCTTCTTCCGCTGCTCCTGCTGCTGTTCCTTCTGCAGGTCTTCCACCTACTTCTTCGGCTTCTACTCCGTGGTCACCTGCTCGTCCACGACCTGAGAAACCCACTTTCCTCGACAGTTGCCGCCTCTGTTGCAGCAGCTGTAGCTGCTGCTGTTCGTGGTAATCCTCTAAGCGGAAACAGTCCATGGCCTTGTCGATGCGCATGCTGCGGACCCCCTTGGTCATATCGTGGAGGATTTCTTCCAGGCAAAAGTAGCACTGCTTCTTGGGGTACACGTGCGGGACGCACAGCTCGCAAATAATCGCCTTCCGCGCGTCCTGTTTCGCGCTCGCGACCAAGGCGCCACCCTCGTTGGAGGAGGACTGGTCCTTGAAAAACTCCGAACGCCACATCTTTTCCCGCAACCGCTCCAGGCCGATATCCTGCTGCAGATTCGCTTCGATCTGTTTCCGCGCGACGTTGGTGCACTTCGCGAAGTCCACCTTGGTGTACGACTTCGCGATCTTGTTCAGGCACAGAAAACAGCGGAAGCACTCGCTGTGCAACTTGATTTCGCCCAGAAGCTCGTTGATCGTGAAGCACGTGAGTGCGCCGAGCAAGGGGTCCATGCACGCCGGGCACCGCGGCACACACGACTTGCACAAAAACTTCATGTCTGTGATATCCCACAGAAAAAAGCTGGCAGGTCACATTTGTAATGCAAAAATAAATACACAAAAAAATCTGTATTGCGTATGCTAAACAGCATGCTATGAGGCCGCCCATGACAGGTTTTTCTGTGTATTTATTTTTGCATTACAAATATGCCCTGCAGCCAGCTTTTTTCTGTGGGATACGTGAAAGCTTTTTGTGATGCCGCGCTGGGTGCCTTAGCCTTGCTGACAACTGCTCCATCTGGGGTGGCAGACGATGGCATCTTCTCCTCAGCATCGTCCATGGAAGGCAGTACGTGGTACGAACCTGTTGGGTGGAGAAGATGAAATTGTGCTTCTAATTATACATAGTTGCTTCTAGTTCTATATTTGCATCCTGCATCTTCAATCATTTACTTCTCCCCGATACGAACTGCTTCAGCTCGGCTTGTGTCATCTTCATGTGCAATCATCTTTCAGTTTGTTGTTGTTCAGACAAACAAAATACAACGCAAAGCGCCATAAATAGGCGTCCCAAAACCCTAAACCTTCAATGTACCTCTTCCGATCCCCACTCGGCAGCGGCAGCAGCGGAAGCAGCCAAGGTGAAAATTCTGCGCGACGCCATTGTGCAGTACTGAGCAGAAGGACTCCCCGGGCTGAAACACTTTTTTGCAGAAAACGCAGGCCTTCACTTCCTCCGACACCAGGTCCTGTTCCTCGAGCATGTCGATGACCTGCTCTTCGGCCGTTCCAGGGCCTTGTTGTGTCCTGCTGCTCAGCTCGGAGGACATCTTTGTTGATAAAACGAGGCTCCGAAGAACTTCTACCGTTGGTGAAACACAGAGACACAGCCACCTAGTAGAACCCCCGCTACTGTGGTTGTCTCGTGGCTCTTAGGCACTCGTCCCCGGTGGATGCTCGTTTTTGACGCGCACGCGAAGGTGGGTTCCAACTGCATGAAGAACGTAGACAGCATTCGCCCAAGGCATGGCTGGTTTGCTTTTTACTCCATGTAGGGACTTTCTTTAAAAATTCCTACGAAGTCAGACGTTTTCTCCAATTATGAGCTGCACAAAAAAAGAAGCTGCACCTCCCCTGTAAAGACGGACTGGAGTTTCTGTTGCTTCTGTACACTTCATCTTAAAATTCCGAACCATTAGCTCGTCCGTGTGGTATAGTTTTTTGTCTACTTTGATCATGTGGGAAGGGTAGTGAGCTCGCGACGACACGATAAGGAGCCAAGTGCAGTATAGAGTATAGGGAATGTAAAATTATGCACGTCGTGCGATGATGTACTAGATGACGATTGATGTTGATTATATGAGGTTTCTTCATGCGACGGGAAGCTGGAAACTCGACGATCAGATAGTGCTGTCAGAAACGGAATTCATCCTGACCCCACGACAACGATGAGGACATCCACGACTTTTACACATAAGTTTTTGACTACTTTCTTACGCAACATTTTAGAGAAGCCGCCTGCTGTCAATGCTACACAGGAACAGGATCCTCACAAGACGCGCACTGCACGCAACTACGACCACGTTTTGCCATTCCCAGGGGGGGGTGTAGTAGGAGAAAAGAAATTAAGTACACACACGCGAAAATCTCATCGGTTCTGATAAATATGCGCAACCATGAATGTGGGATCCTAAGCCTGTTGTAGCGAACTATTTCGTGCTGTTTCCCTGTTCAAGGCTCCACGAAGCGCTGCGGGCCCTGGTCCTTGTTGCAGGTTTGTGATCATTCGTTTCTGCTTCATATTTTCACGTAGACTTGTCGAAACGGAGAGCTGTTTGCGTTCTTCTTGTCATCTCGATGTGCTTCAAAGCAGTCATGAAACCAAATCCAAAATCAGCTGCACCTGCACAGCGCTTCTAAAATAAAAGATGCTGAATTTAAAATTTCAATAAAGCCACCGACGCAACACATGTTTTTTTGCAGTGTTTTGCCTTTTCTCTATTTCAACCGCTAGTCCTGGTTTCTGTAGCTGTGCTTCCACGGCCCGGAGTTTTTCAAATTTTCTTCGTCCGGCAAATTCGGTACTAACACCTGGTCCGCTGGAACGGTGCCCCCGTACTATGAATTGCAAATATGTTGAACTCTAGAAATATTTCGCATGATACCTAAAAATATGTATTGCCTAAGCAACAGCAGCGCCGCTCTCTTGTCATGTTCGCTTGTCCGGCACCCTACGCCTACAAAAAGTCGCGGCTTGTCCAGCGCACCACGCGCGAGAACAAAGCGCACTAGAAAAATAACTTTGTCACACTTCAATCCCGCAGCATTCAGCATCACAAGCATGGAGCTATTATTCCAGGAGCCCAAGACATATGAATTTGCATTTGATACATAGTAAACCGGTAAAATTTCCATCGGCACCAGGTCCAGAAACTGCGCAAACTTGGCGCTCATCCCCGAGGCAGGCGTTGACGTATTGCTATTCGCAAAAGCAGCCCCTGATGCTGCAGTAGAAGAAGTCGAATTTGTCTGTTGCTGTCCTTTGCTACCCTTATCCCCCGCTACTTTCGGCGTTGCCGTGGGCGTGTTTGGCTGGGTTCTGGGTTTCGGGTGGAACTCTAGCTTCGAAAAGTCGGCTACTTTCGTCAGGTCCCTAAAATAGCGCGCGGGTGGAAGTTCTTCTGGTGAGGGGATTTTATTTTCTGTTGTCTTCGTACTAGTCGACGTGCCCGAAGAGGCTGTGGTCGTGCCCGAAGAGGTCGCGGCGCCCTTCGCGGCACTGGCAACGTCTGTGCCAGTGGTCGGGGTGTTGTCCGGAGTGCTACACTATCAACCGCAAGGAAATAGACTTCTGGGTCTAGAAAGATGATAATTTGTCTTCTTGCAATCCAGGCCTGATTTCAAGCGAGGGAGTCCTCGCACGACATGCAGCTTCGTCGCATCAAATTATGTAGAAGTTTCTCTTCCATAAACAGAAACTTTCAGTTTAACCGCATTTCTTTCCATAAACAGAATTTGCGAAATTCCGGATGACAGATCTCTGTCGAAGCCAAGTTTCGCACCACAAATTCGGTTCACCCAGATGACATCTCTATTTCCGATGCATATGTCCATGCTGTTAGACAGGCCTATCGTAGTGGCGGCGATCGCCGGGGGCGAGGGCGTGCTGCCGCTGGTGGCCTTCGTGCTGGCGGTCGAAGAAGGTGAGGACGTTGGCACGGACTGTATGAACTTGTGCATCAAAGGTTGTATCGTACAACTTTTTACGGACAAATTGAAATTGCAATATTTTTGCATGACAAGAACTACATGTCAGCACTTCGTAAAACAAAACTCCGCCCGCGACTACGATACTACTTTATTTGCGAAGCATAAATGTTGTCTTGGAAGACGAGGACGAGCTCTTGTCTGCAGTGGAGCTGGTGGACGTTTTCATATCGGCGGCGAAGTTCGTGCCCTTCGGGATGGACAGAAATTTTATTTTGTCCACGGTCTTCTTGTCTATCATTGATTTGCAGAGACGAAAAAAGCCCTGGAACAAGTATCCTGCAGAGAACAGCTAGCGTACGAAGAAATCACATTTGTAAATAGGTTTTACATAAATGCAAAATCTCGATTCCCTCTTGTGTGCTCTGCTGGAACAAGTACAAGACATCCATAGTTCGCGTACAATCATTATCATTTCAGCACCAAATGTGACTAATTCATCTCGCTAGTCCCCGTGGGGTTTTCTTTATGATAGCAACGCGGGCGCGTTGATCACAAAAGCCTGCCGCAAGCACTCTATCAACGTGAAAACCGAGCCCCCTCTCGCACAGGAACTAAATTTTGACACTTTTTGTTTCAGCTGTCGTGACAAAGCTGCTAGCTAAGTATACTTATGAAAGAGCCTCCGCTTGTTGGTAATGCTCTTTTATGCAATTTCCGGAAGATGAGGGGGCGTTTTCCGTTTCATACGCTCCGGAAACTGGTCTTGGAGGATCTTCATCTGGAAATAAGTATGTCCTTATCCACTGCAGATGTGTCTGGGTCTGCAAAGTTGCCATGCTATCATGCGGATAGCAGGCACACGCACGTGTCATCGCGAAGCTATGCATCACAAGTTATCGAAAGGCTCTATCTTGCCTTCTCCGCATGAGAAATCGTGTTTGCGCATCAGAAACGAGCAGCACTGTCGCGCAACATGTGTCACACCAATGTTCTGCTAGCCCAGCATTGGAAATCTTGCCTTCTTCCAGGAGACCCAGACATATTTGCAATGCATAGTGTAGTAAGTGTTACCATGCTCCCCGCTATGTTTCTTGCGACATTTTTCTCATCATCCTGTCAAAAAGCATCTTCATCTCAATAGAGCGATCTTCGAGATGAAGAATTCAGAAATGGATGAAGCTTCTGCTACTAAAACATGGGCATTCATTTAAACTAGATTCGTGATGAACCGCCCCATGACTTTCCAAAAATAGGTAGTAGCTTGTACCAGCTGCGTCGAGTAACTGAGATACTTGCCGTCATCAAAGGAAAAAACTGTTACAGTTACACATTATGTCTTGGAATTTCAGCAACACAAACATGCTCTGCATGGCAGAGAAAACCAGTAACTAAAAGTGCGTAGATTAAAATTGGAAACACGCATAAAATGAAGCTGACAAGCATTTCCGGCATGATAGAGGTTGTCTATCTTGCTTGTCTTGCAATAGATTGTGTATTAGCTGTAACACTTTTTTCTCACGATAGCCGTGCCAGAGGGCCCAGTAGCTGACGTCGAAAACTAGCACGAACTGGTTTGCGTCGGTCCGCTCGCAGAGACGTTCGGTGTGCACGTATGGTAGTAGACAACTCCCCCGCTCTTTGTCATGGCATGAGCAGCTCCTGCAACACAGAAGGCAGTAGAACTGTACGCTTCTGCATCGCAAAAAATTCTTCAAGCGCTATACAGTAGTACTGTTTGTACTTTTGCAGTTTGTCATGCAAACAGTCTGCCAAAAGGTGCTAGCAAATGCGAATCAAATGGACCTGGTGCTTTACATAGCAATTGATAGAGGCAGAGGGGGAGTTGTCCACTATCGTAGCGCGAGGTAGTAGGACATGAACTTGATGCACGTCTCGAGCGAGTACTGGTGCGGGTTCCACGCTTATGCGAAAGAAAAAACTCATCACAATGACACTCTTGCAATTCTTGCATCAGAAATTGGTAATTTGTCTTGTAGAAACACTAAGTAGAGAAGTCACTCATCCACTGTGATGCATTTTTCCGCAACAACGTATACAGAACTTTATACTTTTTGTGCTGCGAAAAAATTGCGCGAATGTCGTGATTGTGCTAGCGCTTATTTCTTGGATAGCGCTCGGCTCGCACCGTACATCACTGGATTTCCGTACTTGTTTACCCCGAACATACACATGGAACCCGCCTGCAACGGCACATCTATCTCGCTCTGCCGGATTTCCAACGGTCTCCACTTCGCGACCCAGTCAAGGTGCTTCTCGAGCATGTCAGTGGCCTTATTTTGATCATATCAGAATGCTCGTCTTCTATGGGTCATGTGACATGAAACTTACCGAAAAACAAGCATAGTTTTAGTTGCTACACACTTACATAACCATACTTGCTACACACTTACTGAAACTCACTTATTTTACCGAAAAACAACCATACTTGCTAGGCGAATTTGAGTCTATGTCTAGTACATAAGTAGTCTGTAGTACCTTTTCCACGTTCCCTGCCCGTGCGCGTAAGAAGCGAACACACATCTCCCCCGTAGCTCCACCCGGGAGAGACCTCAACTGTTTCGCCCCCAGCAGCTTTCTCATCTCTTCTACTTTTTCCAGCTCTTCTGAGCTTGCATTGTAGGACGCACATCGCCAGCAAAAACCCCCGCCCCCCCACACACACATGTGCCTTGGAAAGAGGCGGAGGCTGTCGCTGTCTTACGCTGCTGATTTTATCTTGTGACCACTGCAAATCTGTCTTGCAAGAAGGAGGCAAAGTCACAGCTTATCTTTCATGGCAACAGTTTGGCTTTGGTCTAGTAAATGCAGCGAAATGATGCCAGTACACGTTGGACACGACGGGGACGAGTTTCAGTTTCTGTAGTATAATTTCCTCCGATTTATCAAGTATTCGAGCATCAAACGGGGGGGCGTGGATTTTTCCGAACGGGTAATGGAGGAACGACGAACGCGGCTAACTGCGACTCCGCTGGCCCTTTGACCATTATACCACCCTCTTTCACATCATCAGTGGGAGCCGCAGGCGCGGCAGTCGACATGATAATCGCCATGATCACGTCGGTTTTATTTAGGGGGTCGTCTTCCTTCGTTCCGGCACGCAGGTTCTTAATGAAACTGCAGCTTTCGACGTCCGCGCCTCATAAATGCGAATTTCTGGACGGAACAAAGAAAGAACGCAATGTTCAATTTTACACTCAGTTTTACCGGCGAGCTGTCGGGTGTAATTGTATTTCTTTTTCTATTTCTATTCCTTGTAGCATGGTGCTGCGACTGCGTAAGGAATTATACTTATTTCAAATTTTTCAAATTTTACTGAATTATAATTTGGCCGCTGCTGCGCTTTTTTGGGAGTATTCGACGGACAGGGCAGGCGGCATTTCCACCTCTCTCCAGAGACTGTCACTCCGGTTTTGCGCTTCCCAGAAAATCAAAAACTATGTAAAACTAGTTTATTCAAATTTGTGCACTGAAACTGTTCGAGCAGAAAAGCACCATTCTGATACGTATACTCCAGCTGGCGTCTACCACGCACCTGCTTCCGTTCAGCGGCCTTCTTTTTTCTCGCCCAGATACTGCAAGCGCTTTATTTGAAAAAAAAAAACGACTCGGGCTTTTTTTCTTTGTTTCACAAGATCGCACCTCTGCTCGCATGCTTTGGCACATAACGTAGCACGGAGACTAGCTGCGTACGTGTGCTGCCTGGTCTACTCACGCAAAGAGTTTGCAAGCACGGTTTACTTGAGAACAATCGACTCAGACGACACGGAACGGCACAGTAAGGCAAAACAGTAGAAAGCGTGGGCAATCTCTGTTGCTCCGACCCGCAACATTCGGTACCTGTTTTTACGCATTTGCTCCAAACTACGGACGACAGAAAAAGGGTTCTTCTTCAGCTTGATGACGTTCATAGAATATACAAGTGTGCCAAGCGCAGCATGAGCGTGTTTTTTGGTGCGTCCCTCTCCTTTTTTTCTCTGCCACATCCACTTAAGTATGTACAATTGAAAACGAAAATTGAAACATTTTTTCTTATTCTTTGCACCGTGAGCCACATGCTTTTATCCCTAAGATGAGGGCTTTGCACCGTGAGCACGGTGAGGATTTTTTAGGACTAGCATCAAACTGAAAAACAAAAATATCAATACAAGCGAGAGAAAAATAGACGTTGGTACAATGAAGGAAAAGTTTCCTGCACGAAAAAATTTTTCTGCAGGAAAATTCGAGAGTGAGCTTCTGATTATATTTGAAATTGAGTGGCGCAAGCGCGCAGCTACCTCTTTGCCTGCATTGACGAAGCCATCGACCGTTCTCTTCAAAGCTGCCCCCGGAGCGCTTCTTTCGTTTGGCACCTCCTCTTTCATCCACTCCATCTTCGCACCGGTCGCGGTTCCGCGCAGACGCTTCTTGCGGTGAATCGTGTCCGAAGGGATGACATCGTCGCCCTTGTTGCTGAGCCCCACCTGGTCCTCGTCGACGTCTTCTATTCTAGTAGTCGACGACACGCTACTACTCCACTTTCCGGCTTGCTTCGCCGTTCCACGCAAATTGTACCGGCCCCGACGACATGCATTGCAAATATGTCTGGGTCTGGATCTGCAATGCGAAATTTGCAGGACGCCAAGATCTGTGATGCTTGGATAGGAGTGACCAGTTTCTTCCTAGTGCTCGAACGGACTTTGTTGTCATGCGTTTTTTTCAGGGAGTACAAATGAATTTGCCAGGAGCCTCGCAAAACTTCCGATGCTGCAATGCCGTGCATGCAGCCATTCTGCAAGGCAAGTATCAGCAACACAAACTGCCCGACCCAGACAGACTCGCAATGGATAAGGGACTGTCTTTTCGCGTATCGTCATCATCATCAGCAGTGCGCTCCTTAGTTACCGCTGATCTCGGAGACATGTTGTGCGGAAAGATCGCCCCTCCCCATACTCAAAAGAAGCGTTACAAAAATGCTCGATTCGCATTTACAAAGTCGCCTTGAACCGCTAGAAGGGAAAGACGCGCACGCGGCCTCTTTTGCGGACAATCCGTCATGCTGCTTCCTGTCGTGCTCTAAGCGGGGCTATTTGTTTCCCTCGCCAGCTTCGCGTTATCACAAATGCTACGCAATAAATATCCGTTTGAATATGGGGACGTCAGGTCGTGGGCAACATTCTGATAAGACAACTTCTTCGGGTGTCCACCATTTTCATCTCTCACTTGCAGCACGTCGGTGCGGTTCGCCCTCTGTCCTCCCAGTGCTTCCTCGTCCTCGCTACGGCGTTTCTTTCCGGCGGAAGGCAAGTCCCCCGTCTGCAGAAACGAGCTCCCCCGGGGCTATCCTGAGTAAAAACGTCCCCACCCCATAGTTGTCATGCAGATTTGCGATCACAGGAAGATTTGTAATGCGCATCTCCATGAGAGGCATTTCCAATCGCTTTTTGGAATTTGTAATGCTTGAAACAGGATAAGCAGATGGATTTGTGATGCGGTTGTCCTTGCTAACATGCACTACACTACGGACAGCAACTTGTGATGCGTGGCTCCCAAAACGTCTGGATTTGTCTTGCTAATTTCCCAACTTGACTATGGGGCGGGGACGTTTTTACATATGATAGGTGCCCCCCGTGGTTTTGGATATCCAGCTCCGCCCCGGAGGAGGTCGCCAAAAGCTCTGCATCCTCTCCCGACCTGTCATGGTAATTTGGCTTCTGGCGGTCCTCAGTCGTGGTCGCCGCGGCTATCCTTTGCTTGCGCCGCTTCTCTATGCATTGCAAAAGTATTTCAATATGATCTTACTAGTACGAATTGCCGTTGCATCGCACCTTTTTTCAAGGACAAACAGAAAAACTCAAGAATAGGTGAAGCGTATAAAGTTCTGCTTATGCACAAGTGCAATTCCTCGTACGGGTGCGCTAGTACTTTTGCACTAGATATTCTGCCGCTGCAGCGCCTCCTCGTGCTCCTGTCGCTGGCGTTGGACCTTCTTTGCGACAGCACGGCCTCCCACAACGCCGCCCAGCAGGACTCTATCAAATGCAAATGCGTCTGGGTCTGGAGCTAGATAGATGTCTGTCATGCAGCTTGTGTGTGAGCAACATCAAGGTCTTGCGTGCACGCCTTAGCATGACAGGAAACATGCGAGACCTTTGGTTCCCTGCCTATGATCCTACATGATAAATACCCTCTCGTCCGCGTTGTAAGTAAGAACAATTTTGCGGTTTTTTTATGCAAGACAGACTTTTTTTTGTCACCCAGACGAGCTCCTACTAGCATCTCAAATTTACATCTATCTTCGCAGACTCAGGGGACAAGAACATATTTGCAATGCATAGACTCCGCCGGCGAGCAAGGGCTCCTTGTGTTTCTCGGCTGCGTCGGCGAGAACCCGCACCGCGCTGGGCCCGTGAGACACTTCCGACCTCTCGTGCGGACCTTCCCCGGTCAGCACATCTTCGCCATCGACCTCCTGCAGCTTGCCGTGGTTCACGACCAGTACGCTCGCACCCGAGGAAGCGGCAGAAGCGTCACCGGCGTCAGCCCCCGCTGCCGCACCCGGGTCAGCGGGAATGTCCGATGCCGTAATTTCGTCGTCATTGCCCCCACCTTGGCGCGCAATGAGGTCGAAATCAGCCGGATTTCCGTGTCCCGCGTCAACCCATTCCTGTCTGGTAATCGGGAAGTGCCCGTCCCCCAGTGCCTTGGCAACCTTGTCGACTTCCCCCGGCTCCACCACCTTGTCCCCATCCGCGTCGACGTGCGCCATCACGTCGTAGTCCACGGGCGTGGTGTTGATCTCCGTGTCGCCGGGCGTGGTGTCAAATGCGGCGCTGAGCACCTTGAACAACTGAGAGTCATCAGACAGGTGAAAGCTAATGTTCTCCGCACACCTCTTGAGACTTGCGTCCGTCAGCGGCAGCTGGTCCCGACACCAGCCAGTGATTAAGCTCCAGTCCACCTTGCCGTCTTCGCCCACAAACTGCTGCAGCATCAATTTATCGTCCGAATCCAGATCCGCCTTGTCAAAGTCGACGTCGCCGGTGCTGATTTCGCGCAATTTGCCGCCACTGGAAACTATTTCCGAGCCGGCACCTGCCGTGCCCGCGACCGGAACGTCCGACTCCGTAATTTCGCCGTCCTCGCCGCCGCTCAGCGTGACAAAATCCTCGTGGCTGCCACCCCCTGCGAAGCGCCATTCATTTTCGGTGATTGGGAATTTTCCGTCCCCAACTGAGCCCGCGAGCTTGCTAACTTGCCCAGGGTCAACAACATTTTCTCGCCCGGATCCATCGTTCTTGACGACAGCATCCAGGACGTTGATGCTGTTGTCGTGTTCGCTGCTAGCAAAGTGCTGCAAGCTTGTCAGGTCGTAGGCCGCAGTGTTTTCGTCCGCTGCAGATTCGATGCTCGTGCTCCCTCCGTCTTCCTTGGGAGTCGAATCCAGAGCGTGACTGAGCAGCTGGAATAGCTTATCGCGGTCCGCGTCAGACAAGTTGATGCCTTTGCTCTCTGCACAGTCACTCAGCACAGCCGCAGTGATCGGGTCGCCCGCTGTCAACTCGCATACACTAACGACGATATCACAGAGAACAAAGTTACAGCTTCGTCGATCTGCACCATCCAGTATGTAATAATTTGTTAAAAATGAGAAGAACTCTCTCTCTTATATCGGTCGAACAAAAAACACACGATAGATCGTCTTGTTTGATGTTGCACTAGATGTTGACACATGCCAAAGTGGTAACTTTCGGTGTGATAGATGCCAGCCACGGTCAACTTCTTGCTGCCCGCTCCCGCCTCGCCATCATCGAGAAACATCTGCTGCAACAGCAGCTTTCCCCCACTTCCAAGATCCTCGTCGCCGTCGGACCCTGGAAACTTCGCATTTGCGACCTGGCTATCGATCTCCTGCAAGTTGCCGTTATTTCGGACTACGTTGTCAACAGGCGTGGTCGTGTCGCCCCCGTCTGCTGCCGCCGCCGAAGTCGCGTAGTCACCGGGATCGATCACGCGGTCATCATCCCCACTACCATGTTGACCCTGCTGGGCAAGCAAGTCGAAATCCGACCCCTTGCGGCCCAGCGTGTGCACCCACTGGCTTTTCGTGATCGTCGATCCACCCACTGCCTCGCCTTCACCACTTTCTGCTCCACCTCCCTCGCCGCCGCTACTGCCGCTGCCACTCTCCCCGCCGGGCGCCAGCCGGTCAGCGATGTCTCTCAGTTTGTCGGCGTCGACGTGCTTCGAGCCGCTACGAGAGATCGACTCATCATGGAGGTCGTCGTACTGCAGTGCGGAGTTTTTGATGTCAGCGATGGAAACCGTCGTAGTGCTACCCTCCGCTCTTCCGTCCGCTGATGTGACTCGACCGTCTCCGTCGGTATCAAACTGGCCCGCGATCACGTGCCAAAGCCGATCATCCGTCAGCTGCGTACCCCCGCCGTTATCGGGATCCGCAGCACAGTCTTTGAAACCGTCTGCGGTCAGCGCACCAGAGTCCAGCTGGCCCTCACACATGGCGAGCAGCTCGGTCAGCGTCAAGTGCTTCTTCGGGCGCCCGTCCTCCGTCGTCATCAGTTTTTCGAGGGCCTGCTCGTCGGGGGTGCTTGAGCCGTCTTCGCCATCCAGATCGTACGAGACTTCCTCTTTTTGCAACGTGTGGTCCTCGCCGTTGACAGTGAAAATCTCGTGACCGGTGAGCTCCGCTCTACCCTCAATGAGATTCGGGTCGCTGCCCCCTTCCGCTAGCTTCTTAAAGTCCGCAGGAGACCCGTGTCCCGCGAGAACCCACTCATTCTGGGTGATTGGGGACTCGCCGTCCCCCAATGTGTTTGCGATGTCCTCCATTTTGTCGGGGTCGACCACCCTCTCTGCACCGGTGGCGCTTTCCGTCGTAACATCGGTCAGGATGTCGCCGGGGCCCGTCTCCGCGTCGTTCGTAGACAGCTGATCGGAAAACTGCTGGAGGGCCTCCAGGCTGTAGGCTTCCGTACTCCCCCGCTGAATGCTGTCATCTCCCGGCGTCGTATCCAAGGCCTTTTGCAACAAATCAAACAGCCCGGCTCCATCGTCGGCCAACCGAAATCCGTTCGTATTCGCGCAACCGCGGAGGGTGTCCTGCGTGAGCTGCCCCATTCCATCGCCACAAAAACTCAAGATGCCGTCAACGGTCAGTGTGTTGCCCCCGGTTCCTTTTCCAAACATTCCCTCCAGCATCGCCTTATCCCCTGCGCCCAGGCCTCCGCTCTGGAAATCAAGAAACTCGCTACTGACGGTGTGAAAGTTTTTCCCATCCGAGATGATGTCATGTCCATCCTGATCGTTTGCGATCGACGAGATGTCGTTCTGATCGAGGATGTGGTCAGCACTTCCTCCGCCACCATTGCCTTGCTTGGCCAGCAAGTCGAAATCGGAACCCTTGCGGCCCAGCGTGTGCACCCACTGGTTTTTCGTGATCGTCGACCCCACCGCCTGGCCTTCACCACTTTCCGCTCCACCTCCCTCGCCGCCGCTGCTGCCACTGGCACTCCCGTCCCCGTTGCGCGCCGCCAGCCGGTCAGCGATGTCTCTCAGTTTGTCCGCGTCGACGTGCTTCGAGCCGCTATGAGAGATCGACTCGTCATGGAGGTCGTCGTACTGCAGTGCGGAGTTTTTGATGTCAGCGATGGAAACCGTCGTAGTGCTGCCCTCCGCTCTTCCGTCCGCTGATGTGACTCTACCGTCTCCGTCGGTATCAAACTGGCCCGCGATCACGTGCCAAAGCCGATCATCCGTCAGCTGCGTACCCCCGCCGTTATCGGGATCCGCAGCACAGTCTTTGAAACCGCCTGCGGTCAGCGCACCAGAGTCCAGCTGGCCCTCACACATGGCGAGCAGCTCGGTCAGCGTCAAGTGCTGCCCGCCAGCCGTCGTCATCAGTTTTTCGAGAGCCTGCTCGTCGGGGGTGCTTGAGCCGTCGTCGCCATCCAGATCGTAGGAGACCTCCTCGATGTGTCCCTGCGGGTTGGTAGAGGTCACTCCCGTGGCCTCTACGTTATTGTCAGTTATGGACAACTGACGTACAACAGGCGTGTCAACAGGATCGCCCTCGCCGTTATTGCTGCCTTCGTCAAGGTTATGTTGCGCCCACTGCGTCATAGCCTGGAGCGACCAGTCCTGCTCTTGCGCATTGCTCATCACGTCGGTGCTAACCGTGCTGCCCGAGACCTTTTTTTCCCCGTTGATGGATACGACTTCGCCCACGTCCGTGTGCCTGGTCAAAATTTTGAACAATCGATCGTCGCCGTCGTCGAGGTGAATGCCGTAGTGTTGGGCGCACAATTGAAAGCTCGCCAGATCCACATCGAAAGCGCGGCGGGGCAGGTGCGGCCAGGGCACATGTTCACCGCCGCAAAGGCTGGAAACATCCGACTCGGTAACCGAGTCCCCTTCTGTTTTCCGTCGAGTAATTGCAGAAACCGGTTCTCGTTATCGCTCAAACCCAGGGCCGTGTACTTTTCGTCAACGGCTATGTCAGAGCTTTGAGCATCTTCAGCTGCCCATTTTGGCGATGACAAGGCTGCGATTGACGTGGCGGAATTTGCTGCAGACCATTGCCACCCACACGGCTTCCGTATCCTGTGTGAAAACGTCCCCAGCATCCCATAGTCATGCTGGCGCATTAATCTGCTGGACAAATCAAGAAGCTTTGTGAACTCCGTAGGCTGCCGAATTTTTCGGACAATGTAGTCAGTGTAGTCATGCTTGGCTATAAAAGCCGCGTTGCAACATGATCCTGATTCGAGAGTGACTACTTTAAAAAAACCCTCAGAAAATGCTCCTCGGCGGACTGCTGTTGTTATGTGGATCGGCTCTGGTAACCCAACGCCTTACATACAAATTACATACTGCGCATGAGAGACATTCGGGGCATGCAGACTCGCATGACAAATATTGTGTGGGAGCGTTTTTACGCAGAATATCTGTATGCGGACCGTCTGTGTCTGCACCCGGATTTGGGTGCAGGTTCCAATCCTCTTCTTTATCAAATGCAAATACTTATGCCTGGGTCCGGAAGAAGGCGAGACGTGTCATGCTTGCGCGGCATGACTCTGCACTGCTGTAATGCATGCTCCCCCGCCGACAACTCCACTCTATTTGTATGTAATGCAAACTACACGCAGTTTCTCATGCGAAAAAGGCAACACATAGCCACCGCGCAAAAACCAGTCATGCGCGGCAGCACAACACTTATTTATTCACAGACAAGCCTCACAACTTATTTCCCGACCCAGACAAAATATTTGCCATGAATATTCTTTTATTTCGTCACAATCAGCGTCTTCCCCCGGCGCATGGGGGTTTGTCCAGCAGAGCCAGGCCCACTGCTCGTCTCTTCCGCCTACGGCCTCCCATTCCTCTTTCGTAATTATCACATGCAAATATGTCTGGAACTGGAAACTCAAACTTGTCATGCTACTACAAGAATGAAGAAATGACTAGAGTACACAACCGAGCATGACACATTTTTGAACGGTCTTGTGGTGCGGAAGACGCATGCGACCAGGCGACGTTTTTGCATGACACAGAACAAACACCGCCCTTCCGCAACACGCATTACAGAGTTTGGCCTTGGGATGATGATGTGAGTTCAGCATTACAAGTCTTGCACTCTTGCAGACCTAGACATATTTGCAGTTGATAGTAATTGGCCAATCACCATCATTCACTACGTTGCCTTCTTCATCTTCCATTTTGATTTCCGCGAAAGCGATGATGTCGCGCTGGCTGACCCCGTCAGTAAAAGCCCAATCAGACGGTCGCCCGTATTTGCTTTTCCACGTGGGTGGCGTTTCGTCATCAATCTCCGCTAGACTCTTCGTCCAAAAAGAACCATGTTCGAAGTCGTCGTCATCACGATTCCCGAGGTCGGGGTCGAGATATTCGTCGTGAGGGTGCAGCGACATATCATGCAAATGCGCCAAATGCTGCATAAAGTCAAGAGCATCATCGGCATCGTCATCGGCTGCTTTTTTTCTTTTTCGCTTTCGCACGACCAATCTTCTTTTCCGCTTCCGCAGCCCCGCTCCAGTCTTGCTTTCCTGTCTTGAAGCCCCGGTGCGGCGCATTTCCTCTGTAGTTTGTTCGGTCTTCATCTCCAACTGGTTCGTCGTAATTTGGTGTTGTTCCGTGCTCGTGCGTTTCTCCTCCGTTTTTCGCGCAAACAGGCGGACAGCCAGGTGAACGAGGAAGAAGATTTTTAGCCCCGTGCGGGAGTACAGCCAGCGAACCGCATACAGTGCGTTGATCCGCTTAGACGTAGCGCGATGCGCGCTTGATTCACGCGGCATTTTTCCGTTTTATTGTCGCTTTTTGTTGTTCCGAATCCGAACACACCGCACCAGGTCCAGCGTCGAAGAAGACGAAAACCTTGATGTTGCCCTACACAGGGAGTGGTGGTTCCAGTCTCCTGCGGCCGATCGCTAGAAGCCTAGAAGTCCATTCATTCGTCCACCCAGCATTCATAATCTTTCTGGCAAAATAAGTAAAACATAAACATTATCCACAGCAACCTAAAGTCTTCTTATACCACAAGCATGTCCTCTCTCCTAATCTCCTTCTGGACGAGGACGCCCTAGCGCACATGCACCAAACAAGGAAAATGTCAAATTTTCGTCGAAAAATGTATGCGCAACATCTGTAGATACTTTTACTTTATTTCGTACTGGAGCGACTGAAATCGTTTCGTTCTCAGCCGAAGTCGAACTCCCTTGCGACGCTCGCCCTGTGGCTTGTCTGAACGATATTTCATCTGTGCTAGCGATTCGACATCGACAACCACACGATAGGCGAAGAACCAACAGTAGAAGAGCGACTGCGATAGAGGCGATTGTATATCGACAATGCGAACTTTTTTCGCGATCATCCCTAACTTTGTCCATCATGTTCGCAAGTTAAGCTTAAGACAACGACCGGATCTCAAAATCAGAATTTGTTACACCGTCACTCTCCCAAAATGTCTTCCCAAGCTGCGCTAATTTTCCCTACGAAATAAAGGGCGATGCCCACCACCAAGCACTAGGACCACTTACATGAGTGTTTCCCCGACCCGAACAGATCCTGCGTCACACTCATTGTTGAACCTACCAGGTTAACATTCTTTGCCCCTTTTCTAGAGAACACTATGTGAGGACACCAACATGGAAGTGACCACTTCCCGGGACAGCTACGCTCTGAAGGCAAGGTGAGTCGCATCGCATTTCTTCATTTCAATTGTGATTATCAACATTTCATCTCGGCAGGTGGTAGCACGGAAGGAAGGTCGGTGGTAGCAAGCTGCTGACACCCCAGGCCGCCGCGCTGCGGGGAATCAATCTGTTCCTTCAGACGCAGTAAGTTGCTGGACTGAAACATCTTTTCAACGCTGTTGTATTCTCAAGCTGCAAGAACACTCTACGAATATCATAATAAAAGTGCGGCTACGTCGTTTTGCTGAAAAGCATATCCTCGTCGATGCCATTAGACATCAAAAAACCTTGCATATTAGTTCTGGTGCTGGTCGTCCTCGAGTGGCTTTTTGTACTAGCACGTGCTATGTATATCGCGCTCGCGAAAATAGTCCGGTGGACACCCGAAGGCCAACCAACCTTCTAGTATCAACAGCATTCTTTTTGTTTTGCAGTATCTCATTCTATTGTTTGCAGTTGCAGGAGCATTTTCTAAAACATTTTTACAGTTCGTTGTGCTTTCATAGCGTCTACATTGTTGCTACACAGCACCACCGAAAGAAACTTTTTCTCGCTCGTGTCCCTACACCGTCCCTCATTTCCCACCGCCGCCGGCACCGGCGTCCGTCGTGCCCGCTCCTCCTTCGCACAAACCGCCACACATCGCCTATGCAGGAGACAAAAAAGGGTGTAATATGAGCTTCTCGACCTATGGTATGCGCTCTTTTTCTCTTTGTCTTTCTCTGTGTGTGAAAAATCCATTACTGAAAGCCAAAAGACATGTAGCAATGAATGTTCTATCCTCTCTTGAGTTCTTCTTTACTTCGGCTCCCACTCCTGCAAGAAATCAGAAACCTATTTTCATCTCCCTAGCCCCATCAACCCGCCGCCACCCCCGCCTTCTCCTGCAGGGGGTCCTGCTCCGCCGCCTGCTTCGTCAAACGCCGTGCCATTCCCTCGGCTGGTTAAGAGAATGAATGTGACTTTAGAATTTTGCATAGATGAAACTAAGTTTCAAATGGAACTTCATTTATCAATTTCCCGTAACAAAAAAAAAAGATATTACTGAGGCCGTCTTGCTTTGCTCCCCCACTGGTCCATCGGCTGCAGCAACCACTCGTAGAAAGTGTCGACCGCGGCGATAAATTTTTGAAACATTTTTTACGAGGATAGTGCTCCACTATTTTATTGTTGTTGTTATTTTTCAGAGTACATTTCCGTTTTTTCCGCGAACGAAGATGAAAAGAAACCAGCTCGTTGCTAATACCGTGAATATATCGCTGGGATGAAATCTATCATAAGCAGCTCTTCGCGGAAATCGGTTCTTGTGGTCCCCGCTTTTTACAGTGCATTGTAGGAGAGATTTGCTTTCTGACCAAAGGCCACAAGCGTAATTCAGACTTGAAACATTAGCATCCTTGTCCTTTTCCACCACACACTCGCTGCGATACGACGCAAACGAAACGTCAGAGTTGTAAGCTGCACACCTTCGGCTTTACGCTCGAAATGCTGAAACAAGAACTCTCTGAGACGACTACCACAGGAACCAACTTCACTCTCGCCGGTCAGCGCTTCACTCGAGAAATTGAATCTCTCGTGAATGAGTTTTTCCTGTTGTACTTCTACTTCCGTCATGTCCCCGATCAGAATTACAATTATCCGAAACGACGAAAGATCTACTTGAGGAGGTTCTAATTTTGCGCGAAACTAGCAGCTAGTCATACCCGAAGGTTCTGGTTCCAGGTGCCGTGCGATCGAGCCTGCGCTTCCTCGTCGCCGAGCAATCAAAAGTAAACAAGAAGAGGAATGCGGTCCAAAACTCCATACACCAAAACAAAAGACCATGATAGATAAAGTGATTGACCCGAACAACCGCCCGTACTTGTAGGCATCATGCTCTGGTAAGAACTGCAAGGAAGTCTTCCACATTCTGCTTTGATTTCGGCGTAAGAGGAAGTAGAGTCATTCTACGGCTACGCCTAGTTCATTCTTCGTGGCCCAAACGCATGCTCGCGTTTAGAAGAAGCAATCACTTCCAGCCATTTTTTGCGTGCACCACTCGGTTTCGGGGTCTGCGTCTGCCTCGCATACAGCTGTAGTTGAAAGAGGTGCAAGAAGACGCAAAAGAACATCAATCTGCCCGATATTGCAATGTACATCATCATACGTGAGTAGTCATTTTGTGTCTTCTCAGTTCTAGTTAGAGAGACAGATGATACAAGATTTTTGATAGTTAGATACATTGGGGGGGCTGAAACCAATTAAAAGAGTACTCGCGATTTTGAATCTTCAGGAAAAGCAAACTCTCGCTGCCAGCAGCTAACTTATGTGCATTGATAGTCTACTTTTTCGTCGATGTACAGACTATCACACCGAACAGGTTCTTTGTGGCCTTGCACAACTTTGGTCGCACAGCACGAACAGGCCTGGAAGGATCATCGTAAGATAAATTTAGGAACGATCTCGGACATTTCGATACAAATTATCAACTTCTATTGAAGCAACATATTGCGCCCCGTCAGACGTGGAACCGGGTGGTTTTCGGGAAACTCAACCCTTCTTCAACTCGTCTCTTCGGTCGGCCCAGCCAGGGGAAGCAGCCGAGTAGCAAAGATTCGCCCATTGCTTATCGACCTGAGAAAACTTCTAGAGAGTTGTCGTCCCATCCCTAGATTATGAAAATAAGAAGCAGCCTTGTAGGAAGCTTGTCATGCGATAAAGCCCTCGATTCGCGCTGTCACATTGGAGATTCTTCCGGCCCCGCCCTCCAGCTCGTCCATTTTGTCCGCGGAAGAGCAGAGACGACCTATAGGTACGAAATCCGCATGCTATGACGTTGTGCATGACCGAGAAACAGGAGGAGCGTTTGCAATATAATTGCGAACCAATTTGGATTTATTTCGTGGCGTTCAAATAATCGAAAACGGGACGACACCTAATCCCCCACTCACAGCTACGATAGCACTTGCTTGTAGTTCAGCGCGGGTCCGAGGTCGTACACGTTTCGCCACGGCTCGTCGCGTATTCATTGCAAAGATGTCACGGTCTGGAAGCATGCAGGAGCAGAACTTGTCACGCCCGGCGAGCATGACTCACTCCCAAGCTTGCTGAGATGCACGCTACCCTCGTGCAGACCGGCAGTAAGTCATGCAAAAAAGACCACAGCTAAAACCTCCCAGCTCACGAACTTGCTATGCTGGGCTACTAGTAGCGGCGTTGCCCTCGTCCGTCTACCCCCAGCATCCCAAGTTTCCAGACCGCGACATGATATTTGCAGTGCATATTGCGCTTCTTGGCCTCGTGCTTTTCGATCCAGTTCAGCTGGAACTCAATCGTGGTTTGGTTGGTCAGGAGGAGGTACAGGTGAAAGCCTCCGAGCAACGACAGGGCGAGGCAGATGGAGGCGCAGAGAATGTACATATGCAAGGAAAAAACTGTGTAAGTGTAACTTTGTCTTGCAGATATTGCAATGCAGTTACGCCTGTCAATTTTCCAACGTGTTTTCGCGTACTAGCTACGCATGGCAGGTTTTCTCTGTCATGCAAAACAAATCTGTGATGCTGTTCCTCGACAAAAGTTACACTTACACACTTTTTTTCTTGGATAGTACATGAAGCCCACGTACTCGCGGTGGTTGAAATCGCGGTGCCGTGACCGCGAGGGGTGGTAGAAAATCTCCAGAAACTGAGCGTAGCAGGTGATCAGAACAAACACCACGCCGACGTAGAGCCAAAAGAGAAACAGCACAAAGTACTGATAATTCCCAAAACCTGGTGGACGATCATGATGATGAAATGGATTCCGTTCTTTCGGAGCTAAGTTCTTTTCGCAGCAGTACCCCCTCCTGCGCATCATGTTCAACAAATGTTTGAACAACAAGAGACAGCTTCGACGTCATGATTTCGAGCTGCTGAAATCACTACGAAAAAACGGATTTTGCCCACTACATACTTGTTTCAGATTGGTGCAGATGGAGAAAGACTACAACTCGCAAAAAAAATAGGAGAAAAATGATCCAAAGCGTACCAACACAGTTGTTGATCCAGGGACAGTGATGGTCCATTTTCTATCAAAATGAAACATCCCCCCTCCCCATATTGACAAGGTGCGTTTTCGAAAATTTGTGTTGCTGATTTGTGACCACAAATCGCATCTGTGTTGCAACAGGGCAACTCCACAGGCTCCGGCGCATTATGCGGGCGGTTTGTCATCCTGTTGGGCCTTCAGCGCGGACGTTTTTCATGCTAAGCGTCTAGGCAAACACATCTCTCCCCAGGCTCGGTAGCGGCCTGCAGTCCTCTCCAGCAACACAAATCTGATTTGTGAACGCAAGTCCAGCATCAGAAACTTCGTTTTGATATGGGGAGGGGGGATTTTTGCTTTTGATATTTTCAACACACACTGCCGACAGACCGAACAGTGGTGAGCCCGGGCGGGTTTTATCCTGTCACACTTGTGGCACACCTTCGGCTGCTATCCGAGGGCGCAACTCATTCCCCTCCCGCATCCTGCTTCGTCATGCAAATCGCGAATCCAGTTGCTGCCTTCTGGCACTGTTTGCATGACAACCTCCGGAAGCTCGAACAGTGCTGGAGGCGCATGCGCTTGTTGTCATGCACGGGCTGGCTCGCTGGTGGCTGTCTTATTGCTCTTCATGCCCTTGACGTGAGGCGGCGGAGCGGGGAGTTGTGCACTTTCATACCTGCCCGGACTCCAGGTCCTGGGGCACGTCTATGTGCGCGCTGTTGCCAAGCATCTCAAAAAGCTCGTCGTTGTTTACATCGTACCTGGAATTTCCATTTTTTGGCACGCATGGACATTGAATGAGCACAAATTACAAAAGTAGGAAAACAAAAAAACATCCGATAAACGACCAAAGCAAACTTGATGTCACAAAACTACGCGTTTTCGCGAACGGGAGATTCGCAACGTTGTCAACGTATCAAAACACATTCTTTGTCCAACAACTGTACTTCGGCGGGTAGCCCGGGCTTGTTCGCATGGCAGTCCAGTGGTTGTAGCAGATATTCCACAGTAGGAAAAACCCGCAAAAAACGTCCAAATAAGGCGTATCCGGTTGAAAATAACCCTTGCGACCACCCCGAATAACAATTTCTAGAATTTATCTTTACGCAGTACGGGTCTGAGCTTGTCCTGCGTAGATGCATGAATAAATGCATTTGTTCTCCTTTACAAGAATCCATGCCGCCTTGTTCCGGCGCTTTGTTCCCATGGCATATGCAAAAAATCCGGGTTTTCATCCGCGACGCCTCTGCAAAAGCACGTCACTGTCGACGGAACTAAACAGAACTTGTGTCTTCATCTGTACTTCTACGTACAAACAGTATCTGTTCTTCTGGGGCGGCCGCAGGGGCAGGGGAGCAAGTTCTACTTGGGTAGTGCAGTGTAGGGCTTTGCGCGGCTGCGGTCGAGCGATTTGCTTCTGAGTGCAGTTCCTCATGTGGGCCAACGTCAACATTGCCGTTCGATGCGGAAGATGACCCCAAACCCCCGGCGGCGCCATTGAAACTGAAGTCCATTACGGGCACGCAGAACCGCATGTAGACGTAGGTGACAAACCCGTAGAGCACAAACGCAAGGAGCACCAGAA
This sequence comes from Amoebophrya sp. A120, assembly GCA_905178155.1. NCBI lineage: Eukaryota > Dinophyceae > Syndiniales > Amoebophryaceae > Amoebophrya > Amoebophrya sp. A120. Next base: position 6,375,269 of record CAJINV010000002.1, on the reverse strand, counting down.
TGGGCCCGAGCAGCCGGAGGACGAAATATCACAAAGAAAAGTCCCCCCTCCCCATATAAAAAGGAAGTTTCTGATTATGGATTTGCGTATACAAATCGGGTTTGTCTTGCAGTAGAGGCCAGCAGGCTCCTGCCAAGCCTGAGTGGAGAGGTTTTGACCTAGGCGCTTAGCGTGGGAAATGTCCACGCTGTAGGCCCAACAGCATCACAAACCGCCTGCATAATGCGGCAGAGCCTGTGGAGTTGTCTTCTTGCAAGAGAGACGTGGTCTGTGGTCTCAAATCAGCAAGACAAATTTTCGGAAACATACCTTTTCGATATGGAGAGGGGGGATTTTTCCTCTCAATACGAAATCGAAGCACGCCACCACCCCGGTGCAGCACTTCCAGCAGTAGTAGTGGAGGCTCTTCCGCGGATTCAACATCATCCCCGAATGCTGTTGCCCGGGCTGCAGCGCAAGGTCGCCTGTCTGCGGTGTCGTTGCGGTCGTCCCCCCACCGTGTTGCAGTTGACCACAACTTCCGCCTCCAGTGACGGTCGTTGCTACCGCACTGTAGCTGCTGCCCAGGTTACTTCCACCTCCGCCGCCACGGGACATTTTTTTTTGGGACCAGGCCTTTGTGTTTTTCGAGGACCGGTCTGCTCCTTCGGGGGACGACGTCACCTCTTGCAGTTCCACGTCCTTGTTTCTCGTCTTCGGGCTGCTGCTGGAGGAGAGAAACTGCGTGCGCTGGTTCGGTGAGGTGCGCTCGTCCGCACCGACGGAGCCAAAAACGCCGCCGTTGGTGATGTAGTTCCGCGAGCGAAAGAAGTTGGGCGAAGTCTCCTTGCTATTGGGCACGTACTTTGGCGAGAAGGGCACCGGCCGCTCCCGCGGTTCGTTGGGTAGGGTCGACTTGCTTATCAAATGCAAAAGTGTCTGGGTCTGGAAGAGTGCAACTTGTCATGCTGATTTTGGATTCTAAAAAAATCTGTATTGCATGCGCAGCAAAGAGAGTCCAAGTTGTGCTACACGGAAAGAGCGTTTGTCATGCGGTATAGGCACCAGGAAGCCCTCACAAAATCTGTGATGCGAGGGCATGCATCACAGATATCAGGAGTCATGCAAAATGTGCATGACAAACCTGGCAATCTTCCAGACCCAGACATTTTTACATTTGATATTGCTGTCGCTGCTCTTACTCTTAAGTTTATCCTGGATCGACCGAAGCGTGTAAAACACGATCTCTCGGGAGATATTGTACACCGGCGGATCCGCGTCGTCGTCGTGGCCTTGAAGTTTCGGACTTCTTTTTACTGTAGCTTGCGTTTCACTTTGTTCTACTACCGGTCTTCTCCTACTTTCAAATGAAAAGTCCCGCCCGACCGAACTGCCGCTGCTATTTGTGTTGTCGGCTGGAGGGGGTAGAGCAACGTCACTTGAAGCCAGAAAGTCCAAATCGTCACCGGTAAAACTACTGCCAAATGTCTGCGCGCCGCTCTGCCGTAGCTGGTTTACAACAGCAGACGGGTGGTCTGCGGATGGACTAGTAGAGAAACTTTCCTGGCGGGGGTTCGTGCTTGTGTTGATCTGCTGAGTTTGAAGATCTCTGGAACTGGTCTCGGCTTTTGTTCTGTCTGGTCCACGACCTTCACACACGTGAGAACTCGTACTAGAACTAGGCAACGTTCCGAAGATCGTTAGAGCCGGGGACGAGGCACCAGGTTGAAACTGTGACTGTGCTGGACTAAGTGCAGTTCGTTCGCGGCTTTCGCTTGGTCCTCCCAGCACAGTTTCGAAATCGAAGGGAACGGCCGCTGAAGAATTATTTCGGAAAAAATCGTGGAAGCTGCTGCTACTTCCCGCCGAAGAAGATTGTTCTTTCGAGGGTGTGACGATGAGTTTTTTGATCGGCGATTGATACTTCTGCTCCACTTCCACTACCGGCTGCACGTCGACAACGCGAAACGCCGCCCGGGAATTCGGATAATGCTGCGACGAAGTCGAAGATGAAGATAGCACATTACTTTTCTGAAGCGTGTAGTTTGGATTGCTGGAGTCGACGTGGTAAGAACTTGTTCTGTCGAAGCTGCTGTTGTGGTCTTCGGTCGACGAAGACGCGGCAGAACAGGAAGAGGACGACGCGGCAGAACTAGAAGAGGGTACGTGTGTCGACGCCGAGCCAGATGTTGGTGTTGAGCCGAAAGTAGAAAACAAGTCCGCCGGCGCGCCTCCACGTCGCAGCTGGCCGTGATAGTAGAAGCTGTTGAAAGCTGCTTCCTTGTCGCGGCCGTGGTCGTCCCCGCTGGCACTTATCCCTGCCGGTCCGAAAGAACTAGCTGTTGTTCCAACATCCCGACTTGCGGTCCTCGGAAGATCCTCCGCTTGTAATATCTTCTCCCTGCGATCCTCAAAAGGATCGAACTCTGGAGACTCGGGGTGGGACATGCATTGAGGTTCCGAGGGTCATCCGTTCTTAGTTCTACCAGGATTGCTGGTATGCCGCAGTTGGTACTGCCTCCGATGGACGCAAATGTAGTTGCAGAACCATAGATACGACCTCCACAGCTCACTGTCTAAACCACTAATCAAGCTTTGCAAAAAAATTCTTGGCCCTCCGCTGGGACTGGGGCAGGTACATCCATACTAAACCGTGGCACAAAGAAGTAGAGGGATTCACCTTTTGTAGTGGCGGTGTTAATACTGAAACATTGGTAAACGCTACACATAGCGTTCGCGTTGTATCCACCAATATCAAATCCTGAGGACCTGTCCGAGATCGAAAGGCTTTGCTGTTCTTGCTCGACCCCTCCTAGAAATAAAAAGGACAACAACTTTCTCAAATACCGCAGCAGCCAAGGAAGAATCCTCGGCTCAAAAACCTCTGCTCTCCTGCTGTCCACTCTTTTCTTGCGTCCGAGAGATAGGAAACGGTTGTTCAATAAATCTTGTCAAAATCGTGTCTCCTGCGGTGGACTAAGTTTATTTGTGAAGAACAAAAGGATTTGAATTTATACGACGAACAGCGACATATGTCAGAGCTCGACACAGGCGAGATAACAACGAAACTCACGCGGCTTTTGGCGCCACGAAAATTTTTTTGCGTAGCTGCTGTTGCATCATCGAGACTGCAGCACGAGGCGAGCTTTTACTACACCGCTTCTGCTAAAAATACCTGCGCCTCGAGCGCTGTTCTGCATTTTTTTCTCTCACGTGCTTGAGCAGGCCGAGCGACAGCGCGAATCCGACACTGTCCAGGAAGCCCTTCTCTTGCGCTTCTGACGCACGAAAATAACGTGATGAAAAAATGTCACTGCTTCTCGTTCTTTTACCACCATTCACCGCTGCGGGACTATCAATAGCATGATCTACTTCTACTTTTACTTCTTCCGCAACACCACAAGAAGAACTACCCAAGCACCACTTCAACCCAGGGATCAGCTTTTCGGCGTTCGGCACCGGAATCCGCTGTCCGCGCACAAAGAGGAAGCCCACAGTTTCGCCCCGGGATTGCGTCGCCTGGTCGGTCAGGAGGAAGACGTTCGCGTGCTCCGTGTTCGAGCTAAACACCGGGTCCGGGTCGCTGAGAAAGGAAAAATCGAAGAAGCTGCTTGTCTGTTCTTCGGTGGAAGTAGTAGCAGTGGTTTCTTCACGAAAATCATATAACATCTCGTCTACCTCCTTAAAATGTGCTTCCGCAAAATGACCCGGAAAGGTATTCGCCTCGACGTACGCCAACGCGCCCAGCGACTTGGAGAGCTGCTGGGGGTTGTCCAGTGTGTTCAATGCGTGCTGTAGGACTTGCTGTAGTTGAGACTGAGCTGTTTCGGAAATCGTGTCGTGATTTCCATTCATTTTCATTTGATGTTCCACTACAATCCCGGCCTCCAGTTTTTTCCGTGTGGTCGTCAATCCCGTCAATTTCCGTGAGGTGGAAATACTACTATCTTTCTGAATAAACTTCACCTGTTCGGCCAGCAGCCGGAGCGGCGAAACAGGGGGAGAACTGTAGTTGGCAGGGCTTTTAGAAGTAGATTCAGTTGTTGAAATTGAGCTCTGTGAAGATTCTTCCTCCTGCTCTCCGCTGCCACTGGCAGTTGCCACAAGCAGCTCTTGCCGCTGCGCCAGTATCAGAGATCTGAGCTGCGCAAATGCAATGGTTCCGTCCGAGAGGACAGCATCAAAATCGAGTCCACCACTTTCGTTCGAAATACCGCCTCCGACTATACTCCGCTCGCTTTTTCTATCATCATTGCTCTCTGCGGGAGCATGAAACCCGCCGACCCTGTCGCCAACAAAAGCCGGCTTCGGCAGGTCGCGAACAAAGGTGTGGCTCAGGCTGATTTTGCTTTCCTTCCCATCATTATCTCCCACCGCAGCTCTCAAATGGGCGAGTGCTTTCAGGAAGCTCTGAGAGGAAACAGCCGTATAGAGGCTCGGAATGGAATTAGTTCCAGCAGCAGAAGATCTATTTCCGTCAACGAGATCTACGTTCCGCAGATCAAACTCCGTCTCCGCTTGCATTGCACTTTCTTCGTGCTTTGCGAAAATATCACACACCGCGAGTTGCTGGATCAGGTAGGCAACCGACCGCGTGCTGTTCTCGATGCCAAACGTGAGGTGCAGCGAGCCGACTGCGGCTGTGCTTGCCGTTCTTTTACTAGTACTTTGTTCTCCACCTCCACCTTCACAGACCGCTCGGTGTGGCGTTGCGTTCGGGAGGTACAGGAGGTCCCCGGGACGCAGGGTGATTTTTGTCACTTTTTCCAAGCAAGGGTGCCCATCGGGAATTTCTCGACTGGTTTTCTCCTGATCCGAGGTCGTGTTTCCGTTGCCCTTGTGCCGCCCCTGATGCGACGGAGGTGATACAAATATTCTGCTGGGGTCATACAACCCGTTCATTCCAATTTCCCACGTCTTTTCGCCCTCTTGCTGTAGGATTACCAGGTCCCACGGGTCGTAGTGGAACCGGAAGGCAGGGTGGTCTTGCCCCACTGGAGAGAAGTACAGGTTGCAATGAACCGGTGAAAAATCGTTTTTTATTTCATGTCTGGCCTTGTTCAGAGGCCAGCTGCTGTCGTGGAGGTCAAACCTCAGATCTGGAATGTCGAGTTGTTCTGTGTTCTCTTGTACTTCATGTTGTTTTCTCTCTAGGCATAATCTCCGAACCTCCTTATCCAGCCAATACGCGCCGCCGTGCGGCGGCGACAATAGATCGTCGAACTGGTTCAGGACCAACGTCGCCTTTTCCGCCTGGAAAGTGTGAGAGTACACAACTCCCCCTTCCCCTCATTTGTCATGTAAAAATCCAAATCCAGGCTGTGCCTCTTGGCACTATTTGCATGACAAGTTCTGGTGGCCCAAATAGCACTACGCTCCACTGGAAATTTGTCATGCAAAACCGGCACTCTTCCTCCTAATGCTTGTATTGCCGTTCATGCTATACAAATGAGGGGGAGAAGGAGTTGTGCACTGTCATAAAAAAAGTGTCGCACTTCGAACAGTGGAAACCCCGGGTCGTTCAGCTTCAGCTCCCGGTTGTTGGCAATCATCTTCAGCCTCTTGCTGATTTCCGTCTTGTCGGGGTGCCGCCTAGAGAGCGCCTCGATGAAAGCGGGCAGGTCGGCCGACCGTATCAGCGGAGCATAGGACCGCGGCAAATTGAAATTCTGAGTATTGGTATAATTACCGGACGAGGTCGTTCTTGCAGCTGCATGCTTGATGTGCGCCGGTTTTCCCTTGAAAAGATGCCGGATCCAGGAAGCCATTTTTGGAGGTATTTAGTTTTGCAACCAATCGAAATGTATCATGCGCATCTTCCAATAGAGGCAGGTTGTTCTGCTCAAGCAGAAAACACGACACGAATCAGTAAATATTCTCAAGCAGCAGAAGTGGTCAAGATCGTGACAAAATCCCTCGCCCAGCCATAGCAAATTACTTCTGTTGACATTGCGAGGCCGACACAGGATCTCCAACCCTCAGCTTCACAACGTACAGGGAGGAATTATATACAGAGGAAGTGCCAGCAAATGATCCAAACCGATGCGGATGGGTTCTTGGGCACAGGCTTCAGAGTAGGAAGCAGCCCGCAACCGTAAAGCACAAATCGACTTGAGCAGCAGGGAACTGTTTAAGATTATCCAGATCTGTAATAGAGGTCTTATTGATCAACCGAAAAGATGAAGAAGTTGAGTGTCTGTACCTTTCTGAATTATTGGCTGCAGAACTGTTAGTGCGGCACGATAGAGAAAGAACTTCATGATGTATGATCCTTTTGCACGTTGCAGCACCGACCTCAATTCCGACGAAAACACGACCAGGAACACGACCTCGAATCCGAGTTGCGAAAGTAGGCTGCTCCGTGGAATCTTTATCAACGAAAGGGGATTTTAAAATTGTCTTGCTCTGCAAAAAATGGGTGTAAGTATGTACTGTTGACGCCTGCCATTTAGAGCCGATAAATAGAACTTCTTCATAAGGGGAAGAAAAAGCAGGAACGTGCAGGACTACCGAATGCTTGCGGGGTAATCGTGGTAGCTTCTGCGCAGAAGTTTGCAGTGCAAATTTTAAAAAAAAATTGTTACTGTACTAATAGGGAGAGCGAACCATGGGCAAAAATGCAGCAGTAGAAATTGTACAACGGAATCAAATTAACTCGATAAACTAGTCTTGCGAAACAAATGTTTAAAAAAAACCGCAAATAAAGATGTAAGCGCCCAAAAATGCGCGTAGCAAAACAATGGAACCATGATTGATGTGTGTCTGTGATCAGCATGAGGACAAGAGCATCACAATTCCAGAAGTTGTGACAGAAAACCCGCATACGAGATCATCCCAAACCTGCCCGCTCCACGGATCACGTTGGTTTATCTTGCCAACTGTGCAGCGCCTCCTTGTTGCCCCGCTTGCGTACCCACTCCTTGAGCGCCAGCGAGTCCTTGCGCAGCCATTCCTTGCGAGCCAGCCACTCCTTGCGCACCCATTCCTTGCGCACCAGCGAGTCCTTGCGCACCCATTCCTTGCGCACCGGCGAGTCCTTGCAGACCACCAGCGAGTCCAGCTTGAACACCAGCGAGTCCCCCTTGCGCACCAGCGAGTCCACCCTGCACACCAGCGACTCCTTGACCACCAGTACCAGTGACCGGCTGCGATTGAGCCACCGCCGCTTGCTGCGATGTAGCGAGAGGTTGACCGGCCAGGGAAGAAGCGAGAGGTTGACCGGCGGCCACGGAAGGCGGCAGCGCTGCTTGCCCTTGGTTGCCACCGCAGCATTGATCATCGGCGGGGCGGGCCGCAAATTGACCGTTGTTCATCACGTAAGGCTGCGCGCCGTTTTCTTATCATCTGGAAAAATGTGAAGTAGAAATCTGCACTACCTTTATTGCGTGACTGCATCGTTGGGGGCACGAATACTTTCCTAGTCTTGCAGCATGCTTTTGCTTTTGTCTCGTGAATTAGAAGGACGGTGACGACCGTGTCTCGTCCTCTTCGTGGTGACGCAAGTATCACATTTTGATTCCTGCAATAACCCAATCAAATTACTCACATCACTATGCACGGACGCCGGTAGAGCTGTTGCTATTTCTGTTTTCAAGATGATAAGACAACGTTTGACGCACCCAGCATGGCCTGTTGTCCCGCACCTGCTTGTAGAGACGCGACGCCGCCTTGTCCCGAAGTTGCATTCGTATCAGAGTGAAAAGCCTACGCATACAGCACGCCCGATAATCATTGCCCTGCTCTATCATTGAAAATACTGCTGCCACCAAGAACATAAATCGACATGCAATCGCCAACTTAATACAGCACTTCTTGGCACTTACACTTGAGCATGCAGGGTAGAAGAAAACCAGCAAAGATATTGAAAAAGACTCTGGTGCAAACTACATGATGAAAACAGGCGCCTCGCTCCTGGCGCTGCCGAGTCAGCGAGCACAACGAGCAAGACATTGGCTGAAGTGCGGAGGCTTTTGCTGTTCCCTGTGGTAACCCAAAACAGTGGCGGAATTCGCTACGCCATTAACACTGGCACCACCACCCAGTTGCACTCCGGTCGCATCACCGGAGGTCGCGCCGTTGGCGGCCCCTGTATGGATTGACAGTACGGAAGCTCGGAATTCTTGGATCGGTGTTCTATTTCGTTACAAGAAGATTGAATATCTTTCTTCTACTGTGAACGGCCTTCTTTTCCTAGCAGAAACACGACCAGTACTACATTCATTTCTATTCATGAACAAATGCTAGTAGAAAGCTTGTCCAAAATGACGCAGTTTGTTGCTACAACTCACACCACAACTTTTCTACCCGCCCCACCGCCCGGCTGCGGCACCTTGCCGTTGGCGTCGCACTTGGGGGGTTTCGTGCCGGCGATCCAGGTCCAGCTCCCTCGGAAGCCGCGAATGCGATAAACCGAGGGCCTGGCCAGCGCGTCGTGATCCATGCGGTTGCCGGCTTTCGGAGTCCACCCCGTCCACTGACTGGAGTGAATGCGCCACCCGCGGTCCCGGCCGATGTCGCGGACATTGACCCCGCGAAAGTTGGCCGGCATGTCGTGGCTTTGGGTCCCGACCTCCATCTTGCCGCCCCCGTCGTCAAACTGGCTCCAACGAAAGGCTTATCCTGCGGAAAAATACCTTGTAGTTCCCAGAGCCAAGAGTCTACTTACTGAATAATTTGTCGAAAAGATTTTAAAAAGCTTTGACGCTTTGTACAAAACCAGAGCCGGAAAAGAACACCCTGCAAGTCGTCGGAGGACAGCACGAGGGGATCCTGGCCATGCACCCGATAGATTCATTTTTTTTTCCTTTCCAGTGGCAAGTAGGTACATCATCTAAAAGGCACAACTTACTCTGGAAGTAGGCTAGAAGCGATTTTCACGCCGGATAGCACCGCGTTTGGCTCCGGCTGCTCAAAGTCCCGCATGTCCTGGCCACTGCCGTCGAACGCGCGGTGCATGGTGATCCGCCCGCCCTCCTGGCCGCTGCTTTCCCACAGGTCGAACTCCTCGCAGCTGCCCCCGAGCCCCTTGTCGGCGGTGGAAGGCTGCGCGTCGCAGTAGGTGCGCTTCACATCTTCGCCCGTCGACGTTTCCGTCAGGCCGTTCATGAGGTCTTTACTCTGCGCGCACGCGTAGAAATTCGCGTTGATCGCGTTGGAAGTTACCCCGGACGCGTCGTACTTGAACTCCATGTACCCGCCGGTCAAATCCACGGCGAACTTACTCGACACCCGGCCCTTGGCGTTGATGGTCCACCCGGTCAGCCCGTCCTCGTAGATCGCCACCTCCGCCGAACTCACCGCCTTCACGTTGTCAGGGTAGTACTCCGGGCCGTCGTAGAACACTCCGTTCGCCGGGTCGTCATCAATGCCAAAATTTTCCGGCCGCGGACAGTAGATCTCCCCGGGTTGGAGTTGGTACTCGTCCAGCTGCATTTTACTTTCACGGAAAAGCGCCTCTTGCTGCTCCGTTCTTTTTGCTGCCAAATTCAACCGCTTGTTTTTCTCCAGCAGGGAGGAAGTTCTTTCCGGTCCTCGCCCTGCACTGGGGCCAGTAGCCGTTGCGTTGGGAAAGCTCACCCGGATGGTTTGCTTTGCTTCGTCGATCGCGATTTCCGGTGGAGTTGTTCCAACTTTTCCTTCTTCTGTCGAAATTCCGACCTGTTCCAGCGCCCCCGCTACCAGGGCGTCCAGAGACGCGAACGAAGACGCCGCAGATCTTTTCGAATCAGTCGCCGCTGCAGTTGTAGTGGTCCTGCTTTTGGCTGCTAGCAAAGGGCGACGCGACGCTTCGTCCGATTCGGATGTCGAAGGTTTAGTTGTGGACGGAAGTCGTGGATCCGCGACCGCGTCCGCCGCGTCTTCTCCTTCCGGCGGCAGCGATTTCAAGAGCAGTCCTCGGGCAGCAGTCGTGCTGAAAGCTGCGAGTGTTGCCGAGGCAACACGCGACGGTCGCGCTGTACCACTGATTGCCATTTTTTTTTTAACTCAGGGAAATGAAGGAAAGAAGCTAACGCTCAGTTTGTTAGTACGTATACTCAAGAGAAAATTGTTTTGAATTTCTTATTGCAACTTTCCAGAGTGAGAAGCGGGTTTGAATTGACGTGACGTCGAGGATTTCTACTTCAAAAGTAAACGGGTTCGCCTTGCTCGTGAAGGTGATGATCGTTTCTGTTTTGTCGAGTTCTTACGATGCTTCTAACTGTTGACAATTTCATTTAACGAACTGTGCACGCCATAACTTGGAAGATCACTGGGTCTGTTGAGCCTTTTCCAACACACAGTACACCACGGGTTGTACGAGGGTCGAGCAGCTTAATCAGAACGAGAAAAAACGCACGATGAAAAAGGAAACGAAGAAAACCTTTCACGGACGCACTACGGAAAAAGAGGAAGGACGACCACGAAACTTCGCATGTAGGAAAGTACGCCAGGAATTCGAATTCAGTTTGTTTGTACCAGAAATACAAGCTTTAGAGCCCGACAACAAAAACGAAGCCGCAAGAAATCCATCATGCAGAGTGGCAAAAAAGGAGCTACGCAGCGGTTTTTTCACGATCATCTTCATTATGCAGAGTGGCAAAAAAGGAGCAGAGTTGGACATGGTTCTTTCACGATCATCTTCAGAATGACAACTAACGAGAGAGTGGAGAAACAACAGTGAGGCGAAGGCACCGCCATTGATATTGACACTATTTCAGCGCAGGCTATATCAGTGCGCTGCTCGCTAATTCAGGAAATAGTGGAATAGGTCACATCGTAAGATCTCTTAAGAGATTTAAAGTACTCGCGTACATTGTGCTCGCTGGTGGCGCACCAGCATAGTCTTCCGAATCCAGTTCGGGCATGGAGCGAACTACCGGAAGTTTCCGCCATTGGTTTGCACGCAACTTGTGCAAATCGTCAATCATAATCAGACAACGCTCACTGTACCGGGAACCTTGACAATTCCGCAGACGATTCAGCCGGGCAAAAAAAATGCCAAAAATGGAAAAATGACGCTCAGGATCTGTACGGCGCAACCATCTCGGGATCCCCCCCGCGCCCATGTACGGCGTCAGATACTCGAGGGTGAAGCCAATGTCTTTTAACAATTCGCACGCAGCCATAAGCTCAATTTCTTCGGGGAGCTCTATCGCTGATGATGGCGATTCCTGCTCCGCTACGGCGACTCCTTCAGGCATCCAATAAGGCGACTCCGTCCCGACGTTCGACTGCATTCTCAACAGGTCCATAATTACTCTTTTCATATCAGAAACGCTAAGGAAGCATCTCAAAAACAGCTGCCCCATGAGTTTCAGGTTGACGAGAAAGAGCGCACGCTGGCCGAGGCTGAGTTCCAAGCCCTCCAAAGAAGCATTCGCGGGTTGGCGCACCTGTAAAAAATTAGCGATATATTGTCCATGCAAGCCCCTAGCTTGTGCAGCCCAGACCTCTGTGCTAGTGTATTCAGTTTCTGCATTGTATCAAGCGTACATAAGAGTAGTACGCCAATACGACAACAAGGTCACCACGAGAACTAGACACCACAGCTTTTACCTGTTCGCAGATAAATTTTCGGAGTCTTTCTCTGCAGATGTTTAATAATTGGCTCACGAGGCTCGAGCACTCGAGCTCTAGTCCCGCAAAATATCGTATATGGTCACATACACGCACGACAGCGGCCACACTGAAAGTGTCCGAGGCTTCCTCCATCGCTTTGGCGTGGAGAGAAACCGCAATGAAGCTGATAGTGTCCTCTCCTTCGGCGAGTAAACGCAGGAGATCACGCGCCGAACAAAGACAGCGCATTTCAGTGATATGAGTGTCCCGGAGCGGCGAAAACGAAAGCGATCTGCGCACTGCTTCCCGGGTTTCCTCCCCGACTCCGCTGCTAATAACGTCTTGTGTTGCAGCGTCCCCCTGCGTCTCAAGTCCCATCCTGGACCGCAGGCGTGCATTCTCCTGCTCCAATTTTTTGACGTACTCCGCACGGGCTTCGCTCTTCTGCGCGACTTCTGCCAAATCACTCTCCCTGATCTTGACCGCTTCCGCAATGTTTACCTCTTCCATTTTTTTCCGGACCAACTCCGGCCGCGATTCGAGATAGGCCTCGATAGCTCGGCGCAGTGCGTAGTTGGGGGTGAGCGATCGGGCTGCCAAGACTGCGCCGGTAACTGGTGACGTGCCACGGCGGTTCACTTGAAACCAATGCGTGATGGCCTCTCTCTCGTACGTTTGTCCGTCGGCCGTGCACACGGGGTCTCGCATTATCTCGTGTGTGATCGGACACAGAAAACCCTCCGGAGTCGGCAGGAGTACTGGGTCGAGCGCTGCCATTTTTGCGGCCCGTTTGATTAGACCAGCGAGGAAGCAGCACTTCTTTCTCTTTGCGTTTTATTTTGCCGCTCGACTTCAATTCTGGAAACAATGAAGTATTGTGGTCCTAAAAAGAAAAGAAGTTTGGTCTTCTCTGTCAGACCTGCGAGTTGAGGACCACGTCATCAAACCAGTTATCCACCTAAATCAGGAGAACGTAGGGCTAGGGGTACAATTGCTTCATCACACCTGATGAAATAAACGAAGACTCCAAAAAGTCGGTCCTGATCCCTGGTGCCAGAAAGAAGATCGCTCTCGTTTTTCAAAGAGGATTGTGAAAGACCCGAATCTCCGCAAAAACACTTCCATTTCGTAGCACTTAAGAAACTACTAAGCAGCCACGATCAACTGGAAGATCTTATCGGCATTGAAGATCAAATAATCCTCGTGCGCGCAAAATGCGGCAATTCTGCGCATCTACACTCTCAGAACAAATTCTTGCGCGGTTGTGCGGTGAACTTCCTGTCTCGAATTCGGAGCTCGCTTCGTCGCCATGTCACGGTATCGATCTACATGATCTAGGTATCATTTATCACAAAAACTGCATCTTTCAGCATGACATCTTATCACACCTGTATGTAACTTTCCAATCTTTCCCCGAACATTTTCTTCAACACTTTCTGACACACGACGTGATTCTTCTCCACCACCGCGCCCTGTTCCCGGCTGTTGTTCGGGAAATCCGGCACCGCAAAACAGATTTCCTCGTACAACTTGTCCAAATTTAGCTCCAGAATCACCTGCGCAAACAGCGACACCATCTGCTGTGCGTCACACCCGAACGCCCCACAGCCCCAAGCGCCCAGAATTAACACGTCGTAGGGGGCCGGTGGGTTTGCGGCGTTCCCTTTGCTGGAGGCTCTGGACGTCGGCTGGGACGGCCTCTTGCCGTGACTCATTTCCTGCAGAGGTGGGGCGACAACCTGCACGCCGGAAGTGTCAATCACATAATTTCCGGGACTTATCATACCTCCACCACCGGTACTAGACACACTTCCTGCAGACCTGCCGTTTGGGTGCTGGTGGTGGTCCTGCTGCTGCTGGCCGGGTAGTAAAACTTGGCTCGCGATTAGTGGTCCTCCGTCTTGGGTCGTGGTTTTGGCACTCACGCCACTGCCGTTATTTGTGAAGAAAAGCTGCGGCCCGCAGATGATATTTGTCATCGCGTGCTTCAGCAGAAGCTCGTCGAACAGTTCCCCTTGCCGCAGATTCGGTGCGGCCGCAGCGACGAACGCACAGGAAAATTTTTCCTCGTCCGCATAAACCCGGTACCCTTCGCTCTCCCCCGCCCGCAGACAGGGAACGTTGTCCGTGAAAAGAATATCCGCGTACTGGTCCGTACCCGTCGCCGCCTTTTTCTGCATCGGGTTTGCAAACTTCGCGGTGCCCGGTCCGAAGGGGTACAGGGAGTCACGGTGGTCCTGTTGCCTCCCTGTATAAGCGCGGTTTAGGGAAGAAAAATAGGTCGGGAACTGCCGGCACAGGTCTTCTTCCTGCGCGCGCGACCCCCGGACGTAGCCGCCGCCCGGGTGGAAGCCGTTGGCGTAGTTGAGGGCGACCACCCTTTTGTGTTGCTGTTTGGTAAAGTACTGCGCTGCGACGTCCGTGGTGGCAACCATGAAGGAAATTTTGTTGGAGCTACGAGGCTGGAAGGAATCGGCAACACCAGATGCGCGCTGCGTCGTTCTTGACGAAGACGAGGCGTTTACCGTTTTCAGAAAGTCTTGTATTCGCTGCTGATAGGCCGCATCGTTCCAATTTATCCGGATGGTGGTTGGTATCGGCAAGCGCAACCCCTGTACGAAGTAACTGTAGTTGTGCTGCGCCACCTTTTCGCGCGATTTCTTCTGCGTATTCCAGTCACTTTGCCCGGCGGCAAAACGGTCCAGCCATCGGTTATGGTCCCACTTACCAGGCGCGACTGCGGCCGGTCCGGGGGCCTGCTGCTGCCCTCCTGCGGCGACGACGAAGTGGCGCCTTGGTTGGTTCATTTTTGTGGTCTTCGAGGAACACCGGGCTGAGGTGCAGAAAATATTTTTTTCAGTATTAAAGACGAAAAGCTTTCATTGGTTCGAGTTGCTGAGGCAATGGGACTAATTCAAGAGTTCTTTGAGTGTCCTAAAAAATTCGTCATTCTGCACAGCAAGTGACACTAAAACACATCAAGTTCAAGAATTGCGCGTCCAGAACGACAACAAGAAGTCTAGGAACAAATTTATTACGACTAGTCAAGCGAAGAAGCACAAAATTACTTTCTCGAAACTTTTGCGAAGAGCCAAGTCATCGAAGCCAGGAAAATGGAACATCAGCAACGCCTTCGCAGCGATCACAAGTGGTTCTGATTTGCACAGTTGCAAGGTTGAGCGCAGATGTTCTTGCACAAACTTAGTTCTGTGACTCAACATAGTTTCGTTTGCAATTATCTTTCTTACTATGACTCAACATAATTTCTCCATTCCAAGAATGAAATTTCGTACTACGCGCAGCTGCATCAGTGCAAATTTTACTTTTTCACACCGGCCTTCTTTTTCACGATTTTCTTCTTTTTTTTCATCGCCGGCAGTTCACCAGCCTTCGTACTGTTCGAGTCGCTGACTGTCGTTTTTTGGGCGGGAGTCGCCTCGCTTCCTGCTGGTTCTTTAGCCGTTGTTAATTTCTCCTTCTGCTTCTTCCCCGCCTCGAGCTTCTTCTTCATAACTTTCATTGCCTTTTGCTTCTTTCCGCCATGTGCAGTACTTGCGACACTACTGGCGCCTGAGTTTGACGAAGTTCTTGTCGTCGTGCTTGAAGAAGCTGGTCTGGTAGCAGCGGCACGAACAACGTTCTGTTCCTCACCGCCAACATCTCCCCGCAGAAACTCCTCGTTCACCGCTGCGTCTTTGAATGCGAAGCCTTCGTCCAGACTCTCATCCGACATCCCCGACCAGTCGGACATGGAATCCGAGCCGTCTTCAGAATCCGAACTGCCGTCTTCGTCATCCACCCACGAAACTGTCCTTTTACCTTTTTTCGACGAGGCTCCTACACTCTTTCTCCCTTTGTTCTTTTGCACCGCGGTACTAGTATCCGCTGCTGCTTTCGTTTCCGTGCTTGGAGTGGTGTTTGTTTTTTTCACAAGACTTTTTGTCGCGCCGGGTGTTGTTACGGTTTTGGTTTTGTTTTGCGCAGCGGGAGTAGCGGAAATGTCGACACCGGAAAGCGGCTCTGTGCTCCAGGAGGAAACCCAACCGTCCATTTTGCTCCTTTTTGGCTAGTGCTGTGGCAACACAATCACAAACTTGAGGAGGCCACTTTAGCTTTAGCTTTAGGTGAGGAGCTAAACTAGAAATAGTAAACCCAGAATTCAGAATCTCACAACGTAGGAGGTCTCACTGCGGTGGAAAAACGAAAATCACTGCGATGTTTTGTATTGGTCGCATAATAAAACCAAACTCACGGCAGCCACAGCACACGAAAGAAGATCACGCTGCGGAGGCAGCTTTAGATTCACTTTCAGGAGGCTGATCGCTATTGATCGTGGTGCTTTTAGGTGCGAGATCTTCATTTTCGTTTTTTTTATTCTTCGATCCAGATCTTGGATTACTGTATTGAGTTCTTTCCTTCCTTCTCCTAATGACTTTTCTCGATCCTTGCAACTCGAAAAACACGGATCTTGGTGGAGACAGACTCCGCCTGTCGAAGTATTCCAGTCTCTTCCCGGTTGTATTGCGTACGAGTATCTGGGAAACAATGGAGTACAGTGGGTTACGGTTTCATTCACTTCACTTGAGCAAAAAAGTGCTATGTCTGGATAGGAATAGAGGGGTAGGCTGAAACTTTCTCCGAAAGGTTCCATTGGGTTTCAGGTCTGCGTCTGAATCTTACATGATACTGATATGATAGGGTCGTCTTTCTACTTACTAGCGACAGCGACACTTCTTATTCGGAACAGTTTGTCAAAAGGACTTCATGCCAAAATCTAAATCTTACATTCGTCATGCATTGTATGTAAATGTGGCCAAAAAAAAATGTAGCAAAGATAAAGCACGATAAGCTCAGCAGAGAAAACCCCTCCTGAGAGCTGACATCATTCATCTTCGTTCATAAACTTCTCAAAATACTATCTCCTCACAAGTTCCGCATCTGCTGCGCGGAATCGTACAAGTTCGATAGGCGTTTTTTCTGGCCATCATCCAATCCGTCGGTGTTCATCAACCTCCCCGCATTCACTGTGGACCAAAACGCAGCGATGTCGGTCTCGCTCCACTCCACACTGTCTTCGTCCAGAAACTCCCTCTTCCCCTCCGCCCGCCCGATCTTTCGATCCGCGCCCCGCAGGCCCTGGATCAGGGACGAGGGGATCGTTTCCTGCAACTGAATCTTCACGTAGTCGCCGTCGCTCCGCATTAACGGAAGACCCGTGATCCTCGTGCAGGACAAGACACACGCGGTGATCGTCCGCAACCCGTACTTCTGCACGTCGTTGCCCACGTCTGCGCTGGTGGTCGTGTCCGTGTCCCGCGGGCGGCTGTAGGACGATTGTAAAGCAATCGCGGTCGTGGTCGTGCCCCCACTGGTAACCACCTCCGCGGAGGAGATTGTGCCCGCAAAATTGTGCAGAAACAGCGAAAACTTCCGCTGGTCGAAGGGAACCAGGCCCGATTTTGTTTGTAAATCATCCTCGATCTTTCCCGCGTAGTTCTCCATCAAATACACCCGCAGTTCGAGCCGGGAAACCCACCGCAGCACGCAGGAAATTTCCAAAAACTGCTCGTCCGCGTAGTTCGGATTCATGCCGTACGCGTCGTCCAACACCGTTCCGCGCTGCTCGAGCGCGAGATCTCCGGAAGTAGATGATGTCGAATCATCCTCCTCCAGCATGGCCGCCTGCGAGTACGAGGGCGCGATCGCTTGGAAAATCAATTCCTTCATGTACTTCTCCCGCGTCGCGCCGCCAATCGTGAACTGGCGGATTTGCAACGGGATCAGCATGTCCGACCGCTGGTACAGCGGAAAGTCGTCGATCGTGAAGATG
This sequence comes from Amoebophrya sp. A120, assembly GCA_905178155.1. Classification (NCBI taxonomy): domain Eukaryota; class Dinophyceae; order Syndiniales; family Amoebophryaceae; genus Amoebophrya; species Amoebophrya sp. A120. Next base: position 6,357,922 of record CAJINV010000002.1, on the reverse strand, counting down.
TTCTGGTTCAAAATCCTATAACCCTCTTCGTTCGTCAGCGTCTTCTCCAAAAAAGCCCCGTTCGTCAAGTCGTACCACGCGACGCCGTCCGGCAGCGGCGGCAGCCAGGTCGGCCAGAGGTCGATCACGTTGTTCCAGTACTGCGACTTTCGGATCCGCACGTGGGAATACCCCAAACTCCGGTCGATGTCCCAGTCGTCGCCGACGTTCGCGCCCGACGATTTCGTGATCGGGTTCACGAGCAGCGCGTCGCCCAGCATGTACGCGAAGGGGTTGCGGCTTTCCCACTCCTCCCGCACCATCTCCGGGCCGTAGGCCTCCTCCAATTCGGGCCAGTTGTAATAAAGCGGTCGCATCAGGCTGATTCCGGTGTAGGAACAGAGGTACGCGGCGTGGTACAGGTACGGGATCAGCATGGACCGCCACAGCACCAGCTGCTTGCTCGCCTGCAGCAAGACCGCCGGGTAGTCCCAGAAGAGCATGTGGGCGCCCATGTCCACACCCTGCAGGTCCCCCGCACCCTTGTCGTGGGTGCGCATGTTGGGCGTCAGCGCGCCGAACTGCAGCCACCGCATGTACTTCTCCCAGCTCTGGTAGCGGTCCGGGTCCCCCCAGTCGCAGCAGATCAGGTCGTGGCTCCAGTAGCCGTAGCCCGCGTTGCTGGCCGTCACCGTCCAGTAGGGCGCCCAGGACAGCGCCTCCCAGGTCTTCGCCTGGTCGCCCGCGAACCCCATCGGGTAGCGGTGCGACCCATAGCCGGAAAACCGCGACATCTGCAGTCCGCGCCGGAACTCCTGGCGCCGAATCGCCCCGTCGTACGTCACGCGGTTGATCGCCTGCAGCGGGTGCCAGTTCTTCGTGCCGTACTCCCCGCAGGGATAGACAGTTTGCTTCGAATTTCCCAAGCGGTCGACCTGCTTCCGGCACTTTTCTGGGTACTGGTTCACCGCCTCATAATCGCCCGCCTGGAAGTCCCACCAGGCGACGAAGTGGTTCTTGATCGGCATGGCCACGTCGTCCATCAGGTTCAACATTTCCGCGTTTTCCGCGTACTCCCCCCACATGCAGCCGCCCTTGTCCTGCCGGTCGGGGCAGATCTTGCTCGTGATTTGCAGGTACGCGGCTTCCTCGTGCCACTGCGCCTTGGGTTCGATCCCCGCCGCCATCACGCCCACGTGGGGGTGGATGTTGTAGGAGATCTGCAGTCCGCCGAGATCGTTGTCCGTCCACTTGCGGTGCCACGCCGGCAGGTCGCCCATCTGCCGGTCGTACTTGAACGCGCCCCAGGAGGGCGTGGTGGTCATGCCGACGTCTCTGCCGCCCTTGTCGCGCTGACTGGTGATACTCCAATCGATCGCGATCCACTGCATGTCCAACACGTACACGTCAATCGGGATGCCCAGCGTGTTAAACATGTTTTCTAACACGTTGTCAAAAGCCTCCACGTTGAAAGGGATCTTGTGCGGATCCCGCCGCGTCACGCCCCCCTTCACCTTGTAGTCCCGCATCGTGCACCACTTCCAGTAGCTCAGCCAGTACCCGAAGGTGTAGCGCGGCCCCAGCGGTTGCGGCCCGGTTAAATGGCGGAACGCGGCGAGAGACTTCTCGTAGGTGGATTTGTACAAAGCATTCCTCGTCCCAGTCTGGCTATCAATCAGCTGCTTTCCTTTGCCAAACGCGAAGAAGTACAGGTCCTTGTTCCCGGGCAGGCTGGAAAACTGGTTCGGCGCGTACTCGTTCAAGAGTACGGAGGAAAAGTTATCGCCGGGCGGTGACGCGTGCTGATTCCAGTTTTGTGCGTCGTTGTAAATGGGCATCTCGCTGTCGTCCAGCAACGCAATCCCGTGCCGCCGATTCAGCACGCCGTACACGCAGTGCATGGAGCGAATGGGTTCGCACCCCGGGCCGTTGCCCTGGCCGCAACCGAACACGTCCTCCCGGCCCTCGCGGGTCAAGATGTCCTTCTCCCGCTGGCAGTCGAGAAACATGCGGTGCGCGTACCTCTTCCCGCCCTCCATCGGGAAATTTTCCGCCGACTTGGTCGTGCCAAACAGCGACCCATCGAAGGGGCGGTCGAGGTCGATTTTCGGATCGGAAACGTCCCGGTCCAAACGCTCGAACGCGATCAGCCCGCTGGTCCAGTCCCCGTCTTTGAACAAAGACGCGTCGTAATGGAACCGGACTTTTTTCGACTCCAGCTTCCACAGCCCCGTAGCAGCTGCAGCGCCGCCCACCACCGCGACGCCAACCACCGCATTTTCACCTCCGGGCCGTTCCACGACGGTGAGCTTCCAGTTTTGCGAATCCACGTCTTCCTCGAAAAAGTCCGAAAAATCCCGATTCACGATGGCGTGCGTTTTCCAGTCGTGAAAGCTGGACCCGTCTTTGCTGTTGTCGTACTGCACGCGGAGCAATTCCGGGGACAGGAAGGAGACGCGCAGCTGGTTCGGCACCAAGTCAAACACCTTGGGGTTCGTGTCGCTTGTCACGACCTTGGACTCGCCCGCGGGGTGGAACTTGGGGGACAACGGGGACAGGCGCTGGTCGCGGAAGGCGTCGAAGCGGTGCACTTGATCGCGAAGAACTCGGGTAGCCGTAGTGGTCGCACGAGTGGAAAAGGTCATACCATTTTGGGTAAGCCCGGTGCTTGGAAGTCCTCCGCTTGTCCCGCTTCCGGCGCCGCCCTCGGGATCTAGCCGGACGAACCCCGGTCGTACTGGCTCGAGCGCTGCGCCGTCCGCAGCACCTCCGCCCAGGGTGCTGCTGGCATTGGAATCACTACTTCGCAGCATGGGCGGAACCGCTTCAACCCTCCCGAACGGGTCCGGGCGGGCGACCCGCGCGTCCGTATTGTCGTTGCTGTACGTGCAGCAGGCCGGCACAGATCGTGGGTTCGAAACTTCTGTTGCTGTTCCCGCTTGTGAGAAGGAAGAAGAAGAAGGGCTTATGTTTGATTCTTCCGCTGCTCCGGTACTAGTTTGAGATGCCTGCTTTCTTTTCTTCTTCTCCTTCTCGGCTTTCTTCGCCTTTTGCCCGCTTCTTTTGTCCCGCCGGACTCGCGTATTTGCGCGCAAGGCGGACGACACCGCCTGGGCCAGTTGATGTTGTGTGGTTGATGAAAAGTAGTACAGCACTGCCGCCCGAGCTCCAAGTACCACCCGGAAAGGGGACCCATGGGAGGTACGAGACGGGACCAACAACATGATTGTTGGCAGTATGTGCCTGGAGATCACTTTCTAAGTTCTAATTCTTAGAGGAGCAAGAAGGTTTGTTCTTATCCGCGTGCAGCTTCGTGCCTGCCGCCGCCCGGGAGGCTTTGGAAGCGATTTTTTCTAATGCGTTTTGTAATGTTCGGGGCAGTTTGTGCAAACAAACTGAATTTCGCTGTTATTTGCTGCTTTGTTTTATGTCATGTTATGTTTCGTACAGTCATCGGTCGACGAGGAGCTTGTCCTAGACGAATCATTTTGATTTTGATGTGATCGTGGACGGATGGTAGCAACATCAATAACAGCTAAAGCCTTCACGGGAAATGGACGAACGACAGGCAACGACAGGCACGACTATTTCCAAACATTTTCAAAGAACGATTACGATATGGAAACTTCTAGCCGACCACGAATGTTTATACATTTGCGTTAACTGTATTCTCGAGCAAAAGCTCCACCAGAAAACTCACGGCACTGGTGCCCGGAGTATGCACTTTTTCATATACCACATCAAATCCACTGACACGGACGAACGACGACGGGGACGACTATAGCACAGAGGAGAAGACATCTCCGGATTTATCTTGCGGAGCGGCACGGCGGATCCACTGCTAGTTGGGCCACCACATCCGCTTCCGCGAGACGAGGCCGGTGTGTGAAATTCTAAAGCTTTCCCACTCGCAGAAGTGCCGACTGAGGGCTCTCATGCCTTGCTGATGCATGCCTTGCTGATTGTGCAATCAAGGCTCTCTTGTTCATTTTGCTAACCGCCGGGCATTTCCTCTCCCGCACAGAGTCACAGCGCTATTTTCTCGCGGCGCCCGAGAGGCGCGCCCGAGAAGCATCTTCTCGCAAGCCCGGGGCCTCCCGCGCCAACCGATTGGCACCGGGCGCAGCGATTTCAGCAGGCCGGGCGCCGTCATCTGCGCCTGCCCGTAAAACCGCCACCGGAGACCGGGCGCGGGCACCGGAGACCGGGCGCGGGCACCGGAGAGAGAAGAATCGCGATCCGCGCCGGCAGGTGCGCAACAAATCGCGATCTGCGCCGGCAGGTGCGGAACAAATCGCGATCCGCGCCGGCAGGTGCGCAACAAATCGCGATCCGCGCCGGCATGTGCGGAATGCATCGCAATCCGTGCTGGCAGATGCGCCAAAAATCGCGCTCCCTGCCGGCAGATGCGCCAAAAATCGCGCTTCACGCCGGCAAATGCGCAGAGAATCACGATCCATGCCATCAGATGCACAAAAAATTGTGCTCCGTGCCGGTAGATGCGGTAAAAATTGTGATCCACGCCTGCAAAAAATCGCGCTTTGTGAAAAATTGTGATCCACGTGGGGCGCAAAAAAACGCGCTTTGCGCCGGCAAATGGGCAAAGAGTTGCGATTTCCACCGGAAGATGTGCAAAAAATTGCAATCCGCGCCGGTGGATGTGCTAAAAATTGCGATCCACACCGGTAGATGCGCAAAAAATTGCGATCCACGCCAGGAGATGTGCAAAAAATTCCGATCTGCGCCGACAGATGCGCAAAAAATCATCAATCGTGCCGCCACCAGAGTTCAGATGCGGGCACCGGAGAAAGAAAAGTTGCAATTAACAATTGTGGTGGTGGTGTGCACCCCACCAACACCACAATTGTTAACAATTGTGGTGTTGGTGGGGTGCACACCACCAGCGCCACAAACTGTGATGCCACCCCACCAGCGCCACAAACTGTGATGCCTGCGCCTGTAAGTAGATCGTAGATTTTACAGCGTTAAGCCAGTCGCGTCGTACTTAGCCTTCTAGTCGGGGGCGACGCCGTTAGCACCGCCCTTGGGGTGGTCTATCACATGTTCGATTTCGGTGCACAGAAGCGGGTCTTGCACCTGATCGACCACCACTTGCCGGAGAAGACGGGCGCGAATTCCGCAAAGCCACCGCCGCAGGTTCCGGCCGCTCTGCACCGCTTCAAGAGCCGCGCCGGGGGGTTCCCCACTTGCTTCATTTACGACGAGAAAACGGACCAGATCAATGCAGAAGTGGAGGAGTTCTTGTTGGAGAGTGACATAATTGGCCTGCCCATCCCGTTCAAGTCGCCGCACATGATCGGGAAGGAGGAACGGGCGCACGCGAAGTTCAATAAAAGTCTGAACAAAATTTTGTTGCTGACCGGGGGGACCAAGATCGCGCTTTTGGAACAGATTGTCGGCCTGCGGGGTGTTTCCAAGGCTATTGCGGATTTCGCGGACACGGTGTACAACTCGAAGAAGGTCGACGCGGACCAGTTCGAGCTGAAGGAAAAGCTTTTGGACTACTGCGAGGAGTTGTTGAATTCCTGCCCGGGGGCGCATGGTACATGCTACAGCCCCAACAACCTCGCCCACGGCCACTGCGAGGGCAACGACGACCGGGGGTCGCGCTACATCCTGCAACAGTTCGGGTCGGCTTTGCAGGAGCAGAAAAAGGCGATGATCGAGGTGCAGTGGAAGGAGATGTTGAGTCGGGTTCGCCGTTTCAACCGCGGATACAAACTGAGCCGCTCCATCACGAACATTTCCGAACTAAGGCCGGGCGACACGGTTCGCATTTTGCGGGCCCACGGCAAACAGTCGGAGAACTGGCACGGGGGGAAGGCGCACTGGAGACAGACCGGAACGTGCGTTGGGGTGGATCCCCTCAAGGGCGAGGCTTTGGTGAGGCCTTCAGGCAGCAACAAAATTCTTCCCTACCGGGCCGCCCAGGTGAAGAAATTCGTGATGAGCGCAGAAGAGATTCAGCCCGGGAGACCTTTGGCCGACTACATGACCGCCCCCATTGAGTTCCACCCGCTTCCAGGAATTTCATCGCCTGAAGACCGCAAGCAACAAGTTTCCGCACCGGGGGCGGTCGGGACAGGCGAAGAAAAGAAGACCACAACTTCCGGGAACAACAGCAAGCTACCAGTCGCAGCAGCGGCAGAACCGACGTTCCAGCCGCCGCGCAAAATCATAAAGGAGGAACGAAAGCGGGGCCGCCCGCCAAAGCCAAAGCCAGCGTCTACCGTGCAACCACTCGAACCTCCGCGACCACCACCAGAAGCAGTTCCGCAGCAAGCTGAGGCGGCCGGCCAGAAGAGAAGCGCGCAGGACCTTCTCGAGGAGGAAATTTTTGGGTCGCCCATTCCCGCGGAGCCAGCTAGCAAAGCCAGAAGACTGCTGATGACGAGTTGCGACGCGCTCTTCACGCGCGACAAATCTTCACCGGAAACAAAAATAGATGACCGCGGCGCGGCTTTTTCCACCTTCAACATCTCCAACGGACCAGTTTACAACTGCGAACTAACCGAGGCGGCACAAGCGTTTGTTGCGCAAACCAGCACGAAACGAGCGCGGGTGGAGGAGGAAGATGACAAGTTGTTCTTGGTCGAAGCGGACCCGGTGGAGCGCGATCCGGTGCTACGGACGGCGGGGGACTGGGAGAACCAGCTGAGGGCCATCGAAAGCAACACAAACTTCCTGCAGGACCTGATCACCCAGCGCGGCCGCCAAACAGTCTTCAAGTCATCCTTTCGCGATCCGGTAGTAGCGGAAATAAACAAAATCCTAAACGGGCGACCGGTTTCAGGGACGGCGGCGGGCTTCGGGGGTGATGTTTACGTGGTTGAAGCGAAGGTGTTTCGCAAGGGCTGCCAAGTTCCACCAACTCTTCGCGGGTACGACCAGGCCTTCCGCTTCGGGCACCAAACCCCGTTCCAAGTTTTCGACCCGAGCCAGGACAGGCCACAGCGGGAAGACCTTCACTTGTTTTTGAAAATCGAGCAGCCGCGGGAGGTGAACTGGGAAGCAGTGACGCCAAACGGGTGCAGCGTCGAGCTGACGATGGCGCAGATAGACAAATACGGCCTGTGGCACCTGGTGGACGAAGCAAGGGCGGCGGAGGTCAAGGGAATCCAGGCCCTTGGGGTTTTCGACATGGGCAGCCAGCAAGACGACAGGCCGGCCGGGGCCTCTGTGGTGGCGAGCCGGATCGTCTTCACTTTGAAGTTCAATTCCGGGAAATTTGTCAAGGCCAAGATGCGGTGGTGCGCGAAGGGCTTCATGGATTCCCGCTTGGAGGGCGGGAAGTTGGAGAAGCGTTGCCACACCCTCTGCGACAGTTCCCTGCTGGTGATTTTGCACTGGCTTAGCAAGCTCAACAAGCTGGCAAACATCGCGGACATCAGCCAGGCTTTTTTGCGCGGGGACCTTTTGCTCGACCCCGTCTGGCTGGAGATCCCCACCGCGATCCAAGGCAACACGGCTTTCGGCTTCCAGGCGAAGTACATAAAGCTTCGCCGCTGCTTGTACGGGCTTGCGGATGCCCCTTTAGCGTGGCAAAAAGTTCTTTTTAGGAGCTTGAAAGAAGCAGGGTGGCGGCAGGACCTGCAAGACCCGTGCTTGTGGTACTTCCCCAAGGAGAAAGCAGAACCAGCAGCGGCAGACGAGAAACGAACCACCGGAACCGAAGCCGGGCCAGAGGAGACGCCCGCGGAGCCAAGTGGCGACGAGGAGAGGAGAAACGCAAACCCGCTGCTGCGCAGCAGCATCGACGACCCCTTGCTCGAGGAGCAAGAAATAGAGGGGATTTTGGGTGTTCACGTGGATGACACCATCTACGGCGGGTCGCAGCGCGCACACGAAAGTTTGGAAAAGGTCTTCGAACAGTTCCCGCCAGGAAGCCGGACCTGCCTGCAGCCGGGGGACAGCGACAATTTCTGCGGCCGCTCCATCAAATGCACCAAGCACGGCGAGTTGCTGCCAGAGGAGAAAAAGAAAAACGGTTTCGAGCTGAAAGAGGGGGAGAAGATCGTCGCGGGCGCGGATTCGGACTGCGCGTTGGCGTTCGAAGTCGGGCAACAATCTTTCATCCGAACCATGTCCCCGATCACCGAAGACGAAGTACAGAAATTCTTCGCAAACAGAAGGAGAAAATCGCCGCTGCGGAGGGCGATCGGGGAGCTTATGTGGGTCACAAAATGCCAGGTGAGTTTTGTGGCCAACATTTGCATCCTCGCCGGCATGGTGAACGACGAAGCGGAGGAAGAGGAGTACAGCGCGCTAGTGGCGGAGGTTAATGACTTGATCGGGCAAGTCAAGGAGCACGCGGGCGACGCCATACACATCCGACCAACTTCCCAAGCCCCAGATGTAATTCTTGGCTTGGTAGACGCGTCGCTGGTGCCGCGGCTCGGTGCGCTAGTGTGCTTGCTGAACAAAGAGAAGGCTGCTGCGGGACAGGGCGAGGACGGGAAACAAGAGTTGGTCTACAACATGATTACGCACTACAGCTCCAAACCTTCCAGAGTTTTTAGCAGTTCCACAAGTGCGGAACTGCTTGCCATCCGCCTGATCATCAGCGAGCTTTTGTACTTTCGCGGAATTTGTGTTTCCGCTGGCCTCACCCTGTCGGTGCAGCCGCTGGTGATCTGCACCGACTCCAACAACATCGTCCGCAGCAGCAGCAGCACCATGATCCGGGCACCTAGTGAACGCAATTTGCGGGCGGACTACAACTTTATTTCGCGGCTCATCCAGGACGGCGACTTGCTGTTGTGGCATATCAAGGGCGCGGCGAACCCGAGCGATATATTGACGAAGCAGGTGGAAAAATGCAACCTGGAGATGGTTCGGGAGTTTTTGCAGCACCACAAAGCGCAGTTTGCGCTTCCGCCGGAGGTGCTGTGCATGCTGGGGGACGGTTGAATTTTATAACCCGAACCGCCGGCCGGGGAGGCCGTCGCGGTTTTGTTTCTCTTTTTGGCTGTTGAGTGTCCGCGGAAGCTCCACAACTATGAGCTCAACTTCAAGTAAGATTTTTAGTAAAAAAAAAAACCCTTCGCGCGACCTGAATCGCGCGAAAAGCAGCTGACAGCTTAACCCGCGGCACCTTGTAGCTCTATCGGTTTTCAAATATAATCATGTTGCATTTTTCAACTTCCAACTTCGGTTTTATTTTTGTATGATATCTACCAGACATAGTGCGAAACTCGCGTTCTCAGGCTTACAGAGCACCTTCCAGCCAGGTCCTCGACCACTATAAAAACCTTCTCTTTCGTTTCGTCGCCTCATGTAAGATTTCAGAAAAAGTAATCTAAATCTCGTTTCTACTGCCGCAAGACCTTTTTCATTTTGTAGAAAAAGTTCCAGAAAAATGAACTACTTCTTCTTTATTTCTCCTTCCTGTTCTCCTCCAGACACGGCGAGAACAGGAGTTTTGTACCTTTCAGAACTAATCCAGAAAAATGAAGTTTTCCATGCTGTTTCGCACTTCGTTATCGTTTCTTTGTACTTTTGGCATTGCACTCTTCACATGAGGTTCTCGGTCTTCTACATGACTTTGCACTCAGGCACTTTCTCCAATCTGTCATGCTCTTTTGTACAAAACTCTCTAGGTTCGATGTCTTCTAGCAAAAAAATATCGTCGTGTACAATTTCAAAAAAAACTCTATCTCCGTGTACAGTTTACACCTTCGTCTGTCGGCATCTCTTCCCGCTAAGGAAGCTAGTTTCGTGGTCACCGTTTCGAGGTCAACTGTTTTTATCTTGTGGTGATAGGTTTCACCATCTCGTGGTCAATTTTTCGAGGACAAAAAAAAACTAGTATACTGCTATCGAGGACACGGGGTGCAAGGGCACCAAGTACGAGGACACAAGCAGGTGCCAGGGCACCTATTTCGGGGACACAAAGAAAACGTCTCTTCCGCTCCTGGCCCATACGACAATAGGTTTACTACTTTTTCCTTTTTGCTCCAGCGCAAAAAACTTATTTTTGAGAAGGGGGGTGTAACAATTGTGGTGTTGGTGGGGTGCACACCACCAGCGCCACAAACTGTGATGCCTGCGCCTGTAAGTAGAAACAATTGTGGTGTTGGTGGGGTGCACACCACCAGCGCCGCAAACTGTGATGCCTGCGCCTGTAAGTAGATCGTAGATTTTACAGCGTTAAGCCAGTCGCGTCGTACTTAGCCTTCTAGGGTCGTAGTCGTATGCCAGGAGTGGGGGGAGAGAATCGGAAGGCACAAGAGAGAACTCCGTGTGGTAAGATCGTACTCAGGTCGTAGCTCGTGGATGTCCGCATGCTGGCACACAAGGAAGAACTTCATGCACAATGTGACTGCACTGGGGTGCTCTTTAGGTTGGTTCTACTATCTCGAGTTCCGGACGAAGGTCGTCTGGTGGTTCTGCCGCATCTGGGAAGCGTGTTCCTAGTGCGTTGCTAAGATAGTTCGATGCTATTTAACAGCAATCGTGGCTTGCGGTTGTGCAAAAAATTGCAATTTGTGCTGGCTGATGCGCAAAAAATCGCAATTTATCACAGCAAATGCGCTGGAAATCACAAATTTTTCTGCCAAATGTGATGAAAGTTGCAACTTGTGCAGGCCAATGGGTTGAGAATTGCGACCCTTACTGGTCAATGGGCTGGATATCGCAGCCCGCGTCTGCAGATGGCCTGAGAATCGCGACCCGCATTGGCATATGGGTTGAATAATGCGACCCGCATTGGCAAATAGGCTGCGAATCGCGATCCGCCGTGGCAGATGGGCTGCGAATCGCGACCCGCCCTGGCAAATGGGTTGAGAATCGCGACCCGCCTTGACAGATGGGATGAGAATCGCGATCCTTGCCACATGCGTCCATTTCTGTGGGCCTGGAAGTCCGGCGTGCGCCAGGTTTCATTTACTCACTCCCGGCCCAGTCGGAAAAGGGGTTCGCAGGGGTGGGCTATTGTTAGCTGGGGCGCTGCATTGGGGCCACCTGTCGAGGTACGGTACGGGGGTCGATGCCCCTTCCCCTCTTGGGGTTTCTGCCCATGCCTGCACTGCCACGCGGGCCCGCGCTTTTGAAGCTTCGAGAAGTGCCTGCCCTCGGGCGGGCGTCACTGGACAGCCTGCCACTAGGCATGTGTTGTTCATCCGATCTCTGGATCGGGCTTTCGAGATCGGGCGCCGAGCCCAACCTCGATGGGCAGCAGGAGAGACCTTTTGTTCGAGATGCGTGTTTGCTCTGGTTGGTTTTTGATTTCCCGGCCAACCTTCCCTAATCGTGGCGGCGCGCTGCGCCTCGCGTGTTGCTGTGCCTCAGTTCACAGGACTCGACGCGCCTCTCATCGGCTGGCCCCGGGTGCGCTTTGCGGTGCGCGCGGCAAGGCATGTAAACCCGAGGAACGGCGGCGCGCGAAAGCTCCACGCCGCGCGATGCATGCGCGCCTCATAAGGTACAGTGCGCGAATCTGCTGTCTGTGTCACTGCTTTCTCATCTCGGTTTCGTGCGCGTCCTACCATCGGTTGTTCTCGCGTTTCCGCTACCATCGTTTCTGGCCGCCGGGTCCGCGCAAACGGTCGGCAAGACGCCCTCGGGCGAGTTTTACGATGTACCTTTGACGGATTCCCTCGGTTTATCTACTCTGCAAGCATACGCGCTCGTATTTCGACACACAATGGTGCTCGGTATTTTGACACACAATGTCGGTGTTTCTCGTTCCTCAAAGTGGTTATTATCGTTCTTGAAGAAGATTCGGTGCTGCTGATCGTTGCGGTAGCTCGGTTAATTGACATACCTTCGTCGGTGTTTCAGCTTTTCGTAATATCTCGGTGCGTGTCAAAGTTTTGACCTGGCCAGCGCTGGCCGGTCGCGTGATGGAGTCGGTGCGTCTGCAGTTCGTTGCAAAAGTAGTTTCCCGTCGTTGAACCCTATTTCTAAGACAAAGTAGTATTCCCCGTCGTTGTATCTAAGAAAAAGCTCGCGTATTCAACTGGACAGGTGCAACCCCATGAACCGGCAAAGATTATTTCCCAACGACCTCGCTTTTTGATAATACCATTTGTCGTCCAACTCGATCGATGATAAAAGAACTTTATTGGCGTATTTTTACCTCAACCTGCACAAGGTATCAAAAAGTCCTACGAAAGACGCGACTCGAGTATCATTTCTCAAGAAAAGAGCACCGTTGATTAAGACCGTCTCCCGGCCGAGAACGCGCACGACGACCTCCGGCGTCCTCTAACCAGATCGGCACAACACCGCCCAATCTCGTCCGCAACATCACTCTGGCAAACGAAGAACAGCATGGGTTACTTTGAGACCGCCAGCACCTCGCTGCGCGCCCTGGTGACTCCGCGCGGGGGGATGGGCAACACGGCGACGGCGACGATGGGCGCGGGTACGCCACGGGGCGGGAGCATGACCCCCCGCGGCGGCACCTCCAACCTCGCGGCGGCCATGCTGACCCCCCGGGGCACCAACATCAGCACGCCGTCGGTGAACACGCCCGTCGGCACGCCGCGCGGCGGCCCCACGATGATGGGCGGCAGCAGCTACAATGCGCAGCAGCAGAGCCTCAGCTTCGTCGCGCAGAAGTCGTCGCAGCACTACCAATCGCTGCTGGCCGCGGCCCAGGCCCGGCTGCAAAAGCCGATCTGCAGCTCCTCCGGGTTCAACTACTACTTTTTTCCGAAGCTGTTCAAAGTCCAGGAGAAGAAGTATCCAGAAGGGGAAAGACGTGGTCCAACTGCTCTTTCGATTGAAAACAAAGAGTTTCAGGCTGTGAAGATTCGGAGTTCGAGTCTTTTGTCACGAGAAATTCGAACGCCGGATGAACTCATCGTGCAAGTCGCAATAAAACTTTGCATGTTGATATTGCACTTTTCTATGCGTCGCCAAGCAAGTTAGTTGTAAAAATTCCGAATTCCAGCAATTTGAATTTGAGCAAGGAGTTGGCAAAAGTTTTTTCCCCTTCATGACGTATCAAAACAAACCGACTCCACTCTGCTGGACGAGGAGTCGCTGGCAAAAAAACGCGCGTACGTTGTGGACATGAACATGTTTCACCCGGTCACGGAGTTGAAGGTGCGGGTACGGTTATCAAATGCAAATATGTCTGGGTCTGGAAGAGTGCAGGAGTTTGTCATGCAGATTTTGCATGACCCGTGAGGTCCGTGACGCATGCTGTAGCATATCAGAGATTCTGCGAGGTGGGCTTTCTGATGCTCATACCGCATCAGAAATGCCTTTTCCGCTGAGAAAAAATTGCACCTCTGTTGCTGTTCATGCAACACAAATCTTCTTAGAATCCAAAGCCAGCATCACAAGTTGCATTCTTCCAGACCCAGACATTTTTGCAGTGCATAGCGGTTCCAAACGAACGACTTCCAGGATCACGATTACATGATCCGGTCGGAGGCCGAGTCCTTTGAGCTGAAGCAAAAACTGTGGAAAATCTTCAACGCGTCCGGCACCGTTTTGTCCGAAGAAGTTTTGCCTCTGATCGACGGCGAGGACCTCCCGGTGAAAACGGTCAAGGACGTCAAGACCCAGTTGCTGAAGGGTGTGCGGAAGCGCATCAAAGCGTATCAGGGCGTTTTGGACGAACTCTTTCCGCAGGAGACGTCGTCCGGCACGCCGGTGCACTGCCTTTTCACAGCGCCCATTGATGCTATCGGATTTAGATGTGACAAGTTTTCGAGATCTCCTGCTCAAGTTGGCGTGCTGCTAAAATTCATGTCGTGAAAAGAAGAAGATGAAGTTATAATTATCCGTTGTATGTTGTCGACCGCACGCGCAGCATCGCGCGCGGGTGATGTTCATGCAAAGTCAGACGAGGGTCGTGCAGGTGTTTCAACATCTTCATCCAAGCAGTTGATGCCACACGACACAAATTGCAGCCCAACTAACTCGCCGGTGTCGATTTTAAAGATTTCCTATGCATAGTTAAATGCGAAGACGAAGCAACGGAGGCACACGTGGAGCCGGAGGTGAACAACGAGGCATTGTACGATTTGAAAGAAGACCCGTATGCGTATGAAGCCATGCGCATGATCCCCCCACCCATGATGCGCCACCGGGAAAAAACGCTGTTGCGGTACTTAGCCTGTAGCTGCCATTACAATTCTGCAAGTTGTTGTCTAGCTGCACGTAAACAACTTCTACCCTCTCTTGCCAATTGTGCATAGCGTCTACTTTTTGTACCACTCACTTGTTGAGCGACACTTCTCGTGAACTACACGACCGCGCTTCAAAAACAAAAAATCTTTCCAGGTTTCTGTTCGATAAGGCCCCGAACGCGCGGAACCACATGGAGGTCCGCTATCAAATGTAAAAATGTCTGGGTCTGGAAACTTGTAATGCTGCGTTGGGAATTGTGAATGCTCTGTAATGCACAGCCAAGCATGGGAAATATCTGCGCTTCCTTGTGTTGCGTTTTTCGCATGACAAACTACGTTTTTGCATGACAGTCAAAAGGGTCTCTTCTTGGACACGCATCACAAGCTTCTTGGTCATGCCAGACAAGCATGACAAATCTCGGAATCTCCCAGACCCAGACATTTTTGCACTTGATATCCGCGCTTTCGTGCCCAAACCGACGAAGAATGTGATGGACCGGCTGAAAAAACGCCCCGCGGTGTCCGCGTTGCTGAACCGCTACGCGTACTTGACGCAGCGCGACCAGATGAAACGGTACAAATCCGAGCTGTTTCCCTTTCCGCGGGAATCCCGCCGGATGCGGTTCGAAACCCCCACGAAAAAGGAGGTGGTGGTGCGGTTTGTGACCCAGGAGGACTGGGACCTGTTCTACGGGTTGTGCGACTTCCTGATCGAGTCGGCGCAGGCGCTGCCCATGAACCACAAGGTGATCAAGGACGACTATCCAAGAAAAAAACATTGTAGCTGTAACTTTTTTGGAGGAACAGCATTACAAATTTGTCTGGCATGACAGCAAAAACCTGTCATGCGCAGATAGCACGTGAATACGCCCTTTAATGGACCCTACGATGCATGCCAAGCATGACAGGCGCAATCATCTTGCATATTGCGCATCACAAATTTACACTAGCAATGTTTTTTTCTTGGATAACGACACCGAGGGGTTCATCGACCGGTTTTTCGAGGCGAAAATCGTGCGGGAGTCCGGCGGGTATCCACTGCAAATCTGTCTGGGTTTGGAAACTTGTGATGCAAGTCTGCCAGCGGTGGGCGCACTGCAATGCGCAGCCAAGCATGACAAGTTTTGGCAGTGCTGTAATGTGTAATGCACGTTCCGCATGCACGCTTTTCCTTTTCCTTTTGCGTGACAGGGAAAAGGCTCTTTCCCTGCTCATGCATCACAGAGGTAAGAGTCATGTGAGACAAGCATGACAACCTGGCAAGCTTCCAGATTCAGACATGTTTGCAATGTATAGCGGGGTGACCCGGACCATGTTCGACTTGTCCACCGAAATCAAGGCGATCCACGACGCGCAAACGAAGAGGGAGGAGCAGCAGGAGCTCTCGCTGTTCTTGAACGCCGCCGACCCGACGCCGGACAAGGAGATGGAGCGGCTGAAGGCGAAGCAGTTCCTATGCAAGGAAAAAACTGTGTAAGTGTAACTTTGTCTTGCAGATGTTGCAATGCAGTTACACTTCTCATGCTGGATATGCGTCAGAGGCTATTTTCCTACGTGTTTTCGCGTACTAGCTACGCATGGCAGGTTTTCTCTGTCATGCAAAACAAATCTGTGATGCTGTTCCTGCAAAAAAGTTACACGTACACACTTTTTTTCTTGGATAGTTCCGCTTCGGCCGGTGGGTGCAGAACGGGGGGTTTTTAAAAGTACTGGACGACGAGGAAAATTTGCGCGACGTCGTCGAGAACCACTTGTTGGAAAGCCCGAACGATATCCTGTGTAAAAACGTCTCCACCCCAGAGTTGTCATGCAATTCTGCATGCCAAAAAGATTTCTCATGCGGAGCCCTATAAGAAGCGTGTTCTGTTCGTGTTTTGGAATTTGTGATGCTAGAATCAGCATGCTATGCTAGATCTGTAATGCTTCTGAACTACCGAAACAGGATAACACTACGGGGACGAACTTGTCATGCGAAGCAACCAAATCTGGTTGATTTGTCTAGCAGATTTCCCATCTCGACTCTGGTGTGGGGACGCTTTTCCTCAGGATAAGCGAACCACTGGAATTCGTCTTGCAGATCGTGGACAAAGCCCCGCCGGGGAGGAGAAGAAGGTAAATTTAGAAAACGTACAAGAGCAGTGAATTCTCGTAGTTCATCACTGGAGACTCAAATTACAACATAAACATAGCGGTTTGACAAGAAGGACATGCTGTATTCGGGCCGCATCGCGGTTTTTTTTTTGGTCACCCAGCGGTGATCCATGCGAGTATTTGTATTTTGGAAATTTTTCTTTGCATTTAACCACCAGTACGTACTAATTCTGAGATACCATTTTTGCCATTTCATGAGGGAGCTCCTGTAATGTAACTTTTCCCCACTGTAGTTTTTTGCTATTTTTTCATACTATGATCGCACCCCTATTTCTTTGTCTACATCTTCACAACTGAATCCCCTTTATGGAACGAGTGCAATTAAAGAACTATCGAAGAACTAAAGCCAATACAGCATCACTACTGCAGAGAGCTTCGCGCTACACAACAGAGCTGAGAACTACACATAACTACATTTACGAATCTCCACCCTAAACAATACTCAAGTGAAGAAGAAGATCGATTTTACAATACATAGATACTACCAGAAGATCTTTGCAAAGAAGCAGGCTGTGCCTGCGAGGCTTGGCCAAGCCACAAGAGATCTGCTTCCTCCGGACACAAATTGTTCATCTGCGAAAGGAGATCGACGGCAAGCAAGAAGAAAAAAATCTCGGTCTGTGGGTGCGAAATTTTGCGGCTATAGTGAAGCTGAAGACTAGAATAGTTGTACTTTCGATCGAAATAAGCGAAAAGAAAGTAGCGATCTAGATTTCGAATTACGCTCTCCGTGCTACGTCGTGTTGGCTAGTCTGACTCGGAAGAGGATCAGTTTGGATCGTTTCGGATCCAGAATGCACGTTGATCCAACACACCGCACTGGGAGATCTGAGGAAGGTCAAGGTGGTGGCTCTTCTTGCCATGCACAATGCAGGTCCTCAAGCACGTGCATAGATGCAGCCATATCATTCAAATACCAGTTTGGTGTCGACGATGAGAAGCAGGCAACAGCGAACTTGTTCTGTGTGAGTAAAAAGTTTCGTTGTGACTAATTTTCTTTGTCGGTGGAAAGAGTGCATCGTATGTCAGATCCATAATTTCTACCAAGACATGCAAAGTTAGTTGAAGAAGTGGATTGTAAGCGTCCAGCACGAGGACCGCCATTCGACAACCGTACTACCGGGACGACCTCTCTACTGACGAAATCTGTCCCTAATTACGTACTTTGGGCGGCGCAGTGGTCACCAAGACTGGGCGCGTACGCAACAACTTAGTACGACAGTGGCCTTCAAAATGCAGCATCCGCAGCAGTCCTCCCCCGCGGTAACACCCCCGGCGAACCAAACCACCGCCATCCTAAAGCAGGCGTTCGCGGCCACCTTCGCCGCGAACAGCGACACGCGGCTGCAGGGCGAGTTAATTTTGAAGGATATCAAAAGGAAAAATCCCCCCACCCCATATCGAACAGGTACAGTCCGGAAATTTGTGTTGCTGATTTGAGGTCACAAATCACATTTGTCTTGCAAGAAGATAAGGGCAGAAGCTTCCGCCCCATTATGGAAGCGATTTGTCATGCTGTGAGGCCTAAAAGGGAGCCGCTTGCCATGCTGCACAACTAGAGCCATACGCCCCTACCTAGCCTGGGGATCTGGCCGCAATGCCTCTCTGCAATACAAACCTGATTTGTGTACTCAAATACAGCATCACAAATTTCGTTTTCGATATGGGGAGGGGGGATTTTTCCTTTTGATAAAGGAATTGGAATCTTCGCCGCAAAAATTCCAGCTGTATCAAGTGTAAAAATGTCTGGGTCTGGAAGGATGTAACTTGTGATGCGCATTTCAGAACACACAAAAATCTCTGATGCATAGGCAGCAAAAGCTGCTCACTTCTGTCACCAAAGTGGCAGACTTGTCATGCGGATTCGGCATTGCGGAAGCTTCTCGAAACCTGTGATGCTAGAGCTTCCATGCCAGACCTTCTGTGTCATGCAGAAACAGCATGATTCTTCCAGACCCAGACACTTTTACATTTGATAAGCTGCTCTTCCAAACCATCGTGGAACTATGCCAGGAGAATACTATCGCTGCCGGCGATTTTGTCGCGCAAAAACAGCAGTACACGGTGCTGCAGGCCTGCTTCGTGTACTTGAAGAACCGAGCGGGGAAGGTTTTAGACAACAAATCTTCATCTGCTGGTTCCGCGGGCAGTGCAAAGAACTCAGATAGCAAAGATGGCGGCTCCAGTACTACCGCCGCCCAGAAAGACGGTGGTCCCGACGAAGACTATCTGCGCTGGAACTTGCTGGAACTGATGCAGACTATTGCGAGATTTTTGGCGGCGAAAGAAGAACAACTATCTGCAGTGCTGGGCGGGCAGAGTCAAACCTCGCATGCAGCAAGTAGCTCTAGTTCTCCTTTTCAGCCGGCGGAAAGAGGGGCGGCAGGTACTCCTATCAAGAGCGGTAAAATTCCTGCGACGACGGGAACATCAGCGACAGCCTTGTTAAAGCCGATGAAGACCGAAGAGGATCTGTTCAAAAAGCAGCATTTTCAGCTGAAACAGACGTTTGCGAAGTTGTTTCAAGAGGTCGTGCGGCTGTTGCTCCGGAAGGATTCGAGTAATTTTATGGAAAATGTTGTGGAGCAGAAGGTTTTGCCAATGCTGAAGCAACAAGTGGAAAGCCTCGTCGCACCAGCCCAACCAAACGCATCGAATGATCCACTGCAGCGCAAAGAAGCCTTATCCTCTTCCTCCCTGCCGGAGTTGCACGCGACGCTTCTATTCCTTCGGGGAATTTTCAAGGGTTTGGAAATGTCGCGGGGTTTGCAGCGAGGGCCGTTTTTCGAGAAACTGATCCAAGTTTTCTTCCCGGTCCTGCGCGTTTTGGCGGACTCCGTACTGGAAAACTGTGCAGCGAAAAATAATAAATGTGACGACAACCAAGGAGCAGCTGCACACGACCAAGTCAAGTACTACTACTGGGAGGTCACCCGACTGGTTCTCAAGATGTACTACCATGCCGTATACCACTCCTTAGACCAGTTTATCGTGGAAAACCTGGAGCCTTGGATGACGGTGGTGTACAAGGTTATTGAGGTAAACGGCAAGCAAGGGCGTGGCGTGGCTTCTAGTGGTCCAGAAAACAACGAAGCCGCCGCGGAAGTGTCGCAGTTGTCGAGTTTGAAGTGGGCGCTGCGGATCTGCTTCCGCATGTTCCACAAGCATTTGAAAGTGGATCTGGACGAAGCGTCGGAAGAGGTTGTGCTGCAAAAATTTCAGGAAGAGTTCAAACAAAAGTATGCCCTGGTGATGACGAAGGGCGTGTTGAGCATTTTGGACCTGTTTTCAACATCAGCAGCAACTTCCTCAGTCACTGCCACCGGAACTTCTACTGCGAGCAGTAGTTCTAGCCAGCAGAAACTGAAAAAGTCCAAAACGCTGACGCTATTGATTCTCACCGAAGCCTGCGACTTTTCGTCCTGCTTCAAGGAGCTGAAGCCCCAGATGCAGATCGTGATCGAGAAGGTCTGCTTTCCCTTACTCTGCTTCAATGCCTCCGATATCGAGCTCTACGAGCAGGATCCGGAGGAGTTTTTGCGGATCCAGACGGATTGCTTTGCAATGCTGAAGTCGCCGCGTTCCGCGGCGGAAAAATTGGTGAAGCAACTAGCGAAGCACCGCACGCAGGCCATGTTTCTGCCGACCATGAGCTTCCTTTCGAGCGTGTTTGCTAGTACCACCGAAGGGAATGCTAACGCAGGCAGTTGTGCCACCAGCAGCTCTGACCAGCAGAGTGAACAAGCAAATACCGCGCAAAACCTTCAAAGTTCTAGGCTTCGCAATTACTCCGGGGCACTGAACATGCTGAAGTTGCTGAAGACGACGTTTCTGCAAGTTTGCAGCGAGCACGACCAGACCGGGGAAATGAAACAGGCTTTGTGGACCGTTTTGTCCCAAAACGTGCTGACATGTCTGCACGTAAGTAGCAGCAATTCTTCCTCGGGTTCGGGAGGTAGTAGTAATAATAACCTCAGCACCGCCGAAAAGCTGCTCCAGTTCGCCGCGTTTCAGGTGTTGTCGCAATACGCGATGGGAAAAGCGTTCTCCAATGGGAAATTAGCTTTGGTGCAGCAAACGAGCGTCCATCCCGGCGGTGCACAAACAATGCACGACGACCGGTTGAAATTGTTATCCACCGTGACGCAAACCGCGGTCGAGACGATTATCTCCACGAGCACAATCCAGAATTGCAACGACAGTACAACGAACAGCGACTGGATCTTGAGAGCGACCGCCGCGACAGAACTTCGGTATTTCGTGGAGGAGTGGAAGCGCGTGGAAAATCAGCAGCAACTGAATAATGGCGCTGGTTGTTCTAACCTCTCTTTCTTCGTCCAGATTCTGAACGCCGTAACGACTTCTACACGGGGAAGTGCGCCGTCTCAGAATCAAAACACCACGACCAGCTGCGCCTTGGTGGTGAATTTGGTTCGGCTGTCCCAGGAGTCGCACTCGGACTTGATCCCGGAAACCCTGTCCGCAATTTCTGCCGCCTTTCCCCAGATCGTTTTACCTCACGTTTCGGATCTGATGCTGGAACTTGTGGCAACGTTGGTGAAAAACCTCTGTATTGAGGATTATGAAATGCGCGAGTCGGACCAGATGTGTTTGCACAACGAATCCATTTCCGGCTGTGTGACACAGTTGATGAAATTGCTGCTGCAGCAGGTGCAGCAAGGAAGTAGTAGCAATAGCAGTAGTGGTGCAGGTGCTGCTGCGCTTGCTCCTAATGCAAGCGTGAAATTTATCCCCGGCGCCACCGCAACTTCATCAACCGCTCTCCAGCAGAAGCGTATGGATTTGGCGCACGCGGGGCTGGCGTTGAAGCCGCTGGTGGAGAAGGTCTTGGAGTTGGATTTGATTGACGACTACATTGACATGTTTGGTGAAATGCTTGCCATGGTCACGCTGGAGTGCGCCTTTCATCCCGAGTTGGTGAAGTTGGTGATCCAGTTGGTGCACTTGGTGTGCTGCAAACCGAAGGTGGAGCGGGAAGTTCCAAATGCTGCTTCGCAACAGAACGTAAACCATGGCCTTGAAGCCCCCGTGGCCGCAGTGTTGAAGCTGCAGTACACGACCAACACGGCCGGGCTGGAGCAGTTGGAGTTCGTGCACGCTATGGTGCGGAATGTTTTGCTCCGGTTTTCGGACGAGATTCTGGGAGAGGCAGTTTTCGGACCCGCGCATTTATGTGGGAGGGATGCCATGCGGTTTGTTCTCCCGGCCTTGAATGGCGAGCTGCTGCCTTTCCTCAAACAGTCTTTCGACGTGGCTAACACAGAGGTACACTGGATTGAAAGAACCGTGGACGTCGATAGTAGTACATCAACAGCTCTCGCGACGACGTCTGGGAGTTGTGCTCAGGTGATGCAGTTGTTGCAAGCCAAACCGTCCTGCATTTTGACTAGCGACGCTCCAGGCGAAGGAGGGGAAGACGGTTTGGTCGAGACCATGCGAAAAGGCATGCGCGAGTTCGCGGAAACTGGAAACTTTCCGGGTATTGAGTTCTCAAGGCAAAAAGGGAACAGCTCTGCCGTGGGGGAATTGCTTTCCGGGGGCTTTTTCGCGCCGAATGACTCTTCTTTCTACGAGCTCGTGGTTGTGCAAAAAAATGCGGGTGGCCAGAGTCAACAGTCGGTGCGAATTGAAATGCCAAATTTAGCGACGATGTTCACTACTGCGAAAGTGAAGGCGATGCGGCAGTGGCCTGGGGCGGACTACAGGGTGCCACCTTTCACTACTTCCAGGGGACAAGTAGCAACTGCGGAAAGAAGTCACACGGCTTTCCCACTGAGCAGTTTTCTCTCAGAACTAGAGAAGGGTCAAACCGTCTACGAGATGCTGTTCGACGTCGTTGCGCTCGCGGTCGAAAGAAACGCCTACGAGTCTCACTTCGCGGTGACCAGTTTACTGGACGCGGTGGTGCTGATGCACGAGAAGCAAAAGTCGGTCTTCTTGGAGGAAGACGTTCGTCTTGCACGACAGCCGGAAGGTGTTGGTTGTAAAGCCCTCTTGATTCCTGGATCCATCGCGAAGCTGCAGCCCTTCATTGATTTACTTGAGCGGAACACGACTGCACCGGCGACGCCAGCGAAAATCACAAACCGGCTGAAGCGAATTTATCTCGCGACACTGGTGAAGCTGTTGGCGAAGATGCCAGAAATTTTCCTCCGCTTCTTCGTCCGCGAATCTAGTCCTGATGGAGGGAGTACAAGACCTCTTTCTGGCGCCGAGCGGTTTGCGCGGTTCATTTCGGCTGCGTTCGACATTACTGTCAACCTTGGAGGTCCAACGGCAGCAACACCCTCCGGAACCCTTCACCCCAACGCTTCTTTGGAATTCACGAACTTCATGCTATCGAACAAGCAGCGCCGGGCTTTCTATTCCCAGGCGATTGAGCAGTTGTTCGCGATCGGGAACCTCGCTAAGAACCACGTAATGGCCGCTAATAATGACCTCGCTAAGATGAACGTAACGGCAGAGAAGCAGTTGGTCGCGGGAGTTTTAGGTTTGGAGGGAAGGAGCTGTGTAGTTGCAGGAGCGCCGGCTGATAGTACGACGAGAACAACTGGGTCCGCTACGCCACCAGCGGTGTCTACTGCAAGTACCATGACTGCTGCTTCGGTGACAGCACCCTCTCAATCCGGTTTGGTCCACGAACTTTTGCTGCTCTTGAAGCAGAAGATTTTGGCCTTGGACCAGCAGCAGCATACTAATTCACAGATGGCAATAAACAACCACAACGCCAACCACAACCACCCCAACCACAGTCAGGTGTCCAACGTGGACACCACGTGCAGCTTATCGACTGTAAAAATGTCTGGGTCTGGAAGATTGGCAGCTTTGTCATGCATATTTTGCATGACCCGTGAAGTCTGTAATGCATGCACGAGCATCACTGATTTTTAGGGGGCTTCCTAATGCCTATTCCGCATGAGAAAGCCCCTCTCCGTGTAGCCCAAACTGGTGGAGTCCTCTTGCAGGTCACGCAATACACTCATTTTTTTTTGAATCCAGAGACAGCATCACAAGTTTAGAATCTTCCAGACCCAGACATTTTTGCATTTGATACAGCTTCTTCGGGGACGATGCGAGCGACAAGTTGCAGGACTTCTCCGACGAGGATTCGGAGGAGGCATCCTGCTTTGGCGACGACGACGAGTTTTTTGAGGACGGTTACAACGGGCTCGACGCTGGTTTTTTCGCGGTCGACGAGAACCAGGATGTGGGGTCGGCGTCCGCCGGCGCGGCGAACAAGGAACAGCGCGACCAAATCACGCAGAAACTCATGAGCGCCTATTTCGGCCGGGACAAAACCTCCAGCAACATGGACAGCTCGCTGGGACAGCTCGCGAAGTACTGCGTCAAAGGGCCGTGAAGGCTGTTTTTGTGAGGTGCTTTTAGAAGTATAACTGAGTTGGAACAAGCTGTCTGGTCTTGTTGTCGGGCAGTGAAAGAGGTGATGCGGAGCTCGTATGGGCGTGAAAGCGAATCTGATAGATAAGTACATTTATTGCGCAACCACACCAGTATGTCTATGTTCATTATGTCATTCAAATTTCAACCTTCGGATAGCGATTTTGTTTGTCAAACCGAAAAAAGCGGTTGCAGTGCCTGGTGATGTTCTCCGCGCACAGTGAAAATCGGTTGCCTGCCCTTTGACTGTATGCAATAGAAATGACGGTGTAAAGACAATCTATCAATCTGCAGCGCGAACAAAAAACACTCATCGGTTCTTTTTGGTAAAATGTAAGATGGCTGCGGTCGGTGTTTTTTTTGTTGTCGTCAGGTGGAACTGACGAGTGCTGAAATAGTGTTTTTCGATATTTATATTCGGTCGATGTTTTCACGTCGCGCAGCCGACATGAAAAACTTTTTGGATTTTTATCTATCGGTCGTTTCAGGATCAGATACAGTGAGAGAAGGACTACATCGCCCCACCTTGTGGAAAATCGTATACATTACATCGCTTTATTCGTGAACTTTCGCTACTCGTCGACACAGTACTCCATTTCTTGCATTATCGTGGACTCGCTTATTGCCCATACCCATCGTTTATGTCTTTGCGTTTACGTATGTATGAAAATCAAATAGGATCACTTCTAGCGATTTCCTGTTTCCAGATCATAATAGATCCGCTGCGAAAGGGTTGTCGAATGAACATTCCGAACACATAAAATGGAAGTAGTTCTCACGCCCGCGGCTCCCGCACCGGCCCCGGTGCGGCAAACCTGGAAGCGGAAGGAGGATCTGCTTACCTTGTCGCCACTATTGCACGCTACCACCACTAGCAGCGATTCCTCCGCCTCGGAAACGGAGGACAGCCGAGCCACTTGGGTGTATTTACGACCGAAGAGAACGAAGACCCGAGAAGCGGACACGACAAATTCTAGCAGTAGCGGGAATAGTAACACTATCATGGCGCCCGCGCCTGCCTTATTTCTCGCAACTTCGAAAGACAGCAACTGCTATACCTACCACTCCTACACTGACAGCGAATCGGTGCGCGACCGGTTTCTCGCGGCGAGCAGCAAGAATAGTGTCAATACAGTCGGCGAAGCAGGTGGAACTTCTACAGCGAGTGAAAATTGTGCCCAGCAGTACTCGTTCTTCCTCCATTCCCTCCCGGATGAGCTGATCAGTCTAATCCTCAGCTACAACCGACCCTGGGCCAACTACAATTTTTTACTGAACAAGCAGGTGCTGAAGATAATGCAGGAGCAGAATCCGTACGTGCGGATCACGCCGCCCGTGCTCCCCTGCTCCGTGCACTTGGAATGTGACGTGCTGGACACCAGCCCGTCGAGAAGTAGAAATGGTGGGGGCAACGGGACGACGAATAACAACAATAATGCACCTTCCCCGCCGCGGAATCCAAGACTTGTGCAGAGGTGTATCTACAACGTATCGCAGCTGCTCTGGACGATGCCCCTGGCGGTGCAGCGGTTCGAGTGGGTGCCGGGGAAATATTGCAGGGCGCGGGAGGATTTGATCGTGACGGGAGATGACGATACCTGCGCGGTTTGGAAACGCATTCTGAAGCGTAGGAAATATGATTTTTTTTGCCCATGGTTTTTCTTTTTGTGAATTGTTTTGAGTTCATTTTTGGCCCGCAGTAGCGGACGAGGTTGTTGTACAGAAATCGCACGGGATATCGCTTCGCGCGCATCACATATTACCTGCCTGTAAGTAATTGCAGTGTCGAAAAAATGTTGTACTTTATCGCCCCCAAATCATAATATCACCAGACGTGAGCGAGCGGCAGCAGGCAACGGAGATGAGTAAGGACACGACCGTGGGAGAGCGACGGCAGGACCAATTTCCGCACTACTGCGAGGTCACGCAAGGGGAGAACCTCTTAACCATGCGGGCGTACATCTCTGATGTAGAAGCACAAGCATTGATCCAGCTGGCGCAGAAAAACGCCAGGCCTAGTAGTGCGGCCGGGAATGTTGGGGTTGCAGCAGCAAACGCAAGCGGTGCAGCAGCGCCGTTGCCGTCTTCGGAAGACGTGACCGAGATCATTGCGACCGCTGCAGCCGCGAGGTCTAGTACTTAGTAGTCCTTTGGCGCTCTCTATCTCCTCGAGCAGCGGAGAGGTTGACCTCCGGGGGAGAAGAAGTTGTTCGCAGTTCTGAAAGGCCCGGGCTGGTTGACATGCGCTTGTTGTTTGAAATTTTGCCCGTATACTATGTATTCTGATGAGTAAGTTTTTGCTATGTAGTTACATTTGTGGCGAAAAGTTGTGATTTTGAAAATTCCAAGAATCCGTTGGTTTGTAGGCCGCTTTGCAGTTTTGATATTTATTTGTAGTTTTGCTTTGACGTCGTATCCAATCCATTTTGATTTTCCCTATAGTTGTCAGTTGCACGACCTCCGGGAGAGGACGAGGAGATCAGGAGTCCCGTGGGCTCTGGTTCCTAGTAAACGCGCAGATTCTCCGCGGTGAGATGATAAGTCGATTAAGCACTGACTTCTATTTGACTATTTTCCAGAAATCCGTCGTTGTGGTGACATTGTTTTCCGTCCCTCTACTCTGTTTGCAGAACGGACTGGAAAAACTGTTGCCCGCCACAGCGGACATTATCATTAGACTACCCTTAATCAGACATTTTCCGAACTGCTTTTTCTCACTGATTCCTTTGCCATTTTTTACCTAATTAGGCTGATCAGAGCTGAAATAATTCCAAGAATTTTCCAACAACTACGCTGAATTATGTACATTCCAAGCTTCTGATCTTGTTACAGAACAAGAGTTGTGATCCCGTGACGCGATTTCTATCAAAAAGGCCCCTTGATGTCACATAAAAATGATGATGATCATCCACCCGATGAAATAAAACTTGCAATAACAGCCGAGGACCTCAGGATGTTCACCATTGCTAAGTGTGCCTCTGGCGCAGTCTGTTCACCATTGATTCCTCTTGCTCAAGCGCGAAGAACAAAATGAAAACCGAAATGCTCTCGCGCAGGCTCCAACATTAAATACTGATCAACACGCTGCTGGCGATGAATTAAATTTTTCGTCACGCAGCTTTCTGGTCAGAGCAACATGTTGCGAGTGGAGAAGTAGAGGTTGCGATGCTACGTTTGTTGCGCTGCTGAGTAAGTAGGGTAATAAAACAGCTGCAAATGATATACTCGTGCTTTCAAATGAATGAAACTGAGCCTTTTTTTTTCCAGCGACGTTGAGACTAGAGTTTCGTTCTCTCCTGGTCAGTTGTAGACAGCGAGAGGAAACCGAAACCAGCCAACAGCTTTAGCGGATAGTGGTCTGATCACGCAAAAGTAGTTAATTTTTCATGCAAAAAATGGCACTCGTGTTTTCATCCTCAATAGCGCAGTTTTGACCAGATCTATGTAAAAATTATACGACGTATTACAAAGAAACAAGCTTCGCGCAGCGACACGACCATTTGGACAAATGCTAAATTAAGTCCCAAGTAGAGAACTTGACGACAGAAGAATAAATCTAGGATGAAAACAAGCAAGATGCCGGACCTACCAGCAGAGGATATGCAGCAAGAGGCTTCGAACGGCAAGAAGAAGCCGCCGACCGGAGTTCCGTCCGATGAGGACCAACTTCCCTCCCCCAACACGGTCCTCTCCCCCGCGACCAAACGTCGAAAGACGGAGGAAAACATCGCCGTGCAACCGGTCGTTGTGCAACAGCTCGACCCGCAGTCCCTCGCCGGCCCGACGGTGCAGGCCTCCAGTTCCACATCCGCCTTTCCCACAGCGACGACGCCCCCGACGACGAATAGTGAGGAGCAGCCGCCGGTTAATAAAACAACCGCAGGAACTGCTGCAACTACATTGCAAGGACAGCCTCCTGCTTCCACATCTGGTACTGTCGAGAACAAGAACGACCCCACTGAAACAAACAAAGGAGACGAACTGGAAAGCGAGTCCTTCGTGGTGATCGACAAGGCCGACGACCCGTATGCCCAACTGCACCTAGTGGACGACGACGATCCAAGTGAACTCCCGCACTGCACGAAAGAGTCCGTTTTTTGGGACCAAATGAGCGAAAGCATGGCAGGATTTCCCGCGGCGAAAACCGCGGACAAATCGAACGCGAACTACGCCTGGATCTATCAGTACGAGGAGAAGTGTTACTTCCGGAATTCGGACGGGTTGATTTACGTGGAGAATTTGGAGTCGAAGCAGCCGAAGGGCGTGGTCTTGAAGGGGGAACCAGAAATGGAAAGGTTGATCGGCGTATGCTGCAAGTGGAACGGGTCGAAGGGGTTTGGGTTTTTGAAGGTATAGTCGTGCTAGATAGATTTCATGTTGTGCTTGAAAATTTGAATTTTCGTTTTTGATTTTCCAGGGTTGTCGCCTCGTTGGCAACAAGAAACTTCATGCAGCTACGACCACGAGGATGTGAGAGGGCACAACTTTGTTCCAGAATGAAATTTTTATCCATCATTAAATTTTCATAAAGGTATCCGAATTTGAAGACGAGGTTTTCGTGCACCACAAGCAGCTCCGGCTGAACTCGAAGAAATTCCAGAAACTCGAAGTTGAGGACCGCGTTTCCTTTGTTCCGGAGCAAGACAAAGCCGGGCGGTGGTGCGCGTCCGACGTGCAATACGACTACACGGGGGAAGAGGAGGAAGATGAAAACGCAATGGAAATTGACGTGGAGGACGAGCCGATGTTGGTCACCGAAGACGGCAGACCACCGAAAACCAACGTGCAGCTGGCCAGCGAGGGCGGGGATATGGAAAGGTATAATTATCGCGAAGGTTTTGTAAAGTTTCTTGACGTTTTTCTTCTTTTGTCGTGCAAAAGTTACTACATGTAAAAATGCCTTTCATCATCCCACCAGCCTCGCTTGGCTTCTGTTGCAGCACAATGTTCATTTTGATTTGGTGAAAAAGAAAAACCTTCACGCAATAACAGTGCCCGATCCGGCCCCGGCGCGTCCAAGAAGAGTTCCGGGGAAGATGAGTCGGAATCCGGGGAAGAACTGAACATTAAGCGATCGCTCGTGTGCCACTACCACACAGAGATGGGGCCCATGAAGCAGGAAAACCAGGACCGCTATTGCGAGAAGCGAGCGCTCCCGAACATGAAGAGCGACGACGCAGAATTGTTCTACTTCTCCGTTTTCGATGGTACTATGGAAGTTGTTTGTCATTCGATTTTTTTCTATCCACAAATTATCCAATGGGTGTGCTTTTCTAGGATGAGAAACTGCCGCGAAAATTTTCTTCTATATCCAAAACTCTTAAGGTCACAACGGTTCCGCTTGCGCCCAGTACTCCAAGGAGCAACTGGACAAGAACATCTGCGCGGCGGTGAACCAAATTTCCCACACCCACCCGACCCCAAAGGACTTTGCGAACGCGCACAAGGCCGGTTTCAAAACGACCGACAGCAACTGGCTGCACAAAGCGGCCAAGGAGGGCGACGCGAGCGGCGCCTGCGCGGTCACGACGCTATTTTACGGTCCGGACGAGCAGGGCGAGTTGTCGCTCTTCACCGCGCACGCCGGGGACTCGTTCGCGGTCCTCTGCCGCGACGGCAAGGCCATCCGGCTGACGTCCGACCACAAGCCGAACCGGCAAGACGAACGGAATCGGATCGAGGAGACGGTGAAGCGCACGCCGGACTTGAACGGGCTCGTTCAGCAGTGCAACGGCGTGTGGCGGGTGCTGATCCAGGCCCCCGCGCCGCTCGGGGTGCCCGCGCACCTGGCGCAGCCGAACTACATGGGACTGGCGGTCTCACGGGCGATCGGGGACTTACCTTTCAAGGAACCGGATCTGACGAACGTGAAAACCCATCTGGTATCCGGCGTCCCGGAGGTGCGGCACACGAGCATTGATCGCGATATGACCTGCTCAAACGTTACAATCTCAAACGTTACAATAGAATATGGAAATCTGTGATGCAAGAAGTGCATGATCTAGCCAAGTCTCATAGGACTGCGCATCACAAGTTCCGGAGTCCCAGACCGCACAACAATCTGCCGAAATTTGTGTTGCAGAAAGTGGAATGGTCTGCGAGTCTGTAATGCTCACCATGCAAGACAAATTGTAACGTTTGAGATTGTAACATCTGAGCACGCCATACGCGAGGAGGACGATTTCTTGGTCCTGGGCTCCGACGGGATCACGGACGTGATGTCGGACCAGATGATTTGCGACGTCATCGCCATGGAGCGGAACAACCTGGCCTTCGGGAAGGCGAGCAACAAGGTGGAGCAGAAAGACATCACGAAGAGGTGCCGGGAGAACATCGCGCAGAAAATTATCGAGATCGCCCGGGACCGGGGCAGCCAGGACGACTGCACGTGCGTGATCTGCTTCTTCCAGTGGTGCGGCGACGCGCCGGAGGAGGAGGAGGAGGACAACTTCAGCGAAGACTTCCAGTCTGTGGAAAATTCGAATGGGGGAAATGGGCCGGGAAATAGCGGGTTTGGGGGCGGGTCTGCGCCGGAAGAGCCGTCGAACAACAGTCCGGGGGAGGACGAAGATCCAGGAGAAGACGGAGATGGGGAGGGGAATAATAAAGACGTTGGTGGTGCACGTGCAGACGAACAACCAGGTGAAGAGATTTTCAATGCAGGAACTGCAACAGCTTTCTCAACATCCAGTAGCATTATTAGGCGACTCAGCGACCAGCAGAATAACTACCCGAGAAGTCAACTTCTGCAAGAAGAAGAAGAAGAAGGTCGTCAACCCTCGTCCGCGGCCCAGATCAACAAGCCAAAAGGAGCGGCGTCACAGCGATCCCGGCGGTCCAGCCAGAACGACGAGCTCTCGAAGAACGAGTCGAAGTCGAACCGGATGGAAGAGGAGGAGGACGATAAGAAGTCGGAATCTGTTTCCTCGGATTTTGACTCGCAGGACGAGGACATCGACAAGGAAATTCGGGAGAAGAAAACCCGGAAGAAGCAGCGGAAGCTGGAGCGAAAGGCGTCGGAACTGACGCTGGAGGAAAAGATGAACGCTGCCGCCCGGGAGCAGGACATGGACGACAAAACGCGGATCCGCGTGCCCCCCGGCGCGGGAGAGGGCGAGAACGGATCCGCGAGCAGCAGCAGCAGCGCCACGACGGTGGCGCGGGAGGCCGTGCACTTCCCGGAAACCTTCTTCCAGCGAACCAGGTCGGCGTCGTCCAGCGCGATGTATCCGCGGTGACAAGGTTTTTTTGCGAGAAGGGGGGCGGGGGAAGGTTTTTTCGCCCCATTTTCCGTTTTCAAGACCCGAGCTGTGCTGCTGTCCTTTTCTGAACGCGGATGACGCACCACTGTAAGTTTCGCATTTAGTAGATATCAAACGGCGTGGATGCATGTTTGAATCAATACATCGCCAGGAAACGACCAGGCCAACAATTTGTTTTCCTGTGCAATGTTGAATGCTCTCGGCTCTGCCCTCAGTCACGAGCAAGTCCTCCCAACGCAAGCACTTCCGACCCACGTATCAAATTATTGAGATGTTGACCTCTAAACGAAAATCGCAATAAAGAAGTGCTATACAGTTGTCACAAGAATGGGATGATCGCGCTGCGCCAGGTGTGTCGTGTTGACAGTATCGAACAAAGAAGTTGAAGTTTTGTTCCTTTTGGATACAGTACAGGTTGTTTTTAGGAAATTTCAATTCTCAAGAAAAAGCAGGATCTTTCGAGGTTTTTCGGGTGACTCCTTCGTTTTTCTCTCGTTTAGTTGTAGATACAAAAGTTTTTCAGTGTAGCTCATCACAACTAAATTTCTCTTCTATCGATTTGCCTGTGAGTTATTTCGACCTTTTCTTCGCAGTAGTGATAGCAGCTAAGTGTCTCTTTTGCAGCTGCTGCAATAGTTGCGTTTGTGTGTCGTTTTGAAGAATGTTATGGAACGTCTGTTGGGGGAAGTCTGTAAATATGAAGCAATTTGATGTTGAGCTTCCAGCCGTGGGCCGAATGAGTCGCGTGCTCATGATGATATAGCCAGCAATGTAACTGTGATTTGATGTCTTTTCGGAACAAGGAAGTGCAAGCATTGTCGGCCTGGCCGAGCGTCGGCGCTACCAGAAGTATGCGGGTTGCTTATCCTCAATGCCACGATCAGGAAGTGTTTCGAGTGAAATTTGAAAGAACTAGTGCGAGCGAGTGGGGGGCCTGTTATAGCGCAAGGAGCTTCAGGGGCGCTCGCACGTTCGTCAGCGCGATATCAAAAAAAAAAAAGAACGCCGACGCGTAGCCCTACGCCGCGCGCGTCGCAGCGAGCGCGCGCGCCGCCTGCCAGGATTTCCAGGACGAAAGTGCCGCCGGCCAGGGGAGCGGGTGTCTCTGATGCCAGGAGGGCGCGGGGGCGATCTGGTGCGCAGCACCTGCGGCAGCAGCATGCGCGCCGCTGCTGAATCGCGCCGGGGAACGGGCCCGGGCGCCGCGGTGGTCAATTACCTGCCTCGCTGGCCGAACGGCGCGGCGCAAGATCGCGGCTCCTTTACCGGACGCAAAACCGCGACGCCGGCCGGGCCCGCTCTGTTCGGTATTTCCAAGAGCAGCAGCCAACCTAGCGGGGGCGGAGCGAGTGGTGACAGAGCGCCGCGGAACAGGCTCGGCGCGGTCCGCCTAGCAATCTACGCGCGCAAACAAAGGAAGGGGGGCGGGGCCGACGGTGTCCGGGTCGGCCGCTGCCGGGATCCGCATGCCGCAGGTGGTGGGGTGGTGGGGTTGGCTGCCCTTGCCTGGTACGCGGGGGTGGCGCTGCTCGGCGCCGAGGCGCAGCCTAAATGTTTTTGCAAGAAGAAGCCGAAACGGAAAAGGAGCCGCTTCCCTTTGCGCGCCAGTCCGTCGCCATTCGCGCAGGGCGGTTGGTTTTGTGATGGATTCTCGATGGCGCGCGTGCTTTTTCGGCGGCCGCGCCAAAGCGGCAGCCTTCGGGGGAGACCTCGACGAAGATACGCACAGAGCAACTATGGACGAAGGGGCCGGCCCGCAGTGGCAGCAAGGCCGCCCAATCGTCTCCGTCGTTAACACGAAGGGCCCGACGGCAAGCAAGGCCGCCGGGCATTGTGAGGGCGGGGCGGAAGCGGCAAGTGGCTGCGCCTGCCATAAACTGTCGCCCTGCGCGGCACGCCCGCCGAGGATATTGAGAAGACGGCGCAAGCGCGGCGCGTGGGGCACAGGTGGAAGGCGGGCCGCAGGGCGGCGGCTACGACGGACATCGATCCTCGCCCCCCCCCGCGGCCTCGCCGGCGCAGCACGAGGGGGCGCCTTAGTGTCGCGCCAGGTTCGCTTTCGCCACCGGCCGGCGCCCTCTTTTCCCTTTCGCGGCCGCCCCGGGGGCGGTCAACTGGGGGGCGCGCGCCGCTGCTGCTGGGGCCACTGACTAACGAGCGCCCACGGCAAAAGTTCCAACTGGAGCGGCCGAGTGGGAAAAACCGCGAGGGCCTTTGCCAGCAGAATCTGAAGAGCGCCGCGGGCAAGGAGATTGATGCTGGGCAAGAGCTGCGATCTAGCGGGCAGCCCCAGAGACCAGCCGCCTGGGTTGTGCCAAGCTTCCACCGCTGCGGAGTTCTGGCTGGTGCGCATCGGGACCCCGACAGGGGGCGGCAAAGTGCGACCGGACGGCCTTGCGGGCCGGCAGCCCAAGCTTGTCGACCGGCGGCGGGCGTTGAGGGCCACAATTCAGCCACGAAAGTCGGGAAGCAGCGGGCGCCGATGATGCGAAGGCGACAGCTCTGCGACTCTTATACGGCGGGGAACCGCTTGGCGGCGCGCCGACCTGGGAGAAGGGCTTTGCGGCTGAGTCGTCCGAGGCGACGGCGTAGCCGACCGGCCAAATGGCGGCGAGCCGTCCTGCCGGCGATCCCGCTCGCGTGGCGAAGTGCGTCCCGCTATACGGGTGCGCCCCGGCGGACCGGGCAAGCGCGGCGAGGCGCTGCTGCGGCTGCGCCCCTCGGACGCCAGCAGCAGGCCCGCGGCGGGCGCCCCCTCATCAGTGCATGTCCTTCCGACGGGCGCCAGAGGTGCGGCCCCCGTCGCACAGGCTGCCGCAGCTGCCTGGCTTGAAGGGCCGAGCAATACTCCTTTGGCCTACTGATATGCGCCCTCTAGTGTCGTGCATGTATAAAACGGAGCTGCAATGCCTTAGAACCACCTGGCGTATTGTTTAAAACGGAGCTGCAACGCCTTAGAACCTGGCGCGTTGTTCTACAGACACTCGAGGTTCCGCTCATGCGTTTTCGGTCGTCTTACTTTGCCGTTGCGCGTAGTAGCACTTTGTCAACGATTTCTGCCACAACAAAAAGGCTTCGTGCGTAGCTTGGTCGTTTGAATCGAGAAAGACGACCGCTTGTCTTGCTGTAACGGATTCTGTCGCCACCATCGCTTTTCGTTAGAGCAAATGCCGGCCTCGTAGAGCCAGATTTGTCGTCGTCGTTTGCTTCGTGCAAAATGTCGCTGCAAGGACAAAATTCGAGCGCAGAGCAACTGGGTATAACAAACAAAGAACTCGTCGGTAAATTAGGGCATTGCAAAGCTGAAAATCTCTCTATCTCCACTGAAACTACGATGATCAAGCATTTGCTTTAGCGTCGGGCATTGGAAGAAAATCGCATCGCTTTCATGATCGGAGAGTGGTTGTATAGGGCAGAATCACCTGCACCTGGCCCTGAGTCAAATTTTAAATCCCCCCAGAACAAAATGCAAGGCGCGGCGCAGCGAGTTTCCTCCGTTTTCCTTGCCAGCCTGGTAATAGTTTTCTTCGCAACAGCAAAAATTTTCACCACCTGGACTCCCAATGTTGTCGAAGCGCGGCTGGTGCAGAAGGAAGAGCAGAGGAGTTTTGGCGCTGTTGTTGTGGACACGGACTCCTTTTCGCTCCAGGCGGACAGCAGTGGACTAGTAGCTGCTGAAGCAGGAGGTCGTGCAGGCACGGACCTCGAGCGCGATCCACCTCCTCGCGGACACTGGATGCATCAGCTACTGCAGCACGACGACAAAAGGCTGACCGGCCCCCTGTCGTTGTTGCAGGAGGACCAGAGTAGAACTGATGTTATTTCGGGAGGTGGCTCCTCTGTCATCCGTTTCCGTTCTGGAAAGGAAGAAGCAACGGATGCGCGCGTAAGTGGTAGAAGCAAGGACGTAAGCAGGACAACTTCACGTCTCCTGCAGCGGGAAGACAAAAATCAAAGCGGGATC
Source organism: Amoebophrya sp. A120 (assembly GCA_905178155.1). Lineage (NCBI taxonomy): Eukaryota > Dinophyceae > Syndiniales > Amoebophryaceae > Amoebophrya > Amoebophrya sp. A120. The sequence continues at coordinate 6,323,039 of CAJINV010000002.1, read as the reverse complement.
ATGAAAAAGGAGGAAGTCGCTGGGAGCCAGAAAATCGAAGATGGAAGTCGCGGTAGCAACGAAAACACCGAGCTCCAGAGCCACCAAATACTAGTGACGAGCAGTCAGGGGCAGATGTTGTCAAGTTTTTCACACCAGGCGAAAAACCTTCCAGACACCTGTCATGCGATTATGGAAAAAGACAAGGACAAGTGCGAGGCCGCTGGTACCGACTACCAGGCGTGCACGGGTCCGGAGCTGATGGCAGACTGTGAGTGGGGCAACGAGATGCCGGTATTGGATTTGTGATGCTGACAATGAAGAGGAAGTAGATCAATGCGCAATAAATCAAAAAGCTTGGAGCCGCGTCTCGGTTTCGCTCTCTCGGCGTTGCAAAAACCTTACCCAGAAAATCGTTGGTCGTTTTGGGCTGGCATGATAGATAAAGCATCAAAGGGAATGAATAAATCTATCAATTTGTCACAGGTTTGGGAGCATTGCAGGAACGCCTTTTCCGTTGCTCTCTCTGGTGGCCTCCACGAAGCGTGTCACAGTCACTGCAAGGAGTTTTTCCAGAAGTGCTACATCCGCGAGGAGGACGAAGTCGTGCACTTGGATCACTTTTACACCGCGTGGGTGACCCGGAACGACACGGATCCGCTCTTGCGCTGTCGCTCGTCCTCGTCGGACTGCGTGCGGGCACGCGAGCAGTGGGGCGACCACTGTCTGCAAAAGGATCCGGACTTCACCGGGTCGCCCGCCTTGGAGGAGCGTTCCCGCGATCTGATTGCGGCCACCGGGGTCTACTGCGGCCCGAGTCCCGAGTCTGAGAAATCCTCTTTCACGAACATTGTGGAAGAGGCGCACACCGCGAGCATGCAGTGTCAGGTGTTTTCGCTGTACGAGGAAAGCAACCAGATGACGTTGTGCGAACACCACTGCAAGCACGCGCTGACCAGCTGTGCGGGCATCGCGGATTCCTATGACGAGCTTCTCCCCGCCGTGCCCGACCGGTTCTGCAGCCAGGGCACGCAGGCGTGCTTCTGCAAGATGCGGGCCTGGAAGCACGCGGGCTGCGCCGCGGGGACGAGGATGCACGACGCCATGCTGATGAACGAGCAGGCGCTCCGAAACGGCAAGGACGAGCACGGCCAGGCATGCGCCGACGTTTTCAACCGGACCGCATCCTGTGCGGCGAGTGGAGGTAGTAGTAAAACTTCCAGCAGCGCCGCGGTGCAGGTACAACTTCAACTGGAGCCACAGAGGACGGCAGCAGCGCCTGTATCGGTACTGCTCAAGAACAGTGGAGATATAATTACAGGTGAACATCAGGAGCAGGGGATCGTTGGTCACAAAGATCTCGAAACCGATTCGGAAAGCAAGCAAATACACCTCACAGAAGCAGATACGGAAGCAAGAGCAGAATCAGCAGCAGATCATACGACGACGACGTCTACAAACGCGACCACCTCCACTGCGACGACAACCTTGCTCACCTGCCCGCCGGGCACGTATTTCAACGCAACCAAGGGGCCCCACGGCGGGTGCGACGTGTACGTTTGCAGTTGCGCGCACGGCACCCCTATGAACTGCAAATATGTCTGGGTCTGGAAGGTTGGAGCTTGTGCTTGTCATGCTGAGTCTGGATCATGCAAAAACTTGTGTTGCTTGATTACCAAAAGCTGTGTACGGTCAACCAAGTTGGGAGGGAGTTTCTCATGCAGGATAGACATGACAAAGACCTCCCAGAGTTTGTCATGCTAGGTCCCGCATTCCAGACCTCATGGGTCATGGAAAACCTGCATAACAAGTGTACACTCTTCCAGACCCAGACACTTTTGCATTTGATAACCCCGAACTCGGGGATCAAGTGCGTCGCGGCCAACACCGAGATGTGCATCGAGTGCGACCCTGAGTACGAACTCGTCGACGGGCGGTGCGAATTCGAGGACTTGTCGTCGTTTGCTGCTGGTGCAAGCGCGAGCAGTAGCAGTTCCAGTTTTATCGTTTCCTCCTCCCACAACAAGGCTCCCCCTGAAGAGGTCGCCTGCCCCGAGGGGCAGCACTCGCTCGGCGGGGGCGTCTGTGCGCTGAACGTGTGCGTGTGCGAGAACGGTTTCCCCATGATGGGCGCCGACTGCGCGGAGGATGCCCTGCACATCTGCTACAGCTGCGAACCCGGATACGAAAAGTCGGCGGAATTGCGCTGCGAGAAGCAGATTGGGAATAATTCGACAATTTCGACGGCGTCGGTGCTGCAGCTGTTGAGTCTGGTGAACAGTAGCAGTAAGGACGATGATGATATCAACGCTGGTACTCCGAGCGGCGTCACGGACTCGTCTGTCACGAATCAGAAAATGATAACCAGGCGGCGTGAAGATTTGAAAACAGCAACCGAGGCAGCTGTTGAAGCTGATGCAGAAGGAGCGGACTCTTCTAAGGCGGAGGTGGATGAGCCTACTACATCAACTACTACCACCACCACAACCACCACCACAGAGACTTGCCCGCCCGGCTACACGGCGGAGTTGAATGCCACGAGCGAAGAAAACGTGTGTCATCAGAACGTGTGCACCTGCGCGCACGGCATGGGGCAAATCGGTGCACAGTGCCTCAACAACGGCACCGAGGTGTGTGCGTATTGCAACGCCGATTACGAATTGGACGACGACACGGAAACCTGCGTCCCCAAGGAGCCGGCGGAGCCCAGCGAGGGCAGCAGCAGCGGTGGCACTAGCACTTCAACATCTACTTCAGCTCTTTCTTCAGCGAGCATTTCTTCAGCGAGCAGCGCTGCTGCTTCCGTCCTTGGGCAGCAGCTTACTGACGGAAATCAGGCGAACAAAGCGCAAAATGTGGAATCATCGTCGACCACAGCAGCCAGAGCGTCAAGCACCGACGTCTCTTGTCCGGCTGGGCAACACGCGGATCCTGGAAGCTCGGCCTGCGTCGCGAACGTCTGTTCGTGCGACTTCGGCACGCCGGCCACCGGTACCGCGTGCGTGGGCGACGGGCTGGAGGTCTGCACGCACTGCGATACGGGGTACCACTTTCACCAAAAAAAGCACGTAACCACGGTGGCGGTGCACGTGTGCCGGCTCAACGTCTGCACCTGTGAGAATGGCACGGGGGCCCTGGGCGAGGCCTGCGATATCCACCACGAGGAGATCTGTGCCACCTGCGGAAACGGATTCCTGATGACGGACGACCACTACTGCGAAATCGCCGATACGAGCGTCAACGCCTCCACTGCGGACGCCGCTCTTGTCCAAACAAGGTTGCGAGAGAAGGAAAAATGACGCTGGTGGAAGGTAGGTAATTTGGGACGAAGTAGAAGAAGATTTCGGTGTGATCGAGTAAATTACTGTAAAGTTCATTATTCAAAATTTGCACTGATGCGATACTATTACTATACGTCCTGTTTTATAATTGCACCTTTCGCAATAAACCTAGTTTCGTGGTAAAACAGACAAAATATCGTCTTTTGACCCCTTGTATGATTTGACCCAAGTTTGTTGTAGCAGCGTGCTTTGACACGATCCGTTCATCCCCGAGATGAGTGAGAAAAAATTCGCACGCGGAAAAACACCGTCTGAATGAAAATTGGAATGTAGTTTTGCCTGTTGTCGTCGGCAGTTCAGTGCCGCTGCGGCACTTCGTACAACCTGTAATCGTTGACTTACGGTCTCTACTAACTTCCTCTTCCTTTTGTTCCTTACGCTTGTTGGTTCTGCTCGTGCGCAGGTCTACAGATGTTGATTTTGCCTAAAGGACTGTCGGTTTAGCACTAAACGCGCTTTGTTTGTACTGCAACTCTCCTGAAAAAGATCGGTTTTGAACAACAGCTCTCTCCTTCGTCACAATTTCGTCCCCACACTGGGAATTTTCGTTTCATTTTCAATCGTGCAAAAATTCATCCTCCCGCCACCTGAAATCGCTGTGAAAATTATTCGTGTTGTCTTTCGCGTTCCGTACGTTTTCACTTACCGCGTTCGGTTTTTGCGACCTGCAAGAGTAATCGTGAATTGCGTTAACGTGATTGATCTACAACTTTCAGTTCCCTGGTAGTGCTCTTTTCTAGCCGCCCCTAGGTTCTTTTTCAAGTTCTGTTTTTAGCAAGTACCCCTTGAATTATCGCAATAGATGCAAAGAATCATCACAAAGCTTTACTGCTGAAGCACAGAATGCATGAGAAGCAGCTAGAAAAAATTCAATATTCCCTTCACTCAGAAAAGCATACAAACCGGCGCCGAAATCACATGGTGCTAATTCACCTCGGTCCCCACAAATAGAAATAACCTCGTTTCAGCATCAGAGACCGAAGGCGGTTCCTTATTGCCGGCCAACGAACGATTTTAAAGTAATTCTACCAGTAGGCTATGATTCCCTGGAACCCGCCCCGCGGCCCTGGGCAGAAGGGTTTCGACTACTTGGATCCGAGACACAAGGCGCCGCCGCTGAATAAGGACTTTTTGTGGGATCGGGAACTGCTCCTGCAGCAGATATCCCAGTTTCTGAAGCGCGGGGAGCACGGGAACGCCGAGTCGGCTTTTTTGAAGTTTTACCACCTGATCCAGGAGCGCCCCGCCGGGGACCTGTTTTCCGCGGAAGCGCAACTGCACCTGTCGCTGACCATGCGGGTGATCCACGAGAAATACGCGGGGAGCCCGAGTCGCACGAGAAACTTGTTAAAGGAGTGCTTCTTGGAGATCCTCGCGAGTGGAAGAGAGCAACACGAGTTACTGCAGCTGAGCGGGACATCTTCAAGCACTAGTGCAAATACTGCAACTACAGGTCCGGCGCTCTTCGGCGGGAAGCAGCCGCCCCTGCACGCTAGTATCAACAGCACGTCTACATTACCAGCCTCAGATATGGATGTGTCAGGATCGAAATCGACAAAGTCGAAAAATTTGCGATGCGTAAAATGTAGGGCACTGGAGGCCTGTATTGGGGAGCAGGCAAATGAGACCGATTGTAAGCGTGATTAGGGGTATGCAATATGCTGCCACAGTAGCATGACAGGAGCAGTCTTCTTTGCCCAAACAGCATGACAGACTGGATTTGGGTGCTCTCGAAATTTGTCATGCGCCGCTTACAATTTGAGGCTCCAACTGGTATCGACTTTATGCATCACAAATTTTTCGACTTTGTCAATTTCGGTTCTGACACTTCCATATCAGAGCGGTTCAATGACCGTGGGGGTACGCAGTTACACGACGGGGGTTTTCTGGACTCAGAAAAGCGGGAAAGAGTGATTTCGGTCGGGCCGGGCGGGGTGCCACAAGTGCAAAAGCGGGTCGGAATTATGCAGGACGCGAGTGGGGGTGACCACGGTGCTGGAGTACAACAACAGGTAGTCGGGAACAACAATGGATCGCCATCTTCAAGTACAACTATGCAGCAACAGAGTCCAGCAGGTACTGGAGGTGATATTAATCAACAGGGCCCGCAATCGCAATCCTCATCCGCCTTTGAGCAGAAATCCGGAAGCAAATCCTCGAGCCCGAACACGCCGCGAGGGGCGGGCTATGACAGTGCACAACTTCCCCTCCCCCTCATTTGTAATGCAAAATCCCAAATCCAGCTGCTGCCTTGTAGCACTGGTTGCATGACAAATCCCGGAAGCTCAAACAGCACTACACTCCAATGCAAATTTGTAATGCAAAGCCGGCACTGTTGCTGCTGCTTGTATTGCCGTTCATGCTATACAAATGAGGGGGAGGGGGAGTTGTGCACTGTCATACGGGCAAGTCGGTGAACATAAAGACGTCCCTTACTACCAGCAGCAGAAAGAACGCGCCGTCCAGCGGCATGCAGGAGCGGCTCAATCAGGTGAATCTAATCGTACCGCCGGCACCGCTGTTCGTGCACCCCTGCGTCGCTGACCGGGGACAGGCCAGCTCCGTCCCGCTCTTTCCGTACAAGATGTGACGAGTGGTTGGAGTTATTTTCTTGGCGAGGCCGCACTTCAAAAAGTTCCGATCTCGATTTTTTGATGGATGCCTGCCATTTGTTTCCTAGTTTCTGAATTTTTTTCATAGAAGCATATGTGATAGATTGTGTAAGTAGTTCGCTATCGCTACACAAACACACGAATTCTGCCCCTGCTCGCTGGAGTAGGACCCAAAGCTACTTTTTGTACTTACTGCCCGTAGGGCAGTTGTACTCCTGCCCATGAACAGAGCATGTTAATGTTCTATTTTCTTGTTGAACCACCCCACCAAGAATTTCCTCCCGAAATGAAAGCAAGGACATTTTTTTTCGCATTTCATTCCCCTTGTAAGTAAAAAAATTCTGAAGGTATTTATCGAGCATGATTCTTGTGACGCGTCGACAGTGCCCCAGGTTTTCTTCGTCGCATTTGTAGTCCGTTGTGAAAAAATTACCATTGTCGCATAGGCGCATTGCGCATTGGAATTGGTGGCTCAAGGCGCGGGTTTTGGGCAGCTTGGCAAGGTCGACGTAGGTGTTCTAATTTGTTTGTGGAGCAACAGAAGGTTTTCTAAAGATTTTCCTTTTTGCTCCGCATCCCCAACGGTTTTTTTTCCATTGGTGATCTCGTACAGTGTACATGACGACGATCCGATCTTCTCCTCCGGTCGTTTTTCGGGTTCTCCGCAGGCACAGCGAAACGCCAGAAATTTGCAGAGAGGAGTAAGGGAGGCAAACAAAAGTGGCAGCTTTTAGGAACAAAGCAGTGCCGTCGAAGATTTTTTTTTCTGTGTACAACGCATCTGAATCTACGCACTTATTTTCTCTATTTGCTACACTTACTTGATTTTGATATCAAGATCAAGAAATTCCAATTTCTGATTCTCCCCCAACAGGTTCCTTTGCGTTGCAAAAACGCAATTAGGTTGAAGGCATCCTTTTTTGGTCTCGTGGTTGCAGGAAAGGTAGGTGTGGACGTTGAAAATTGAAAACTGATATCCCTGCGTCGCTGTAATTGGAAGAAAAAAGAGCATAAGAGTGCACCATTGGCTCCATGGCAAATGCTCTTAATTATGCCCAGTATTTTTTTACTTCTACCGTGATCTTTACAAAATCACGTTACAACTTTTTCTATTTGACAAATCTTTGCGGGGAGCAATGTCGTGCCCGCTTGATATTGTCGGCTCCGGCATGATCAAGTTGCTGAACATTTTTCGTCGCTGCGGAAGCGTAGGTTTATTTCTTGTACTTCTGCCACGGGTCGCAAACGCAAACTAAAACTTTCCAACGTGCAGAATTGTTTAAAAAACAGATTGGTATGATGTAGCGATCTTTATTCTTTTGAGCGAAAATGAGGTCCTCTCAGAAGGCCTTCTTCCCCGCACCCACGGAAATTCGTCGTGGGTCGTGCGGTGAACAACTTGGATAGCACTAGCCTTGGCCCGAAGGCGGAAACGGAAACCGAAACAAAGACACCAAGGAGGGGACTCTTTCACCTGTATTGTCATCATACAGTGTAGTAGTTCCGGCGTAGTTGTTGTCTCGCCTCTTACGTCGAGCTTTTTCTTTTCTCAGAACTGAATTGACAAGGAACTCGCTTGGTTTGCATGCCCTTGCTAGACTTTGTGAATGATCTCGCAAGAAGAAAAGGGTTGTGATTGAATGTGGCACCAACGAAAACTACGAAATTGTACTTATCAGGTAAGGCCCCTGAGCAGTAGGACCATCCTGCCCAGAATGGTGACCATCGCCCAGTACACGCTGGCCGGCACCCTGGGGGTCGGCACTTTCGGGAAAGTCAAACTTGCGGAGCATGCGTTGACCGGGGAGAAGGTTGCGGTCAAGATTATCAACAAATTGAAGATGGAAAGCATGAACATGCATGAGAAAATCCGACGAGAAATCACAATACTGTATTCACAAAGTTTATAATTTTGGTTGCTTTTTCCTTCCTTTTTCCTTCACGCGTGGAATCAATTATTTCTCGTACTCATACAGAGCGAGTAGAATGAGGAAACCTGCAGCTCCTGTTGCAGAGCAGCGTTACAAGTAGTTGCAAATGATCATTGCACGTTCTTATCCAGGCAACTCTTGAAGCACCCGCACGTTATTCGGCTGTACGAATTACTGGACACGCCCTCCGATTTGTTTATGGTGATGGAGTACGCTGTGCAAAAGTAGTATCGCAGTCGTAGCAATCGCAATGCTGCAGTACTATGCTGCAGATCTGCGTTCTTATACCGGAAGCTGCAAGACATATTTCAACATTTTTCCATGTGCAAAAATAATTTGTCATGCAACTACTGCTACCGCGATACGTTTTCCATTCATACACAGTACGTCCCCGGCGGGGAGCTTTTTGACCACATCGTGCACAAACTGCGGCTCCGAGAGTCCGAGGGGCGCCGGTTCTTCCAGCAGATTATCTCTGGCATGGAATACTGCCACCAGAACAACTATCCTCGGAAAAAAGATTGCTTTCGACGTGACTTTTATTTGATGCGGACAACTATGCAAGGTGATGGCTGCGTCTGTCATAGTACGGGTAAAATGCATATTTGTAGGCGCGCCTAGTCAGGCGCTTTTGCACGTGGTACTTTCGGCACATGACATTTTTTTGCCGTCATGCAGTACAGATTTTTGATGGTGTTCCTCATCTACATCAAAAGTTACACTACATCCACACTTTTTTTCCCTGCATAACAATGTGGTGCACCGCGACTTGAAGCCGGAAAATTTGCTTTTGGACACCAACTATCAAGTGCAAATATGTCTGGGTCTGGAAGAGTGTGGACTTGTCATGCAGGTTTTCCATGACTCATGAGGTCTGGAATGCGGGACCTAGCATGACAGACTCTGTGAGGTCTCTGTCATGCCTATCCTGCGTGAGAAACTCCATCCCAACTTGGTCGAAAGTGGGCAGCTTCTAGCACTCATGCAACACAGATTTGTGCATGATTCAGATTTACCATGGCAGGTTGCAATCTTCCAGACCCAGACATGTTTGCAATCCATACCAATCTGCACGTGAAAATCGCGGATTTCGGCCTGTCGAACCGCATGAAGACCGGCGAGTTCCTGAAAACTTCTTGCGGGTCACCCAACTACGCCTCCCCGGAGGTGGTGTCTGGCAAGGCGTACGCGGGTCCCGAGGTGGATGTTTGGTCGTGCGGAGTGGTCTTGTACGCCCTGCTCTGTGGGTCGCTGCCCTTCGACGACGAGAACGTGCCGAACCTGTTCCGGAAAATTAAGCACGGTAACTTTACCCTTCCGGGCCACCTGACCAACGAAGCCAAGGACCTCATCGTGCAGATGCTCGTAGTGGACCCGACGAAAATACGGAAAGCGGAAAGCAATCTGTTCTTTCCATGAGAGATGAAGGCTCTTCTCGTTTAATTTTCGTCCGATGTGCTGTGGTAATGTTTTAGTAGGTCTGCTGTCGCTTTCGCACGCAAGGAATGTAGCCTTTGTGTTAGTTATGCGTGGAGGTCGTGAGAAATAATCTACTAGATGAGCAAGGAAGAAGATGACAACTGTGTCTTGAAGACAATTGACTTGCAATGGCTTATGCTGCATATGCCAGACTGCTCCGAATGAAGATCTGATGGGTAATGAGGACCATTGCTTTTCTTGGGATACGAACGGATCAACTTCCCGCAAATCAGAGGGCACAAGTGGTTCAAGGTAAGAAGGTGGAACGACGACAAAGAAATCGTAGAAGATGCTGACTAGACGCACTCTTTTCTTTATGCTGCAGTGATATTGATGGAATTTGGTATTTCTGAATCTAAGTCTTGTAGTCAAAACGCACGTGATGATCGATTGTTCTACCACGAAATTGAAAATGTAAACGCAATTCTATTCTTAGGTCAACCTCCCCGACTACCTCCGCGCTGGTCCGGTGTTGCTCCGGGGCGCCTCGAACGCGGTGCTAGACGACCAGATTAAGCGGGACATGGATGAGCTGGGGATCAGCATGGACCAGAAAATTCTGGTGGAAGACCTGAAGTCGGAGGAAAAAGTTGTGTATCATTTGCTTCTGAACCGACGAAGCCGGCGCTCGAGCTTCACGGATTTGCTGCCAATTTCGCACCGAAACGCAAGCAAGGCGCCCGTCTTCATGACGGAGCAGCAGTCTAGAGATCTGGTAAGTAAGTACGCTGTTTTGATCTTTTTCTGGCTGGACAAAATTTTTACACTATACCCGGTGAGAAAATACTAGTCGCACTACCAGTAGGTGTGATTTGTAGCATCGAGCTCGTATACTTGTCGCCAGGAATACTTCTTCTACCACCCAACGTTGATATGGGTGTAGATGTCGAATACCGTAACTACCTCCAGGCGAAGGCGTACGGGTTTGATCGGGTGCCGCCGGTGATTCCCGCGGCAACTGGGTCGGATTCCCGATTTCAGCGGGGGCAATCCGGACCGCACACGATCAATATTCCGCAGAACGTCGTGTCGCAGACTTGGGGGCCGAGCCGGTGGCGGCTGGGTTTCGAATTCACCTTGGAGTCGCTGATGCTGCTGCGGGAAGTGTTCTCGAGCATGTTCACGAACGAGTTTGAGTGGTGCTGCCTCGCACCGTGGCGCTTCCGCTGTCGAAAGAAAATTCCGATCGCGGAGAGCCGGGAACTACAAGCAGCGACGCAGCCAGGAGACGCCTCGGGAACGAACACGAACAACAGCGCCTTGAACAAATCTGGAACGGCGTCGCAACAGCGAGGACCGAAAGTGGCGTTCGACCCGCCGGACCGAACGGGGAATGCGAAACAGGCGTCGGCCGCGAAAGCGGGGGAGCCGCAGACGGGTGCGGCGGCAACCGCAGTGGTGAAACAACCGGACAATGCGGGCGCGGGCGGTGCTGCGTCACCTACAGCTGCTGCGCACCACCTGAAGGCCAACCCAGCAGTGCAGGTGCAAATTTACAAGATCAACACCGGCAGATACCTCCTGGACGCCGTTCTTCTGGTCGAACAGGGCTACGCGACCTTGCCAGGCACCCTGGCCGTGCTGCAGGTCATGCAGATTTTTCTGGCCAACACGAATTTGCAGCAAAATCTGATATCCGACCAGTCCTCCGACTCGAGCCGTCGGCGCGCCGCGGAACGCGAACGGCAGCGGGATGGTCGGGGTGGCCATGACCGCGACGGCCGGGGGCACCGTGATCACCGCCAACAACAGGGACAGGGTGTCGTTTTGCCCGAAATCCTATCGCAAGGGAAATATGAAACTTCCGCTCTTCAATCTCGAGAGAACAGTTGTTGTGTAATCGTCGGATTGATATATTACGCGGAGCCAGGGATTAAATCCACATCCACTATCATGATTCGTGTTGAAGGGAGGTGCAGCTCCGAGACTTCATTTTTCCTGATGTTTTCGAAAGGCGAAGATTTACGTATGGACTCAGCCGTGAGCTGCAGAAACGTAGTTTCTCGAGACTGCTGGGGTTGGGGTATTTCCTGATGATAAGTGCCTGCACGTGGGAGAGCGCCCTGAGAGTTGGCTGCAGGAGCATGGGCATCTACGTACCTTGTTGCAGAAGACCTCTTGGGGAAGGTTGAAATACCGTGAGAATTTATCGTTAAACTTTTTCAACTTGGAATTTAGATTTGGAGTAACAAAACAAATTGATATCACGTATCCTGAGTCATGTCAAAGACGAAGCCAAACGTCAAAACACGAAAGAAAAAGCGAAAATGTTACAGGCCAAAAATACCGAGCGAGCCACTTCTTTTCAATTTTCTTAGAGCATATAGATTACGAGTAAGCAAATAAAAATAGAATGTACCCAAGGCGCATTCATCGGAAAGCGAAAGACCCTAAATTCAGCCTCTTGCCCGGTAAAATCCGGGTTGCAAGCGAAGCAAGATATAAGAAGACGAGGTATGAGGTTCAGGTTGATGATCAAGGCAGCAATCTGCATGATTGTTTGCTGTGCCGCAACAAAAAGGAACTGCAGCCGGATTTTGGGCGGCGACTGGCGTCACCAAAAAGATAGCTGCAAGCTTGCTTTCCATTTTTCGGAACCGTATATTTAGCTTTTTCAATTTTTTGAGAAGTATTCCTGTTCGAAAATAGCACAGAAGCGTTTACGGTCTCCGTTGTTTTTGTGCAGTTTGATAAAACACCAAATGTGTCATCGTTTTCGTAGTGGAAAACGGAAGGGAACTGCACCAGAGCCGAAGCATTCTGAGTTCTTTTCCTCTTTTCCCACCTTTTCCGCTGTTCTTGATGGCATGATAGGTGCAACTGCGTACGGTGCTTATATATTGCGTTGGAGTATTTTCTCGCATTAATCAGGAGTTTTTTCATTGTGTCTTCAATTTTCCGAGAATACAGAACCCAAAAGTTAGCAAAAAACGAAAAACACAAACTATAGACTGCTCTGTTTTTTATCATTGTCGGCAGTATTCGCCGACGCATTTTTTTTCTCTTCATGTAGAATGCAAGAATGCTTCATCCCTTCAAGGCGACAAGGATGATGTGTTTGAGAAATAAATAATTGAAGAATAGCAAAGTTGACGCATTCAAAAGCTTTAGCAGCGATAGCAAAGATGAATGCTTTTGCTGGTAAAGACGTTCGGAGTACTTGAAGCAATTTTTTCACGACGTGTCTTCCGTCACAAAGCAAAAATAGGCAGCCATCGTCGAGTTTGTAAGACACTAGTGGTACAACCGTTGAGATAAGTGGCCATCTCGAGAAATATATAACCTGCGAAAGATGATCAGGTTCAGTTCGTTGGCGACGAGAGAGAAGGTGAGAAGAAGTTGTTCTTGAGAGCTTTTCGTGCTTGAGAGTAGACGAATATAGTCCAGACACACACCGGAAAGGTTAATGTATCATAGATGCGTCACTCTCACTTCCAGGACGCGGAGCTGCCAAATCGTCTAGACACTCCCCGCTTTCGTTTGGTTGTCGCTCTAAATCGTGCTAATTCTGAATGGTTCCACGGAAAGAAAGAAGATCATGCTGATCTTCGCTCGCACAGGTCGTATCGTTCGTATCGCGTGCAAATGTGCCCAGGGGGTAGGGTAGGCCCAAATCTTTTGGGCTGATAAAAATACAGCTTTTTTCGCATTTTTGGCATATTTGGTGCAAAAAAATTGCACAGCTTTGGGCCCCTTTGCGCAGACCGTATGCATTTATTGCGCCGCGGCTTCTGTGCCCTTTTTCTGTGCGCGCGCTATTCGTTTTTTTTTTTTGTGTTGCGCGATGAAGATGCTGCGGCACAGGCCGAAATCCCAATCGCGCCTCGCATTGTGGTCTTCGTGCCGGACTGTTCGTGCGCAGCTTTTCTCCCAGACGAGAAGCCGGGAAAGTTGTGGCGCAGTCTGGGGCCCAAGCGCCCCGCTTTGGCCAAGGGCTTGGGCAAGGAGTTGGCCCGATAGATGGCGGCCGCCCAAGATGATTTGCATGTCTGGGTCGGTGCAACAAGAACAACTTGAGGCCCGAACGGACCACAATTTTGAATCTTTGCAGCCTGCACGCAACAAACTGCTGCGTGCTGCCTGCAAAGATTCGCCACCGCAAACAAATTCGCCATCATACCGTGGCCTTTTCTGAGTGCGCAGCAGCGTGCGTATTCGTCCCGCCTTGCCAGCTGCTTCGCTCCTCGCCCGTTGCCTTGGGTCGTTTTCATCTCAGCACGGCACCAACAAGCACCTTCAACGAAAGAAGGTGTTTGGAAGTGCCTTCATTTTCACGGGAGAAAAACAATTTTTATCATGAAAAAACGCTACTTTGCGTGAAGGCTAGACCACAATTTGTGGTCGAGAAGCTGGTGGAGAAGCTGGCGTAGAAGCTAGTAGGGAAGCTTGTGAGAAAGCAACATTCCTACCAGCTTCTTTGCCCGCTCACTCAGCGCGTTGGCGACCGAGATGGAATCTTGGGCGCGGATCGATCTGCCGTGAGCGAGGAAGTGCGAGCCTCTGCAGCCCACACGCAACAGCCTCCTGCGTGCTGGCTGCGTATCTTCCCGCTCGTGGATATTTGGAGTCCATTTCCCGTTTGTGGATACTTCGCCTCCTCCGGTGTATTCTCCGCAAACCTTGGCCCAACCTTTAGTCGAGCCCCCGACAGCCCAGCCTCACTCCTGCCTGCGCTATCGCGCAGCCTCTTGCTCCTGCTCCGCCTCCGGCGCCGCGCCTGGCGGAACCTCGGGCCCCGCGCCTGGCGTGGCCCAGCCTCTGGCCGGCCCAGTCTATCTCTGGCCCTGCCCCGCCTGGCGTAGCCGGCTGGGCCTATCGTTATCTCTGCCCCACCCTCGGGCCCAGCCTCTGGCCCAAGAACGATCGAACCGCCGCCCCGGAGGTTCGGGCTTCTGAGCTGCAACACCTTCGGCGCCAGCTTTGGCACCAGCTTGCTTCGGCACCAGCTTCGGCACCAACTTCGCCACCAGCCTTAGCACAAGCTTTTTTGCAGCTTTTTGCTATTTTTCTTGGGTGCTACCCTACCCCCTGGGCACATTTGCATTTGATAGTTCGTTGTCTTTAACAAGAACTTTTTCCCCGGCTGCATTTCTTTGATTATTAATTACCCCATTAAAACTATGTCGTACAAAGTAGTTTTGCTTTCGCTCGTAACGCTGCCCCCTCGCGAGGAAGGTGAAGTTTTTACGTCGTCGAGTTCGACAGTAGAACTTACTACTTCAACTCCAGTAGCGCGAGAACAAGTCGCAAATCGTAAAAACCCAACATCATGTGAGTTGTAGAATCGACGAGAGCTAAGGCTGTAACATCGAAGGAAGCAGGAGCCCCATCCGGAGTCTCTGGTCCCCCGCCGGCGTCGACAACCCCAAGCACGATGCCGAAGGCCGCAGCGAACAAGGGGGTGTCGCCCCGCAGCATGGAAAAGCGGCGGAAACGCCAGCAAACCATGCTGGACGCACAGGGCACGGACGCGCTGATCGATCCTTCGGTGCTCTACGAGGAGTTTGCGGTTGCGGTAGCCCAGGGCCAGCTGGAAAATACTATGGGTCTGAAAATTTCATTTTCACACATGTGTAGAAGTACTGTACTCCTCCAAAGCCAAAGGCAAACGCAAAGCTAATTGCATTCTTCGGACAGACAGAAGAGCTGCATCTGCATGCGAATCGCGTTCAATATGGGGTATTGATTTAGTTGTATGGTTTGGAATAAATGAGCAAATGCGACAAGCGCGACAGCAGAAATAAATGCCAGGAATAGACCCTCCGCATGTGATGAAATTTTCATTTGCATAAGGAGGCCAAAGAAGCTCCTACCGAGGATCATGTGTGTGCCGAATCTCGTCGCGAGTATGGTCAAAGCGCAAATGATCATGAGAAGGTAGAAAAGTTTTGAGTGACCACTGGTTATTTTTCCTTCGTGCTGTTTCATCTAGGATGGGTCTGGGTGCGCGTTGCTCTCGTATGTACGCATGCACTTTCGTTGTGAAATTAGAAGCACAAAAAAATTTCCTCTCATCAGGGCGGTGTTTCTAAAGAATTTTGGGCATTTGAACCACCCAGCCCTCTTCCCTTGGCGGGAGCGAAGGAAGCGCACGTAGAGGCAAGGCCGCTAGGCACGATGGGCGTGCGGGGGCACTGAGCGCAGCCCCTGCCCGAGCCCCCACAAACAGGGCCGCCGGAGAGCGTGCGCAGGCCCTTAGCGGAGGCTCAGGAGGCTAGCCACAGGAAACAGCACGCAAAAAGCGCGCCGACGGCCGAAAGACTAGAAACACTGCCGACACCCAGCAAAGATAAAGCAGGGCAGGCAGGGCGGCAGGGCAGCCGCAGCGGGAAGGCAGGGGAGGTGCTGCGGGTGGTTCTTGCTAGAAACCAGACAGCCCAAAAAAAAAAAGCAAGCAGGCCAAAACGAAAGCCCACGGCAGGGGCCGAAGCAAAAAGCGTTGGCTGGGAACGAAAGGAGAAGCGGCCAGCAAACAGGCCTAGGGGGAGAGCCGTAAAGAGGCCGAAAACATGCTCGGCAATCCAAAGGAGACGGGGCAAAATCAGACCGCCCCGACGCGGCCGAAGAGCCCCCGCGGTCGGCAGTGAGCACGCGACGGAGTCCGGCTTTCCGAGCCACACTCACACAGCAGAGAAAGGCGCGAACTGACACCAGAGCCCTCGTAACAGAGGGAGAAGGGGAAGGGGCGCCAGAATGCAGAGCGACTTCAGCCTGGGGCAGCCAAACGCGAACCGCAAGGCATCTAAGCCAAGGCCAAGGGCCCAGACCACGGCAGGCAGGGCCGAAGGCCACCCGGGGGCCGGGCAGCGCGCGTCTCGGTCCCTCCGCGCGAGTTTCCCACTTTGGCGGGTTTTCTCACTAGTGTTTTCGCTTTCCCCAAAATCGGGCTTTTTGTCACTAGTGGCTCCACTAGTGGGCGCCTTCACTAGTGGCGCCTGTCACTAGTACCTCTCGCGCTTTTTTGTTACGCTAAAAACACTAGCAGGATTTCTACTAGTAGCCGTTTTTCTGCTAGCACGATTCTACTAGCAGGATTCCTACTAGTAGCTTGCACTCCCCCGCCCGCCAGAATTTTTTGAATAGTATTATAGATAATCGAAGATTCTTAGCAAAGCGATACACTTGTAAGCACATCCGAGAGAGAACGATGGGAAACCGATGAAAGAACTCTCGAAGAAGGGTAATAGCTTGCGTGAGTGAGTGAATGAATGAAGCACAATAAAAACATTTCTTCTCATCAGGGCGGTGTTTCTGAAGAATTTTGGGCATTTGAATCTGGAGGACCTGGAAACCCCGCCGAATTCCGAGTGGGGGCTGGCGTTGTACCTGGTCCGACGACAGCGGTCCGAGGGCACCGAGTTCATAGATTTCAACAAGGAGGCGATCTGCCTCGCCGGCATCGTCTGCGTGAAGGAGCGAAACTTGTCGCTGTCGCTGATGGACGACCTCGTCCCCTACTACGAGGAGAAGGCGATCGGCTCCCGCGGGTTGCAGATGCTGCAGGAGAAACAGGCCACCGTGATTGCCGAGGCCTACGACTTGGCGATGTACTACTTTCGCGACAAGGAAGCCTTTTACGACCGCTACTACTCCGATCCGGATCGGTATGGACGGGATGTTGAGCCGGCATTCAGATTGAATCGCGATGTATGTAGGTCGTTCCGTTGTTGCCTCCTGGAATGACAGACTTAGCAGGGTAAAAATGTCGGAATTAAGCATCACGCTTGCGCCACAAGTAGTAGATAGTCACTCTCAACACGACCTTTCTTTGGAACTCGTATGTAGTACACTAAAGAGTGGGTTGCGTTGTGGTGGTACTGTCGCAACTTGAATTTTCATTCACATCCTATCAAAAAGGCGGAACTTCTGCACCAGTTTCGGCTACAGGATTCAGAACAGTATGCAGGTTTTTTTCATCTCCACACACTGCGAGTGTACAAGCAGCGGGCCAACCCGAAACGCTCGACCAAGCAAGAACTTGCGAATGCGGATTCGGAGTTGCAGGCGGCGCGGCAGAGCTCGCGCCAGCAGCGAGAGAGAGTGGTGGCCAAGCAGGTAATAGAAGATGGCGGGGAACGTATTAATTGCAACTATTGTGTCTGGGTCCCTGGAAGATGAATACAGATGTTTTCTACGCTGTTTTTGTGCGCGATAGAGTCCTCTCTGGTATGCAAACTCGACGAGCATCACAGATTTTTAAGAGAAGTACAACAATAAGCATAGCAAACTAAAACCTAAACTAACAAAATTATATATAAAAATGCATGAGAAAGCACAGATTTTTAAGACGGTGTCTCAATGCCTTTCCCGCATGTGAGAGTGCTTAATGTGGTACCCCCATCTTGTAGTAATAAGGAGTGGAGGTCAACTACTGCTTTTACCGAATAAACCTGACAGATTTTTGCAAGATCGACACTGCGCTGCATAACAAGTTTGCAGCAGGCTTCCCGACTCAGACATAATTTTTGCAAGGCATAGAACAGGTCACACCTGTTGACGAGGACGAGCAGAAGCGGCAAATGGATGCGTTCGCGACGATCCATATCAAGTGTAAGTATGTCTAGGTGCAGTGCTGGAAGAGTGCGCTTGTTGTGATCAAGGGTCACTTAGCTCATCACAGCACAGAGGTGGGTCCAGGCATACTTACAATGCATAATCCACGGGAGCGAACAAATCGGCGGGAGCAGCAGCTCGTTCGTGCCGCCAGACGACGGCGCCGCCCACCCCGACGAAGATATGAATTGCAAATATGTCTGGGTCTGGAAGATTGCAAGATTTGTCATGCTTGTCTGGCATGACTGAAGATTTTGTGATGCGCGTCCAAGAAGAGACTCTTTTGCTTGTCATGCAAAGCGCAGTTTGTCATGCGGAAAGCGCAATAGGCAATACTAAGCAACGCAAATACTTATTTCTCATGCCTGGCTGTGCATTACAGAGAATTCACTATTGCCAGCTCAGCATTACAAGTTTCCAGAGCCAGACATATTTGCATTTGATAGAAGATTTGGTAAGACAACAGTCTGCCGGTACGTCGCAACAGGTGACCATCGCGGAGGCGCAGCCGGAGTTGTCGGTGGAGGGCGGGGAGTATCCTGTGCAAAAGTATCGTATTCGTAGTAATTGCATTCATGCATTACAAATTTCTTTGTCAAGGTGAATCAGCATTACAAATTCAATTTGTAATGCTGGGCTAATTTGTATTTGTAATGCAATTTATACTAGTACGATGCTTTTGCACTGGATAGGGAGGAGGCTGCGCAGCCGGGGAACCGCGCCGCGTCCTCCTCCCGATCGGAGGACGACGGCGCGACCACGGTGTACCCGCGATCGTCCACGTCTGCCGGGGGCCAAACGCAGGAGTACTTCCCCGAGAACGAGGAGAACAGCGCCAGCTCGCGGCCACCGCAGAACGCGTCCAACGACAAAGAGCCGGCCAAGGGGGACGAGGTTGGCCTCGCCGGCGCGGTTTTCCTTACATCAACCGGGGTAGACGAGGACGGTCACCAACAACTATCACCACCCGCGGGTTCCGACGAGGCAGCGCCGGCGGTGTCCGCGACGAGCGTCGAAGGCGGACTAGGATTGACAACGACCCCCGGAGAAGGCGCCGCCCCCGATGCCGCAAAAGCAGAACAAGCACCCGAGGCGGCCGCAGCGAGTACAGCGGGGGGAGGAGATGAGCCCGCTACCGGCTCCTCCGCACCACAGGCGCCCCTGGAAGCGGACCGCGCGGAGCCCGTGCTCGGGGAAGAGAATGATGGGGCGCACGGCAGTACAGGAGCCGGTGGGGCCACCGGATCCGGCTCAACCTCGTTCGTTCCGAATCCGGAAGACTCGGGGCCCATCCAAATGATGAATGTGGACGCGACCGAGGAAAACCCGCCCGTAATCGACTTGTCTTCGTTTCACGCGAAGCAGCTAGAACAGCAGCAACAGGGCGAGGACGGCGCGATCGCGTTGATACCGGCCGAGGCCGCTGAAGGGGGCACAGCGCCACAGCAATCGCGGGACGAAGACATCAAGCAGCGGCAATTAGCTGCGAGAAAGCTTTATCATGCGGAAAATGGTCTGACACTAACATTCAGATGTTTATTTGTCATGAAAGAACAGCCGCAGAGGCAGAATTACTCGGATGGGACGATTGAGAGACACACAGAGGGGAATGCACTGCATGGAGTGCTGTCCTGTTTAAAAATGTAATCGCTGGGCGTCATGATTCTTTTGGCCCCGTTGTTGTAGACAACAAGTCTGTGCATGTTACTACTGAGCAGGACCTTTTCCTCCCTCATACGCTCGCAGACTTGGGCCAACACGACCGGCAGTTTAAAGAAGACGCTTTGGCAGTGTCGGAACTAATGAAGTCATACGCTTATCCCTGGTAGTACAATGGAGTTCATCTTCTCTTGTCGCTACATGACTGCAGGATAAGAAACCTCTATTCATAGTACCTTGTTGTAGATGGCAGCAATATAATACTTTTGGGAAAATGATATACAGTCGGTCCTTTGTGCATAGCCGACAGCAAAAGAACTACTTGTTTGCAAGGGATACAGCAGAGGACTCCGACGAGGAGGCGGCGAGGCACGACCCGGGCCGACGAAGAGAGGCGTTTTTGAAGGGCGCCACGGACTTCGGTGGCAGCCCGAGAGCCATTCAACAGCCATTTTCGCCAGGGAGCACGAATTACGGTATTCTTGCAGCTTGGCAGAATGCACTTTTGATGTCCTCGTCGGGAAATCACGTTTTTTGCCACATGCTTGAGTCACTTACGTTGGTCTCAGGTATGATTGACATAGTCAAAGGTTCAATATTTCCCACTTTTCAACTGCAGGTGACGTGCGGCCTGAGCTCGGAGCCGCCGCCGTGTCCGGAGACACGCAGCTGCTGACTCTCGCGCTGCACATATCGGATAGACACAACGAACAATCTTCACTGTGCTAATTTGGCTGCAACTGCGCTAGTTGTCTGGATCGGAGAGTTCCTTGCTCCGCATGGCGAACAAGAAGCACTCTAATATAAGTACGTGCGTTCCTACAGATGCAGGTGAGGAAGAAATACGTAGTAGCTCCTGAAAGTAGTAGGTTCCTTGGCATATCATGATTCTTCTTACTTGCACACGAACTTCACGACTATCAAGAGTTTGGTGCAGTTGCATCCAAGTACTTACTTTGTTACACTTGGCATTCTGCAGTGAAGCGGTGTTTTATTTCCGTGCCATAGCGCAATGACACAGACCAGATCGTGGAACAGAGCAACGAATTTCCGACGGACCAGGATCTGCAGTCCGGCGACCTGCGGCACATCGAGACGCCGAACGAGCACCACAAGGCCTGGAAGACCAACGACCAGAACCCGTTCGTCGTGGGGATGGGGCACTACGTAACCGGGTACCCCGTGGAGGGCGAAAATAACTTTTACGACGGGCGGGACCTGTTCGAAAAGTACGAGCACCACCGCATTCGGCAGGTGATCGACTACGTGGCGCGGATCTATTTCAAGGACCCGGAACTGGAAAGGCAGTACAGCAACAGCAGCTACCACGAGTGCTTCGGACAGTTGGAAGCGCTGCTGACGGAGCAGATGGATGCTATTTACGCCGACTTGAGCAATCTTCTGAAGAAGAACAACGACACCATTCCGGACATTGTCAAGTGCGAGCAGCAGGTGTTTGCGAACTTCCGGATCAACCGCGTGTCGGACGAGCACTACGATGACCTGATCGAGAAGCTGCACCGGGCGCGATATAATTTGTTCAAGCGGAAGGAGTACGAAATCACCAACCAGTGGGAGAAGCCCTTTTCCGGGCCGGTGTCCAAGTACCGGCCGCAAAGCGTGAATTACGCCGAGGAGTTAGGGAACGACAACGAATTTGTGCTGGAATTCCGCCACGAAATGTCGAAACTGTACGCAAAGCACGTCAACGATTTCTCGAATTTGGCGAGAAAACGGCTCTCCGCCATCGACGACATCTTCCACGCCAAGGGCAAGGCGCCACAGGTACTTGTTTGGCTACGGGATGGGTTCTTGGTCAACATGTTACGTAGATTTTGAGGAATTCGAATTGTCGTCCTTTGGTGCTGAAATGAGCTTGACCTTGCTGGCATCAATCTTGAAGAGAGAGCTTTTTTGTGTGAAAAATTTATCAGGTGAAATCCGTCCTGAAGTCGTTCGACGACCGGCGCCTCCTGGAAATCGCTAACGGAAAAGAGGACTTGCGCAATTGGATGAGCATTCTGGGCGACGGGGACCCCGCGATCCTCGCGTTTGGCGGGGAGTTGCTGTCCCCGCGCACCTTTCAAGACTGGTTCTACCCCTGCGCGGAGAAGCACCGGGACGCGTTGTTGCAGCAGGAGGAGCGGCACCTGACCACGGGGGAAATCTTCGAGGCCGCGGAGCACCTGAACACGCTTTTGTCGGGCCTCGGGAAGCAGGCCCCGGCGCTGGAGAAGTGGGTGCACGAAACCCGGGCCCAGATCCCGGAGTTGCAGCACTTGGTGCCAAAACCCATCGTTTTGCCGGCCGCGGAGCTGACCGCGGCGGAAAAAACCGCGGGGATGCCCAACGGCTACCAGAATTTGGAACTCGCGGACGCGGGGCTCGAGGGCGAGGTGCGACGGGCACAGGACCCGTTCGGGGCCAGTGTCGGGGCGAAGGGCGTGGACCCCAGGAAATTCGCCGTGCAGGAGGAGAAAAAGCCGGACTACACACACACTCTGGCCCTGATGGACGACATGGCAGATGGGGTAAGAATCTTGTCGAACTTGACGATGTACATTTGGTAATGGTTGCTGGTTTTCTCGCTGCTAGTGATTTCTTTCGACCACTACACTTGCAAGGGTCGCAGCTGCACCTCCCGTGTATGCAGATTTTTCGTTTGTTCAAAAACAAATCGTTCTTTAATCACCCACCCCCACACACTCAAACACCAGTACTCCTTTCCTCCGATGCCGACCTCCAATTGGGCCTTCCTCCGCATCACCATGCCGACTTCAGATCTCACGGCCATCAAACTGGGTCCGGCGAACGTGTTGAAGCGAAGGTTCCAGCGGGTGTTCAACCAGATCTGCAGTGACTTTGTGCAGCTCCACGAAGTGGTGTGCATGGGGTTCGCGATTGAGCCGTTGTCGGTGATATTGAAGGTAACAGAACGGGTAAAGGAGCAGGTCTGGGACCAGATCCAAAACGATGTGTACGAGCAGCACAGCAATTTGATGGCCAGCCCGGTAAATTTGTTCCTCGTCAACGCCCGCGTGTCGGCCACGACGGAGGATAAGATTATCTATTTGGACGACGGGAGCGGGGAGAAAAAGGTACGGATTTGAAGAAATGTAGCTGTCCAGCTTTCGAGCAATTTAGGAGCGTGCTATCGTCGTGTATTAAAGAATTCTGTGCTGACTGTGAGAAATACATAATTTATTAGCCAATAGGCATGCAGCCAAGACCAAAACAATGTCAGAAAATTCACAACAAACGCATTGCTGTAGATCATGGAGCAATTTTCCGGAAACGAGATGAGTAGCGAGCCGCAGGACACAAATCTCGCCCACGACCTTTCTAAGGATCAGCTAGAGCAAGTACAAATCGACCAAATCACCGATGAGAGACCCCCAACCGACGGCACGGCGGAGCGCAGCATCGTGCCAAGAGGCCCCGGAGTGGATGCGGAAACGCAGACCGAGCCGGTATGTGTTGCTTTTGCGTTCATTTGCGAAAGAACGAAATTTTGGTTGTCAGTCAAAGACGTATCTAATCTTTTTGTCTTAGAATAATTTCGATTTCCCCTACCTCGTCGCCAGAGACGATGTACTGTATGCAATTGCGGACGATCTTCACGACACAACAGGTCCGCGTGTTCATGGTGGGCGATCCGCGGCTCGCCGAAATCGAGCGTATGGAGCGGTTGGAAAAGAATGTTGCGGACAGCAAAAACCAGTCTCCCGAGAAGCTGAAGCAGATGCAGAGTCCCTCGAAGGCCGGCCAGGAGAAGGAGGGCTTTCGGACCGCCACCGGGCTTCTGATGCCGGATACGAACGCGCAGCTGGAGAAGATCGACAAGGACTTGCACGAACGGGCGCGGTTGAAGCTCCCCTTTGACGTGCAGGACCTCCTGGACACGATGCGGAAGCGCGACCCGGCGCCGGTAAAGGTGGAAACGATCGATTTGCCGACCAAGGACCAGTTGCGAAACGGCGAAACGTACTACGCGCTGAACCAGAAGATCGAGGAGAGGGACCCGGGCACGCGGACGCGGTACCAGAAACCCGCCACCTACTCGCTGTACAACCAAAATGCGCCCTTCGAAAAACAGTTGGTGAAAAAGGCCAGCGCGACGCTCGGCGGCAAGTTCATGTGCACCTACTCCCCGTCCAAAAAGCCCACGGCCGTGACGGTCCGGGCGGAAATGGAGAAAGAAGGCATGTTGCACACCACCTCCAGCTCCTTGCAGGGTGCCGGGGCCTCCATCGTGGGCGGCGGGGCGGGGGCCGCAAGCGGGGGGATGCCAGGCGGCATCGGCGGGTCGCCGAGGAGGAGGTAGAAAAGGTTGTTTTTGGAGAATAAGGCCGCAAGAAGGTGGAGGAGTTCTTCTGCGTTCGTGGTCACAATTATGGATTCCGTTTTAATAATGTAGCCTGTTGTAGGTAGCTCCAAATATTAAATGTCTTGCAGGACTACATTCTGCCACCCAAAAAGAAATGTCAAATCACCCACAGATCTTCTTTTTCGAGTTATTCGCAATGAACAATAGTAGAATAGGTTTCACTTGTTTGCAACAACAGCAGGAGGATGTTGAAGTACATTATTTCTAAAAACGAGACACGCTAGCGCTTATTTATTTGCTTCAGCGAAGATGCCGGCCCCGGCGCGAATCGCGATTGTATGATCATGAAATTCTAACTCGTCGTCGTCGTTGAAGCGAGCTGTGCTGCGATAGCGTGATCGAATTGTCATCGTCGTGACAGCTGCAGCTGCTAGATGATTGGAACAAGAAGAGACTCATTTCTTTGTGCAAAAACACCTCAAAAAGTATAGCACCTCCGGAAAATGTATAGAAAGATCACAGACCAAGGCGTGAATGCGTTTCATGAAAAAAGGACTTTTGTCTACAAAGTGCCACACTCATATTTTGTTCGGTTGAACGAGTTTTTATTTTTTTTCGACTCTCAAAAGTGCTGCTGCCGCCTAGTCCGTTTCCCCCTCACTGAAGTCGTTCTTGCGTACAAATCTGTCGGTTTTTTGTGTTTCTCTTTCTATTCTCTTGAGTTTTTCAACGAGGCAGTCACACGAGAGATTTTGTTGCGCAAATGGTCGCGTCTAGGCCGAGCGATCGACCAAAATTTAGAAATGGGTGGGAGAGTCGTGTCTTTCATGTTCTCAAAAAGGCAGCACGTCAGTTGATGATTTTGCGTGTAGCTGGACCTGCAGAAAATAGGTGCGTGAGCGTATTCCCACCCACTGCCGACGTTGACAACCTTTCCTGACGAGTTTCAGTTCGTTAGACACTTAGACTCAAACAATAAGCTTCTGCTGATTCTACTGTGCGAGAAGGTCGATAATAAGGAAGAGTGTCTCTACTAGTTCGCCCTCGCCGCTGTACCCCCTGAAACTGGAACTGGTGCAGTTTGTTTCAAAAATTCGCTTAGCCTGCGTGACTGCGGTTCCCATCGCGAAGTCAAGAAGTGTAACGGGAGCCGCGCTAAGGAAGTCTTCCGCACATCGGCACAGTCGCAGGAGTAGCTGCAAAAATTTTGGTGACCGAAATGTCGGGAAGAACAGGGACGGAGCTGTACCGATGTTTAGCTGCAGTGTGTAGCGTGAGTGCCACAACTTGTAGCTGGTTTGCATTGAGTTTTTTGATGACACATGCAGAGAAAATCAAAATGAGAATCAGACTTGGCAACGTACAATAAAACAGTTCACCCCAACACTCTAGGTCCAGCAGCGAGGCAGACGAAGATGAATGCGAGTCCGAGTCCGTGGAGCAGTTGGAGATGCCTGAGGCCTTGCGGCAAGTTCCAGAGAAAGCAGTGCTCGTCACGGAGAGCAATTTCGCATACGTGCAGCAGTTGATGCGACGGGAGGATGGGTTTGATTTTCAAGCGCTGTACGACATGTCCGAGAAGCAGTTACCGCTGTTCAACGCGAAGACATTTGTGAGCGCCTTGAAGGCCGAGCGAATTCCGGCAGTGGCAAGTGCGTCTTCTGAGAAGGCTTCTTCGAGCAAGAAGCTTTCTGTGCAGGCTTGTGCGACCGGGACCGGTTTGAAATTAGGAGATGCGATGGAGATAGAACAAGACAATATTTGCCGAAAAAATGATCTCCAAATGCCTTTGAACACAGCAACAGGAACTTCCTCTACTTCTAGGAACAGGAGGCACGGAGGTACATCTGGAGACGAGGAGGACAAAGTGCAGCAGGTTACCACCACAGACGACAACAAGAAGGCTGAATCAAAAGAGTCCAATACCGACGACGGATTGTCTGCCGCGGAAAGAGCTACGCTTGAGCACCTGCTCAGTCCGGTCATTTATTGCACTTGCGCGGATGATGTTTTGGTTCGTTTTCACGAGTTGCACGAATTGAGGGAAGAAGTCAACAGATGGGAGAAGGAGCTGCAGGAGACGGAAGATGAATCCATGTCTTTTAACCTAGAAATGGTAGAGCCCATCAGCAGAACACTCCAGTTTTTCAGGCGTGACCGATTGCAGCACAAGTATTCGGGAGGAATTTTTGAATATACCGGCGCGATCCAGCGGTTGGCGCAAGAGGTTGAGTATTTGACAAAGCACGTAGAGGATGCCTACCGGCGATACCTGCTACGATCCTTCCCTGCAAGGAAGCAGCAAGCTCCCTTCGTGCAAGCCGAGGTAGTGACGATGAACGGCGACCGTGTCTGGCAGTTGAAGGAAGGGGCGTGCTTAGACTTCTGCGCCAGTCTGGACGTGAACAGGTTGAAGAATCAGGTCGGCGAAGATTTTGCGCAAGTTCTGCTGGAAAAATCGTCCAGAGAAGAGCTTAGCGAGAGGCCGTACGATTGTGTCGCGTTCAACCTGCACGTGCATCTCCAGCATTGGACCAGACGTTTTACAGAGGCGAGACTGCGATCGATTTTCCTCAAGATGTGTGGTAATTTTGTCGACAAATTTGGCGATACCCTTTCGCTCGCTGCTGTTTTGATAGACAGCGAACGGGACCGGTGCGGCTCCTGCGTGGACATTCCCGGCGAGGCCATTCGGGCTTTCTTTTCCGGAATTTTGGACGACGTAGACGTGAAATTTCCGGCGGCAGGGGGCGCCCAGTTGAGCGAGTTTCTCAGTCCAACAGAGGAATTATCATACGGCAGCTTGCCTCAGGACGCGTGTGCACAGGACATCGGCGAGCGCGGGGGTGGCACAGTGGCGGCGGCTTTGCTGACCTCCGGGTTGCTTCGGCTGTGGCTGGTCGATCTGGACACATTGCGCAGCGCCTGGGTTCCGCGCATGCTGGCGCGCACTGAGGACATTGAGGAAAAAGATGCGCGGGACCTCGATCGTCGATGTGCGAGCGCGTCAGAGCGACAACTTGCACGACTGCACGGAGAAAAGATAAAAACGCTGGACCCAGAGGCTCCTGAGTGGCGAACCGGGAAACTGCCACCCCTTCGTACTGGAGACATCTTTGAGGTGGGCGGGATCCGTGGAGCTTTTGGTTGGCGGGTGATCCCTTGGGGCGAGAATAATAGGGCGATTTTGCTGAATTTGTCGTGGAACCTGAAGGCCGGATCCTTGCTGGTCGAAGGTGGCCGCTGCGTCCCTCCAAGTCAACATCCAGCATTGCGGATCTACGCATGCGTGGTGTTGCCAAACAATGGTAATTTCGGCGCGAGCACGAGTTCTTCCAGTACTGGCAGGAAAGGCGTGGCTCAGGCCCGAAGGGACTCCATCGTCGGATACCTTCTCCTTCCTGCAGCAGCAATCCAGCGACACCCTGATGCGGAGCTGACTCTGGAAGAGTACAAGTCCTTCTTTTTCGACGAAGACGGTGGAATGGACGTCTACGATTTAGGGCACAAAGGCGTTGTCACCTTTGCCCCGGACGATAGTCCGCTCGGAATGTGGATTGATCCTGCTGAGAAGATGTCTGGTTTAGATCTTTTAGCCCTACGCGAAAGTCGTGTAATGTGGACTGACGGCGTTCAGAAGTCCAGCATTGCGATGAGCAGTCGTCACACCAAGTGGTATTCTCGATGTTTCTCAGTTCTTGTGTAAGATCCATATTTTCTATCTTCAATCGTCCTGGCCTGGAATGATGAGTGCACTTTTCGATTGCGAAAAATCATGGAATTATATCTTCTAACACAGGCTCTCGGAGATGATAGATCAGCGAGAGGCGTTTGCGATGAAGAGTATCAGCTGGCTAAACAGCACGTACCCAGAGCTGAATCGTGACTTTGGCCTTCTCCGCCAACTGACACGGGGTTGCGAGTACTCACTACTTTCATGTGCCAAAAAGGCCATCGGTGACTTGTTACAAAAGAGCTACGTTCGATACACTGCCCGAAAAGCCAAAAAAGCCGGGCGTTCACCTATGTTCAACCGTCGACCAACTTTGCTCACGGGAGAAGGGACAGAGTCCGGCACAGATAGTGAGGAAAGCGAGGTGGGCTTTGACGAGGACCAGGCCGAGGCGGCGGACGAAGTGGAGGAAGTGGGGCCCACCACCGGGAAAGAAGATGAGGAGGAACAATCGGCGGGAGCTGCTAATGGTCGAGAAGAGGACGCTGACTCGGACAAAAATCCATGGGGCGAGCACCAAGGACGGTGGAATCCAAGGACGGTGGACATCATCAGCCGCGTCTCGCAAAAATGGCGCTTTTGTCCAGTAGAGTTGATTCCCGGCCTGGAGACCGATTTGACAACTTACACGAACGTTATGGAGTACGTGGAAAAGATGAAGGAGAAGAAACGAGAAAGTTCGCCGGCCGTCTCGCACTGTGAAGGTATGGACGCTCGGGAAAGAGATGCAGAGCGGTCGGAGAAAATCCACGTACAGTTTTCTCTTGTCATCGCTGCGGAAGACGAAAAGGACGTGCCGAAGTATCCGGCTGCGGAGTTTTGCCTCGGCGGTATGCCGGATTATCCTTCTTCCCTACAAAGAGGTCGCCTCTCGTATCCGAATTTCCTCAACGATGACGATCTTAACGAGATCGAATTTGGATGAATTGTATTATGTTCATTTTTGAACAAGACTGATTCTCAGTCTGACTGAGACTGACACTGTCATCGTTTTTTTTTCCTGTGTCATTGATTGACTCAGGCACTGAGGAGGATAAAGTAATGATGCGCGTCATTTAGAATGAATGATTTTCGATGTCATGGAGAAGGTGTACAGAGCGTGGTGGCATTATGCGGATGTCAATGCTTTTGCTTGTGTTGTTTCTCACTTACTAGAGTTTCTCATCCATATGACCGAGATGGAGATGGTCCCATTGGGATACTGGATAGATGTCGCTTTCGAGTTCCGTTTAAACTACAGAAACTCGCTTGTTGCGAAATAGTCGTTGCAAGTACCGCAAAGGGCGCTCGCACTTCTGGTAAAATCGCAGAAAGTGGTAGCGGGTGCAAAGAACAGATATTGTGAGTCTGAGAATTTTGGGACAAATATCGCTGGTGTAACAGCTGTTTAGGTTTTACTTTCATGGTCGACGGACCTTCAGCTTCAGCGGTGTCTCGACCGACGCGTTTCACTTTTTTCCATATTGTGTTTCTCAGACTCATCCTCTTTACATACAACTCTGCCTCAAAGAAGTTCGAGGGGAATAAAACGCGAGTACCTCATTTCATTTCATTTCCGTTCATTTCATTTCATTTCATTTCATTTCATTTCATTTCATTTCATTTCATGACCGATCCTGAGGCTGCTGTTGGCGCCAGTTTCGTGGCTGCGTTGCGAGGAAAATAGAAGACGCCCGTGCGCGCGCCAGCAGCGTTTTTCGATTTCCGTATGAGTTGTAAGTGTCGCGTCCTACCTAGAAAGCAAGCATGTGCAAGCGGTCCTAGCTGTTGTTTTCTGAAGCAGAAGGTTGCAAAGGCCACACCAAGTACAACTCGTAGAACGCTGAAAGTCATCATGAGTGCGGCCGTTGACGTCGGCAGTTGCGGTGCCGCGATTCCTGCGGCGCAGGAAAGTTTTCTGCGCCGCCTGCCGCCGAACATGGGAACGGACGGTGGCGTGATCATAACGAAGGACAATTTCGACGAGCTTACGAAGCTTGTAAAGGAAGGCAAGTTGGAAAGTTTCGAGCAGCTGCTGGGGAAAACCGAAACCGCATTACCAAGTTTCGACGTGCGGGACTTCGGACTCGAAGTCGGCTTCTTCAAGGAGGGCGAGGATCCGGATCCAAGCGACGACGGGGAACAAGACAGCGCGGACAGTTCGAGTGCAGTAGAGAGACGTACGAGCCAGAGTGACGACGTCGAGGAAGAAGCTGCCGCGAAGCGGAGAAAAATCGCAGTTTCAGCTTCGACGGCAATGCGGCCCAAGAACGCGATAGGAGATGCCTCGGAAGTCAACAACACTGACGTCGATATGAAAGACGCAACTACAGCTGCTGGGACGACTACAGCAGAGCCATGTGATGTCGAAAAAGGTTGTAAATCAAGTCTTGCGGCACAGGCTGCACCTGCTCATTCCCCGAAGTTTTTCCCGCTCCGGAACAGCCAGTTCGTCTTCGACTGCGAGTTTGTACAGCGAGTGCAAAAATTCGTTCTGGAGTACGAAAAGGGGCACGGGGACATGCAGAAGCAGCTGGCAGCAGTTGCTAAGCAGAAGACGTCAGGGCAGAACGCTTCTTCCCTGCTTCCGTGCGCACAGGAGGGTACGGTCGACTTCCAAGAGATGTCTCGGCTGAACGAGCGGGCGTACGCGGGCGTGGATGTTCTGGAGGCAATGGACTTCACTGGGGAGGCATACTACCACTTGACCGAGGCGCACAAGCGGCGCTTTGCGGCGGTGAAAGCTTACGGGGAAGTGATCAACCGTTTGAATAGCTACATCGGTCACGCGACAGACAGTCTTCGTGCCCGTTTGACGCGGGTTCACGATCTGCATGTCCAGGAAGCGTCGCAGCGCTTCTTGCCCGTGCTGACCGTTGAAGTTTCCATGCTGGGTGGGGACGTAATCATGTGTACAGAGCAATCCGTTCCGGCGACGTCGGCGAAATTCATCGAGAGTGCACGGAATGTCGTCCCAAAAGGACCCCTCGCACACACGTGGGATAAGCTGGAACCCAAGAAACTGCCGCTACATGAGTACAATACCTCCTACCCCAACCGACCGGACTTGAAAAGCAAAAACAGAACGACGCTGGACGTGGATTTGCAGCGCGTGCTACGATTGGACGTCGAAAAGAAGCTAGCCGCTCTGTACGAGAAGCTCCTGTACGGTGATCCTGCCAGCGTGGCCGTGGGGTCGTCGTGTTTGACCGTCAAAACTGGAACCAGTTCAGCAGCATCGGGAGGCACCTCGTCATCGAGTTTGTCTCAGCCATCCGGTGTGACCGCAGCTGCAGCTGGACGACAGCGCAACTTTTGCGACGTTTTGCCGGTGCCGGAAGCGTCCCAGAAGCGAGGCAGCGATCCTGATTTGGATCTTTTGTGGGACGTTCCATACGAGCTAATCGCCATCTTCGTGAACAATGTCGTCGGGGATGTGACGCAGTTTGAGGAAAAAACCTCTTTGATTGGAGGTGACGGGTTGCTCGACGAGCTGCAGCTGCTGAAGGAAGCAGGAGCCGATAATATGAGCAAAGTGCGTGACGAGCTGGAAGCGGCAAAAAAGTCTCGTTCAGAACGGCGCCTGAAAGACGCTGCGCAGCGGGCGGGCGGGTTCGCGGTGGGCAGTCTGCTGACGACCGCGCTGATGCATCTCTGGCTGCTGGACAAGGAATATGTGCGACGCATGACAAGAATCGTGACGATTCCGACGCCTGAGGAAGTGGCCGCGCAGAAAAAGAAGAAGAAGGAGGAAGAGGCAGCGCAAGCAGCCGCACGCGCCAAGTTGCAGGGCCAGCGGGCGGGCCGGCGCCGCAGGGGTCTTCTCCAGAGAAATGCTCTGTTAACCGACTCAGACGACGAGATTATTGACCCAGACGATATCGATATAGTCGCCGTAGTCGAAGCGGCTGCCGCCACTGATGCGGAAGCCGTTGCGGTACAACAAGATGAGGCTGCGGCTGCGGCCGAAGAGCCCCCAACCCGTGCTGACGAAGCCGGCACAGGGGAGAACGGTACTGCGGAACAAGCCAATAGTGCTGGAGAAGCTGTGGCAGCAGATGATGGCGAAGCCGAAGAACAAGCGGCAGAAGAGCAACTGGAAGTGGCGGAAACAAGCGCGCAAAAATCAAAGATAAACCTCACCACGAAGCATGTGATGGTTTCCGATGACGAAGATCTAAAGAGTGTGAAAGAGATGAAGACGGGCGATCTCTTATGCTGATGAAGGTTTTGAGTACCTCTTCGCGATGGCAATGCCGATTTCGACAAGGTCTCGCAGTTTGATAGATTTCTAGTTGCTCTTTGCCTAAGCGAAGTTCTCTTTTTGCACAGGCACCTCATATGAATATGTGTGTCATAAACTTTTGCACGATCGTTCGATTTCATCGGCCGTCTGTAGTACCGTTGTAAAGACACAGAAACGAAATAAGCATCTGTCGCCGACCTTTTCGTCGCATATGCTTTCCAAGTCGGCTGCTGCGCCGGCGCGCTGGGATGGCGCTGCCTACCGTATGGTAAAGAAGATCGAGTGCTCTTACTGCACCTGACGGACGATTGCTTTGCCCCTGGCTCGCTCAAAGTGATTGGAGCTCCTTCGGTGAAGATTAGCGTGGAGTGCGACGCTGGTTTGAGTCTCTACAAGGACCAACGTTCCGAGGAAATGAAGGCACGGAAGCGGCGAGACGAGGTGTCACGGCAGCATCCTTGGCGCCTTTACGTGTGTGTCAGGATGTTGGGGAGCAGTGACGGAGTGTCTGGACCAGGTGCAAGCAGCGGTGGATGCGTCTACGACCAGTGCATCGTCGGATACGCGATTCTTCCGACGAGAAACGTCACGCGTGTGCGCGCGGACGTCGAGCGACAAGACTACCGCCGGAACTACGACTCGGAGGAGCGCTACGGCTTCGGCTACGGCGAGTCGCGCTGGTCCCCTGACGGGGAGATATCTAGTCTCACTCCCGGACGGGTTGGAGTTCCGCAGTTTGGCTTCCACAGCAGTGTTGGCATGTTCATTGAGCGGAAAGACTTTTCGGTGTCTGGTCTGAATTTGATGGTGTCGCGCGAGAAGAAACTGCGAGAGGCCATCCTCACCGAGGCGTTGTCGAATCTGAGCGTCATTGAAGACCCTCAATCAATCACTACTACACTGAGGTACTTATGTTTTCAGTTGTGTGTTGTTGCTGCTCTGTGCACTGGCTGTGTTTCAACTTCTGTGAATAGCCTTATTGAGATAGAAGATGCAGCACAGTTGAATAATGAAAAATTTTTCGCCGCGCAGGTTTGCCGAATTGTTGGAGCGGCGAGAAGAATTGGCGATAAAGAAGATCGACTGGTTTCGTGCGACATTTCCTGTCATCTTCTACAAGGAGTGCGAAAGCCAGTGGACTCTGCTGCGCACCTTGCTTCAGGGCTGCGACTACGGGCTGCACATCCTAGGGCTGCAGACTGTCGTGCGCCAGCTTGGCGACTCGTTTGTTGAGGGCGCGCCCTTGACGATGACGGATGACGACGTAAGGAACCGGTTTGCTGGTAAAGCAACTGTGACTACGCAGAGACCTCCCCTCAAAGGAGGAACGGGATCGGTTGCAGAGGGCAGAGCGAAAGGTGACGGGAAGAAATCAGCGGAAAAGAAGCCTCTGGCGGCGTTCGCGGATACCGTGTCGGGGTTGGTGAGAATGAATTTGTGGCGTTCGACGCAGCAAGCGAAAGCAGGCCAGGCCGACGCCGGGCCGGCTTTCGAGTTGCCGTACACGGCTCGGAAGCGCATCCTGCGAAAGCCATCGTACTTGTGGCGATTCGGACCTTGGGAGCCTCTCTCAGGCGTGGATCCGGATTTGCGCCAGTACGACAACTTCTTCCAGTACGCCTACTGTCTGGAGAAAGCCAAACTGGACGACTCGAAATCGGAGGAGGAAGAATTTAGTGGCTTCAGTGACCAAGACAGCCAAAACGCAAGCACTAGTCAGGAAAACCGCATCCTGCAGTTGCAACAGCCAGACAGCGCGTCCTCCGAAAAGAAGCGGCCCTACTGCAAGTTGCACTTTTCCCTCGCAATAGCAGACAGAGAGAACGCTGACTATGACTACCATTTTCAGGAGAATCAATTTCGCAAGAACGAAGAGTACAATGACCGCTACAGAAACGATTTTTACTACTAGCGGATGAACACCGCCTTTCTTTGCGACAGCTGAGCACGAAGGTCGTACAGGCCTAGAGAAAAGGAGTCCATCTGTTGACAATACTAGTTGTAGTTCGAGAAAGAGCCGCCCTGCTACTTGTCCGCTCAACGAGCAGTCGAAGCAACACTTGCTACTGTGTACCGCAAGACAGCTCGTTTTGCATTTTCTCGAAATTACTGAAAGGGCCTGGCCGGCGCTCTTACTTGGACTTGGTTCTGCTTCTTCACACGCCCACTGCGGATACACTGATTTTTATGCTGTAGTCGAGTAAGTACTAGAAGACAAGCGTAAATGCAAAACCGGGGGCAGCGCGTGTGTGCGGAAATTCGTGAAAATTGACCTTTCGTCCTTCTCTTAAAGTGATTGAGGGCGTAAACGGGTATGTTGACTACTTAGAGAAAAAGTCGAATTGTCACCTGGAGCGATACTCGCCGATGTCCTCATTTCACTTGTGGATGTCATTGGGTCTCGTCGATCGGAAAGGGAAAGATCCCATCGGCGACGGAAGCCGCGAAAGTGTTTGTGATTGGGCAATCTCCACCGGTTTTTAGTTGGAACCACCAGTGACAGTGAGTTATACGAACACCTATACCGATATCACCACAAACGAACCACGCACATGTTAACTGACTTAACGGCTTTCCCGACCCGGAGCGAATGCTCGGTCTCAGTGGCAGAGGACGTAGGAGACGATCGCAAAGGAGTTCATCGAAGCACAATTTGGAGAAATTTCCCGGAGGACGTGAAAGCCGGGGGCGGCGGTGTGATTGTCACCCGTGCAAACTTCGACGCGCTAAAAGCGCTTTTCCAGGAGGACAAGCTTCAAACCTTCGACCAACTGTTGGACAAGAGCGAACCGGAACTGCCTCCGTATGAGGAGTCGGCGCTTGGAGTGGTCGACGATGGATTCAGGGAACGTGCGGCGGGTGAGGATTCCGCCGATGCAGGCTCGAACAAAAAGATGGCGTCGCTCCTAGAAGGAGACAGCGGTGCGCAACGGAGCCCACAAATAAATCCGCCTGCGAAGAAGCAGAAGAGAGAAAACGAGTCGCAACGGCAGTCAAGCAAGTCTCCGGACGGAGTTGCAGCAGGAAAAATCTGGGTCGAGGAGGGGCTGAAAGACGATGCTGGTTCGAGTGCAGCTGGTGCGGTGGAACAAGCAACTCCAGCGCCAATGTTTCATCGGGTAAACGAGAACCAGTTTGTGTTTGACTTGGGCTTCGTGACTACCTGTCGCGAAAGTGTTTTGAACTACGAGCTCCAAGTTACAAACTACTACGCGCGGTACGGCGAGGGCGATTCCGTGGCTCCCGGCGCGTCTTCCAAAAGCGAGGCGAGCAGTAGGGCCAGGATGGAAATGCTGACAAATTTCGTGAGCCTCTCGCGGGCGCGTGACGAAGCGCTTTCTTCTTACAAACTGTGCGAGGAATTTGGTCAATTGTACCAGTTTCATTATGCGGAAAGACTTGAGCAGCGGCCTTCCGCTGTGGACATCTTGCTTCACGATATGGACGAGCTGGGCGGACGGTTCCAAGTAGACGACATCTCTCCCATGGAGGAACTGATTCGTCGCACGTACGGGATGCAGTTGCGAGCTTCGGCGAAAATCCCTGCAGCTGCGGCTCTGCCGAGGCTTGCCGTGGAGGTGTGTACTATGGGCGGAGACCGCTGCTTCGAGCTGCCGCAGGCGATCCTGCACGGGTGTCAGGAATTTCTCCACCACACCCGGGAGTACCGGAAGACGAGCAAGAAAATTAAGGGCATCAAGCGTATCGTGATTAATAGCGATCTAAAGGATTTCAACACGAAGTATCGCAAGGACGAAACGGTGCCGGACTCGCCTTCCGTGTGGTCAAAGTTAACGCTAGATATCGAACTGCAGCACCACATGCGCGAAGCTTTGGAAGCGCAGATTGCGGCCGCTTACGAGAATTTGATCTGTGCTCCTGGTGTCCTTGGTTCGTCGTGTAGTACGCGGAGTGCGGCGCAATTGTTTGAAGATTCGGACATTATTAAAACAACCATGGCGGCCAAGTTTCGGTTTCCGGATGTTCTGCCGCTCCCCGTTAAAAAGGACACGAGCGACAGGATCGATTTGCAGTGGGACATAGGAAACCACGACGACATGTACCGATTTGCGCACGACTTAAGGAAAGCAGTAGACAAAGCCGATACAACAACAGCACCACAGTCAACGACCTCCCAAGGTGCCGGGGTGGAGATTCCTAGCGTAACAAGAGGCAGGGACTTGGAAAAGCGTGGCGGCGGTTACGTCGTTGCGAATCTACTCACCGCCGGGCTTCTGCAGCTCTGGCTGCTGGACGACGGAAGCGTGCGCCACCTACTGGCAGCGGTGGACACGAAACCGAGCGAAGGCGGGCGGGTACCCTCAGACCACCGGCTTTTGCCACAACTAGAGCCACTTCATTTTAACCTTGAGAGGGATGAAAAGCGTTGCCGCATTCCCCGCTTGGGTCGCAAGAGCACTAAGGGGTTCCCTACCACCGAGTTGAAGAAGTTAGTCACGGGAGATTTGGTCAGAATCGGGCACATTCGTGGCACTTTTGGTTGGCGTTGCGTGCCATGCGGGGATTCGCGAGCATTGCTGCTGCGGCTGGATCACGACGAGTGGCTTGCGTCGTCGGTGAAGCGCTCGACCGTGGCAGCAGAGTCGCAAGCGGAGATCGACGGGGCGGTGGAGTGTGAAAAGCGCGGCGCCCCCAGTTACGAAGATGTCGCGAAGCTGCGCTGCGAGGAGATGCAGAAGCGATCTCCGTGGCGCGCCTACGTTTGCGTGGAAATGCCTGGCGCAGCAGGGGCACCATCGCTGTCCTCAAGCAGTACGCGTGACAGTGCAAGTGCCATTGCGGGGTACCTCCTGGTTCCGACTGGCGGCCTGTCGACTGTGTGCGCCGAACCCCACAACGAGGAGAGGGATCGGAACTTGATGATGAGGGAAAACAAACGGCGCGAAAATATCCCGTCGAGTCGCTGCGAGCAGCTCGACGAGTGGTTGCTGAATGACGAGATCGCCTTTCACCCGCAGGCCGTAGGAATGTTCATATCGGCGAACGACCACGACAAGAGCGGAATGGACTTGCTGTCCCTTCGCGAGAAGCAGCTAGGGCAGGCGAAGGCGTGCGGCGCGTTGCCACCGCGAATCTCCTACAGCGGCATGCCGGAAAGTGTGGATTGCGTGACGCGGTATAAGTAATAAATGAATTGCGTCCGTTTGTAATAGGAATTGTGCATGCAGCAGTGAAGTGTTGATCAACCGGGTGGTTTAAGTATGTTGATGCCTGCCTTACTTGTTCTCTCAGGTTCGCAACTTTGCTTGAGGCGCGGAAGCAGCTCGCTGTGAAGAAAATCGACTGGTTTCGCAATACTTACCCGGCTATCTTCTTCGAGGAGAGCCCTTGGAAGCAGTTGAGAAAGCAGTTGCACGGGTGTATTTTCGGCGTCCACAGTCTGGCACAGCCCATCATCGCCCAGCAGCTCGCAGATTCCTTCGACGAACAGACAGCCGCGGCGGCGGGATCGAGCACCAGCGACGACCAGGCGGAGGAACCAGGCGAGTTTCAACCCGCGATTGCGGGCAGCGAAGACCGCCCGGGATTCGTCTTCAAGGAGCATGGCAACCGGGGTCCGGGCTACTACAAAAAAGGGAGTGCTGCGACCAGCCGTTCTTCGCCCGGGAAGCAGGAGGGGCTGCAGATCAAGTTGACTCCTCGCAACCCGTGGCGGCGGGCTGTTCCGACGGGCGAGCAGGCCCTCGTGAAGACAGAAAAGAACCGTTTGCACCCTTTAGGATGCGCTGACCCCACGGTCCTACCTCTGTGGTGGGCTGATGGTGATGAGGCTGTTCCGGACCAAAACCGTGTGATCGCTCGGGTGTCGCCGTATTGGCGGTTTACGCCGACCGAGCTGGTTGACGGTGTGAGTGCTGATTTGCGGACCTTTGAGAGCTTTTTTGACTACGCGGCGAAGTTGCATGCGGCGCTGCCGGAAGGCGAGGGAGTGTCCAGGCTGCAGTTCTCTTTTGTTATCGCAGAGCCGGAAGACGACGAGGATGCTGCATCGCCGCAGGCACGGGAGAGCGAAGATGAAGAACCTTCTAGTTCTTCCTATTAACGAGCGAAGGCTATAGCTGCTTTCTAATATGTGTTTTTGCCGAACTTCTATGCCTTTGATCTCACCCGCCGGCTGTCTCATTACTGTAACTGGCAAACGACATTCCTGCTTCACTGGACATTGTCCACGAAGCGCTAGTGCAATAAGAAAGTCTTGTTGCGCAGCTGCACTGAGAGCTCCGTGTCTGAGAAAACAATCCATACTGAAAACATGAGGCAATTGTTCTCTTCGATCACATAAGTCCATAGAATCAGGATCGATGTGGACGGTTTGATTTTTTTTGCTCGAAGTGCACTGGCCGTTTTTTGCGGTGTCTCACCATCAGAAGTGCGAGCTGCGAGGAGCGGGGCGCACCAGCTAAAGTTCTAAAAAAGCGGAGCGCTTATGTATCTATCTATTCATTTGATCGTGTATCAAATTCCGAATCGTCTTTCTTTCTGTTGTCGAAGTTCAATGATTCAAGATGGCGCACTGGCACTATCAATGCTGCTACCGGACGAGTTCTGCGTAAATTTTTCTGCCACCAAAAGCGAAGCCATTGTTTGTTTTGCAATACGAGAGGTTTTTTGTGAGATTCCGATCATCAGCCTTCAGGCTTTGATCACTTTCATAGGATCGTGATCCTCGACTAGCCCGCGCAACGTCCTAGATGACAATCATTTGGTTGTGACGGTGCAGGCGAATCAGTGTGAATGTGTTTCAAGTATTGTTATCTTTTTATGTACAACGATGATCTTCAAATTGTAACATATTTGGTCCCTCATTATCTAGCTTTACATTCCTAAAACGACCTCATTTTCCCCCAAGCGCATACTGATCCATTGTGACCACCCGACACCTATTTCTAGTTTTTTTCCCCGACTAGATAACTGGAAGAATCGAAGGCATCATCAGCATGACTTTTCCCCCCGCAGATGAGAGCGGCAGTGCGGCTGCACGAGAGCTCGCTGCAACTCGTAGTGCGAAGGCCACTGCAACTAGCACCAGTGGCACTTCCACGACCTACCTCCGCAGCTTTCCGGCGGACATGAAACAAAATGGAATTCTGATCACGGAGGGCAATTTTGAAGAATTGAAGCGCCTCCTTGAACGGAAAGAATTGTCGAAATTCAGCGATTTATTGGACATCGCCGAACCGGAATTGCCGGAGTTCGACTACAGCGAGTTCAGAACCGCAGCTGGGCTGAAACTGAACAAGAGCGGTCAACCAGCAACTTCCACGACTACAGCAGTGCCTGGGGCGAAGGGCAGTTTTGGAGGCAGCAAGCGTCCAAGCCCATCACCTGCTTCATCAGACGATAAAGGTCTTGTCCCGGATGAAGCGGGGGCTTCGACTGGAAAAAGCTCGGGCGACAAGAATGCTGCAGGTAGTGCGGATAGTATAACTAGATGCGACCCCACTTCTACGAACCAACATGAGGACACCACCACAACTGGGCCAGCCTCAAAAAAGCGGAAAACGGACGATGCAGGTGAGCAAAACTCGTCGCAACTGTCTTCAGATGAATCCACTGCGCTCATCAAAACTACCGCCCAGGCTGCACCAAAATTTCACTGCGTCAGGAGCAACCAGTTTGTGTTTGACTGCGGCCCTGTGCAGCGGGCTGCGGATTTGCTGCGGAAGTACGAGAAAAAGCAAAAACTGTACCAGGCCGGTGGAGGCAAAACTGCGACAGGTGTCTCACAACTTTCCGACTTCGCCGAAGTCGCGCGGTTGAGAGAAGAAACTTCTCAGTCTATTGACACCATCCGAAAGATGGATTTCTACCCGGAGAAGCGCAACGTCGTGCAACGCCCTGCTGCGGTCGGGAAGTTCAATGCTGCCATGTATGAGGCCCGTGATGACTTGACGAAGATTGGCCAGGAAATGCTATTGAAGGTCGTTGCTTTGCACAAAAAGCATCTCACCACGACGCCGCTGTATCAAATGTAAAAATGTCTGGGTCTGGAAGAATGCAACTTGTGATGCTGCATTTGGATTCCAAAAAGATCTGTATTGCATGAGTACCAAAGGGAATGCAATTTTTGCTACGCTGAGAAGGCATTTGTCATGCGGAATAGGCATCAAGAAGCCCTCAAGGAATCTGTATTGCTAGGGTATGCATCACAGACATCATGGCTCATGCAAAACGTGCATGACAAGTGTCAGAATCTTCCAGACCCAGACACTTTTACACTTGATACGCTGTCCCGCCTGCCCAAACTTTCCGTCGAGGTCGCTACGCTAGGCGGGGACTCTATGGAACTGTCAGGTTTGAAATCGTCAAAGTTGAAATAGTTTGTCATGCATAAAATGCAACGCAGAAAGTGTCTGTCTTGCAGGGTAGGCAAGGGGGGCAGATTGTGAGCCTGTTTCGGGGTAGAAATAGAGCTGCTAAAGTAGCATGAAAAAAGCGTCTTCCTATACCCAAACAGCATGACAGACTGGATTTCGGCTCTACCCAAATTTGTCATGCGCCACTTGGCAACTGGATTGCAACTTTCATCCATTTTCTGCATTACAAGTTATTTCAACTTTGTCGATTTCAATCCTGACACATCCATAGACTCCTGTCTGCACATTGCGCAGGTGGCCCCGCACGAAAGTGCGGAGTTCTGGCATCTACACGGTCATGATGTTCCGAGCGCGTCGGAAGGTGTACAAGTCGGGAAGAAGAAACACACGAACGGCTTTTGCACAATTCCGGTTGCGGAGTACGTAGAAGAGGATCCACTTCACGTCAGGCGCGGTGAGCGTGCCGATTCGCAGGGCTACTACCTCGCGGATGGCCGCTACGTGAAAAACATTCGCGAAAAAAATCGGCTCACGCTAGATGTTATGAACTGCAAAAATGTCTGGGTCTGGAAGAATTCATGTTTGTCATGCTTGTCTGACATAACTCTTAAATCTGTCATGCGCGTTACCCAAGAGCTCCGTTTTTCTGTGATGCAGAAGCGCAGTTTGTCATGCAGAATAGGCAACACCGAGAAGCTCAGAAACTTGTCATGCTGAGCCAGCATTTGTAGCCTCATCATGAGACGCCACCCAGCATCACAAGTTTCCAGACTCAGACACTTTTACATTTGATAGACGTGGAGCTGCAGCACAGCATGCGGCTGCATTTGGAGAATATCAAATGTAAAAATGTCTGGGTGTGGAAACTTGTGATGCTGAATTGCGCATGATTGAAGCGCTTCCAATGGCAGCCAAGCATGACAAGTTTTTGAGAGGCCTGCTGATGCCTAGCACGCATTGCAAATTGCGTTTTTGCATGACAAAGAAAGCCTCTGTTTTGCTGCTCATGCAACACAGATTGTCCAGGAATGCATGACACGCATTACAAGTTCCACTTTTCCAGACCCAGACATTTTTACATTTGATAGAGAAGAAAGTCAAGCAACTTTTTGAAGCGTTGCTGGCGGGCGGCGGGGGGTCTAGTACAAACAGCTACTTTATTTCATCCGCGAACAACAACTTCGTGCTCACTAACAACGCCAACGCGCTTAGTTCAAGCTCAGCAGCAGCAGGAAGTACTGACTCCAGCCACCAGCGGCCGTTTGTTTCTAAATTTTCGGACGAGTTTCCGGTCCCGAATGGGATCTCCACTCCCCGGGACGACGTGCCCTACGGCGCGGCCAGGGGAATTGTTAACTACAGCGCATGTGCATACTTGGACAACGTGGACACCAGCTGGGACATCCCGCGTCAAACAGTCAACAACTTCATCGACGATCTACTCACCTCCCTCGAGGAGGAGGAAGAGAAGGCCTTCCGGAAAACCGAGCGGCACCGCGATGAGGCCACCATGCCACTTGTGGACCAGGAAAGAAACCATCGCGAGCGCTTTCGCGCGCAGGAACAGCGGCGGGCCGAGATGCGGAAGCACGTGGAGTATCAAATGCAAAAGTGTCTGGGTCTGGAACAAAGCAACTTGTCATGCTAAACCTGACTCATGTAAAAATTTGTGTTGCATGATCGCCAGAAGCTGTCCACTTTTGACCTAATCGAGAGCCAGTTTCTCATGCAGGATAGGCATGATAGAACTCTCACAGAATCTGTCATGCTCTGTCCTACATACCAGACCTCATGGGTCATGGAAAACCTGCAGGACAAGTCTGGCATTCTTCCAGACCCAGACATTTTTGCAGTTGATATGAAGGCCCGGCGCCAGGACATCCGGAGCCGGGGCGGCGGCTTTGTCGTTGGGTCGCTGCTGACTGCGGGCTTGCTGCAGCTGGGGTTGGTCAGCGACGAGAAAATTGCCGCCATGATGGTGCCCATCCAGACAGAGTCCTCGGAGCCGCCTGTTTATGACGAAGTGCGCGGCGTCTGGTCCTTCCCCACGAGGGATCATGCTTACGGTTCGTCACAAGTTCCGGCCAACGAAGCTGCCCGTTCCTGTCCGCTGATGGCCGTGAAGAAAGGTTCGAAGCAAGCGAGAAAACGCCTCGTGGAACCGGATTTGAAGCAACTGCAGACTGGGGATCTTTTCAAGCTCGGCCGGTTGCGAGGCGCGTTCGGCTGGCGGTCGGTTCCGTACGGCGCGGACCGGGCTTTGTTGCTGCATTTGACCGCAGTTGATCACGTGCCCGGGTCCCTGGCGGAGGCGGCAGCGCCAACAGGAGTCACTTCGGACGCCAATGTTGACTCTTCGGGCTCTGATGTGGCTGGGAAGGTGGAACAAGTGCCGGAAAAAGCGAACACACGCAGCAAAGTAGAAGAACTTTTGCACAGAAGAAGAAGGCTGCAGTCCTACAGAGCCGGTCACGCAAGTGAGGGACAGAAACAGGGACTGCGCGTGTACGTGTGTGTCGCGGCTGCCGGAATAAAGAGTGACGCTTCATCTGCGAGTGGCACTGCTGGTGCGCCGTCTAGTGTGATATCGTCGACACCGAACAAAAGTGTCAGCGAAAGCAAAATTGTCGGGTATGTGCTGATTCCCAAGGATGCGTTCCCTACCCACGGATCCAGTTACTACGACCCCTACGACGATTATGGGTATCGGTACGGCCGCTCCACGAACCGGGGTTCTCTGCAGTACACCGAACTCGCCGACAACCAGGTCTTGTTTCCGGACAGCTGCGTAGGCATGTTTATCGCCGCGGACTACGAAGAAAAATCCGGGTTAGAGCTGTTAACCATGCGGGAAGAGAAGCTGCAGGACGCGCGGGAAGCTGGGTCGCTGGGAGCAGAGCACGCCCGTGGAAACCCCATGGCAGCCTTGGCACTGACAGAGTAGTTTGGATTGATTTATCGTAGTTTATTTTTCGCTATTAATTGCGTAGGGTGAAGCGTCTCTCGAGTTGAGCACCATTTTTACTCAAGATCGAAATTTAGACTACTTATTGCGACTTATTCCGCATTGCTTTCTTTTACACCTCAGGTTTGCGAAGCTTCTCGAAAGGCGGAAAGAGCTCGCCATTCGTAAAATCGACTGGTTTCGTCTCACCTACCCGGGAATGTTTTCGAACGAGAGCGCGTGGCAGCTGCTCCGCACGGTTTTGAACGGCTGCCGGTTTGGTGTGCACGCCCTGGGGCGTGAGAGCGTGTTGAAGAAGCTCGCCGCGACCTTCGATGCCGGAGGCAGGCTCGAGAACCAGCTGAAGCGATTTTGTGAGGACATGAAGGCCTTCTTCGTGGGGTTAAAGCAACTCTCCCCGCACCACACCAGTATGAAGCAGACCCGACTGGAGCGGTTGGCCCAGTATCCGCGGAAGGTGAAGGAAGCATTTCTCACCGAGAAACTGGGTGGAAACGGCATACAGTCGGTCGGAAATGACGAAGCGACCCTTGACGAAATAGTCTACTCCTTCCTCGACCGCGAACACGCTGCGGAGCACCGCGCGGCCGTCGAGCGAGAGAAGGCCGGCGAGGAGCGCGGACACGCCCGTCGGAACGCG
Organism: Amoebophrya sp. A120; assembly: GCA_905178155.1. NCBI lineage: Eukaryota > Dinophyceae > Syndiniales > Amoebophryaceae > Amoebophrya > Amoebophrya sp. A120. The sequence continues at coordinate 6,279,256 of CAJINV010000002.1, read as the reverse complement.
GTGACGCACATGAGCGATCCTGCTTTGGATGCTCTGCGTCCCGACTTCATTTTTTCTGAGTACCACGACGGGAGTCGGCCGGGGTACGTGTTTAAGCGCGGGGAGAGAGGTATCGGGTACTACAGAGATGACTACTGGCCCCGGGGAATCAGCGTGCCGGGCGCGCCGATAGGATCGTTGGCGGCGATTGCAAGCAACCCCTGGATGCGGATCCAGGTAATTACTCCAGAAGAGTTCCAAACGGCGTCTGGGAGCCCGGGGACAGCAGGAGCTGCTGCTTCATCTGGCGACGTGCTTGACTCCAAAGGGCGCAGTAAAATCAATTCGGGAGAGGAAAAACAAAAAAGCGAAGCTTCATCGTCGTCAAACGAGAAACAAAAATCCGCCGCAAGTACTAGCAGAAAACAAGAAGGAGGAGCAAACCCTAGTACATCCTCGAAAGACGACACAGCAGCGACCCAGTCCAGCAAAAAAAATCTTGCCGTGTCAGAAAATACCAAAAGCAAATCGAAAGTCCCCGCCGGTATGAAAGACCAGCCCCTCTCTCTCCCGTCCGACACCACCAGGACCCGGGTCATCCAGAAGGTCTCCAATAAGTGGCGGTTTGCGCCGGCCGAGGTGGTCCCGGACTTGCAGACCGACTTGCGGGCGTACGACAACTTCTTCGACTACGCTGACCAGCTCGAGAAGGCGCTGAACAAGCCACGAGCTTTGGACGAGGAGGAGGAGGACGATGATTACAATGACGAGGAGTTTTCAGCGGAAAAGGAGGGCGATAATTTTGTTGGGGAAGATGATAGTAACCCTCCTGCGACAGAAAAAGTGGAGCACAAGGTGACGAAGCTGCAGTTTGTACTAACGATTGTGGATCCGCTGGCCACAGCTGCAAGCGGTGAGGAGGAGCGGAATCGCTTGCTGCGAAGGCAGCATATCAAAAGCAAACTTGAAAAATCGGTGTGGGTGGAGTCGAGAGAGATAGAGAAAGACCTCTCTCATGATGCATGCCTGTTCTGTCATCTCCACTGCGTCGTGATCGCGGAACACATAATGCTTGCAGCGTGTTGCGTGAAAGAAAGAGTCCCAGCTCCCTTGGTGCTGGCGCTTTGCTGATGTTAGCACTGAGCCTTTTCTTGTCCAGCGGTGTACGTTGTATGTGGCTTGCAATATTCGTATGTGCATTTCCCCAAGAACTAGATGACCGACAGGTTTGCAGACTGCATAAAAAAACAGCGTGACCTGGCAAGAGTGCTTCACAGCGACGAGGCCAGTATGAACAGTGAAGATGATGAGGAGTTCCTTTCCGGGGGGGCGTACTCCAGCGACGGATTTGTGTCGGACGAATTTGCGGATCCGGACCCTTACGCCACGTTTGGACTTTCTTGAGCAGACGGTGCAGAGGAACTTGTTGCTTTAGGTAGGAGAATTGTTACTACATGCATAGCAGCTTATTTCTCCTTCTCTTTTGTAGGTGATATCCTGTTCGAGATTCATATCTGGAGGGCTGGCGCCACGCTACAGAGAGTGGGCGGCCTTCCATTTCGCGAGGAAACAGTCACAAGAACAATCATACATCGATCTATATTGCCATAGCCATAAAGAAAGTGCAAATGTTTTGGGTTTGCTAAAGAAAGATGGCATCTGTGTCAAAAGAAGAAAAAGCGGTAGTCGGCAAACATGTTCACCTCTTTCTTCGTCTCGTATGTTATCTTCCGTTTCTTGACTTCGCGCCTGTGCCTTGACGCCGGGTCGCACTCCGCGATCCGCTGGTTGTTGTCGTTGACGGACCACGACTCTCGATGTGGTGTATTCTCAGTCAGGAAGCAAGTACGAGTTGAGGTTCCAACAAGAGCTAACTTTTTTTTTCTTTTGCGAAGAAAGTATCATCTGCGATATGCAAATCTGGAACAAATTGGCCGAAGACTCATAAAGGCAGATACAACAACTGTAACTCTTTCTCTTTGTAGAGAGTAGATCGTCGACATGTGCTTCTTCTTCACTGAGGATGACAAAATGAACTCACCAGCGGTCCTGGGAACAAACAAGTGAGGAATCGTGGATCCGGCGGCCGCTGGACCTTTAAACAGAAGCAGGAAACATGATTCCGGTGGCAGCTGCGTCGGCCGTTTCTGTCCCGGCCAAAAATCATACCGAGGACGGCTCGTTTCTCCGACAATTTCCGACTGACATGACAAAAGAAGGCGGCGTTGTTGTGACGCGCGCGAATTTCGAAGCCATGAAACGCATGAGATCCTTCGACGAGCTGCTATCTAGAGCGGAAGAAAAACTTCCTCCTTTCGACATAGACAAGTTCAAGGAGCAGAACGCGATCAGAAACGAGTACACTGACCACGAGCAATCCGTGACAGACGACAGTGACGAGGATGACGTGGAGGATGTTAGTGCACTGCACGGCCCGCTCGGCGAAGGTGAGATCGGTGTCCGCCGAAAAAAGAAAAAAAGCGTTTTCAGTGTTGTGAAGAAAGCGGGCATTGAGCCTAAGGTTAATTCAATCGCGGGCGACAATGATCAGAAAATTGTGGGGGAGGGCGCAGACTCTTCTGCCCATCTGCAGAGTAGCGGCACGGAAAGCTGCTCATCTTCTGCGGCTGCTGCTTCAGGATCAACCGGAGACGAGAAACACGGAAAATTCTACCGGGTCCATCCGGATCAGTTTGTCGTGGACTCCCAACTACGGGTGAAGCAACAGCTAGTCGATGACTATTCCGAAAAGCACCAACAGTATCGCAACCGTCCGAAAGTTTGCCCATCGAAAGATACAGCAGTGGCGGAGTTTGCGGAGCTGTCGCGTGCTCAGACCCGGGCTTTCACCGGTACTTGCGAGTTGCGAGTGTTCGGTAACAGGAGTGGTACGCGAGTCGCCGCCCGGTTCCGCGCCACCAATGCGGCGTCGTACCTGGAGAGCATGCGGAAAATAACGGAATTCATCGATTTGGAGGCAGGACACCTTCACGGCATTGCACACGCCGCGTTTCTAGGCCAGTACGAGTCTCTACCTGGACGTCTTTTGCCCGATCTTGGTGTGGAGATACGGTCGTTCGGTGGCGATTTGTGTTGCGGGATCAAGCGAATCTGGCCAATGGAGAGCGTTCTGGTGATGGCAGGGATCAACTCCGAAACGGAGGTTTTGGAGTGGGGCCCAGATAAAGCAATAAACGTCTACGAGTACAACAGTAACGCGCTTCCTGGCCGCAAAGACATCTTGACGGCCGACGTGGTCCTGCAAAGTTTCCTGCGTCAAACTTTGGAAACGCAGTTGCAGAATGTTTTCAAATCTGTGTGGTGCGGGCTGAAGTCGGCTTCTTCGCGAGACGGAGAAAATTTCTTGGACGTCATGGCGGGGCCAAGCACTGGCCTATTGGATCTCCAATGGGACATTCCGTGTGAAGCAATTTTTGCGTTTGCGCACGGTCTCCTCTTGCTGGTACAGTCACGTGAGAAGAAATACGTTAGGAACTTCTACCCACAACTTCCGGATCCGGACAGGAAGTTGAGAGGTCGTGGGAGCCATCGCGAGAAGGACCTGTACAGGTGCGGTGGTGGGTTCATTGTGTCGAACTTGCTAACAGTTGGTCTGTTGCACTTGTGGCTGCTTGACGACGCGACGGTCCGCAGTTTCGTACGGCCAATTGACTTGTTGCCTGAGGACGATCAACTTCACCGTCAGGGCGAGGGCGAAGTAGACGCAACAGGACCGACAAGTATCGTCACGGGCGAGTGCAGCAACTTTACTTCAGCGACGGACAATCAAGATCAGTTCAGTAGCAGCAGCAACCATGTTCATGTTACTACTCTTCGCCGAGCCGACGGTGCGATGATGCGAACGGGTGATATGTTTGCCCTCGGAAGCGTACTACCCGCGTTTGGGTGGCGGTGCCTCCCGAACGGACCGGGAGGACGAGTAATGCTGCTTCGACTCACGGAAGAAGAAGTCGCCCTTCGGTCGCTTGCACCAGCAGCGGTTTCGTCGGAAGCCGGCAAAGGCAAGGACGAGAAACTGAAGACTCCGATGAGTCACGAGACAACGCTGCGCATATATGCGTGCGTTTCCATGTCAAATACAGTCATGCACAAGGCTTCTGCTTCTGATGGTGTTGCTGCTGCGTCCTGGTTGGACCGTTCATTGGCGGGCTATGTCATCCTGCCGGATCGAGCAATAACAGCGTCGTGGGGTCGTTCGCGGACCCCTCCCAAGTATAAGGGGCGTGATGTGGCGTCGCCGGGAGAGGAGCAAAGAATGCTGAACGGGAACAGAGTGCGGTTTGAGTGGAACTCTTTGGCGATGTTCATTGAGCCGGGTGAATGTGGCTTATCCGGCGCGGAATTGGTAGAACTCTGGGACAAGCAGATGCGGTCGGCGGCAAGGCAGCGTTTGACCGTTGAAGCTCCCTGGCGCAACGCCATACCAGACAATAGGCACCTGGATCCCTCGCGAACAGTTCTTCCTCCGAGTAAGCTAAGCATATTCAGAGGCTCCAGAGAGGAAACCGAGTATTACAGTTTATTTAAACTGCTGCATGGCTATGCTTAGGAGTGGCGTTAGAGCGACCAGTTTTTTGTTTGCGACGTTTTTTTTTCTCATTTTCATGTTTCCCACATTTGTGACTGAAAATCTCAATCAGATTTTCCAAGCTTGTGGGGCGACGCTGCGAACTCGCGGCGAACAAAGTCGATTGGTTTCGGCTGACCTACCCGGAGATTTTTTTCAACACGAGCGATAGCGTCTGGTACATGTTGCGCATGCAGTTGAAGGGTTGCCGCTATACTCTGGAGGATCTCGTTCTAGGCAAGGAGATCGTCTGGCGCCGGCTCGCGGATGCTTTCGACGAAAAGGAGGCGCGACGAGTAGAGGAATCCGAGAACAAAGCGACAGCCAAAGGAGCTGAGCAGGCCAACTTCATACCCGCGGAGACGTTTGACGGAAGCAGGCTGGGGTACGTGTTCAAGCGAGGTGAACTGGGTCTGGGGTACTACCGGGACGCCGTGGGGTTCTCGACAGCTACGAATAGCAATGATGCAGCCGGGCCGCGGCTGATCAGCGACACGCTTCCGAAAAATCCGTGGCGCTGGAAGGCGGTAAATCAACATAGTCAAGTCCCGGTCCACGACCCTCCGCAGGAGTTTCACATTGCGGCCGACCAAGATGATGAATCACCCGCGCAGTCACGTGTTGTGCGCGAGGTTTCGCGACTCTGGCGGTTTTTTCCTTCGGAAGAAATTCCGAATGTCAGCTCGGATGTAAGAAAATGAACGCAGTGATCGCGGTTGCCTGGCTCTGGTCTCGTGATAGGAACAAGTAAGTACAACGGTCGGAGTTTGCAATTTGTATGAACTTGATCTGCAGGATTGAGCATGTACCTAACTTTGCCTCCTACCTTCGAAGGATCTCCCTCCCCGCAGTGGCCGCGGCGATATGTTCTTACGAAGTTAGGCATTTGCTCTATAGTTAGAAGATTTGGGCATGATAAGATTCAGATTGCTTAATATCCTTGAGTATTCCACTTGCGCTTGCAGCTGGAGTATTATCTTGTGCAGTTGCAGCAAGCGCGTGGCTGCAGTTCTTGTTGTTTGATAACCTCTACGGACGTTCGATAACCTGTACGACTATGCAGACCAGGTTGAACGGGCGCTGAACGAAAACGACGCCATGGCATCCACCGGCAGCGAGGCTGGAGAAAGTGATTTTGAAGTCCATCCAACCGATGAAGAACCCGACCAAGGGCCGGAAAACAGTGGCAAGCCTGATGTCGAAAAGAAGCGTGTGAAGAAGCTTTTCTTCACATTTGGTATAGCCGAAGAGGAAATAAACGATGATGGCGACGAGGTACCGAGTGATGACGAAGATAGCGAAAGCGATGACGATGAAAATCCTTTTGACGATGAAGATCCTTTATTCCCCTGATGTGGTTTTTATTCACGATAGCTGACGCGGTGCGGAAGAACTTGTTGATTTAGGTAGGAGAATTGTATCTCTGTAGCAGCTTGTTTCTCCTTTGTAGATGATTCATATCCAGTTTGAGATTCATATCTGGAGGGCCGGCGCCACGATACAGAGAGTGGGCGGCCTTTCATTTCGCGAGGGAACAGTCACAAGCACAATCATACATCTTTTATATCCCTAATCAGTGTAGCCATGGAGAAACAGAAAAAAAAGAGTTTGATAAACGAAGACCGCAACGGTCTCAAATAAAAAAGCGTCATTCGGAAAATCTGTTCATCCTCATCTCTTTGTTCATATTTTGTGTTTCTTCACGCCTCGTCTTTTCCTTGCTTTTATTCCCGGGCACTGTTCCACCAGTTGCCAATGTGTTTTTTGAAAAGCATCCTTTCGACCGAGCTGCACTGAATAAACCAGCACAAGAAATTTGATAAATTTTTCCGGCAGCGTATTCTAAAGAATTAAGAAAAACAAAGAAGGTAGGAGAAAGGAGCCACATGACATTTCATTTTCAAACGCGGGGCACTAAAAGCCATATGGTCGACGTTTTTCGCTGCTGATAGGTACTGATTAGATTGCACAAAATCATGGCAGCAGCGGACAAAGCTCACGACTGTGGCAAAGCACCGACCGGAGCGACGCAGGACGAGGAATGTTTCCTGCGGTCACTGCCCGATGGCCTGAGGGAAGAGGGCGCTGTACTCTGCACGCGGGACAACTTTGCTGCGCTGAAAGAGTGCGACACTTATGACGAACTGCTGGCAAAGGCAGAGTCCAAGCTGCCGAAGTTTGACCTAGAGGCATTCCGCACCACGGTTCTTTACGGCGACCATCTAATTAAATTTGAAGATGCGGCTGACGAGGACCCCGAGGAGGACGAAGAAGCAGAAGAGGAGGACCCCAACGTCGACTGCGGTGACGGTGACGCCGATGAGGAGAATAGCGCGGAGGCGATTGTGGTGGGGCCGCAGCTGCCACAGGTCGAAGCTGCAGAAACTGCTGGTAAACAAGAGGACCAACATGGAAGTAGAAAAGGCGGTGGAGAAGAGAAGGCCGATGCTGGCTCTGAAGTGACGACACGCCACGAAGATGTTTCGGAAGTTGTAGATACTGCAGCAAAACGAAGAAAAGTAGACAGACCTGTGTCTGCTCCTCCTGCTGAGAAAGGCAAGCCAGCCACAGCTGCGGCGCTTGAGACAGGCAGTGCTGTTGAAGATGTGGAAATGCAGGACGCTAGCGGTACGGAACAAGCAGTAGGGGCACATCAGGATCAGCGCCGTGGTTGTTCCGAGGATAAAGTGAAAAATACAGAACCGGAGGCGAAGTTTTATCGGCTCTGTCCGGATCAGTTCGTGGTGGACACGCAAATTGCGACGGCGGAAAAGTACCTGGATGTGTATGAAGAAAAACGGTCCGCATCCAGCAAGTTTGTGGAACAAAAGAGTGTGGGACTGGCTGAGACACCGGGCGTATCGGAATTCGCGGAGTTCTCGCGTGCGCAGACGCGCGCCTTCGCCAAATTCGAGGAGGTCGAGAAGCTGTCCTTCGTCGGCGAAAAGCATGGTCACTACAGTGAGAAAGACCGTCATCCTGTTTACAAGCAAATGAAAGCTGCTGAATTATTCGTGCAGAGCAGGGGAAGAGCGATGCGCGACGATGCGGTCCGGTGTTTCCGAAAGCACATCGAGCTGCTGTTTTCGTCGAGCGACGCAGCCTTTCCGGACCTGTCTCTGGAGGTTCGATCCATCGGAGGTGACCTCCTGTGCGATAGGAAGCGGGTCCTGCCAGTGGAGAGTCGCGGGGATGCGCGTGACCGGTCATGTTTGCATCTGATCAACGACATAAAGTACCGCCGGGCACCAGGAGACGACGGCGCGTCCGCACAAGCGAAACTGACAGACCTCACAGAGTACAACGACGTGAAAATGTTTTCCTCGGAATTGCAGCGAACGAAAACGGTCACGGTGGATGCGTTGCTGTTTCATTTTATGCGCCAAGCGCTCGAAGAAAAGCTTCTTGCGGTGTTCAAATACCTACGCTGTGGAGACGACTACCGGGAGGGTGCTCTTTTTTCAACCATTTCGAGTAACGCGACCATGCCGCAGGACAACCGGCGCATTACGAAATTTTCCAACTACCACCCGATTCCTGCTTACGGGCCAAACAACGTGAAGCCGGTGCGTGCAGTTTCCGAGGACGGCATGCTGGGAGCGGCTAGCACTAATTGTACGCCGCTCAGCATTGAAGAATATTGGGACATTCCCCTCGGTACAATCAAAACTTTCAAAAGCTACATTACAGCACGGGTTTCCGTCATCACAAATCGGGTCATCACCAAACATTACGAGATCCTCGACGCTAGAGAGAAGGACCGCCTTCGCGATCTCGGGGGCTCGGGCGTTGCGCACGTGGTAGAGTCGCTGCGAGGTGAAAGAGTTTTTGATCTAAGAAGCGACCGCAAGGCTGCTCTGGTAAAAGACGTAATGCAGCGCGGCGGCGGCTTCATCGTCTCTAGTCTCCTTACTTCTTCGCTGCTGCGCGTCTGGCTGCTGGATGATGCGATTGTGCGCTCTCTGGTGGGGTATTTGAAGTTGGATCCGGTGGTGTTGCCGCAAAAAGGGGAACACGAAGATGACAGTAGGGAACAAGGGGCGCCGTCGCTGCTTGGTGTTGACACCGATAGAAGTACCGGGGAGAAAACTAGTGTAGGAGGTGTTGCTGAGCAGGGTGCAGCTGTATCGCGGAGAGACACCAGCGCAGCTTCTTCATCAACGTTGCTTGGTGGGAGTGCTGGCCGCGTAGGCGGTACTGATTTGTTGAGCAGACTCAAAGCCGCACTTCCTAAAAAGGACTCTGCTCTTCCATATGGCTGCAGCAGTGCAAATCCCGAAGATGCGAACAAGAAGGAAGTGAACAGTGAGAGAACTACTTCCAAGTTGGAAAAAACGAAGGACTCCACGACCAATGTTAAAACGATAGCGAGCAATCCCGTCACCCTCCGCAGGGCGGACCGGACACTGATGAGAACGGGAGATGTGTTTGAGCTGGGGCACGTCAGAGGCTCGCTTGGTTGGCGGTGCGTGCCGAACGGTGTCGAGCGGGCGTTCTTGATTCAGCTGACCGACGGCGTTCCCCCACCCGGGCAGGTAGCCTCAGCGACGCCACCGCCAGTGGAGCGGGGGCAGCCCGGCAGCGAGGGGAAGCCTGTCATGTCTCGTCGCTCGTATTTGCAAGAGAGACGGGAACGAGAGGTCCGCATTTCCCGGAAACAGACACGGGCGCCCTTGCGCCTGTACGCCTGTGTGGCAGTACCGAACCCGGAAACAGACAAGTCCGGTGCAGGCCTCTCAACCACACTAAAACCCTGGGTCAAAAAGTCTCTGGCCGGCTATGTGCTGCTCGCGAATGAGGCGGTGACTGGGCGAGACGAAGACCACCACAGCTACCATTATCGGTACGATGATGATGAAGGGTCTGTGCACGAGTATGCTGACGAGGAGGAGATGGATTTTTTTTCCCGCTATGAGGCCAACAACCGAGGGCCACGAAGGCGTCGCCTCGCAAACGACAAAGAAGTGATCTTCCCTCCGCAGTGTTTGGCTATGTTTATTGAGCCGGACGATTTCAGCTTGTCCGGGCTGGAGCTCCTGCTTCTGCGGGAGGAACGGGTGGAACTTGCGACGAAGACAAGCCGCCACTGTAGCTCGGCGGTCCACACTTCCTTTCTGGCTGCCTCGCGGTACTAGAGATTATTAGCGAGTCTGCCAGGCCGCGCATCAACATCAAGATTTTCTTAGAGTGAGACATGCAGTAAAATGAATTGTTGCTTCATGGTCTAAGCACGTAAGATGGTTTGACCTTGTGGACAACTTCCGCCATCTTTTTGAGCCTGTACTTCAAAAATTTTTTCCTATATAGCACTGCGAGCTTCGTGGAGCGGCGGGAAAAGCTAGCTGAGAAGAAGATTGACTGGTTCCGCCTGACTTTTCCGGAGATCTTTTTCAATCGGGACGAGAGCATGTGGCACCTGCTGCGCACGCAGCTGCGCGGGTGTGGGTTCTCGCTGCAAGACGCGGGCTACGATGTGGTTTGGCGACAGCTGGGCGAGTCTTTTGATCGAGAGTACCGAGAGGGCACCTTCCGCACGACCGCACAGTTAAACCGACAAAGGAGGGCCGCCGCACAGCGCGAGGCCGCCAACGACGCTGCAGCTGCAGCTCCTCCTCCTGGCCAGCAAGCGCCGTCGAGCTCCTCCGCTTCTGGAGCAGTAGCTCGTGGTCCAACATCGGCGACTAGTAGTGCACCTCCAGTGGGTGTGGGGGGCGCGATAGGAGAAGATCGCGCAACCGGCGCTAGTACAGACGTTCCAGTGGAAGCAGGGGCCGAAGATCGGGACGACGAGGAGGGCTTTCTGCCGGCGGATGCGTTTCAGGGGAGCAAGGCCGGGTACATCTTCAAGTTCGACGTGTGTGGACTCGGTTACTATCGCGACCGCCCGGGAGAGATCGGAGCGGCTCCGGTTAACACTGGCCCACTCCTTGTTCCTGCTGCCTACGATTTGTTGGCCAGGATCGACCGCATTCCGCACGAAGGTGGAGTGCTGCCGCAGCAGGGTGAGGCTCGAAATGAACAGCAGGTCATGGCGCTCCCGAAAAATCCGTGGCGTTGGAAGTTTTTGAGCCAGCTCGTCTCGGAGCAGTGTTCTTCTTGTACGAAGACAGCAGGTGAAAAAGAACTACAGAGGACCACCGTCCCAGCCTTCAACTACAAGTTTGCGCACCACCCGCTCACGCGTAAGCTGTACCACTCCTATGACGACGGTGAGGAAGAAGTGCATGCGCACCAAGAAGTAATGCTCCGTCCCTCCCGCTTGTGGCGGTTTTTCCCGCAGGAAGTGACTCCGGGCGTCAGCACGGATCTAAGCACGTTCACCAATCTGTACGACTACGCCGACCAGGTCGAGCAGGCACGTGCAAAAGGCAGCCGATCCAACAGTGCGCAGGAGAGCCAGGGCGACAGTCAGATCTCCTTCTCGGAGGACGAGGAGGAACTATCCTGCAGCTCGGCGGCAGCAGAGGCGAATAATGGCCAGGAAGATCTGGAAACCAGCCCGGTAGGCGGAGTCGCGAAGCGGGTTGCGAAGCTGTGCTTTACCTTCGGCATCGTCGAGAATGAGTCCGGTGTAGAAACGAAGGAGAAAAATAAATCGTCGGACGCCTTCGGCTACGAAGAAGAAAGCGAGATGAAAGAAAGCGAGAGTCCGATTATTGTGGATTATTACTATGGGGCCCCGCCCTAAGTGCAGGATATATAGATGATGATGATTGACGCAATTTGGTTTTGGTACGACATAGTCGTGTTTCATCCGCGTCTTCGTGTTTTACTGCATCGGATGAGCAGAGGCGGAACGAAAATGTGCCGTTAGATTTGCGTCTGGTGTCGGCGATGACAGGATGAAAAACAGGATCGTATTGAACTTTCGCAGATTAGGCGTCCACGGAACCGGGCATGTTGGGTAAGTCGATCTGTTTCCTTCAATTTGTTATTCTCAGTGGTCACAGTCCTTTTGAAAAGAAAGCACGCTATACTAGACGGGAATGCAATGGCATCATTTTTTGCGAAATGTGCAAGAAGGGCGGCAATGTTTGAGCGATGAGAGGCGAATGGAACTTGTAGCCAGTCTGTTGCAGCAGAAGGCTGACAAATGAGGGGCAAGGACGTTAGATGCGGCAACAACGTTAGATGCGGTACTGTACATGAAGAAATGTTGAGTGTCTGAATATTTATCTGCTTCACGTCCACCCGACAAAGAACATGGTGTTTCTCCCTCACCGGCGTACGCTTCGTGTTTCGTCGCTTTTGCTTGTGTCTCAAGAAGCTGCGACTCTCGTTGCAGGGGAGAACTTCTTCAAGCCACTGCAAACAAGGAGCACTGCAGCGTCCTCTTCGCAAGCGAGTGGACGACGAGATGGGCCAGCGTCTGCGGAGCTCGCAACTACTGGTGCCAGCGTAGCCGGCCTAGCGGAGCAGGATGTGGTGCAACACGGAGAAACAAAGAGCCAGCTATCAAAAGCAACGAGAACAGCACGAGCGAGTAAATCTGAATCTTCACCTTCCACCGCGGCTGCGAAAGAAAAGCGAGATGTTTCACATTTATCCGATCTAAAAACCATCGATCGACAGGCCCCCGCTGTTACAACTACACCAGAGATGAAGACATCGCTACCTTCTTCAGCAGAAAAATGGGCTAACAACGATGTTTTAACGAAAGCAAACCTGGAACGCATCTCTGTCGACGGGTCGCTGCAGGAGAAAAAACAACTGATAGACTGGATTCACGAAAATCTCATCCCCAGGGAGAACTTCACGCTGCCCTACATGGGCCCGCCAGGGCCGAAGAACCCGTTGAATATTCCGGAGGGACTCATTCCGCCAGTATTGCTGCTGTAGGTTAATATTTGAGGTTTTGCTTAGCATTTCTTGACGTAGATAGTAGATCTACTGCGGAGGCGGGGGAGTACTTACACTACACTGCTTTGTTGTGGCGGCCATTTGTAAAAGACGACGAATTGATTGTTGGGAAATAGTGTTAAGATTCACATTATCAGATCGTGATTTCCCACGGTATTTCTTCCTCCTGTTACGAGTTTCAGCGCATCGAGCTGGAGTCGTTCCTTCGCAACTACCTGAATACCTACGTGACCTGCATTTCGACCGGAGGCGACACGCAGGTGCAACAGTACGTCGCGAGCTGGTTTTACGGCTTCAAGTCCAGCATCGACCTATGGCGGAAAAAAGTGCGACAGGACCCCAAGTTGCGGAAGGGGTTCATCGCCTTGGGCTTTTCGCAGGGCAACGGCATTCTGCGCGGTTACGTACAGAAGTTCAACGACCCGCCCGTGTTAACCTGGATGGCCTTCCACGGCGTGCTCGGCGGAGAGGGGGCCGTCCCGGGGCTGGACCCGCTCTCCTTAGCGCTCCGGGAAATCTACCGCCCCATCAGCAACCTGGCGGGAATATCAAATGCAAAAATGTCTGGGTCTGGAAGGTTGCAACTTGTCATGCTAAATCCGAATCATGCAAAAATCTGTGTTGCATGAGTGCCAAAAGCTGCCCACTTTCGACCAAGTTAGGAGGGAGTTTCTCATGCAGGATAGGCATGAAAGAGACCTCTCAGACTCTGCCATGCTAGGCCCCGCATTCCAGACCTCAAGGGTCATGGTAAACCTGCATGACAAGTTCACACTCTTCCAGACCCAGACATTTTTACATTTCATAGGGAACGCTGTGCCACAGTTCCTTGTTGGTTGACAGGATCACGCCCTGCGGATACTTCCGGAACCCCATACAGGTGTTGGAAATTACTTATTTCGATATTCACTTTCTACAAAGGCCAGGAAAATACCTGGCAAGCGGAGTGACTTTCGGGTCATTCCGGATAAAGCAGTACTGGGTGCCCGTCCACTCATAAGTTAAATGATGATGAAGAAACATCAAGGACAAGCACAAATATGATGATGATGATGATGATGATTTCTTTGATTGCTGTGTGAAGACCTCGTTCTTCTTCTGGTCTTGGGTGGTTGGACCTGGAGGCACTTCTCTCTTATGCGAAATATTTCTGGTCAGCTCGGTCGGGAAGTAGAACAGCGAGCGTATTTTAAAAATAAACCGACTCAAAATATTCAGATATCCGAGCCGACGTACCGGCAGAACAGTGAAATGGCGAGGATGAACGGGGAAGATCGGGACGACATGCCCGTGCACAAGGTGGACAGCAAGTTCAACGTGACCAAGAAATTTGTCTTCGTCAAGGGCTTGGAAGACAACATTATTCTTCCAAGGGACGCGGAGTGGTGGGCATTCTACGGAAACACATACGACAGCATCTACACCATGCCACACCAATCCTGGTTTGACTCTTTTCAAGAAGTCATCTTCGCACAGAGACTAACTAGTAATTCATTCGCGTTGCACGTTGATCATGAAGATTTATGTGTACCTTCATGTGCATGTCGCTGTCGAATAATTGATTCGGGGAAAAAACCAAAAAAACATCCCAGGTACACCAATGACACCTTCGGGTTGCGCACAATAGTAGAAGCCAAGAAGGTTCACTTCCGCACGACGCCTAGGGGCCACATGGACGTTATTGTAGTGGAAAATCACACACTTCTGCGTGTTGCCATGTGATTTCTGCTGATCTTCATCGCGATCGCGAAAATCGGTCAACAAATTTGAAGATTACGTACGTCGGGGCACACAGGACGAAGCCCGAAACCCTCAGCACGTGAACAAGTGTATGAGATTGGGCATTGCAGAAGAGACAACGAGGAGTAGATCATGTGTGTTCACATTTCATGCACAACGAGGTGGAACAGATTTCTAATTTTATTTAGAGTTCTGCAAGATCTATGAAATTATCTCATCCCTGATGGCAGTGTCGCACGAACGCGGCTTTTCCTTCCCATACCCGTGACGCAGGACGAGATGAAGGTTTTTCTAGAAGACTACGTCATTCCGGACTACTACAGGCCACAGACCGCGTTGCAGCGGAACATCCAACCGATCGAAGTCACCGCAAAGCGGGAGCTCATTGTGCCGGAGGTGTACAAAAGTGATAATGGCCGCGACCACAGCAACGCCGTCGCTGGGAATGGGATTTTCACTGCTGGAAAAACGCCTGACCCGGAGGTGCTTGTCCAGCAGCAGCTTCCGACCGAGCGCGAAATTTACATCTGATCGAGCCACTTTTCACACCGCTTTTTCATCTCGATGTCCCCGGAAAAGCAAGGAGATTGACACATTTTTTGCGGCAGGGTTTGTGGCAACAAGTGGTGCAGGGTTTGTTTAATGAAAGTGGTGCAGGGTTTGTGGCAACAAGTTCTTTTAGGTCTTTCTGGTCGGCTCCAGCTTTCTAATGTACATCTCAAACTTTTTTTTGCACTTACGCATTGATTGATCAGGAATGGGAAGGAATAGCAAGATCAGGCCTTGTTTTCTTCTCATCTTCGCACCCAGAAATGCTGATAGGCGTATCTACAGTTTTATCGGCTTTGAAGCCGTGCTTTTCTTCAACATATTTTGCGAGCGCTCATTTTGCAAACTCTTCGCGTATACGAACTACTTCGTTCCCCTAAATGAAAATGCATCGCCATTCTTTTTCTTTGCTTGTCCTCAGTGCATGATGCAATTTTTCAAAGTACCTCTAAATGTGTATTTTCAAAGGTGGTGGTGGAGGATGGTCGGTTGGTGGTCTAACTTGTGACTGCGGTATACTATCGCTCCATCTGCTGTCTCGACTTTGCAAAACGAAGAAACATTCACAATCCATACGACCTGAAGGTCTTCGCGCAGATGCTGCGACCGAGCGGTGGACTGCGATGACTTTGACAAGTAGAAGTGACGTTCGAGTATGTAAAAGTGTGGCTGTTCATGCAAAAATACGAGGTCAGCATTTTCGATTGATCTGGGAAGAAAGGATCATTTTTCTCGCTTGGTGGACAAGAAATTTTTAGAATTCAAACAAGAAGCAAAAGCAGTCTGCTTAAAGTCGTGCACCAGAATGGAATAACTTGGTCACGTCAGAGTATGCAGATCACAAAGAATGACAATGAGTCGTTTTCTATCAAGTAGGCGAATGTCACCGGATCCAGATCGAAGGCACCTAAAGCTTTTGCTTGCTCATACCTATGGTGAAGTTCCAACTATCATGTCTACTCGTGTCAAATCAAGTTTAGCAGGTCAGAGGAGAGGATGTGGAAGTCTAAGAAGTGAAGGAAAACGTCGAAAGTCATCTAAGTAAGATTCCCATTCAAACGTTGTTATAAACAAAACCTGCGAAGACGTCGTCGAGTAACAAACTCCACGGTATAGTAGAAGTACCGCAAAGATGGCGCCGAAGAAGCCGGAGCAGGCTGCTTCCACGAAGCAGACACTGAAGCAGTTCCGGGAGAAGTATGGCGAGAAGGTGGACGTGTTCGGGATTCTGCAGCTGAAGCCGGGGGCGACGGAGAAGGAAATTTCGAAGAGTTACAAGAAACTGTCCCTCTTATACCACCCCGACAAGCAGGACAACAATGACGCGACCATGTTCATCAAGGTCAAGGAGGCCCGGGATTTACTCTTGGACGAAAACGTGAAGCAGGAGCTGGAGCGGGCGATGAATCGGAAAAAGCAGGAGGAAGTGTTTCTCGCCAAGCAACAGGACGCGCGGGGCAAGATGGCGCGGGATTTGGACGCGCGGGAGAAGCAGCAGGATGAGAAGGCGAAGCAGAAGCAAAAGGAGGACGAATTCATTCGCGCGGGGAGCCGCTACGTGCACGGTACAACCGGGGATAGTGGAACCAAGACGGGTGGGTTGTCCGCGCAACTGGCACAGATCCGCGAGCAAAACCGGGCGTTTATCGAGCAGAAGAACGAGGAGCGGCGCAGGTACTTGCGCGAGGACTTGGATGTGCAGGTGAAGAAGGCGAAAGTGGGTTTGCGGGACGCGAGGGTGTTACTGCAGGTGAAACGGAAAAACTTCGCTCCGGAAGTGGAATCGTTGCAGAAGGCGACAATAGAGGAGATCCGAGAGGAGGAATTTTTCAGCAACGCGACCAAGCGACAGATGATCCGCAGAATACAGAGCGACTTCGAAGGGTTGGAGAAGGATCGGAAAATTCGGGGATTTGAAGGCTCCGTGCGGATTTTCGTGGACGAAGCAATAGGTGGAGGAGCTGCCGACGATGAATTTTCTTCAGGGAAGATGAACAAAGGGTCGAGTTCAGCATCCTCTACAACAGCGACGACGGCAGGGGGGACAACTTCTTCTTCTTCTAAAAATACACCAATTGTGCACTGCGAGCTGCAGTTCGAAACGCGGGACAACGCGCGGCAGTGTGTAGAATTCCTATTGACGGAGAAGGCCACGAAGAAGAAGTTCCCTTTCGCGTGGATCAACAAACTGCCGAAACTCTGCGACCCGGGGCCGCAGCTGAAGGCCAGCGACATTGAAAGAGTGAAAAAGAGGCGGAAATTGTTTCCCAGTCCGGGCAGGGACGACGACTTCGGGGACGATGCGGACGGGGGGCCGAACAGCATCCTGCAGTCCAGCTTTCTCCGAGCCGACAAGCAGGACAATTTTCGCAGCGCGGAGGCGCCGCGCTACCCGAGCTTCTTCGCCATGGAAAAGGATATATTGGGCAGGCTGGACGCCCTGCTCAAGATCGATGGATAAGAAAGTAGATTTTCGAGCTAAGGACGAAAATATGGTGTGTAGTACTAGTGTTTCACTCCTTTAGATAGAAGAAGTGTGATGGCGACAGCGACGATTTTGATACGACTGTGTAATGCTTGTATCATTAAATGAGTTGATTTGAACTCCATTTTGCGTAGACCACGTTTACGGAATCTTCTCGCTCTGCAGAAGATGAATGCGCGCGAAAGATTTTTTATGTTTCTTTTGTTGCGACTTCTGAACTGCCATCACGGTTTGGAATTGGTGTTTGCGGATTGTTCCTGCGCGACATCCTTCCGTTCAAGGCACAAAAACAAGACACCTAGTTTTATGAGAGTCAGAGGTTTACGTTTTTCTTTTTCTTTTTACTCTGACGAGCTGCCCGAGCGAAAGAGTGAGATAGAGCGGTGAGTCCGTTGGGAGATACGGGGATGGATGACGGAGCTGCGTGTAGTTGCGTGCACGGATACAGAAGTCGGTTGTAGATTTATCTTGTCTACTTCGTCCCGAGCTCGTTGTAGTGTCCTACATTTTGTGAATAAATACAACAAAAACATGAATAACCGGCCCCAGTCCCGGGGCATGCAGTCCGCCGGCCGCGGCATGTCCGGCGCTGCGACCCCGGGAGGCTTGCGGGCCCCGGTGCCGGCCTCGCGGATGGGCACCAGTGCGATGCGGATGGGTAAGTTTTTAGACGAAGATCAGCGAGGTGTGTGCCATTTGATTTTTACGGTTGATTTTATTATGAGCAAAAGCGAAAAGCTATTTGTATTTTTCTACGACACCAGGTACCGCGGCGATGCGACAGGGACCGGGCGTGGGTCTTGTCACCGACGTGCGCGTGCAGGACCGGCCGCTCACGCAGATGGGCGTGCACGTGAACCAGGGACAGGGGAAGCCCGGGAGGCAAATTTACGACAAGAGCTATTACATGACGCAGCTGCGGGGGAAGCACAACGAATTGCGGGACGCGCTCCAGAAATTCAACCAGGAGATGGTGGAAATACAGAACGACAACAACACCTTCACCATGCTGGAGAAAAGGTCGTGAATAAAGAGACTTTCTGTAATTTCTCAATCTTGAAGGTTGATGCCGGTCGTGGCATTCTTTGTAGGCATTGGACAGGAAGGATTAAGTACGATTGTTATGTTGAAAAGCAAGTAAGTAGTGGCAAAGAGGAAATGTTGTACGGCATTTGATATCACCAGGTATGAGCAGTTGATAAAAACGGTCCGAAATTTGGAGGGGGAGCTTGCAGATTACAATTTGGCCCTGGACAAGCAGCGCACGGACACGAGGCCGGAAGAGGTGCAGTACATGTACCAGCTGCTGAAGAGTCAGAATGACGCCCAGAGGATGGAGATGGACCAAATTTTTCTGGAGAAAAAATCACACGAAGAGGAGATAAAAAAGTTTGACGAGGTATGTGATGTACAGGCTAAAATTTTTCATGGGGTGAGTTTGTCATGGATGTTTGTTTCGTGGTCACAGCACGAAAACATGAGAATCAAGGATAAAGACGATAAAAAGTACCTTGATTGAAGATCATGTTTCAACATGAGAAACAAGAAAAAATGTCTCGCATCAGATCCTAGAGTCTTTTACGCGTGCGGACGAGGAGAAACTAAACGACTTGCACCCGGACCAACGGCACGAATACGACCAGCTGCAGCAGGAGAACCGGAAAATCAGCCTGCCGCAGCTCCGGCACGAGGTGGAGATGATTTCGCAGAACCTGCTGATGGGGGAGTCGCGGCTGCGGCAGGAGCCTTTGCGGCTCCGCATGCAGGAACTGAAGGAGAAGCGGGTGCAGCTGTTTTCGAAGCTGCAGAACCTGGAGCAGCAGGCAAAAGAGTCGCAATTATCCATCCCCGAGCAGCGGGATCTGCTGCTGCAGAAAGTGAAGGACAACAATCAGGAAATCGTCCGGACGGAGGAAAGGATAAGCGAGACGCGGAAAGAGATGGAGAACTGCAAGAAGCAGCTGATAGAAGTGAACGCGAGCGCGGAGCAATCTAGTGCGGACCAGCAGAAATACGAGGTTCTGTTTACCAAAGATCAGGAAATGAGCAAATTTCTGGAAGATTTCCCGAGGAATCTGAAGGATGAACAGATGAAGGTGCAGGCGAAACAGCAGGAGGTTTTGGGTATAGATAACTACTGTTGGTGCGGTCTAAACTCAGAACACAGCGAGGACGTTCGAATTGGTTCAAGTTCCAGAATCGGGTCGGGTTTTATATGTTCAACACGATTAGAAGCTGCAGAAAGTTTTGAAGTTTCATTTTGTTCATGTGAGTCAGTGGCGTGGTGTTTTGGTTTAGTTTTAGTTTTGCTCTCCCTTTGATTTTCGATCTACGATTTTTGTACGTTTTGAAATTCCGAACGATTTTAAAGTCTGAATTTAGACCGAGGAGCTTGGTATGGTGACCGATGTCGACATACTCCCCCTCGAATTATACTGGTAAGTGTAATTCGCCTAGTAAATTCAAACTGAGTCTCGAGGTCTGTAAAATTCTTAAGACTGAAAACAAGCACAAGGAAAAGAATAAATAAAATCTGTTGTAAGGTTTTTCGCATAACTTTCTAGGTTTTTGGTTTTTGCTTCTTTTCTTTGTGTTTGTACTTCCGTCGGAATCAGATAACTTCTATAGTTTTTAATTAGTAAATCTCGATAAAGTTCTTGAGTTTTTCAAACTTGCGGATCTGGTCCGTCTTATGTTTGTAGAGAAATTTTTGTAAAATTCTACACGTAGAGATATATGGTCTTGCTGTATATCACGAGCTAACTACCACTTTGACTTCACATTACTTCTTTTTCTCATCGGGATTCGGCGACTGGGACGGTTTTCGGATGTTGATGGCATCCATCTTTTGCTTCGTAACTGGCTTGGTAAACACATCAGCGAGATTCTCACTGGTTTTGACGTATGTCAGGTCCACAAGCGCACCCAAGTACTGTTTTACGTAGTTATGCCGGATGTCTAGGTGCTTGGTGCGGTTTGTGGCAAAATCCCTCTGAGCATGCTGGATCGCTGCCTCGTTGTCGCAACGGGTTCGGATTGTGAATTTGTCCGAAAAGGATACCAAGCAGGGACTTCGTTTTTCGTTTTTCTTTTCTTCTTCTCCAACTCCGAAAATATCGGCGCAAAGGTAGTCGATAAATTTCAAGTCCTTCACTAGCGTGGCTAGGGCGATAAGTTCCGCTTCCATGGTGCTCATCGAAACTAGTCGCTGCGTCGAGGATCTCCAAGAGATTGGCGATCCGTTCCAGAGTACGACTCCCCCTGTCGTGCTTTTTCGCCCTGGAACTTCTCCGGCAAAATCGGCGTCGGAGTATGCGTGCAAGTTTTTGCGCGCGTCGCTGCCTGTCGTAGCAGTGTAAAATAAGCCATGGTCTTTCGTGTCACGCAAATAGGCCAGGATGCGTAGCACTGCGCTTTTCGCTTCGTTGTTCGGGTTTTCCAAAAACCTCGCGACTTCCTTCGCTGCGTAAGCGACATCGGGCCTGCAGGAAGTCTGTAAGTATTGAATCACGCCTACTATTTCCCTCATCGGGAATTTTCCTTGGTGTTCGTCGTGCTCTGGTTCCGCCGTGTCTCCCGTTTGGCCTACCAATTGAGTCACGATCGGAGTCTTAGCGTGTTTTCCTTCGACGAGATCGCCGAACTTGTCCAGCATGCGGGCGATGACCCCGGAATTTTTCAGGTGCATCGTTCTCGCCTTTTTGTCGTACTTGACATCGACACCCAAAAACGTAAACTGCTGCACGCTGTCGGCGGTTTTGTCCTGCACCCGCCCGGAAAACTTCGAAAGTATTTCTTCCTTCGCCCTCTTCAGTTCGTCCGGTGGTCCTACTGCAAAACAATCGTCGACATAGATGCAGAGCCTAACCCCTCCCCGTGTGAACAGACAGGCATCGCTTTCTGCCTGCGTAAACCCCAGCGATTTGAGGCAGTCCACAAATTTGATATTCCACATCATGGGCGACACTGTCAGCCCATAAAGACTTTTCTTCAGTAGCCAGAGCGGTTTTTCCGGGTTTGCCAATTCCGGAGGGGGTTTCACAAAAACTCGCTCGCGTAGGTCTCCATGTAGGAAGGCCTGGCTGATGTCGAATATTTCAAAATCCATTTTTGGGTCGGATAGTAATTTTTGTAGAAGTAGCCGGAAACAGAGCTGAGTACAAACTGGAGAGTAGACATCCTGCGGGGCGTTGGCCTGCTTGTTTCCCAACGCGACGGCCCGCGCCTTTCTGCGTGTGCCGTTGTCCTTCAACTCCAGCAATACCATCAGCGGTATGGATTTTTCGTTTTTACCCATCGCTGAGTATGGGACTTCTTCGTAGACCCCTAGCTTCCTGAATCCGTCAAATTCTTTTTCGACTGCCGCACGCCACTCCACGCCGTTCGGCCCGTTGAGCCCCTCACGTAGTGGAACTCGCTCGGTGGCGAAGCAATGCGCTTCGTGTACTAATCGGTCGATCAGTTTTTGCTCGTGCGTGTCGAGATATCCATCCTTCCATATAGATTCTGCGGGAAGGTATTTGGATGCGAACGACGCGAGGTCGTCCCGCTTAGCTGCTGCCACCGTTTGGAACGCATCGACTTCGAAACAAATTCCGAGTTTTCGACTTGCGCGCCCCTTCCGCTGTCTTCGCCAAAATTTCCATTCTGGTGGTGGTCGGTGCTGCGTAAAATATGCATGCACCTCTTGCAGCGTCGCCCGTGCTACCATGCGTTTCTTCGGTCTGGATTTCTTACTTCGGCACACCCATGAAAAATCTAAGTCGCCCGCCAGCATCGTGAATAACGACCCGAAGATCGAGTAGAGCACCATGAGAAATGCCCAAACTGGGCCCAGGAGAGACGTTTCTGGAGAACCTCCGGAGTTTTTGTATTTCCAGCTGGAAATACCTGCGCCCTTGGTTTTCAAGCTGGAAACTTTTGCGGCGTTTGCGATTTCTTCGGTTGGCGTCATCTGCTCGGCCTTAGCTGTTTCCAGTTTCTTGGTCTTGGTCAGTTTACACGGAAACCGGACGGAGCGAACGACGTAAATTTTCTTTGTCTTCACGTCTTGCACCTTGTAGGCGCTGGATTCTTCTGAATATCCGAGAAGTATCCCTGGAATAAACTTGGACGCCATTTTACTCGTTTTTGGATGCTCATCGCGGTACCAGCATTCTTCCCCGAAAACGCGAAGGAACCCAAGGGCAGGCGCTTCCCCGTAACGTTTTTCGTATGGCGAAATCCCACCGAGGATCTTCGTCGGCGTTCGGTTTAGAAGAAAGGCGGCGCACTCGATAGCATGCGGCCAATACGATTCAGGCAATCCGGAATCTTGCAGAAGACATCGCGACACCGTCAGGATTCGCTTGTTGGTAGCTTCAGCCAGCCCGTTTTCTTCCGGCGTGTAAGGTGCTGAAGTTTCCATGGCTATCCCGTGGTCGATGCATTCCTTTTCGAACTCTGCAAGGAACTCGCGCCCGTT
Organism: Amoebophrya sp. A120; assembly: GCA_905178155.1. Classification (NCBI taxonomy): domain Eukaryota; class Dinophyceae; order Syndiniales; family Amoebophryaceae; genus Amoebophrya; species Amoebophrya sp. A120. The sequence goes on along the minus strand of CAJINV010000002.1, from coordinate 6,256,591 downwards.
GTCTGTGCGGACGGTCTCCGGTCGCTTGTTTCGCTTGATCCACCTGCGTAGCGCCCTGCGTGATTCCGCTGCGCTATGCGTTGCCAACGGCGTAGCTTGTACCCAACGCGTAGCCTCATCGGTTAACGAGTTGAAATACTTAAAATTCTTGGTCTTTGGCATCGGTCCGACGCTGTCGCCGTGAATTTTGTCGCCGAATTTCTCCGCGCGCTTCTGCTTACCGCGTCCCTTTCGGTTTTTCTTGTGCGGCTTGCGCTGCGCCTTTTGTCGTGCGCAAATTTTGCATTCCTTCCGCGCCGTGGTGTGGCCGTGCCTTCGGTGAAGTTCGGCGGCTTCGTTTTCCGCTGCGTCTTCAACCGCTTCCACCGTAAAGCATTTATATTGTTCTTTGATAGGCGCCAGCTGTAGCGTCGGCAAGTCGCTCCCGTCCCAGGTAATCGGCTCGAAGCGCTTCGATTTCCCGAACCGTAGGCGGGTAAAGTTTTCATTGACTTTATACCCATCGTCGATCAAAAGCTTTAGCGATAGAATATTGTAGCCCACACCAGGAGCGTGGATAGCTTCGCCGAGGTTGATCGTTCCAAGTTGTTCCGACTCTAACGCGGTAGGACGGACTATTTTCTGTTTTTCAATGCGCGTTTTGTTCGCACAAGTTACGTTTGCCAGCCTGTTAGTTTCGTCTCCAATCAAATCCGAATCCTTGATAATGTGCGCGGTCGCACATGAATCCAGTAAAAACTTCCTGGATGTCTGCAAGCTTCTCCCGTTGGTTAAAGGTTGAAACCACTGCGCTGCATGCGGTTTCCGAATATCTAAAAAGTTGCACTCCGCCTCGATTGTTTGATAAATTTCTTTTCCGCCTTCCCGCTCCGCATTCGCACCGGGATCATCCCTACCACCCTCGGAATGATCGCAAAAATCTTTAGTCAAATTTTCTTCATCTCCGGATCGCGACGCTAGTCACGCCCGGCGGGGCTCCCCCTGAGGTTTGTCCCCCTTCTTCCCTTTCTTGCCTTTGCCTTTCCCCTTGTTCTTCGGCTTCAGCTCGGGATACTTGACCCAGCAAGATTTTTCTTCGTGCCCCGGTTTCTTGCAATGCGTGCAGGTGGTCACCGTCGCGCACACCGTAGCCCCGGCCGGATTATCGTCGCCCAAGTCCTTCAGCGCTTTCTTCACTTTGTCAAGCGAAAAATCTCCGCGAAGGTTACCCAGAACAACAATTTTCTCCGTGTCCGGTAAGTTTGCGGCGGTGAAAAGCAGAACACCGGCAAGCGGATCCGTCACCGGAACCCCCTGCGCCTCCATTTCGCGCTTGCACCGTTCCCATTCCTCGATAAAATTTTTGTAATTGGAATCGCCACGGTTACAACCCGCGAAATCGTTCCAAGCTGCCAAGATCTGCCCAGCGCTATCCGGTAAAAGTAACTCCTTCAACTTCGGCAGGAAGGTGGCCCAGGTTTTGCAATGCTTCAAATTCCGGCGAAGTTCTTCATCATCAATCCCACCGCGAAGCAGGTAAAGATAGTCGGCTTCGTCCGAAAAATATTTTCCCACAATGCCTACCCAGCGCTCAACCTCCTCGATGAAGTCCTTCGGGGTTGGTTCTTTGCTAAGCACGGGGGGGCGCTCAACAATTTTCGAATAAACTCCGGGGATAGTCTTGGCAGCAGCGGCGGAAGGAGTTACAGGAGCGGACTCCGTGTTTTTCGTTTTCTCCTCCGGCTTTTCCGCTTTCGGTTTCGGCGGCGGAATGTCAAAAAATGTTTCGTCCTCACCATCTTGCCACTGCGCCCGTTCTTCGGCGCTGTCCATGAATTTCCCCTCCAGATATTTGTCGTAAGCCAGCAGCAGCATGCAGGTCATCGCGTCCGTCATTTTTGCGGTGGTGGCGTCAGGCTCCATCTTCGTGCGCATGTGCTTGCGGAAAACTTTCCAAGGCGTCGAAAGCGCGACAAAATCATAGTCGTCATCGTCCGCCATCTGGATCAGCACCCGCGTACGCCCTTCATTGCGCAGGTAGAAGAAACTGTCGCCCGCGATGTTCACCCACTGCCCGGCGTTGAGAGTCATGGTTTTTGTTTTTGTGTGCAAAATGTCACCAATATAAAAACGCTATAATTCTTATGGGGTTTGGCTCAAAGTTAAAAACAAAAAGCGATAAAAACTATTGGCGAAAGTTTTAAAGTGGCAAACTTAAAAACTGTAAAGCAGGCTGATAACCTATGTTGGTGCGGTCTAAACTCAGAACACAGCGAGGACGTTCGAATTGGTTCAAGTTCCAGAATCGGGTCGGGTTTTATATGTTCAACACGATTAGAAGCTGCAGAAAGTTTTGAAGTTTCATTTTGTTCATGTGAGTCAGTGGCGTGGTGTTTTGGTTTAGTTTTAGTTTTGCTCTCCCTTTGATTTTCGATCTACGATTTTTGTACGTTTTGAAATTCCGAACGATTTTAAAGTCTGAATTTAGACCGAGGAGCTTGGTATGGTGACCGATGTCAACAACTACTTTGTCGATGTTCGCATAGTTTTTTTCTGCGCCTGATCAAAATCTTTTGGCGTGGCTCGAGTAAGATTGCTGTTTCGCCAGGAGAAAGTACGTGTTTGGTTCCAGCGAAATAATACTGAAATGCGTGAATGCACCTCATCAAGCGATCCATGTTCATGAAAAACAGCCGTCCTGGAAGACACGAGCAAGTACCTCGGGCAGAAATCTCAGGGAGACTTGGACAAGCTGGGCCAGGAACTGGACGACGAGCTGAATTTCAAAAAGTCGCAGCTTGACCAGTCGACCGCAACCAATCAAAAATTAATCGGGCAAGTGGACAAGAGAAAGCAAGAGCTGGAGAAAATTAGAAATCTAGACGCGAAGATTTCGCAGGAACTGGTACTGAAGATAGGACGCAGGTTCTTAGGGCGAGAACAGTTGAAGAACAATTTGTTCTTTTGCGTGTCTCGCACATACTCTGCCAACAGGCCCTATTTCAACATGCAAGAGAAGTGTCAGAGACTGAAAAAAGCAATATATAATAATTATCGAACAGGTTCAGCTCGCACAGAAGCAACAGACGATGGAAAAGGAAATACAAGAAAAGTATCTCCACGTGGACAGCTATGTCGGGAAATCGAAGTGCTTTTGATGGCTTTGAGTCACCAACGCGAACTTGTGCTGTCACATCGATTGTAGGTGTACTACAACTTCTTAATGCAGGTCGTGTCTTGTACTGGTCGTACTCCTACTTCTATGTCCAGTCAGTACAAGGACAATGGCAATACATATGACGTACAACAACACGACAATTATATATAGACTTGAACTGCTTCAGGACACGACGAGACGAGGTGGGACCACACAACGCAAAGTCAAAATGCACAAAAATTTCCTTGCATACCTCTATGCGTGCGGAGAAGCAGATGCAGACAACCGAGTTGACCAGGAGAAAGGCAAAATACGACCAGAGACTCGCACAGTTGCACAACTTGGTGCATTTTCTGCAGATAAAAGTGGACGGGAAAAAGCAGCAGTTGTCAGATAACGAAACGAACCAGAACTTGGAGGCGCTGGAAAACAAGATAAAGCAGTATTGCTTGGCTTGTGAATCTGTTGCTGTATGAAAAGAAAAGATAAGGATGCAATGCTTGGTCTGGCGTGACAAAAAGCGACTTCTCTAATAAAATCCCAACTCTACCGAAAATTACTGTAGGTATGAGCAGAACCTGTTCCACATGCAGACGTTTATAGCGACGAGGGAAGCAGAAGCCGACTTCAGTCAGCAGCGAGACAAGGTCTTAAACACGATGGAGGCGGTGAATAAGATTCTGATCACAAACTGCATGAAAATATCCCCGATGACGGGCTATTAGACCGGGGGTGGGAACGGGAAGCAGGATCTATCGCAACAGTGGAAGAAGTACTAGAGAAGCTGGGATTGATTTTGGTTCTTCTATTCCCTGCTGTGGTACTTGGTTTGATAAGAGTGTGTAAATAAATTTGCGCAAAAAAAATACGTTTTCATTTTCCTGACGGGTGTATCTTAAGAGAGACGCTGAAGATGGGCGTGAAGGCAGGCGGATTTCTTGCATGCAAAACAAAGGGTTCTAGGCACTCAAATACTTCTTTAGAGCTGAATATTTCGCAATAGAAAAACAGAAACAAGCTGCGTAAGTGGTTTGAGCTGAGTATGAAACTTATCTTTTGAGCTGAAGAGTCTTGACGGGTGGAAAATAACTACCGATATGAAAGCACTGCGGTGCAGGGTTTTTTCAAGTCAAGCTATGAAGAAACTGGAGCAAACAGTAAAAGTGCAGCATGACGATGACAATCGTCCTGACCTTGCCAGAAATCGGGCTTGGAAGCCACCTGGGCGTCGTGGTGGGTGTCTTTGCTCCTCCGCTTGATGTTCTATCTTATGAATACTGAGAAGATGAAAATGGTCTAAATAGACTTCTTGCTAAACCGGGCGACGAGAGGCGTGTCTGTCGAGCGAAAAATGTCTGAAGTAGCTTAGTCAGCCTCTTGTCACGACCCAGGTCGGTATTTGCCGTTTGCACCAGTCTGTTGGTGGGGCTCTGCCAAAAATTTTTGAGCCGAGAGTGAGTGAGCGTGGAATAACAAAATCCAAGATGGCCGACATCAGCTCGATAGAGCTGCAGGATTACCAGCCCGGCCCAGTGGTCATGGGCGCGTTGGGGCAGGGCGAATCAGGGTTGCGGCAGAGGACGGCCAGAAGTAACTCGAATTTCTCCGAGCTGACGGCTGGTAAGTATGGGAAACGTCACTTTATCGATTGTGCTAATGCTGCGCATCCTGTTCCTGACATTGTCGTAAGTGCGGCCTGTGAAGAGTGATGTTTTTGATGTAAGTCTGTCTCTAAGTCATGATATCAAGACCACGAATTCTTTTTCTTACCACATCCTTCATCACCCAACCGCCTTTCAGACCTCCCGCTACCCTTCGAGACGTACTCGAAAATGGACGTTCTCACGCAACGGGAGCGCATTTGGATTTCCCGCCTCGTCGTTACCAGTCTGCTGGACGTGCCGATCAGTTTTTTCGTCTCCGTCATTGCTTTTTCTACCGCTTACAAGGACATCGGCGTTTCCCTCTACTGCATCGGCATTCAGGCCCTCGCACACTGTCTGGCGTCTTTTTGCACGGTGTGCCGGTTTTACAAGGAGAGCAGATGGGGGAAGTACGGGGAACGCGATGGGAGGGCGAATAGTACCTCGACGTCCGGGGAGACGAATAAATCTGCCGTGACTTCTAGTACTTTGTCAGAGGAAGACCCCGAGGATGCCGACGCCGAGGACGCGACGCTGCTGACAGAACGTAGAGATCGCATTCGATTCTAAATTTTTCCGCCACGCAAAGTTGATTCATGTGCATAATATGGGATAAATATAGAGGAGAGCAACAACAAATGCAAAAACAAAATGCAAAACTCTACAATGCAGGGCGCAAAGATCTTTTCCGGGAGCAGATTCTTTCTATCGCGATTGGCTGCACCATGCTGCTTTCTTCTGTGGCGCTGCTGTTCAAAGCGGCGCGCAAGTACAAGTTTTGGGACAAGTGGTATGAGGACCACCAGCAAGCTGACGAAACGATCACGATCGTCTGCGAGGTGCTCGCGTGGAAGGCAGGTGCGCTCTACTTCCTCCACGCAGGCCTGCGGTTTCTCGCCCGACAAGACACCATCGGACACAAGTTCACGAACCACATTTTTTGGGTGTCGGCCGTCAGTTCCATCTACTGCTTTGTCCTGGGCGTGTCGGCGAGGTATAATTGGCCGCGGGAGTTTTTGCTTCGTACGATGAAAATGATGAATAAAGTTTCTTTGTATGTCCGGATCAGGTCATCGTCATACTGCAGGGTCAGGCTCAGGGAGTTTAAGTAAGTACTTGCAGACGATCTAAAATAAACCGTAAACTACAGCTACCAAAAGGAGTGGAGTTGGAAGGCAGAGCCGATTGCAGCGACGGTATTGGCATTGGGGTGCATATTGGAGGGGATACGGATTTGCTACGTGTACGCCGATGATGTCGATGATCTACTGAGAAAGCACAGTCGGGCGTGATTTTGGTTTGGATCCCAAATGTGGAACAATAATTAGAGGCAGATGTTGATGTGAGTGACAAGCTGCCCACCTGAAAGGGGCGGATAAAATGTTGTTGCCTGATGTCTCTCCCGCTATTTATCTTTTGCGCTGAATACTTCGATTGCCATTGCACCCGTCATCCGATTTGCAGCTTCAATGCTGTGAGTACGTGACTTGTCCGCGGACCCCGCGGGCGCGAAGCGGCGTTGCCACTTTACGCAAGCAAACTGTTCGGAAGATGAAGGTTCCAGTAGATTTGGTGTCGGGATAATCATCAGGAAGACCTTATTTGCAATTGCAATTGCACTTTTGCCGCAGGCCGCACAACAAAGTCGGTTCTCTTCGTCCGCTCAGCTCAAGTAGGAAGATTCGATTCCACTCTCTAGAGGCAATCTGGAGACGACCACAACATCTTTTGCTTTTAATCGATTTTTGATCCATCTGCTACGTCTTTCGTTGGAAAAAACAAACGTTGGGCGTTTGAAAACTGTATCATGGCGGATGGCGAAGCCGTGTTGGCTAAAATCGTTCTTCTAAGTTGGTGGTGAGTACTTACCATCAACAGCTAACGAACATCTTCTGCGCGACCGATTCGCTTGGACGACCAGCACGGCTCTGCCACCTTGGAAATGCGTCTCTCCCTGCCCTCCCGATCCTCCACCTCCTCTCGCTCGCTTTTTCGGTTTTCCAAACCCGCCCTCGGTTCCGGCCAGCGTCCGGGCGCCCCCGGGCAAAAGTATGAGGTCTTCCACCCGCCGGTGCCCACGAAGATAAAAGCGCTGCCGTTGAAGAAGGCGGTGCTCGACCCAGGCCGGGGGAAGTACATTCCGAAGAATTTCCAGATGCAAAGTCAGATGGAAGCAATCAGGAGCGGGGAGTACCTCGGACCTGACTACCCGTACAACTTCCTCGGAATGCCTATGTGGGGACACAGAAGGTATACGTATAGAAAAAAAACGAGCAGCACCCTGATAGATGCCCCCTTAGTACTACACAGAAAGAACAGCGTTTTCACGAGCAGCGAGAAGAAGTAAAACGAAGGAGGTGGAACGTCCATGCCTACTGTAATGAGATCAACACTTTAATCTAGGTACAATGTGTCGTATCACGACATTCCGATGGATGAGTCCGGGGAAATCGGGGTGCAGTACCACTCCCAGGTCGACCTGTGGTGCGTGCAGTGGCACGAACGCGGGCGGCACCGCCAGCGGGTTTTCCGCGCGCAGTTCAATTTCATGGAGGCCAAATACAAGGCGGAGGCCTTTCGCCGCATGCTGGAGTCCACCGGGCGGGTGGACAACTGCATGACGGCCCGGCACAAGGCGGTCATCTTCGACCAAAAAGAGAAGATGAGCCGGCTGAAGCGGAAGCTGATGGCAAAGGAGGCACACATCCGCGCCTTCGGCAAGGCGGGCCACACCCTGCGCGGGAAGTGGGCGCATCGCCCGCGGGGGGAAAAGCCGGGGCTGAAGAAGAAGCGCGGGGCACACTACCCGAAGTGGTCGTAGGAGGTTTAGTGCAACGACTGCTCAATGAATACGCTGCAGAAGGAATTTTTTTCAGGAGAAAATAACGATGCGTGTACTTCTACTTCCCAGTAACCAGCCTGACGTGCTGCTGGTGCTGCGCTAAAGAACATTACCCGCTGCGTTTCGTGTAAGCCCTGGTGGAACCATGTCGGCTTGCAGTTGTCACGGCTTCTAGCTCCTGTTCTGTTAAACGCAGATTTTCTATGTGGTCGCACACAGGCTATTGCTGCAGCGCTGCTCTGTGAAGGTCCAGGGATCGTTGTAAACAAGTTTGAAACAATTCTTCATGAGCTGCCCTTTCAAGTTCTTTTACTTTTTAGCATCTACAGGTCGGCCTTGACACCTAAAGTGATTCTTTGGGCAAAAATAGATTCTGCTCCAGCGTCTCCCGCAAAACATACGAAGCTCAACAAAATGGCACGAATTCAATCTCAGAAATCATTTTACCAAGCGAACCAGGATCCTAAGCTTCAGAAAAAAAATGCGATAGTGCACAGTGAAATTGATGCGAAGATCGCTAAGTCAAGTTTGCGTTTTCTCAAGGTCTACCATGCTCTTCCTCTGCTCCATAAATTCATGTCGGATAATATTTGATTTGCGATCTGTATTCTATCTTGCGCAGCGACCATTTGTTTCCTCTGTAACTGATGTTGTAGCTTCAGTGTCAGCTGCTCTAGACAGATTGGAGAAAAATATGCTACTATTTTTCGATAGGTTTGCTAGTTACCGTCGCGACCAGAAAGTTGGCACAGAATTTAGAAGATGAAGTGAATATTACTTTGCCGTAAATGAAAATTCTCGCCCAGAATTTTGATTTCCACGATATGAAGCGTTCCAAGAAGTATTGAGCAGAAACAAGACCGCCCACGCCTACTCCAAGAGCTGTGCTCCATACTACGTATCAGCTGCGGGGCGTCGAGGACCTCGTCTGACAGGAAAAGATGAACAAGCGACAGCGCCGGCACAGTGAGGAAAATGAGCGGGGGGAGGAGCAGCAGACTACTGGGTTAAAAAGAATAAAGAAATACGTTGGGGAGGTCGGAGAAGCCTTCTGGAAATTGTTGAAAGGTATAACTTTGGGCATAGAAGAAGATTCTTAAAAAAAAAATCATTCTTGCGGTAATATGGAAAATTCAAACTCTTCGAATGTTAGTGCCTTTTACATACTGTCTTGAAGCAGACGCGCGGTGCGTGTTTCAAGATAGAGCGAGAAGCTGGAGACCATTGATGAAAAAAAACACAGGTGAGTCGGATTCTCCCAGCAACGCGGGGCAGCAGCAGCAGCATCCGGGAGGTGCTTTTGGTTACAACCCCTACAGCGCAGCTTCTTCTAATATTCCGGATTACCGGTTTAACTATTCCCGGGACACTCTTCCCTCGTCCAGCTTCGGAGTGTTTGGTCAGCACCAGCAACTTTCAGGACCACATCAGTACGGCGCTCGATATAATGCGTCAAACGAGGGCCTCTACGTTGACTCATCTAGTGGGGCGACAGGTTACTTTGGTGGCGCTTACAACGGTGCTTATTGTTCCAACATCCCATCAGGTGGAGGACCTAACGCTGCTGCCTCCCGCGGTTCGTCTTCCCGGCGCCCCGAGCTCTTCGTCCCCGATGAGCGAACCAACGAAAACCGATACAAGAAGCAACCCAAAAGAACTGCAGCCGCGCGGACAACTGAAGAGGACGCCGAGCAGTCGAACCTGGAAATGGTCCCGAACGATGCGATCCTGGGCTTCCAAGAGGACGGCCGGCCGATTTTCGCGGGGGACGCGAGAGCAGTGTTTGAAAAGCAGGATATCAAGTTCCGCCAGCACCAGCTGCAGCAGCGAAAGCCGATGACGAGCAAGGAGCGGGAACGGGGGACGTTTTTGTATCCGCAATTCGCGGGCGTGAAGGACATGCGGCTGGCCGGGGTGCACGAGCAGAATGCGTACGCCGCGCGCGACCTGGCCGTGTGGCGGTCGAATCCCTTCCTGCAGCCGAAAGAGGTGAACCTGTTTCGCCCGGACTGGCAACAGGAGTACGCCGCGCCGAAGAGCTGCTTGCGGGAGCTTTTGAGCAAGGAGGAGCGGGAGAAGAATTTGAAGAACAAAGAGCATTGGATGAACTACAGATCCAGTATTGAAGATTAAACACTTGATGAACTACACCTTCGTTTTGTTGTGATTTTTTTAATCGGAATGATTGCTCTAAATTTTTCACTGTTTCTGCGAGCAGGGAAGTTTTTTTTATCCGTTCATGATTGAACAACGATGGAGGCAATTGGATTCTGAAACAAGAATCGCGCATAACAACGCATATGATTACACACTCTATAACAGCTGCCGTGAAAGGCCCGCACGATCCCCGGCTGAACCGGCTTCATTTCCCCCAGCACTTCGTGATGCAGCACTACCACCCCGTGCAGCCTCTGTTTTCCGAAGCCTACAAAAACCGGGACAGAAGACAGCCCTGGCCAGTCGGCTCCCAGCACTTATTCCACCCGTTCGGAGCGCCCTCGTCTCACCCGTTCGCCCACGCCGTCGCGCCGCCGCAGGCGATTGAAGTATACTTCTGATTGTTGAACGAGGATATGCGGAATGAAGTCGACATTCTTAGTTTATACCACTATTGGGTCGTGAAAAGCTTGTACAGAAAATTTTTACAGTAGCAGACTTGTCCACCTTCCACCCAAACTCAGGACCGGCGGCGTTCTTCTGGCGGTGCATCGTCCAGTAATTTCATGTCTCCGGACTACGAGCTTGAGAGCCCGGACCAGGAAGGCAATTCGTCGCTAGAAATCGGCGCGGCGAACAATTACCGTGGTGGTCAACATCAGCCCAGCGCGAAGTACCGTAAGGTGGTACAGCAAGAAGGCAGAAAAAGCGACGAAAAGATGAAGGAGAATAACACGTCGACCCTTTCCTCCAAAATATTAAACCCCGCCTCTAGTCCAAAGGGTCGCGCTGGGTCGTCTTCCCGCCGAGGAGGAAAGCTGCATCGGGATGAACAAGAAAGCACCGCGCGCGTGCCCTCGGAGCCCAAACGGATCACTTTCGGGGCGAACAAGAGGAAGATCAACAGCAGCCGGTACGGGAAATTGACAAAGCAGGACGTGTTGAACAGCCTCTGGGAGCAAGACAACGAGACGTCGCTGGATGGGGGAATTGCTGATAGTCATGACGTACAATTGGACCCCGAGAAGAAGAAAAAGGACGAGGAGCTGAGAACACTCTACGGCATCACCGAGAAGAAGGAACTTGTCAGCAAGAAATCCATGCTTCCACCCATGGGACCGCCGATAAAGAAGCACTCCTTTGCGTCGAAGGATGGAGGTGCTGTGGGCAGCGCCGGTGCAAAGGCCGGAAAGGATAGCATTTTTGGAGCAGCTGCACCAGAGAAAATAAAAGACGGAGCATCTACTGGAGGTGATACTGCAACTACGGTTGTCAAGGACTTTAAGCAAATGCAGCACCGAATCAATCCCCCCACCGGACGAGAAAAAAAAAGTGTTGGTCGTTGGCCAATCCTTGACACGACTACAACCCCGAAGGATGTTGATGCGAAGGAGGATCATGAGGTGAAGAAGTCGCCGATTTTTGGCAGTTCCAAAGTCGACCAGAAGCCAAAGACCTCGATCACCAACATTTTCGGTGCGGATGTCGTGTCAAAAGCGGAAGAGGAGGACGCGAACAAGAAAGCGAAAACTACCACAGGAGCAGACAGCAAGGACCAACCTGAGGGGAACGAGAAGAAGCCCGGCGCAGCTGGGATGACCAATGCTTCCTCGAACAGCATTTTCGGCTCCGCAAGTGCGTTCTCGTTGTCCGCGTCGAAACCGGCGAGCAACCCCTTTTTGGCGAAATTCAAGGAGCAAAATAAAGACAGTTCTGCGAACATGTTTGCCTCCGGGGCCGCTGGAGATCATGCCGCAAAAGAGCAGAAAACGGAAATAAGTGCGGCGGAAAATAGCAGCTCTGGTGAGAACAAAACGCAACCTGCTCCTGGTGGTATCTTCGGCAGTGGAGAGGGTTTGTCAAAGTCTAAGAGTATCTTCGGTGGTGGTGCAGCAACGGGTGCACAGAAAGAAGGCGACCCCGCGACGTCGGCAAATAGTACAACCGGAAACAGCATTTTCGGTAGCTCGACCGACAAGGCTGCCGGTATTTTTGGCAGCGGCGGAGGCGGTGCACCAGCAGCAGAACAGCCGAAGGCAGGCAGCATTTTCGGAGGTGCACCAGGGGGCGCAGCTACTGCATCTTCAGGAGAGATGACCTCTAAGGCTGGTGGAGCAGCTGCGTCAATTTTTGGCGGTGCTGCACCGGCGGCAGAACCTTCCAAGGGCGGGAGCATTTTTGGCGGTCCGGCTGCGGCACCCGACGGTTCCAAATCTAGCATTTTCGGCGCACCTGCGCCCGCCGCAGACCAGCAAGCCAAAGCTGGATCATCTTCGAACATTTTCGGGGCGCCAGCTGCAGACTCAAAAGCGAGCAGCATTTTCGGAGGGACCGCAGCTCCTGCGGAAGCTAAACCCACGGGGGGGATTTTCGGCTCTACCTCTGGACCAGAGGCTAAGACCGGAAGCAGCATTTTTGGCGCTGCAGCTCCCGCTAGTGAGAATGCAGCTAAGCCAGCAGCCGCTTCAAATACGACGAGCCTCTTCGGTGCACCTGCTGACGCGAAGCAAGCTAGCATTTTTGGTTCAGCGCCAGCTACCGCCCCTGCTGGTACAGAAGCGAAGGCATCCAGTATTTTTGGTGGAGGTTTAGCACCAGCGCAACCACCAGCGGAATCAAAGGCAAGCAGTATTTTTGGTGGTGGGTTGCAAACGGACTCCAAGCAAACGACAGGTAGTATTTTTGGGGCAGCAGCAGCAGCTGCTGCTCCTGCAGCGACCTCCCAGGACTCGAAGCAAAGCATTTTCGGCGGCGGAGGTGCACCAGCGTCTGCGACAGCGACCCCCGCCTTCGGCGCTGCTAGTAGTGCCGGTGCCGCACCCGCTGCTGCAGGCGGTGGTATTTTCGGCAGTGGAGCTCCCGCCTCGACCAGTGCGGGAAACTCGATTTTTGGCGGCGGAGCAAACACCACGTCGCAGCCAACCTCGAGTGCTGGCGGCATTTTTGGTGCCGCAGGAGCTGCAACCAGTACAGGAGCGGGCAGCAACGCCAGCATCTTTGGAGGGGGTGCAGCTGCACCAGCGTCGACCACCACCGCAGCAGCTACTTCCGGTAGTAGTATCTTTGGCGGAGTAGGTGGAGCAGCACCCGCGGCAGCAACGAGCACTGGTGGCATTTTCGGGGCCACGGCAGCCGCACCTGGTCCGTTCGGCGGCACCACGACCACCAGCGCAGGGGGGGCGTTCGGCGGTGGTGCAACGACGGGAGCAGCACCAGCGACAAATGTTTTCGGCGCCCCGGCGCAGCCGAACAACAATTCAAGTGGTATTTTCGGCAGTGCGAACACTAATAATCCTGCTGGCGGCGGCGGGGGTGTTTTCGGGGGTGCGTTTGGCGGGGGGAACGCAGCGGGAAACAATGCAGCGAACAACGGCACAGGAACTGCAAACTCCTTGTTCGGAGGTGCTGCACCAGCAGCAGCTAACGGCGCACAACAAAACCCCTTTGGAGGCGGTGGAGCCAATACAAGTTCTGCGCAACCCAGTGCCAACGGCAACCCCTTCGGCGGGGGCTCCACCACAAGTAGCGGCATTTTTGGCGGTGCCGCGCCGGCGGGAGGGGGGAATCCCTTCGGCGGGGGTGGCGCGACGAGCACGGGTGGTGGCATCTTCGGTGGCGGAGGAGCTAGTACTGGTGGCGGAGGGATCTTTGGCGGTGGTGCCGGTGCGAACACCAACAATGCAGCAGGCAACGCGAACAACCCCTTCGGGGGCGGACAGGCTGGCTTCGGCGGCAATCCGTTTCAGGCAAATAAGCCAATGGGGGCGGCGAAGAGACGCTTTTCGCAACAGAGGGGGCGATTCTGATGTTGTGACGGGAAAATGTTGAAGTAGGGGATAATATGAGAACAAAGGTTGAAGCTCTAACTTTCACAAAAGGCGTTGTTTGTTTGCGCGCAAGCACGACCAGAATATCAAATGATTTGTACCAGTAAGCGTAATGGTAAAGAGCGACACAATAATTCGAAAAAGGGTTGGAAGGCATATACTTCTGCTGGCTCAGCAACTAATTGCAAATCTACAGTGATGATCTATCATCCGCGGATCGACGTTTAATATTTCTGTCTCTGACTAGCTACCGAGCGACATCTTTCAAAATTGCCTATCTAGCGTGTTGGCGCCAGGACGTACAAGCGCGGCGACGTCCTTGCAGCTGGTGCACAAGCGGGCTGGTGATTTTCATGTTCTGGAAGCTCCAGGTGAAAATTTGCCGCTGGTGCACAGGAGCACACTTCTTCTTCGGGTCTTCACGAAAATTTTATTCTCTCCTGGTCCTGCGCTCGATCAAGTACAAGTTCTCAAGCTCGTTTTATTCATGATCCAAGATGTCAAACGGAGGAGTTTTCTCTGGGCTTCGAGATAGTAGGTTCAAAATTGCTATAGATCCGTTTCAAAATTTGTTCGTGTAATATAAAGACCGGCTCGTCGAACAAATTACAGCACGCACCGTAGAAGTTCACTGGAGGTGGAGATCACGACAGGCCATTCGTTCAAATTGTCCCCAGCATGGAAATCATGCTCTCAATGTATGTCTATGTTCGTGTCTTTTCTCCTGTTTCTTTTGAATAAATTTCTGAACTTTTTCAGGAAGGACTTGTGAAGATCCGCACGCAAAATGAAAAATTACCCAGCAGTGAGGCCCTCAGATAGGATAAGAGAAAAACCACTTCTTTGGCAGAAGTGATGAAACAGTACGAGGACCAGAGAGGCACGAACCGGCAGTACGTAGACGAAGAACCCCAGCGAGACGACAATTAGACCGTATTAAAGACCAAAAAAATGGCTGCCATCGAGTTTCGGCGCGCGAACTGGATCCCGGAGACCGCGGTGGACGCGCCGGCGACCGGGCCGCTGAAGCTCGAAGTGACGTTCGAGGTCATGGAGGCGCTTCCCAAAACGCTGGAGTTGCAGTTGAAATTTATCCCGCCCTGGGAGGTCCAGGAGGACATTTTCGATGCCGAGTCCTGCAGCGAGAACGGCACGCAGGACGATTCGGGAGAGGACGAGGACGACATGGATTCTGAAGATTACGACGAAAACTTCGACGACAACAAGTCCTCCGCGAGCAAAAACAGCAAAAGGTCGAAAAGCTCCAAATCCTCAAACACCTCGAAAAAAACCACGGCGATGAAAAAACAAGATACAACGACGACAGCAGCTTCCAGTACGACTTCCATGAAGAAAATGCAGTCAAAAGCCGCGAGTTTTACTGCCACTACTACAGAGCACCAGCAGTCCACCTCGACTTGTAAAGAGCCGAGTTCAACAACATCTACCGCGAATATTAAAGCGTCGATGAAGAAGTCCAAATCGGAGAGTAAAAAGACGAGTAAAAACCCTTTCTCCAAAACGGAGAAGACCATCGCGGATCTGCTCGCCTCCGCCTGCTTGCAGAAGCAGGAGCAGTTACTCGATGAGGTCGAGTGCGGTCCGTTCCCGAAGTGCGGAAAGCGGAAGATTGTGATGGAGGGCATTGCGCCGGACATGACGCTGGTGCCGGAAACCGCGAAACTGGACAACGGCGCGCTCGTGATGATCGCACTGTACAACAAAAAGCAGTTTTACCGGTGCGGCTGGTACTTGACGCATTTGTTCAAGGATGATGAGCTCCAACTGGCCTGGGACGAGGAGATGAAGCGACCGGCCACCATCTATCGCAAGGAAAAATCCCCCCTCCCCATATTGATGAAGAGGTAGGTTTTCGAAAATTTGTGTTGCTGATTTGAGGTCACAAGTCACGTTTGTGTTGCAAGAAGACAAGGGCAGCAGCTTCCGTCCCATTATGGAGCCGGTTTGTCTGTCATGCTGTTGAGCCAACATCACGGACCCTTTTCATGCTAAGCGCCTAAGTCAAAGCCTCTCTACTCAGGCTTGACATGGGTCTGCAGTCCTCTCCAGCAAGACAAATGCGATCTGTGTACTCAAATACTGCGTCACAGGTTTCGTTTTCGATATGGGGAGGGGCGATTTTTCTTTTTGATGCCATCGATTTCGAGACGGACATGCTGCGCCGGGTGGACTTTGAGCACCCGATCGAGAATCGGGATTGCATTGAGTGGTTCGATGGCCAGTTCGCGGAGGAGGACATATCAAATGCAAATATGTCTGGGTCTCGAAGGATGTGAAGTAGAAGTTGTGATGCGCATTTCACAACGCACACAAATCTCTCATGCATAGGCAGCAAAAGATGCCCACTTCTTGTCACCATAGTGGGGGATTTGTCATGCGGATTAGGCATTGCAGAACCTTCTCGAAATCTGTGATGCTAGGGCTTCCATGCCAGACCTTCTGTGTTATGCAAAAACAGCTTGACATCTTCCAGACCCAGACATATTTGCAATGCATAGGACAAGGGGTTGGACAATTCTGGTTCCGAAGAGGACGACGACGAAAATCTGTCCCCGGGAATTTTCGGCGTCGGCGGCGATTTCATCGGCGGCGGCGGGGCTCCCGAGCACGTCGCTTCGCCGAAATTGAAGAAGATGAAAAAATCCGTCGAAGCGGCAGAGGCGGGGAGGTTGACCGGCGGGGCCAGTGCCTCCTCGAAGCTAGGGAAACCGGCCTTCGACATCGAGTAGAGGATAAGAAAGCTGCTGCAGAGTAGTTCTGGCGGGGTCTTTCTTCTGGAAAAGGTGTTGTGATTCAGATACAGATTGTTCGCGTGCTCGGCGCAGTGACCACGTTGAGAAATGGCTTTTTCTGGCACAAGAACTGACGAGCGCCCTGTGTTGCGACACGACGGAGGGATCTTTTCGTGATCCACAACTTCTTGACGATGAAGATGTAGTAAGGCCTAAAAAGCCTTTTATTTCTTGTCCTCCCAAAAATGATTATGATGTCTGTTTTGAAGTTGTGCGAGTTCATATCATAGTAAAAACAAATAAATCTAAATCAACCATCACGGCGAGACTTCGCTTTCGCTTTGGCGTGCATGGTCTGACTCTGAGAAGAAACGGGCAACTGATGCACGTCGTGTTTGCCAAAAAGTCGTGGTCAATCAGTTCGATCGTGAAAGTTTCGTGTGTGTGTCTGTGTGAAGATGATCTGTTGTGACTTTTCGTTTGGCAGCATTTCTTTTCCTATATGTGGATCCGCTTGTTAGTACACGTACACTATCTACTCTCAATTTCATCGTGCAAAAGCTAAAAGTTCATTGACTTGGAGAAGATCTACTCCACTACAGCTGGCATACTTCGTGGCGAGAGCAGGAGAACGCGATCAACTGGCACACGACTGATTTTTGAGATCGAGGCGATGCCGTTAAAAGAGCTAGAACTGTTTATTTGAGTGCGTGGAGGTGATTTGTTTCCTGTCTGTCGATTTTTTTGTGATCTCACTCTTACTGTGTCCTTTTTCTTCTGGGTCTTCTCGCTGTTCTTGCGACTTGTGACGGCTGCGAGTCTAATTCGCTCTGGTCTACTCAAATCGACAGGGGGTGGTCCGAGTGCTGGAACAAGGCAGGTGTAATATCCTCTTAGGTCTGTGAAAAAGTACTAGATCGGGAGATTATTGCCGGAGGTATAGTATTTCGGGTTTGTTTCGCATATCTAATGACGTAGTTGTTAAACTACGCCGGCTTACCAAACAATTTTTCTAACTCGTCGAATAGAGTAACATGGCTTCCCCATCCCCAACATGTATAATTCCTCGACTTGTGCTACCCATGTACAACCAGTCTCTTTCCACCACGATGGCATAGTTCAAACCTATTGTAACTGATCCCCCGACGAGACGAGCCATGGACGCGCCCCCGAACGCGTACATTTCGGCCGAGCCGCGGTCCGCCGCGAGCTCCTCTTCCGCGACCAATGCGACGAATGCATCACAAGTTCTGAACCCAACGGCCACTGCATCAAACGGAGGTGGCAGTAACGGGTCAATGGTCAATCTTGACACGACTAGCGCTTTCAATACCCGGAGCACCAGCTTGACCGGCGATCATACTTTGGGTGACACCACAACGACGTCGAACAACACCAACCTCCAAGTTGTTGACCAGCAATCTTTACCGTCGCTGGGAATCTGCTGCATGGCGAACAAAGCCTCGTCCACACCGATGCAGAACATTTTGCGCCGGTTGCAGAGCTTCTTCCGCCTGGAAATTTTCGCGGAGGAGACCATCCTGAACGAGCCGATCGAACTATTACTGTGAAAAATGCCCCCACGCCCAAAGTCGCAAAAACTTGTGATGCGAAGTTTCCAAATGCAAACTTTTTGTCATGCATGAAAGAAGTATGTTGCCTATGCGTATCAGTATGAATCTTTCTGATGCAGCAGATTCTAGGCGTGTAACGCATCGCTTGCATGACATGCGCCACTCTTGCTGGGGTCTTTTGCAATACAAATTTTTGCTATTCAGATTCACGATTGGAAATCTCTGATGCTGATAGATGCAAGAGGGCGAGTGTTTCGTTGGGAAAGGTTTGCAATACAAATGCTCCCAAGTTCGGAGGTGGGGGCATTTTTCACCTTGATGCGAGCTGTGGCCGGTGGTGGACTGTTTGATCTCGTTTGACTCCATCGGCTTCCCCTTGGAAAAAGCCTGTCAGTACGTGGAATTGCGGAAGCCGATAGAAATCAATGCGCTGAACAAACAGAGTTTGTTGAGAAATCGGCACTTTGTCTACGAAAAATTGCGGGAGTTTTCCATCCCTTCCCCGAATTACGTGTTGGTAACCGACCACAACGACGCGAACCGGTTTCAGGAGACGGTGGACTACATTGTGTGGGACGGGCAGAAGGTGTACAAACCGTTTGTCGAGAAGCCCATCGACGGCGACGACCACAATATCTACGTGTACTACCCCATGAACACGGGTGGGGGGATCAAACGGTATTGGTAGCAGTAACTGGTGACCGGTTCGATATGCACATATCTTCTCTCATCGAATGAAATCGTGAAACTGCTGCAGTGCTGCTCGACGGGGTATCTCGATCCTTGTCGAATCAGGATAAAGACATGATCAATAAATCAAACTCCTATACAGGTTGTTCCGGAAAGTGCACAACAAATCGTCCGAATACGATCCCGACGTCCACTATGTCCGGCACAACATGCCCTACATCTACGAACCCTTCATCTCCACGGGCGGCACAGACATCAAAGTCTACACGTTGGGTCCCAACTACAGTCACGGGGAAGCGCGGAAGGCGCCGACGGTGGACGGCGCGGTGCAACGCTCGAAGGACGGGAAAGAGGTCCGCTACCCGATCATCCTGTCCCAGATTGAGAAGCAGATCGCGCAGACCATCGTGGACGCGTTCGGTCAGGCGGTGTGTGGGTTCGACATTCTGCGCACGAAGGGCTTTTTCCCGGTCGTGTGCGACGTGAACGGGTGGAGCTTCGTGAAGGGGATATGCATTGCAAATATGTCTGGGTCTGGAAGGATCCAAACGTGTCATGCTATTTTTGGATTCTAAAAAAATCTGCATTGCATGACCAGCAAGAGGAGCCCAGATTGTGCTACGCGGAGACGGGATTTGTCATGCGGAATAGGCATCAGGATCAGGAAGCCTTCCAAAAATCTGTGATGCTAAGTCATGCACTACAGGCATCATGGGTCGTGCAAAATATGCATGACAAACCTAGAAATTATTCCAGACCCAGACGTATTTGCATTTGAAAGACGAACCAGAAGTACTACACGGACGCCGCGGTGCAGCTGAAGCGTTTATGCATTGCAAAAGTATCGTACTAGTATAAATTGCATTACAAAGTCGCTCAGCATGACAAATGGAATTTGTCATGCTGTTTTACCTTAAGGACAAGATTTGTCATGCCTTATGGCAATTACTACGAGTACGATACTTTTGTATTCCATAGCGTTTTTTCTACGACAAATTGAAAGAGCAAACGGTTCGGACCAGCGGCGTCTTCGGCGGGTTGGACGCGGACCGAAGATTATCGCTCCTGAACTACTTGGAACACGACCCGAACCGCGCCGCCTCCGCGCCGCAGTCAACCGCGACGGCGTTGACACGGGACATTGTGCAACAGACGTTCGCGGACGCGGAGTACTTTCCGAATATCGCGTCGGCGGGTATAACCCACTCAGGTGTTACAATCTCAAACGTTACAGTAGAGTCTGAGATTTGTCTTGCATGATGAGCATGACAGACTCGCAGAGCGTTCCACTCTCTGCAATACAAATTTCGCCAGATTGTAGTCGGGTTTGGAGCTCCGGAACTTGTCATGCGCAATCCTATGAGAGTTGGCTAGATCATGCACTCTTGCATCACAGATCTCCATATTGTATTGTAACGCTTGAGTAGATTGTAACAGCTGAGCGCGTTATAGCGGGGGTCGGTGACAGCACATCTTTGCTCGCGGATGGGATGTCGAGCGCGAAGCCGACCAATTTTCTCGGCACGACGGAGGAAGAAGAGAACACGGGGGAGCTGAAATCGGTGCTGGTGATTATGCGGCACGGAGACCGGAAGCCGAAGGAGAAGTTGAAGTTCCGAACGCAACACCCCATTTTTCTCCAGTACGTGTACAAAGGACCCCCACCGGGAACAATTGCGGCCAACGCGGAAAACCCAGATGGCACGGTGAACGCTTACGCCGGGATGGGGGGGAATTTGGAAATGATTTTGCGGAAGAGGAACGCGAGAATGGCAGCCGCCGCGGGTGAGGACGGGGCCGCGGCGGGGAGTAATAATGCAGCTGGCGTGCCGGGGACGAGCAGTAGTACTAGCGCTACTGTGGCAGGGCGAAGGGACGACTCTACGGCATCATCGTCCGCGGTGGACAGGACCCCGGTGCGAGCCTCTGCCGCGGAGGCCGGGTTGGCACTCGGAGAGAAGGCGGCTGGGGTATAAGAGAGTAACTATACTTGGTTTTTCTGTTTTGTAGTCTTGACCGTTTTGTACTTCTGTGTAGCTGCAGCTGCAGTGTACGCACTAGTATCTAGGAATTAGATTTGTGAAATTTTGATTTACATCACAGCCCGGCCAGCTGACGATCACCGACGAGATTACCACGTCGAACGACAACGTTGTATCTCCGGTCGAAAAGTTGGTTCCGCGGAAAGGCTCCGGGAAATCTCCGCAGCAGCTGCAGGAAGAAGGTTCGTTATCGTTAGAAAACGACACGGGTTACGATGACTCGGATTTGGTCGCTCGGGAAAACTCAAACTCGGGCGCGAACCTGATTTCCGGGACTCTCCGAGTGCACAAGCAAGAACAGGAGGACGACAAAAATGCCGCCGCGCGGGCGAAAATAAATAACGGAAACAACAGCGGGGCGGAAAATAACAGCCACACAAATGGAGCTGCTCCTGTGGGTGTTATTTCTGGCGCGACCGGAAGCAGTAGCAGCCAGAGCGCCCACGCGAATGTTAATTCCACCAGCAAAAACGACTTGTCCACCCTCTCCACGAACAAGAATCCTTCCTCCCCGGAGGACCCGGGGGCGGCTTCCTCGTCCGGGAGTCACGTGCAGCAGAAAGCTTGGCTACCGAAGGAGCAGACAAAGGAAATCACCATTAAGTCGGTGGACGATTTGAAAAAGTTGCTAGCTGAAGTCGAAGGAATTATCGAGGAGTTAACCGAGTCGATCAACTTGCAATACGGAACATCAAGCGGTTTTCATCAAGGTGCAGACCGAGCTCAGACGGACAAGGAAGACAACTCCACTTCCGTTGCGGTGGTACAACAACAGCAGCAGAAATCGAGCTCCACGACCTCCAGTTCCGCGTACGCGAACACGTTGGTCCGAGAAAGACACAACATGGAGTTGCTACGGGAGATTTTGTGCCTACACGACAAATTCACCGGTCTGAACAGGAAAGTACAATTGAAGCCCATCGTCGCGCCCAGCTCCAAACCCGGGCTCGCGAACCGGGTGACGCAGATCCAGGTGGTTGCGAAGTGGGGCGGCGAGATCACGAAGGTTGGTCGGGAGCAGGCGGAAAACCTGGGGTGCCGATTGCGGATGTGTTTGTACCCGCCGAATGAGTCCTTGCTCGCGTTGCACTCGACCTTCCGCCACAACTTCAAAATCTACAGTTCCTTGGAGGGGCGGTGCCAGGTGACCGCCGCCGCGTTCACCAAGGGGTTTTTGGATCTCGTGGGGGATTTGACGCCGATCTTGGTTTCCATGGTGACCACATCCAGGACGGCACAGGAGTTACTCGACGAGCCGATCCCGAAGCACAGCCGGGAGCTGGTGAAGAAGAAGATCGACTCGCTGTTGCACACGAAGGAGCTCACCACTTCCGTCGACGACTTCATCGAGCGGATGGTCCCCTCGGCAACGCGGTTGACCGGTTTAACGCACGTGTTGAGGGTGATGCTGGAGCAGTACAAATCCCCGCACGCGCTGTTGCGAAAACTGATGTCGCAGATCACGATTTTCATCGACCGGGTGCACAGCTCCATCGAGGTGAACGAGGACAGCGACAACGACAGCGGGGCTTCCGACAACGAGCATCCGCCCCCGCGGGGAGTCGGCCCGCACCGGGACTTGGTGAATCCGCAGCAGTTACCCCGCCTGCTGGACGACAAGGGGAAATCGAACATGATCTTGAAAAGGCTGCTGTTCCGGTGGCGAAAGTTACTCTTCGGCTTCGTGAAGGAATCGGAGACGAAAAAATCCGCACAGTCCACTATAACCCGCTCAGGTTTTACAATCTCAAACGTTACAATAGAATCTGGAAAGCTGTGATGCAAGAGCTGCATGATCTAGCCTCCTCCCATAGGATTGCGCATCACAAGGTTCGGAGTCCCAAACCTACCTGAAATCCGGCGAAATTTGTATTGCGAAAAGCTCAATTCTCTACACGTTCCTCATGCTCTTTATGCAATATAAAATTCAGATTCTATTGTAACGTTTGAGATTGTAACGTTTGAGCAGGTCATATCCACCGCTCAGTCCACCGCCGCAACCCCGTCGGACGTGAACCGAGGCCAGCACAGCACCTATCAAATGCAAAAATGTCTGGGTCTGGAAGATTGCGAGATTTGTCATGCTTGTCTGGCATGACCAAAAAGTTTGTGATGCGTGTCCAAGAAGAGACCCTTTTGCCTGTCATGCAAAAACGCAGTTTGTCATGCGAAAAACGCAACACAAAGAAGCGCAGATATTTCTCATGCTTGGTGGTGCATTACAGAGCATTCACTGTTCCCAACGCAGCATTACAAGTTTCCAGACCCAGACGTTTTTGCAGTTGATAGCACCACCGGCGGAACGACGTTGACGAGTAATGTCGCGGCTGGTGGGATGTTGAACAATACAACTGCGACCACTCCGTTAGACGGCGGGACCAACTTTGTCCGGGACACGAGGACGAGCTCGCACGAGCAGTATGGAGCAGGCGGTCACATCACAACTATGAGCACGAAATTAAGCACGGGAGTTGTAAGCAATTCCGGTGCAGTGGGTCCTGTCGATGGTGTGATGGGAAATAATGGCACTACTAGGACGACTGCACCAGGTTACAATAATTTGGACAATAACATGTTAAACACTGCAGTATTAAGCGCTGGAGTAGACCACACGTCAATCGTCGCAACCTCCTCCGCAACAGGGAGCGACGCATCTGTAATGAAAGGGGTAAGTTCCTCTGGCAGCGGCCTCGACATGACCAAAGCCTCCAAGGACGGTGGTTCGGTGGGACAAATTTCATCTCGCGGGTTACTCACCTACTCCGGATCTGAGGACGGAAGTTTGGTTCCGCCACTGCTGCAAACGAGATCGGACTTGAACCCGATACAGGAACAAAACAGTTCGAAAGCCACTGCTTTGAACAACAACAATAATTTTCTCGATGACAAAGTACTAGACGTAGACGACCCTGAGGACGGGGAAAATGACGACGAGCCGCGAGACCGGACCATCGAACTTGCGCTCGGCCGCCGGGGCCCGCACCCGGCCGATTTGAAGAGACTCCAAGGGGAGATCAAGCTGGCGCAGCAGGATGACGACATGGAAAACAAGGAGGAACTGGAAGCCAACGACCGCACGTGGCCCTTGCGAAGCCGGGGCACGAACGCCCGGAGCAGTCCGAACGTCGGCAGGACGATCGACAGCGACGATTTTTTTACAGACAGCAACGAACTGACCACGAACAAGTCGAGCCCCGCGGAAAAAACGAGCTCTTTTCACCGGGAAAGTGACTACACTTTCAACTCGCCCGACGACGAGAACGACACACGAGGGGTGGATTCGAGTCCGAACAGCGACGCGAAAGTAGCAGGAACTACGAATAGAATTATGGGGAGGAACGGAAATAATGCGGTGAAAAACTTGAATCTCGGTGCGAAACTTTCTTTCTCGAGTTCTTCAGGTGCAGCTGGGAATAACGTTTCGACCTCTACTGCTGGGCTGAGTGCGAAGAACAAGGGCGGAGGTAGTAGTGCTTCTACAACAAGAACCGGAGATGGTGCATCAACTTCTGCAGCCCACAGCAGTCGCATGCACACGCCTGCTGACAACTACGCAGGAGCAGAATCGACGTCCACTGCTTCGCACCAGATATCAACACGAGGTTCTAGTACTTTGGCCACTCCGGTAACCGCTGATCATGGAACAACATCAACATCGTCGCGAAGACCTTTGGCTAGTTCCTCAGCTGCTTCCGGTGCTACTTCCAAAGTCTCCACGAAGTCCGCGAGTCCGCAGTCGAGCACCAGCCCACGCGACGACCATGATCAAGCATCTACTTCGGGACCACAGAACAAGAAAAAACATCAGGGCCACAAGCTGCTTTCGCCTAGGAGTCATTCCTCGGCTGCGTCGCTGCACCACTCGGACCACTCGGGGACGGCTGTGCAACAGTCGCCCTCTTCGGCAGTAGAACAAAAGGCCGGCGGTTCTTCTAGTAGTGGAGCAGCTTCAATGGCTACAACGAAGCAAATTACAAGTTCCAGCTCTTCCTCAAGCATTAACAAACAAGGAAATAATTATCAGGGCATGATGGCACCACCACCGGGAGGTGGACTACTAAAACAACAGCAAACAATAACAAACCAGCAAAACCTCCACACGACAACCACAGCCCCCACTTCCTTCGCCAACTCCTTTCAGCCGAGTGATCGTGCTATTAAATGCAAAAATGTCTGGGTCTGGAAGAGCACAACTTTGTCGTGCACATTTTCCATGATCGTCCATGATGTCTGTGATGTATGGCATAGTATCACAGATTTTTTGAGCGCTTATCTATGCGCATTCAGCATGACAAATGCCCTCTCCGCGTAGCCAAATTTTAATCCTCTTGCTGGTCATGCAATGCAGGTTTTTTTAGCATCCAAATGCAGCATCACAAGTTTGGCTCTTCAAGACCCAGACATTTTTGCATTTGATACGTACAGCCCGTGCGTCGACTACCTCGAAACAAGTGCAACTCGCGCACAGCGCGACAGGCGTGGTTATCCTGAGTGAAAACGTCCCCGCGCCATGGTCAAGATAGGGAACCTGCTACACAAATCAGCCAGCATTGGCTGTTGCGCATGACACGTTTGACCTCGTAGTGTAATCCTGTTTAGCTAGTTCAGCAGCATCACAGACCTAGGATAGCAAGCTGATTGGAGCATCGCAAATCCCGAAACGCGCCTAGAAAATGCTTCTCATGGGGCTCCGCATCAGAAACATTTTTAGCATGCAGGTTTGCATTTTTACAACTGTGGGCTGGGAATGTTTTTTCTCAGGATAGTGGTCACGTCTGGCGGTCCTGGAGGTGACCACCACCTGCCGCACCAAGGCTCGTCCGCGACGACCCCCCTAGTGCCCTCGAGTTCGAAGGTGAAAACGTATCAGTCCAAGTACATTTTCGACACGTCAAAGATCCCGGAGATTTACGACAACATCTACTACGACCTAACCCATCGGCGGGAGGAGTTGGACTTCATCGACTGCCGGCACTTGGCCGAGAAAGTATTCAATTTGGTTTTACCCCTGAACTGCTGGGTCACCACGGCAGAATTCGGGATTTCGATTGAAGAGAAGAAAACCATCGGCGTATCGTATTTAAAAACGTCCCCACCCCATAGTTGTAATGCAAATCTGCATGCTGAAAATGTTTCTCATGCGGAGCGCCATAAGACGCATTTTCTAGTCGAGTTTTGGAATTTGTCATGCTACAATCAGCATGATATACTAGATCTGTGACGCTGGTGAACTACCTCAAACAGTACTTCACTACGAGTCCAAATTTGTCATGCAAAACAGCCAAAGCTTGTGGATTTGTCTAGCCAATTCCCCATCTTGACTCTGGAGTGGGGACGTTTTTCCATAGAATACGGCGCCGAGGTGTCGTGGCGGCTGGCGGAGAAAATCGTGGGGGATCTGGAGTTATCAAATGTAAAAATGTCGGGGTCTGGGAACTTGTGATGCTGATTGGCGTATCATGAGGCGGCCACAAGTGCTGGCTCAGCATGACAAATTTCTGAGCTTCGAGGTGTTGCCTATTCTGCATGACAAACTGCGTTTCTGCATGACGGTTCAGCGGATGCGGTCGGGTGGTACCTGTAGGACGTGGAACGGGTGTCCACCTAGGGGTATTGGCAGAGGCTAAATCTGTTCTAACGCCACGGTATTGGCAGAGGCTAAATCTGTTCTAACGCCACCCTGACAGGAGTCAAAGGTCAAAGCGATACGATACGATGCATGACAAAAAACAGGGCTCTTGGGTAACGTGCATGACAGACTTTGCCGTCATGCTGGCAGAGCATGACAGACCTTCCATTCTTCCAGACCCAGACATTTTTACAATCCATAGGAGTTCATGCTGGACAGCAGAGATGAGGCCGGGAAAAAGATGTCGCTGACCGGGCACAGCAGCCAGCAGCAAAATGCGAACGAGAACAACAACGGTGGAGGTTCTTCGGCGAATAAGGGAGTGAGCAACAAAATTGGCAACTCGGGTGACGCGGCGGGGGTAGCAGGAGGGGACCAGCGAAAGGAGGATTTTGGAACATCAGCCGGAGCGCAGAACCCACACAATAGTAGTACCAAAACCCGACCCCCAGCGCCGGCGCTAGAAACAACTGCAGGGGACGTCGAAGCTGCGGGTCGAAAGCAAAGCACTCCCTCCCCGAGCCTGTCGCCCGTGGCGGGCCCCGCTGGCGGAAAAAGTTCTGTCGCATCTTCAACGGCGGGACAACTACCTGGTGCTGAGAATCATGCACAAATTATGCACGTCTCGCTCTCGTCCCCGTCCACGCTCTCCGCGTCGAGCCAGATGCACATCACAAGCGGCGCGCCAACGCCCGTGGCCGAACCGGCGAGAAGTATAGTAGTTGCTGAAAATAATAACAATCAAGGACGTGGTGGGGCACCCCAGCTTAGCACGACAGCTGCTCCAACCGATTCCACCTCCTTCCACAGTTCTCTCGCAACGAAAGATATGAAGATGGAGCCGTACAGCGATGACTCGACGAAGAAACAGTCGACGAGGGTTGTGACATCAGGCGTGCAAATCAGCGACAAGGTTCTGGAGCAGGGCCATCGTGGTCCTCAGACGTCGCAGCCTGCGGTTGCAGTAGTACACCAAGAATTTATTTCTTCCTCTGACCTGCAGAAACACAGCGAGATGATGGAAAACAACAATTTGTTTCCAAATGATCCAAACCAGAATCCCATGCATCTATCGCCGTCCTTGGCTTCGGGGCTGTCGCGCGCTACTTCGTCGAGTAACCCCGAGGCGGTTGTTCCGGCTCTTGCAGGAGCAGGAGCAAACAGCAGCACCCAGAGTCCGGGCCCGGCGTTCGCGGAAACTGGTTCTTCTGGAAAAGGCAGCCCGGAACCGAGTTTACTGCACGCGACGCCTAGGACAACTGCAATTGGAACTAATACGACGTTCCCCAATAGTACTAGTACGAAGCTGCTAGTAGATCAGCAGGGAGCTGCTGCGTCGAGAATATTAAATGGAAACACCGGATCCACTGCAAATAATGGCGACCGAACCACGTCGATGCTATACCCCGACACGACGACCCGGGAGGAGGCGCTGCGACAGCTGCGCGAGACGTACGAGGCAGATGTGCAGCAGCAGGTGAATGAGAAGGAGGAATTTTCGGACATTGTTGGGAAGACGAAGAAGAAAACAAAACCGTCGAAGGAGAAGGCGTCTGTCGCTCCGGGCGGTGGACAGCTACAACAAGGGGGAACGTCTAGTGGTTCCTTGCTCCAGCCAACCACACCTCTGTCCGAATACGCAGGGTCAATATCCGGTGGGATGTTGATACCGGACAATTATGGTGAAAAATCAAAAGTAGATGAAGATATTAAAACAGAGACAGCAAACAGCGAGATGTCCAACGAGAGTCCGGATCAGAAGTTGGAAAAAAACCAGAGGCAAAATAGCGGATTATCGGACAATAGTCGAACGAACAAAACCGCTAGTGTAACGGACTCACCCTTGAATCAGATCGTGCCGCTGATAAGCTCGTCGCCCGAAATTCAGAAGCAGTCTTCCGGCGCCGTTTCGCCCGCGAACCGTACGGCCGGGAGTGCTGGGACCGCGGTTTCCAGTGTCGCTTCGAATGGAGGGGCAGTCGATGCTGCTGCTAGTAGTCTTCAAAACAAGAAGATTTCCGAAGCCGACCGCGCGGTGAATGCGCACTTGAGTAAGGAACAGGATCGACTGCTAGCCGGCAGTGAAGTCGAGAGATTGACCAGGAATACCGGCATGAGCGGCCGCGCGACTGGGACTGGAACGGCAGCAGCAGCTGCAGCGCAAGCGGAGGTAGAGAAAAAATCAAAAGCAAGTGCCAGTGTGATCGGCACGACCGCCGGTGCAGTTGCAGCTTCTACATCATCTGGGCAAGCGCAGGAGCAGGGGAATAATGCAGCAGGTAGTTCCAACAGTAATGTTGGTTCTACTACTTCGACCAAGCCACAAGAGCAGACCAATAGTACCAATCTCGTCGGAGAAGTAGATCAGCAAAGCAAAAGCTCTTCCACTGCAAAAAAACTGGAAAAGTCACTGTCCAATCCCCCCGCGATAGTAGGTGCCCAGTCAGGAGGAACGACCGCCGGTTCAGCATCTGCCTCGACCCACCCTGCCGGAGGAGCACCAGCTCCCGCCACCGCATCCAGCGCGCAGCAGAAGCAAAAGACGATCAAAAACGAGTACAAGTGGAAGGGCGAGGATTGGTTTCCGAACCGAACGGACAATCTGAACACGATCCGGTCCCGCGTGTACGTCACGTCAGCTAGTACCATGCACACTTTTTTGAACATACTGGCATACTTCCGGCCCATGAAGAACCACCAAAACCAGCACGGTATGGTTTCCAACAGCAACAGCGGGCAGTCCTCAGCCGGGAACGACAGCAGCTCGGACAATAACAACTACGGAGGATCGTACGATGTGGATGACCAGCTTCCCGAGGGGGTGTACTACGACTGGGACGTGATTTCTGATTTAACCGACATGTCCTACATGTCGCACCTCGTGCTCCGGTGTTTCGAACTGAAAAACGTCCCGAAGGACGCGACCACGCTGCAGCGTTACCGCGTGGAGGTGCTGGTTTCGTTCGGCATCAGTTTGACCGACCGGGACGACCCGAAAAAGATCATCGAACTCTGCTCCTTGCCGGACGGGAGCTTTTGCAGAAAAGAGCAGCAAGTGATCGCCCCGCTGAAGTGCATCATGAAGGCCCCGCTGAATTACTTTGACTCGTTGATGCAGGAGGTGCACAACCTGTCCATCGGGGGAACGTCGTCGACTGGTGCACAAGCTGGCACTACCGCATCTTCGAGTGGGGCAACCGCAGGTGCTGGGTTTTTATCTTCTGGCGGAGGTGGAGGTGCTGCTGTGCCGACCGGCATGAACTTGATTAGCGCGATGGTTGGAATTGGTGGAGCCGGGACGACATCAGCGACCACCGCAGGCGGCAAATCTAGTACTCCTCCGGCCGCAGTTGCCGCACCCGCGGGAACTACTGCAAGCAGTACATAATCCACCGGGGTGGAACTACAAGCAGACAATGAAATTCTGGTACCAGAAGTTTTAGGGGGGCTCGATTGAAGATTTTTCTTGTTGTAAGTAGCAGCGACAAGAAGAAAACAACTCACCGCGAAAATGCTGTAAATGTATGGTTTCGATGGCGGGCTTGTTTCTTCACGAACACTTCTGTAGTTGTTCGACTCTCTAAATTTCGGACAATTTGGAGTGTTTTTTTTTGTTATTCATTGCCCACAACTTTTTTCTTTTTTTCCTCTTCTTGGAGATGGGTAGATTTTGCTTTTTTGTCGCTGTCCTCTAACCAGGCAAAGAGGAGCGATGCATCGCGATTGTTTGATATCCGATTAAGTATGTTGTATAAAAACAAACGATCGAGATGCAGATACTCTCGCGGATTGAGTTCCAAGACCAAAAAATGTCCTAATTTTCGCAACCCCGTATGTACCTATTTACACTACCCAGATTTTTTTGTACCCACGAAAACAAATGAACAATTTTTTATACAAGAGACATAGAAGATGATGATGAACTTCTGTCAGAGCTAGTGATGTTGGCAGTAGCGTCTACTAGGCTCCATTCCGAAAGAAGCGATGACAACTGTAGAACTTCGCAAGATGAAAGGAGAAAGAGGTAAATGCTGTTTGATATTGGCTTCAGATAAAACGAGGTGGATCTGAATGATTTTTTTTTTTCGCATGGCGCACTTATCGGCGACATGAGAAGCAAAGCAGCGTTGGAAGAGGTAAAAATTGGGACATGAAAACTGCATTTGTACTAACCAAGGAAAGGATGACAGACGATGAAACGCACCCTCTTCCTCGGAAGACCCTTAGTTGTAACCCGGACAAGAAGTAAAGCGCTACTCTCCCTTCAAAAAATACGAAGACGAACTATTCTGTCATATTATCCAAATAGGTCACGTTTGATGCGGACATCTATCTATATCGAAACGAATTTCCGCACTTTCTTGTGAATCAACAGGAGTCCTCATGATTGAAAACAGTCACCAGATGAACACTTCAGACACTTATTTAAAAAAATGAATGTAATGGATGCTGTATGCGGAGTATTGGCCCGCTACGCTCACATTAAAACGTTTGGAACATTGATTAAGTAATAACAAACTGCCCCCGACTACTTCTCCTGTTGTTCCTTCTTCGCTTGTGTTTCACTTTGATTTTTTCAGATTCAGGTTCGGCCGTTTCTATTTTTTTTTGTTGAAAGCTGCGCGACACCTCATATTAGCATTTTGATGGGCATCAAGTACAACCTCCGATTCATAATTCTCACAGAATGTTGAAAGTTTTTCCCCGTGTATTCCTGGCATTCCTATTCGCCGCCGGCGCGGTCGGGGTTTCTCTGGCAATCTCATCTCGAGTTCTTGTGACCGGTGTGCAGGACGAGGACGGCGAGCGCAATGCAAAGCTGGAGAGCACCGCCTCCTCGACAACGTCAGTGGCTACTTCCGAAGACGAAGCCCCACCCGATTTGAGGGACGTGCGGTTGCAACGCATGGATGCCGCGTTTTCCAAGATAAAAGACCGGCTTCCCGAGGCCGACCGAGTTGTGCTGCAATGCATTGTGTCCGGGCGAGGCAACCCGCGGCCACTCTTCGGCGTGCGCGTGCTCGAGTTCCTGGCGTCCCAGCAAGCGACACCGGAAGAGGTCGAGGAGAATTGGTTAAAACCCGACGAGGAGCTCCTGTGGCGCGCAGTCCTACCCCTGGACGAAGAAACAGTCGAGCTTATCACCACGCAGGAGCGGTTCGCCGGGAACGCAGAAAAACAACAAAGCCCGTTCTTCGGGCCGGGCGACTGCTTTTCCGAGGGGCCCTGGGGTGTGCTAGCCGGTCGCTTTCTCGGCTCCCGGGCGGATTGCAAGTGGGCCGAGAGTGGAGAGGAGCAGCTTATGCCGAGGAACGACGTAGAGACGAGGCGGCACCAGAGGATTCTGCGGGATGCGGAGGACGAGGCGGCTCGCAGAGGGTTGGCGGGGAGGGCGCGAGACCGGGAAATCAACCGGCTCGTGAGGCGACAAGAACGGAGGAGGTATGAAAGGTGGCGAGAAGTGCTGGCAGACAACAAGGCACTCTGGAACAGAACTATTACGGACGCAGTCGCGGCACGGGGTCAACATAATAGAAATCAGGGAGAAAATGAATCACGTCGGGATCATCTTCACGACCAGCCCCGTGTGCAGCCCGAAGAGAACGAGGACCCTATCGCCTTGCATTACCTCTTCATCAGATCGAAGACGGCTAAGTCCTCTTGTTCCGCAGACAAAAAGGCCCAGCCGGAGGCAGGAACCCCAGCCCAAAAGAAGCAACGGATTAGCAAATAAGACAAAGAAAGGCAAATGCTGAAGATGGTACTTATTTGTTAGGTACAGAAGACGACTAGTCTCTGTTATTTTATTTACAATCTGTAGATACTTATTCACTAATATTGAACCAGTCGATAGTACTGAGAGTCTCAGTACTATCGACGGTATAACTAACGGAATATATTTATCATTCGTCTAAGCCAATGAGCGGGCCGCGTGTAGGATTTCCAAGAACTCATCCCGTTTTTCGACGTTTATGATGAATCCCAGTCCAGAAATTGTCTTCATCTGAAAGACATCGAAGAAAATGAATGTTGTTCATCCGTTTTTTTCTTCGAAAATTGAAGATCCTGATCCGAATCCGATTCGGTCCACAGCAGAAATTTTTTCTGTCTCATTTGCGCTTCGTTTAGCCAAAAGATAAGTGCGGTGTGAAATCAAACGTGGCTTGCACCGAGCTCATGGAGAATGATGCTTTCTTCAAAATCATGCTTGTCAAGAACTCGCTTGAGTCGGAAAGTCAAAATGGAGTGCATGTCAACGCCTGCGATCATACATTGGAGAAATCGCTTGTATGCATGGTCTATCACCGAATAGCAAAAGACACTTACTGGATCGTGGATGTTGGTCAGAACTGCATATGATTTTGCAACATGGGTCATAAAAGCTGCGGCAGAACCAGATGTGTCCATTTCTGTCTTCGGTACAAATTATGTTGGAAAATGTATGGTCGCACTTATCAAAAGACAGCAAGAACAGGATTAAGAAGCAAGGCAAGCGGGAGAAACTCTGTTAGAAGAAGCGACAAATGGTTTCGAGGTAGACTCCTGCCTAGGATTGTATTCATCACTCCACAGTGTATGTGTAGTTTGTCGTATTGAAACTTTTTTCTTTTTCTGTTATTCACGAACTTATCCGAACATGTCCGACGATTTGAAAAAAGAGCGTTCCCGCCTCCTCAACAAGCAAAAGGAGGAGCGGACGGGGATAGAGAAGCAGTTGAAGAAGGCAAAGGGGGCCATGAAGGAGAAATTTGAGAAGGAGCTGGAGCAGCTCGAGGCGAAACACGCCGAGGAGATGCAGGCACTGGAAGCTGGTGCTACTGGAACATCTTCAAATAGTGCAAGCACGTCCTCCGACCAAGGTGGTAAAAAAGGCAAGGAGAAGGCGTTCAAGATTTTCAAGGACGCGCAATGGGACGCGTACTCGAAAACCGAGCTGGCGGAGGCGTGCCAGGAGCGGGGCCTGGGGAAGAAGGGGGGAAAAGAGGAGTTGATCATGAAATTGATCTCTTTCCACCAGGAGCAAAGAAAAAAACTCGAAGCGAACCCGGAACTAGCGAAGATAGCGGAGGAGGAAGCCAACAAGAAGGGAGGCAGAGACGAAGAAAAGGTAAATCTATATTATAATACCAGTACTATAATACCATAGTGACGATGTAGCAGTGCTGTAGTACTACCACGGTAGAAAATTTCCTATATTAGCGCCAGACGAAAATAATCGTGCACCTTACAAAAGAAGGAAGATTACCTTTTCAAAAGGCTTACTACGCTTGTTGTATGAGCCCCATCTTCTTTTTATGTTCACGAAAATAATAAACGCCACAGGACCAGGACGACAGCGACGACAACGAGAGCGCGGACGAGGAGGACAGCGAAGATATCACACCAAAAAGTGTTACCGTTAAACGGAATTTCGAATGCAGTAATGTATGAGGAATGTTCTTGATGAGAAATGTTCTTGATACCCAAATTTCTTTTTGTATTGCATGTGCATGCATGAAAGACGAAATTTGTCATGCATGACTGCAATTTCTCAAATCCGTTAATGCTAAAACACTTTTTTACTCGATAAAAGATAGCGACGAGGACGAGGACGCAAAGGAAATTTTGAACGTGAGTCCCGAAGAGGCTGAGAAGCAATTCAAGCGGGAGCAGCACGTGCGGAAAGCCCTGCGGCACGTCTTACTGAAAACGGGCCCGTGCTCCCTCGAGGAAATCCCAAAGGTGATATTTTCTTTTAAGTGATTCTGTTTTTAGTAGGTACGTGCTCTTCATCACAGCTCAGAGAATACAGCAATGCATCAAAACATGGAGATCATAGACTTCTTCGTGGAAGCGCCAGTGGCATTTCATCTTGCATCTACATGGAGATGGAGTGTAATTCTTTAAAATCACGTCCTAATCGAAACTTTCCACAGGTTCTGGAGAGCGTGGTGAAGGGGTTTACGCCGGAAATTCTTGGCTACACGAGTTTGCGAAAATTCGCAAAAAATCAGCCGAAAAAGTTTATGCGGTTTGACAAAAAGGAAAACATGTGCCATCCACCGAAGGAATAGCATAAGCATAACAACAAGATAAAGCTTGAAAATAAATGTACTTCTTCAGCGACATCTTCTGCGTATAGAGAACGGTATCTACTGAAGATCAGAGTCACTACTCACTAGCTGTAGACGCACGTTTTCTGCTTGGTCGCAAACCGAACGTCCTAACATCTCCCGAGGCGTCTCGGTCGTGGTTGCCACCCAAAAAGAAGTACTGCGAGCCACAGCTTCTCGTGTTCGATTTCCACGGCCTGTCGTCCTTCCGTTCGTCGAAAGTGAAAGCCATACTACTTAAACAGATCATCGCATCTTTCAACTTCGCTAGTACTATCTTTGGTGCTTCAGGTTATACGAGGTTTGTTTTGCGCGTAGAAATTGATTCAAATTCGTGTCCTCGTCCAAAACCACTGTTCGTTCTCGTTTGCGACGTTTAAGAGAAATTCGTACAGAAGTCCATAATTCCGGCACTTCCTTCGTTCACGACATCCTTCGTAAACAGCAACGAAAATCTAAATCGTACTTTTCCATCCGTTCTGACTTTCTCATCGTTCGTTTTTTCCGGAAAGGTGCCGGAGTAGAAGCTCTAGGTTTTGTTGACGTAGTGTGGTTGCTACACCAACACCCGGACTGCATAGCACTCCAGTGTGAGAACACGCGTAAAAATGCTTCGTTTTTGAATTCTGGCACCACAGGTCTTTTTGTTTTTCCTTTTTTCAACAACCCAAGTGCGAGTTTTGACTTTATTGACGTTGTGGACTAGATGAATTAGCAAGAATTCGAATCGTACAACACGTAGTTGATACGGCTGCTTTTGAAGACAAAGCGAAGCAGTTGGAGATTTTTCTTCAATTCCGTGAACCGCAAAAGCAACTCACGTACAAATTCAATCGGGATGTTGTCGAGCGCGTTCTGCTCCGCGCGGCCGCGGTCGGGAAACGGCTCTGCGTCGCTGGCGGCAGAGGGAAACACTCCCCTGTCGGCGTCGCGTCCAAGCATGTTGCCGCTCTCGTCTACACGAAGAACATGTAGCAAGAGCCTCTTTGGCTCTGCTCTCCTCGTCGCGCGGCAACAAATTTTGATGTTCTACAGCAACTACACTGGTTTCACTCGCGCCGCTGCGCTGGAATTGAGGCGCCGGACAGACACGCAAGAGGGGACTATGGGACGGGGTGCTCATGCTCAACAACCTCTGCGGCGCATACAATTAGCTGCCGCGACCGGGACGGGCCCCTCGTTCACCAGTAGCAGCAGCGCGTTGTCGCGGAGTGATCATCTCAGTGAAGGGTCTCCTCCTCCTACCGAAAACCGCCCGGGCGGGAGGATGAACAAAAAGAATAAGGCTATTCAGGACAATATCAAACACGGGGACCACGCCGACTACACCGGCTCAGAGTTGTTGAGCACGTCGTCCTCCGCTAACTCTGCCTCGTCTTTCCTGCGGACGGGCGTTGGTGCAAGTGCAACTTCCAAAGGGCAACTCGCCGATGCGGACGCCGCCGCGGAAGAAGCTGCAAAGAACCTTCGCATCAAGATGCCTCAAACCGAGATTGATGCGTATTTGGAAGAGCTTTACAACAACCAGGAAAATTGGTTCGACTATCACGACGGCCTGGGACTGCGGCGGATCATTTTCCCGCTGAAAGAAGGTGAACCAAATCCGTGCCAGAACAGTGACATTGAGACCCCACTCGTGATTAGCGGCATGTCCTCCGTGCACAAGGCCGGCGTCGATGCCGTATTGGGGGGCGAGGAGGAGCACTCATACAGAATGGTACAACCCAATGATCAGAAATGGTTAGATGGGGATAAAAACACCGACCACCGAATCTGTTACGGTGGCAATGCGGACTACACGCAGACGGGGCACTTTCACCTGCCAAAAATTGGCGGACACGGCATACAGCAGATCACGCTGCGGCACCGGGGCGGCACGACACACTCCTGGATCTCTTGTCACAATAAAAACGGAGGGGGCTGCGCGAACAGTCGGTGGGGACTGCGTCACGAACACAAACGAGAAACGGACCGCGGCGAGATTTCCACGTGGATCACCTCCGGCGAGGGGAAAAACGCGGTGGCGCCCTTCAACGCGAAAGAGGATCGCATGGTCAAGTCCGGCTGGAATCTGCAGGACATGCTCGGGGTCCGAGGAGAAAATGGGTGGGACTATCGAGGTGGACGCTGGCGCTACACTCCCGCGTATTCTTGGGACGAGCTTCCGATGGTGCACAGTCCAAAGTATCCTGCGCAGAAACGTGCCTACCACCCCCAATGTGTGGTCGAGCAGATTTGTCCGTGCGTGAACTTCTGTTCCGACAGGCAAATGCGGACGGCGTTGGCATGGAGACATTGATTTTTCAGTATTATGTATACGTGTAGGTGTACTTTAATACTGAATATGCCTCGTCGGTCTCCAGCTGGAGAGGCATGTCGATTTTCATTTTGTAGTGCTTTTTTCATATGGATATGTAGAAGTGATGCTTACGACAAACAAGGTGAGGCTGTACTAGCTCGCCGAGACTGATGCACTGCGCACAGTCTGATGTTTCTGAGGACCCAATTGTATTTCATGCGCAAGAAGTCGCAGTCGGACCAGAACTTCTCTATGATTTGTGCTGGAACAGAACTTAGCCGTAGTATCAGTTCATCATGATAGATTGATGTGGTGGGGATGTTTTTACGTAGGACACCAAATCGGACTTGTACAACGCTTGCCGGAAAAAGGAATTGCTAACCTCAAAAGGCGCACAAGTGCAGGATCAGAACTGCGACCCCGCTTTGTCTCCGAGCGATCCGGCCAACCTGTACAATGTATGGGCGTTTGAAGACGACGGCAAGGGCGGCGGGGAGGACGGTAAAGACTTGCATTTCCGGGACACCAGCAAAGGACTGGATCAGGTCGGCATGAACCGGTGCGACCTGGACGATCGGAACCAGGATGCACGCGAGATATCGTACAAAAAAACTGCTGCACTCTGAGGATTCTTTTGTAAGTACGACCTAGTACCAATACCATTGCAGAGGATGGTGCAAAATAAGTAATTGTCGCGGAGGTGTCTGCCACTGCCGCGCTAGATTCTAATTATTAGAATCTAGCGATCATGGCACTTTAGCTTTTCCATCTCTTCTGTTTATCCCCAAGAACGGAGGGAGTACGGATGGCAGTTCTTTTTTTTCGCGCGGACAATGGAAACTTGTCATGATGCATGTTCTGGTGCAAAAAATAGTTTCTTTCAATTCACGTTGGCATGCTGTAGAAACGGCACCAGTCTGAAGCAGTTTTTCTTTTCCGGGCCATACATGAGTTGCTTTGACTATTCCGAGGGCAACTATCGCATTGTGCACGGACAAAATTTGTTTGTGGGCTTTTCCGACGACAACGCTGGAATAACCTGCGCCAGCGTGGTTGTCTGCGTGCTGCTGACGACCACAACCCCGGTGCCTGTCGTACCGGTCAACTGCACACTCTCGGAAACGTGGCTTCCTTGGAGCGCTTGTGACAAATTGTGCGACACAGGCACGCAGACGCGCACGAAGCGGATTACCATGACCCCTAGCGCCACGGGCGCGCCGTGCTCAGCTATGCCGGATTTCTCCGAGTCACAAGAGTGCAACACACACGCCTGCCCAGTCAGCAAGGACTGTGTGCTCGCCGAGGAGACAACCGTAAGCGAGTGCAAGGCGGAAAATGAGTGTGGCACTGGGTGGCAAACGGTCACGCGCCAGATTTTGGAACCCGCGGAGGGGGACGGGAGCTGCAGCAGCGTCATCTCACGCCCGTGCGACACGGGAGTGGAGTGCAGCGTGGACAAGAAGGACAAAACGAAGAAGATCGGTTGCTTCGACGAAGACTACCAGTTGACGAAAGAGGATTTTACCACTTATTTCGACGTGGTGCGCGTCACGCACGGGTCCGGGGATGCGGTGTGCCAAGATCCGCTGTTCCAGCAGCCCTGGGAGAGCGGGTGGCCGAGGAACGCGCACGGGTGCGCCAAGGCCTGTTTCGACTTCAAGGTTGAGGCGCAGAGGACCGAGGCTGGCGGTGCTGTTGAACAAGAAACCGGGATGAAAACCAAGACACTATACTCGCCCGGCGGCTGCGACGTGTTTTTCTTCGAGCCAACGGATCTCCGCTGCACCTTGCTGCGGCTCAAAGACCGACAGGTGGCGCTGGGCAACCTGGAAGTTGCCCTGAAAGAGGACAGCGCCGGGACAGGCATCGTAGTGGGTATGGGACCCCAGTGCCCGCAGTACATGGAGGCGCCCAAAGTGCGGGGCGACTACCAGAACTTGCACGGATATGGATCTGTCAGGATTGAAATCGTCAAAGTTGAAACGATTTGTCATGCATAAAATGCAATGCATGAAGTGCCTGTCTTGCCGGGATGGCAAT
This sequence comes from Amoebophrya sp. A120, assembly GCA_905178155.1. NCBI lineage: Eukaryota > Dinophyceae > Syndiniales > Amoebophryaceae > Amoebophrya > Amoebophrya sp. A120. Next base: position 6,217,866 of record CAJINV010000002.1, on the reverse strand, counting down.
TGAGGCCGACAGTCAGCCTGTTTAGGGTTTGAAATAGAGCTGCTAAAGTAGCATGACAAAAGCTGGCCTCTGTGCCCAAACAGCATGACAAATTGGATTCCGGTGCTCGGGAAATTTGTCATGCACCGCTTGGAAATTGGTCTTCCAACTGGTATCCATTTTATGCATGGCAAATCATTTCAACTTTGTCGATTTCAAACCTGGTGACGCTTCCATAACGGAAAGTGCTGCGACCAAGACTGGAAGGCCGCCGGGAAAGAAGAGCCCGCGTGGTGCGCCCTGCTGCGGGAGGAACCGGCCGAGCAGCAGGCGGTGCCTGCAGAGGAGGCTGCAGATGTAGGAGGAGTAAATACTCCATCCGATGGGAATGATGCTGCTGCCGTAGCCGGCCAGGAGAACAAGGACGGAACAGAGGCCGCGGATGGAGCTGAACCGGATGCGGGGGACGCAGCGGAAGCTTGACCAGGCTGACGTACTTGTTCCACATCTCTTAAGGTGATCTGCACAAGAATTTTGGTTTTTTTATCTTGCGCGCGTATCTTGTGCGCGAGGGGATGATCTGCCGTTTGTCCGGGGCTACCCGGTTACTACCAGCGAAGATGAGGACGACGACGGTGAAGGCGAGGGTCCGGCTGTGGTGGTGACTTCCGGAATTGCGAATAGGGAGGTCTGCCCGAGCCACAAACAGGGTCCTGTCCCGAAGTCGGATTTTAACGGGAATCACGCGGCTTGCTATGAAAAAGAGGAGAAGACCAAGCCGAGTCCCGGCGGGGACACGACTGCCGGGCAGGGTGGGGATGATGGTGCTGATGTTGAGAAACAAGAAGAAGAAATAGTATCAACAGACAAGAACTCCTCTTCCTCACCAGGCACTGTACAGGAAAGCGAAAGCCTCGCTGTACCCAAAGATGAAACTGTTGCGCAAGTAGACACGGCACAGGCACCCAAGGACGAAGCATCCGCGGACGCGATGCAGGAAGCGAGCGCGGACGGGACGACCCCAAACGAGAATGCCGCTGACGCGGGTGAGGACGGTGATGCGCCGCAGATTGTGCCGGACGCAGACGACGAACCTTGCTGTTAGACGTGGATGTTGAGGAGCTCTTTCTTGCGCACTTCTGATGACATTCATTTTGTGTACCATCAGTAAAGGAGTAAGTAACGGAGAGATTAACTCATCATAGTCAGTTTGCGCATGGATATGGTTGCAGTGGCCTTTTGTGCTTATGCTGCGCCGCCCCTTTCTCGTATGTGTATGTCATTGTTTCGAACTGTTTCATTTCCAGTTGCTTGCCCAAGATAGTTAGAACTATCCGGGAGGTGAAAGTTTTTTTCGAGTAATAGCTAGTCATCGCATGATCTTCACATCTTTCCTCGCTACCCTAAAAAAAAACGCACTGCGGTATCCCCGCAACCCTACATGACCCCAACACCACCTTTTTTGCTGCCGATTCAAGTGCATCCGTACTAAGATAAAAGCAGCTTCACTAGAGAAAGGATGGCCTTCATCATATCGCCTGATGCGAGGTACGATGGCATCTCGCGTTGCTACTTCAACATCAAACCCTACACACGAGGACGACCCTAGTAAACGGTAAACCCTTCCCATCAATGTGAAACTCAAGTTGTCTAAGTACCCGAAGATGCAATAACACACGCAGACGCACAGACACACACGCACTTCATTTTGCTGTTGACATAGTGTTGTCGAAGACCACTATCGTCACATGGCATTCTTCAACATGATCCGTTCGCGGAGTTCTTGTTCCACAGCGTGTCCTCCAGTGTTTCTTGCACGACCATACCTACTGTCAGCGCCGAGATAAAGTGACTATGAGTTGTATGGCCGGCGGTTGAAGGCTCTTGAGTGGTAGTGAATTGTTACGTTCTACTTGTGCCAAAATGGCAGTCCTCTTCGCCGATGTGCATCTATTCATGGGGGCGAAGAGAGTGAGGCAGGTGGGCGAGAGGGGCGTTCTGATTTTTGAATCTCTTCAATGAATCGTCATGCGACCTCCAACAGTATCGCATTACATGGACATGCACCAGCGTTTTTTTCTTTCTCCTACCGTCGAAAAAAATTGTGCGGAAACTACAAGTCACGTCTTTCTCCTCGCCTGAAACAAAAATGGCGCGTCCGGACGAGAACAAAAACAACTTCTCAGCTGACGAAACCATCGCCAACCTTCGATCGCACATCACCGATCTGGAGACCTGCGTGCAGCGGCGGGATGAGGTTCTGGCGAAAGCCAGAGGGAAAATCAATCAGCTGCTGCGGAAATTGAAACTGCGTGATGAGAAAATCGCCGAGCTTGAGCAGGAACTGGCGCTGTACGGGGGAAGGAACTACGCTGGCCCCGGGCAAAGGTACTACATCAGGCGTGGTTGGCGTTTCTACTTGTGGTTGTATCAAAGAGCAGCTGTTTTTGGTTTTGGTTTTGCACTACATCGATATTAAAATAGAACGCGTACACTTGCGACGATCGAAGTAAGTGCACTATGTTGATTTTTTCCGAACAGGTTTTCTCCGCCCGGTCACGACAGCAGGAGCTACGAGCAGCGTAGCAATTCTGCAATCAATGGCCTCACCGTGGACACGTCGTCTCCGCCCCCAAACACAACCAAGCCTGACACGAGAAACCCGGCAACGGCCTCCTTCCCCGACGACGACCCGTTTCGCACGCCGCGTTCGCCGAACGACAGCCCGCATTCCCCGGTGGAGTCGTTGTTCGGCCAAACGGGGGAAAGTTCGGATTTGCAGACGATAATTTCGTCCCCGCAAAATTTTTCCACGGGGACGAGCTTTGAGACGCTGAAGAATTCTGTGTGCAGCGCAGCGGAAAATCTTCCACCCGGAACAAATAGTTTTTCATCCAGCTACAACTCGTTCGTTGCTGCGTCAGAACATGTGACTGGTACAGCAAGAACAGCAAACCCACCTCCTGCTGACCGTGACCCGAAGCTGGCGGAGTTGCAGCAGTTGGTTGAGGAGATGGGGGAAAAGGAGAAGCAGCTGAGTTTCGAGATACAGGCGCTGCAAAGGGAGCAACGGGAGAACGAGCTGAAATTTCAGCGGATCGACGCGAATTCCCGGTTGCAAAATATCAACAATTGCGCCAGTCAGCATTCGGAAAAGCAGGCGAATTTGGGGAATCTGATCTCGGAAAAGCAGAAGTTTTTCAGCGTGTACAAGCACCAAAAGGAGAAGTTGGAAAAGAAGTTGCGGAAAGTGAGTGCTGCTGCTGGATTTCCGGGAACTGGGAGTACTTCGATGCCTTTTACAGGTAGTGAAAGCAATCAGATGCAGGTAGTAAATAGCCAAGAGCAACAAGAACACCATGCTTGGACAAAATCTGCGAGCAACGTCTTGCAACAAAATCTTCCGGATTTGAGCCCGATAGACCGAGTGGATGAGTATGAGGTTGATGGAGATACATTGATATTCAGTGTGGAGCGTGCCAGTGACCGCGCATTGTACGTGTCACGCTGTCAGGCCGAAGTATGTGTGTTCTTTTCTAGCGCGATGCGTGTTGCTTGTCTGCAGTGTTTGGCACGCGGCGGCGTGGTTTTCGTGGTCGACCCCACGCCAGGCGTGAGGCGGCAATCAATGTCGAATTGATTGGGTACCCAAGACAGGGCGCCTGGCCCCGGCGTCCTTCGAGCTGGTCGCAGGTGCCAGGCGGTGTGGCCGCAAACACCGCAGGAGTCGGCGGCGCTGCTCAACGGGGGAGGCGTGCGGCCCCGCTCAACAAGAAACGGCGCCACGCGGCGCGGACCTGGGTCGACGGCGGAAGCGGGGCAGAGAGTGCGGCATGCCTTTGCCCTTGCATGGCTTTCGCAGTGGTTTCGTAATGAAAAACATTGCGCGGCACCTCCCGCGTGGCTTCTGCATGCAGTGGCCCCGGGCACGAACTGGCCGCGTCATTGTGCCGGACGTCCGCCCGCATTGGCCGAACCCGCGGCGCCTCCCTCTTGGTGGTGGTGAGTTAGTTTCCTCCGGAGTGGAATTGCCCATGTGCAAGCACGTCCGAGAGTGCGAGACCTTTCTTCGAGAGCATCTTCCTTCGCCCCGAGGTAGTTGCAGAGGACTGGAAAGGGTGAACCGCGGCGCATGAAGATGCAAGAACGGAAATCCTTCCCCTGGCCATCAGTGGGATAGTTAAGAACTTCGCCGAAGACCGGGCGGCCGCGCCCGTTTCCCCCTTATGTAAAGAGTCAGGAAAATGCAGAGGCCCACTGTGTTGGGCGGGCGAGGAGGCTGCGCCCTTGGCTTTGGGTTTTTTTGGGATTCTTTTGAAAACTGGCCGACGCAGGATTTACAAACAGGCGATATTCTTGCACGCGGCGGAGCAGGTAGGACAACAGGAAGCGGGGCGCAACGCTGCTGACATGGTCGCCGGCACCGCAGACACTGCCGCCGCAAACATCGAGGGCGCCGCTGGCGCCCCCCCTGCTACCTCTGCTGCCTGCAAGTCCGCTGCCGGCCCGCTGGGCGCGCGGCGGGCTCGGCGGGCCCTGTGGCGCCCACCCCGGCGCCTTCAGCGCGCGGCGGGCGGCGGACCTTCCTGCAGCTGCTGTCGTGCTGGCAGCTGCTCTCGTGTTGGCAGCTGGTACGGCGACGCGCTGGAGCCTCTGCCCGCTCTCGAGTCCGTTTCTAGGGTCCCGATCGAAGCGCCCGGCCCGATGTTCGCCGGCGGGCGGCGGCGTGTCGTGTGTGGCTGCCTGCGCTTACGAACTTGCCCCGCTCGGGGCGCCGCTTTGTTTTGCCCCCCCGCCCCCGTACGAGCGCCCTCGCCCCGTTGGCACGCAAGTAGGCCTGCCGCGGGGCCGCTATTGAACGAAGCTGGTGGTCGTGCAGGCCGTCCCCACCGCTTCCCGACACTATAATTGTGTTTGTTGGCGCAGCGCCCCCCCGCAGGCCGTGCAGTGGCTGCAGCTCATTGGGCCGTGTGGTAGATCCGTATGCGGCTAGCAGAGATACATGATTCCTTGCCACAATGGCTGTCGTGCTCGTTTCTAGCGAAACAAGCTGCCTTGAGACGCGGGATTCTGCAGCACGTGTCCACCATGGATTTCACCATGGACTGTCCGTAGAAAAAAACAGAAGCACCACAGTGGACTTCAGAGTACTCGCTGCATCATCCTGAAGAAGTGCAAACAAGCAAGAACGTTAGAAGAATCAACTTCGGAATCGGAAACACAGAGATTGTCCATTGTCGGTATTCTTTTTTTGTACAGCGCTTCTCTTCTCGTCTCGGTCTCAGTGTCTACATTCAAATAAAGAAGAATCGGCACTACCCTTCCTGCCTTCGAGCCGTGAAAGATGAAGAGTCGGTTCATTTATTCTTGAGTTTTGATTCTGCTCCACCGTGGTCGATCTACTCAAAAGGCATCGGTCATTTTGTCACTACTCTACTTCGTTCTTGCGGAAGAAACCGATCGTATTTGGCCCACTCAAGTCAGTTGCCCCCATGGACAAAAAGCGCTAGTAGCGTTCGCTTTCCCCCTTTATTTGATACGTAGTTTCTGGTTCTGCTTTTTCTGTCGTACTAATTTGCTATCCCTATTTCGACTTCCTAGTACCCCCTTCAAGTAAGCTTACTTAATTCGTTCGTTGAAGCCTACTTGAGGCGTTTCGTACTATCTGAATATTTTTAAACCTCCTTATATCCCGCGTGAGTCAGTCTCACCCTGCTGACTCCATTTTCATTAAGAGCTTCCACTACTACTAATCGTTTCCATATTGAAACAAACGCCACCTCCCCCCGACGAGCACGACACACAATGTCATCCCTTGGGCGCAGTGGCGCGATCAATGTGTACGACACGCTGGATAATTCCAAGGCCCGCGAGCGATTTTCTCTGCGGAGCCCAGGAACGACTACGGACGCTGGCACTTCTCTGAACAAATCTTCCACTCCCAGCACCGCGGCGTTCTCCACCTCCACCACCAGTACGCCGGAGCAGAACTGGAGCTTTCTGAACAGCAACAATCCCAGCAGCAGCAGCTCGCAGCGGCGCCCCAGAAGCCGCAATATCGACAGGAAAGATGGCTCATCTGGAGGAACAAGTGAAAGCGCCGCCAATATTAAGCCGCGAACCCTCCTCGAAGAGCTGCGGGAGTCGGATTTGTTTCAGATCGACGAGGCGCTGCAGAAGGGGACTAGTGCATCATCGAACGTGCGAAACCCGTTTTTCGCCGACGACTCATCGCCGAAAAATGCGAGCAACAAGCCGATTTTTCTGATGTCGGAGAAGGAACAGGAGCTGTACCAACAGAAAAATCAACCACCGCCCGCCGGGATCGGGAACCGAAAGAAACGGGCAACGAACAGCAATTCCATGTTTGACACCGGAAACATCGACTACATGAACGACGAGAATTGGGTGGACGACGCAAAAAACGCGCAGGCCCGGGCGATCCAGAGCGGACTACTCTTCCGGGACTACGGGAGACTGCTTTTGGCCGACATATGGTTCGACCTACCGAACTCCAACCGCGGGAAGTTGACGTCGGGGTTATCCGGAAGTGACAATCCGAACAAAATCCGGTGTTTGATCGATTCCGGGTCGCAAACGTCGGCCTTGTCCAGAACGGTAGTGGATAGGCTGAAACTGTGGCCAATCGTAGACAGGTCTTTCGCGAGGTCACTGGGCGGCATCGCCGGCTCGGTGACGAACGGAAGTTACGGGAGATTGCACTACACGCGACTACTGCTGCCAACCTCTGCCGGGGGCGGCGCGAAAGAGAAATTCGACTGCGCGTGGGAGGTGTTGGACCTGCCCGGGTATGACGGGAACGTTTTCGAGGGGATTCTGGGCTTGGACTTTTTGATGAAGGGCGTCATAGACCTGAATCGCATGCATCTGGAAATCGTGAACCCCAAAACCAACGCACGAGCACAGCTGCCGCTGATTTCGCAGAAGGACGGGGGGTGAAATGTTGCGGACGAGTTTTAGGGATCAAGGTCGATGGGCATGGACTTTGCGGGAGTAATATTGACGCATTCTGTCCGATTGCTCCGCCGCATCCACGCGGATCTTTCAGCAAGCGTTTGTGAAGTAAGATTTTGGTCCCGTACGACATTAACAAGATAAAAAGCTTCGCATAAGGTACATCCATGTCAGAGCAGAAAAAAATGCACAGCGAACAGATACTCCACAGCATCATACACGACTTAAGTAAGTGCTTACTAGTAGAATGTCACAACGTGAAGAAGAGCATACTCATGCTTGGCTTCATGGTTTCGCTTTACATGGTTTTGCACATAATTGTGTCTCCTGACGAATTCAAAACAATAAGATTATTTCTGTATGATTTCTTTGATTTGTTGTTACGAAAGGAAGAAACCATCTGAATTGGTGCGTCCACGGGTGAAGCCTCTTGAACGATTCTGGAGCGCTGTTCTGTTTTGCAGCGTGTGCCGTGAACAACTGAGTGACAAGATAGGTTCGATCTTTAATAGCGCGGGCTCCAATCTAGAAAGTGCAGAGCAAGCCAGAGAGTGAGTTTAGGGACGATGAGGCATTTACGCTTTTGAGAGTACGCGGCACCGACACCGCATGCAAGATGAGGGACGACGAAGTGCTTACGAGTTCTCGGGCCAAGCAATGTTGCGCACTTTTGATGAGATGCGCATTTGTGCCTTTCTCTGTTGATTTCCCAACGAGCGATAGCGCTGCGCATTAGGCCGCGTGGCCAAACCCGTGGGGCCTGTAAGAGCACGGCGATGGCGCCTAAGTAAAAAAGGGTCGGCGCGGTGCCTGTTCTGCGGGGAACAGCGGGGCTGCCAGCAGTGTCGTGACGCGGGCCCCGCCGGATGGGGCGCCCGGACAGAATGGACGCGGGTCGACGGGCAGATCAGCGACTTAAGAAACCTGGTCGCCCGGCCCCGAAGGATATGACGCGCGCAGAAATTCCAAGCTGCGCAATTGATTGCATACCCGTGAAGGGAGGCCCGCCGCCCGCCTGCTCTTGGTTGGCCACATTCAAGCCGGCCCATGGGTTGCCGCCCCGTCCGCGGCGCTGCCGCGCGGAGCCCCTGCGGTTTGGGCGCGGCCAGCCGGCCGCCCCGCGGCTTGCTTCCTTGGCCCGCCCGCGGCCTGCCCGCCCGGTGGCCCCCAGCGACTGTGTTCTGGCTGTGTTTTCTCTCTGTTTGCCCGACCGCCTCTCTTCTGACTGAGTGACGGGGGGGCGAGCTCGCGGGGCATCGTATCTGCGGCGGCTGCTGATTAACTTGGGGGCCAAGTGGCGGCGCCCCCCGGCGGCGCCTTGAAGTCCCCGCCGTTCGTCGCCGTGCCAGCAATTTTAACAGCGCCGCACCCATGCAGGCAGTGTTGCTGTTGTTGCTCATTTTCGGTGCAGAAGCTGTTGCCGAAGCGCTACTCGAATCAATGGAAACTGCAGGGCTGACAGGAGTGTCCAGTATGTGGACGCCGAGAGTGAGTGTGAAGCTTGCTTGGATTTGGTTCATGGCGCCCGCGCGCCACGCCTGCAGGCCTCATTCCCGTGCGGCAAGCAGGGTCTACGGAATTTCGTGTCATTTGACAAAGCACACGAAAGATACAAAGTTTGTATCTTTAAAGAAGAAGGCATGCGGCGTGCATTGCCTTTGTTGTGTTGTCCCTCCCGTACCTGTGTCTGATGCGGAGTCTGAAAAGCTAATCAGGTGCGAGTGCAGAGAGAGGAAGTAAACAAGAGAGACGCTTTCACCCAGTTGTTCCCTTTTTTGTCCGACGTCTACGCACTAAGTATTTCGAGTCGAACTCAGTGTGTCGACGCAGCAGCTGTGCCTTGCTTTGCCCCGGTGAATTCATTTTATTTCCAACGGATTCATCAGCTTCCAGTCTCCTGATTCCCTCCGCATGCCCAGCATGACGTTTTCCGCGACCACGACTGGAGCGACGCTACCCGCCAAGCCACCCCCTCCGACCTCACCCAACAAAACTACAGCATCTGCTCATCATCAACAGAAACAACCACCCAACTCCCCACAAAAAACCATCCAGCGCTATGAAGCCCTTCCGCCCGTCGATCCTGAGCTGGCTGCGTTAGTCTGCAGACAGGTGATTCTTCCTCTTTTCGAGAAGAAGAACGGGGAGCCGCTCGACATTGCGAAGCACGGCGTGCCGAATCCTAACGGGGTGTTGCACGAAGTGAAATTGTCCGAGAAGTTGTTGAAGGAAGTGATTCTCTCCCGGGACGAGCTCCGGGACCTGGAACGGTACCACGCGGACCTAAAAAGGGAAACGCACTGGCTGGAATCACGGACGAAAGAGCGGCTGTTACACGAGTATAGAGAACTAAAACGAAAAGAGGAGACGAAAGTACAAGATTTGAACAGGAAAGAGCTACAGGAACGCTGGGATTTGGACGCGGAGAAAAGAAAGTTGGAGAACAAGGAAACCTGTCTGAAACAAGAACTAAACTTGTTCGACGCGGAAAACGAAGAATTGCGCTTGAAGTTTCAGAATTTAAAGCAGGAGAGCCTTTTGCTGGAGAACAAGTGGCGCGACTTTCGCAACGAGGAACCGCTGAGGGACTTGGATGCGGTTGCAGTGGTTTTTCCAGGAGACTGCCAGCCTGCCCATGGAAACAAGGTGAAAGGACAAGGAGCAGTAGCTGCAACTAGTAAAAGCAGTGGGAATAACAAGCAATCGACTATAGCGTCTCTGACTAGCATCGACGAGACACAGGTGGCGAAAATCCTGGAAGTCCTTCAGTCGGAAAGGGAACAGTACTTAAAAGAAAAACAACAACTCCTGCACGAAAACGAGCAAGCGCTCCTGAAACAAAAAGAAAACGAGGACAAATTTTACTTCGCGAACCTCTTCCATGAGGAACACTTGACTCTGAAGCTTCACCGGTACTATGAGGATTTGAAGTTCAATGAGGAAAAATTGAACAAGGAAACGCAGTTTTTGTCCAAAATCGCCGCGGAATTACAGGCGAAAAAGAAAGTTTTGGAGAAGGACTGCACGAAGTTGCACCAGAACATCGACGATTTGATCTCGAAGCAGACCATGGAAATGAACAAACTGAACGAGGACAAGGAGAAATTTGTGAAGGAAAAGGACAAATTGTCGAAAAAATTGAAAGAACTCTCTCAGGACTACGAGAAAATGAAGCAGAAGTGGAAGAAGTACCGGGCGCGGCGGAATTTGCTCTTCGAACAAGACACGAAAACCTGCAAAAACTGCGCCAAGGAGTATCTAGAAGCGCAGAACTTCAACTGGAGCTGTCGGACGCACTCCTCGGAATTCGGCGGGGAGTTGTGGTGGTGCTGCGGGAAGAGCGGGATCAGCGCGTTGGGGTGCAAGTTCTCGAAGCACGAAAGCAAAGACGATCTAGATTTGGATGACATGGACCAACTGCTAAACAACCGCGGGAAGGAAAACGAAGACGACGGGAAGGAAAATAGCGAGATCAAAAACACGACGGCAGCGAACAAAGCGAAGTACGCAAAGGTATTCAGACATTCTACGTTATTTTCCGAATAATTTGCGCGTCATGTATCGAGCACATTCAGTGGAAAGTACGTCTTCAAATTGAAGCCGCATGATGTTGCTGATGGCTGCATGGAGTCAGTTGTGGTACACTCATTTTGCCTCTGTTTCCGAAAAGTAGAAAAAACACGTCTATCCCCCATCAGATCCGCTGCTACGGTTGCAAGGAGATGGGTCACAAGGCGAAGGACTGTCCACGCGACCCGAACATTCAGGGCGGTGTCAAGGACCCGCTGAAGGATTTACGGCGGCTGGACGGGATGCTGAAAGCGGCGGGAAACATGCTTGGAACGAATACCAATTCCACAGATGGTGCAGCATCCGCAGGCAACCTGCGAAGCTCCACAACCGATGGAGGACCGAATTCGCCCGGCGGGGGCGGAAATACCAGCCTTTTGAATGGTGCGAGGAAGGGGCGCATGTGCGACGTTTCGAAGTTGAACGAACTGATGAAGTTCGAGTCCACGCCGCTCATTTGCGAGGAAATACCCCCAGAAGTCATGTTGGACGACGACGAGGAGGACGATAGTACCATTGGCACGCGGCTTGGAGGAGCGTCCGGTAGAGAAGCACAGGATGCTGGTGTTGTTCCAGCGAAAGAGCATGTGATCGGCCTGGAACAGCAACAGCAAGATAAAGCGTCTTCCTCCGCCTCGACTTCTAATCTCCTTCTGACCACCCCGACGACCACTTCGCCTGAGGCGAAGAAAAAAAAGAAGAAGAAGAAGACCAAAAAGCGCAACGCGACGTCGGTGATGATGCGGAACGGCGGGGCGTCGCCGTTGTACGTGAATGGGGTGCAGGTGCACAACGGGATCAATACGATATTTGATGACGTGACGCGGTTGGTGAGGAAGAAAGTGCGAAGTAGGAGAAAGGAGTTCCTTTTCAGCACACCGAACCGTGGTGCGAGCGGTGGTGCAACTACCCAGGGGGACGACGATGAGCGAGGGGTTGTTAGTACTATCAAAGACGTTGATACTGACATCGTGCAGCGAGACGATTCTGGCGCGAGCAGCAGTTGGGAGATGAGAAGAAAACAAAATGGATTCGGAGTCGGAAACGAAAAGCGGCAAACGCGGGAAAATCTTCTGCAAAATGAAAGCCAGCGCTTCAGAGCCCCACTTCCTGATGCGGCTTTCACGACGCCCCACGAGCTGGAAAACTCGTTTATTTTGTCGTCGACTTCTGAGTCCGAGGTTGAGGAGTCGAATGAGGTGGAAAGTGAAGATAAATCGGAGCAAGACGCCGGTGAGGTGGAGGGTGGTACAACTACGGGGGATGGAAATGCTGACCTGCCTGTCAGTCGCGACAACTCGCTGTAAAAGCGAGGCGTGGCGGGCAGGCTAGGGCTCCGGTATTAGTAGATTTGCCGGTTTTTCTGATGTCTATCGGTGCCATTGTCGCGTAGAAATTTTGTAGAATAAAAAGGGGGAACAGGAAGATCAGGTGAGCTTTTGGTTTCGAAGTTAGAGAATGACAAACACTCCAGTCAGTGAAAAGTGGATGTAGTGAAATAAAGCGAAGCATTACGTCGTTGATAACACAGCTGTACTTCTTTGGATCTAAACAGATACTGAAGCCCCAGAAACGTCGCCTGAAAGCAAGATGCGCGGCTTCGGCGGTTCTTTGTCTCCGGTGGAGCCATCGTGTTCTCTTCAGATCAAAAGAAATCCGCTCGGGTGAAGATCTCGGATGTTGTGAGAGCATTCCCCCAGCTGCGGAAATAGCTGTTTGGCAGTTGCAGACTGAAAAAGTGCCGGGCCATCCGCGGGCCACCTCCCCCGGTACGACCCGCCCAAGAACAGCCTCCCGAAGGTGGGGCGAGTCTCCGCCAGCTTGCCGAAATTCGAGAACGGGCCCCGGGCGAAAGCGTAAGGACCGCGGTACTATGCAGGCGCCGGGCTTCGCGATGAGATTGCAAACGGGCCGAAGAGCTGGGGCATGATGGCGCCAGGGAGTTCCCTTGCAACACCTTCGCGGGCTGGGGGGAAGGCCGCAAAGCGCAGCCGGATCGGCCGCTCCGCGCACTCCCCCGCCCCTCGAGCCGCGTGGCCCCGCGTGGTTGGCCGGCCACCTTCCCGGCGGCTTGCCGGTACTTCTGGGACCCCCCGGCGGGGTCTTTTGGCTCTTCAGCACCACGCCCGCCGGAAGAAAAGACAGTGCCGCCGAAGGAAGACGCCAGAGACCGACTTGGAGTGGGTGGGGAGGTTTCCGGTGGCTCGTGACCTCTCGCCTCGTGTGCCGAGTACCTTCGTACCAGGCCGAAGCCCCGCCCCTACAATCGAAGGGCGCGGATGGGGCCGAGTTGCCTTGCGAGTTGGGGGGCCATTCATACCCGCGACGGAGTTGGGGGGCCATTCGCGCCCATTGGTGGCGAAGAATGAAGCTGGAGGGGTTGGAGGCAGCAGGGCCGCGAAGAGGCAGCGGAAGCGAATCGCTTTGCGCGCCACGAAAGACGCAGGCACCCGGCGGAGGGTCGGCAGGTGCCGGCTGCGCTTCAGATACCTGGGGAAGCTAGCCGCGCCGGTGGGAGCGCCCAAAGGCGCTGCGGGCGGCTTTTTCGCTTCGAGTTTCATCAAAACAGCCGAGACCGCCCGCGGTAAGGCGGCGAAACAGCGGGCGCGGCTTCTCGCACACCGCGAGCGTGCGTTGCGGAAAAAGGGAAAAAAAGGCGAGCCGTGCGCGACGCGACCGACGCGACGCCGCCGCGCGGCTTGGGGCCGGGCCATTGCGGCGGTACTTGGGGAAGGGCTGTGCCCCTTAAGCACTGTCCTGGAAAGAGCTCGCGCCGAAGCTCCAAGGAAGACCAGGCACACCGCTACACCTTAGCAGGCGGTAGCGAACATGTTGGCAGCAAGCGGCCGACTTCGTGACGCTACTCAGCAAGGGCGCGACGTACCCGAAAGCTCTGAACTTGGTGGGAGAGATCCAAGGGATGGCCACGGATGCGCTGGAGACTGTGGAGCGCAGCATGGGGCTGATCTTTTTCCGAGCGCTCGAGAAGCACATGGCGAACTTCTGGCGGAGCGATAAAATTGCGGACGGCTGGCTGCGCGGGAAGATCTCGCCGGAACCGGCCCGCTACCCCTACCGGCCAACTCCTTGCATTTTCGCGGCCCGCCGAGGCCCGGCGCCCCCTTTTCTGCGCCGCCTCCCCGCGCTTTCCGCGCCCGGGCCCGCCGCGGAGCAGGGCCGCCGGGCCGGCTGCTTCGGCCTTCCTCCTGCTGGTGCCCCCCCCCTCCCGCGGCAGCGCTTAGGGGCCAGGCGACCGGGCTTTCTTGTGCGCTTACTTTGGCGGCTCCCCTATGTTTTGTGTGTTGCTGCAGTGAGGAACAGAGGGGGCCCCTCGTGCTCCCGCGAGCGAGGGGGTGGGCCTGCCCTACCTGTTCATCTTCATTCATGCACACATGCGCGCCAACTTCAGCGTCGCGAGCGTGCGAGCCCGCGCCCCACGTATTGTTTTGGTTGCCCTTTTATGTATGAATATATGAAGATCGTCGTGATGTAATTATAGGGTTTGTGTGTCGTCGCGCTCGCGCCTGCTGCACTTAGTTGGGGATCATCTGCCGCTACTGATAGAGGGCATGCTTCTTGTTCTCTACTAGACCCACCAACAAGCGTGCTCACTCTCCTCTGGTGCTTGTCCAATCATAATTCGGTCGACTTTTGGTTTTCTGCCAGTGTTTCGTGCCGCCCTTACTACATAGGGTGCGGCGTGAGTCCACGTTTTTGGGAGTTTCTATCCACGAGGATAAATAGCGCATATAAAAGATATCGCATCATCAAAGTGGACAGCTTTTTTCATCGTCGCAGGCAGTGAATCCAAAGTGTCAGGCAGGGGTTAGGTCATAGAATGTTGGAAAAAATTCTCATTGTCGGTGAACGTGATCGTGAAGTAAGTTGAACGTGGCGGCATCTTGGAAAACCGCGAAACCGAAAACATAGAGCACGCAGTGGACAATTGCCAAACCATAGCTTTTTTTTTCCCAATGAAAGTATGTATAGAAGCCTTCCTCGTATTTACGTTTCTAGTCCGTCACTTCGGCCTTCCTGAGCTTTCTCTCTTGATTCCTTGCACAACAATTTCACAATGATGTCATTGTGACCACGTGTGTATCCAAAAGATGGAATAATTGCACTATTAGCACCTCCAAAACGAAAACCCTCTTGTATCAACTTCCTGAATACTTCTGCTAGGTTTTGACGTTTTGCTAAATTGAAACTTCTGTCTTTTCCCTGGTCTTCTACTTTGAACCTGAAAATTTGACCCTGAGCTACGTCCTCCACAAGAAACTTGAGCCGTACTCTTCATTTTTCAGTTCTTGAATACTTTTCGTTCTTATCCCTCGTAAAAATTGTAAATATGTCATCGACCTCCGCACTCACCGTGACGACGGCTACGGCTAACGACGGCGCACCATCCTCGTCCGTGCAGCCGCAACTTCTTTCTCCCGTTTTGACGCCGATCGGCGCCACCAGTGGAGTTCCCTTGCTGGATGAGAGCGAAGACATGGACCGGGACCTTTACCTCGACATGTTCGGCGCGGGTCCAGATGAGCCGAACGATTTGAACAACAAGTCTATGAACTACGCTCTAGACACAATCTATGCAACACAAATTTTCATCCGTACACGTACAAAACGCATGATGAATTTCGCCATCCAAGTATGAAGAGTGCCACTTGTCATGCTGCACAAGGTTCTTGAAGGCAATTTTTCTTTTTTGCATTTTTATGTGTACGGGGAATTTACTGTGGACACCATTATCTCTTCCCGCTGTTCCCACGACTCGCGGTACCGCAGATCCAGCACCAGCTGCAGCATCGGCGGCGACAACTTTCACACTGCGGGAGGCGCAGGTGGGAATCAGCCGGAAAATCATGGAAACACCGGCAACATGAACGTGGATCACACCAACTACAGGTCCGCACACAAGAATAAAAACCTGCAGAAACAAAACTCCAACGCGAATGTTGAAATCGCGAATGACGAGCTTCTGGATAACAATTCGGGCTTGAAATTAGGCACTAAGGGCATCCTACGGTGGAAGAAAGCGGTGCGGCATTTCCACACGCCAAAGAAGAAAAAGGAGCTGAAGCGGAGGTTTTCGGAGCAGGTGTTTTTGCAGAGGAGAAATTCCCTGCTTTTGAATCAGTCAGGGACGGGCGGGAACTTGCTGCTGCACAGCAACACGGCCAGTCCGACGAGTAGAAACAACCACGGCTGTGGATCATCATCTGCGAATCGGGGGATAGTTTTGAACCATAACCAGAACCAGAACGCAAGCAACTACCTCCACTCGGTAGACGAGCAAATAAGCCCGTCTGGTTGTGCAATGAAGAACGACGTGGCCTACTGCAATCCGGTTAGAACAAATCCCCACCGAAAGAACAAACCCACACTCCAACGCCGGAGTTCGATGTACGTAGGGCCTCCGCCGGAAGCACTGGTACGGAAAACGGAGCGGAACAGCAAGACGAATTGGGGCATGAATGGAGTAGTTGTCCCTGCTATAATTGTTCCGAATTCATTAACGCGATCCAGTTCGTCTGCGCGAGATACGGTGCAGAACCAACACGGTGCCTCTATTGCGGGAGGTTCCTTCGACGCCGTCCCGCAAGAATCTAGTACTTCGGGTTCGGACCGCAGCAAGGAGGAGGAGGGCTCTGGTAGTAGTGGAACATCAAGCAGCTACTCTTCTTCTTGCGAATTGGAAGATGCGCCGGCTCCAGTCAGGGAAGAACTCCTCTTGCCACCGTCGAGGAATAGTTCCACGACAAGGAGCCGCGATCGGCTGAGTTTTTCCAGAACAAACTGCTCGACGAAGAAATCCACTACAAAAAAGGAGAACAGACATCAACTGGACAATCGGCTGATATCCTACGACAGCCGGCGAAGCAGCTCCGCGCGGAGTTCGTCCGCAGCGAGCCGGATTTCCGTGGTGTCTTCCTCAAGAGCGAGTTATTGTGACGTGAACAACAGTCGGAGCAGCAGGATTTTCGACGAGGTAGAGGACGACGAGGATATCGGCGCAGGGAAGAATTGTTCCAATGGTTTTAGTTCAGCCGGTGCTGGGCAGGGGCAGCGTCCAAATACAGGAGCGCAACAGCGCAGATCCAGTATCAAATGTAAAAGTGTCTGGGTCTGGAAGAGTCAATGTTTGTCATGCGTGTCTGGCATGACTCTCAAGTCTGTCATGCACGTTACCCAAGAGCGCCACTTTTCTGTCATGCAGAAACGCAGTTTGTCATGCAGAATAGGCAACACCTAGAAGCTCAGAAACTTCTCATGCTGAGCCAGCACTTGTGGCTGCCTCATGATATGCCACCCAGCATCACAAGTTTCCAGACCCAGACATTTTTACATTTGGTATCCAGGACAAATCAACCATTTCTCCTCCCACCTTCCTCCGCCCGCTCCAGCAGGATGAGCTTATCGCGGTGCTCGTCACGAAGTAACAGTGCGTCCGTGACGAGGGAGAATGGTCATAAAATCGATGTTGAGCCTGCTGTAGTTGCTTCAAGTTGCACAGGGAGTCGTAAACAGGACAATACATCATCGGCGTCCTCGCGACGAGAGGTAGAAGTTGCGGCCTACACCGGGAGAATTGGGGGTGACGAAGTAGTACAATCGGGACGACGAGTATGCAAGAAGAAAACTGTGTAACTGTAACTTTGTCTTGCAGATGTTGCAATACAGTTACACTTGTCATGCCGGATATGCATCAGAGGCTATTTTACTACGTGTTTTAGCGTACTAGCTACGCATGACAAGTTTTCTGTCATGCAACACAAATCTGTAATGCTGTTCCTGCAAAATACTTACACTTACACCGTTTTTTTCTTGGATAACGAGTAAGAGCGGACAAGAGGAGAAACGCCTTCGAGGAAGCATCCTCTCCTTCCCCCGACGCTTCGCCCGAAATAGAAGTCGAGATTGAAGATGATGAAGATAATTGTCAGAGCGACGACATAGACATTTACCCGCGACCAGTGAAGAGACAATCGACCGTGGACTTATTTGCGAGGCAGAGCACGATCGACTTTCCGTTTGAAAATGTAGAGTTAGATGACATCGTGGAGGAACACAGAGATGAACGACCAGAGGAAAGACAGCCTATCTCACCCGAGCACGCCGGAGTCGAGACAAGAAGGCAAGGTGTCAACACAGCGAATTTATGTTTATCATCCACAGCAGGGAAGAAAGGAGAAAGACATCTACAACAGTTCGCGGTCGCGGAAGATGTTGAACAACAGCAAATACAATACGATGAAGATGAAGTCGCAGATAGCAGCAGCCCAGGACAACTGCTCCTTTTGTCCACCGACCACCGGTCTTCGCCCGAATTCCGCGATTTGAGGTTCCTTCACGAGGAAGCAGATGAAATGCACCAGAGAACAAGTGGTCTCAACAACATCCTTCCCGGCTCCGCCGAAGATAGTTCGCACGAGGAATCCTGTTCCCACACGATCGCGGAGTCCGAGCCGAATTGCGACTACAAGAACGTGATCCACCCCTCGGATATTCAGTATGACAACTCCAACGGAAACGCGCATCTCGGGCACGGGGCGAGCGGGTCGGTGATGAAGGCGATCCACGGGCCGACGAAGACCCCCGTGGCGGTGAAGATCATCAACGCCATGGATCACAGTAGTCAACAACAGCTGGTGAATGATTTGAACTTACATCTCCACATGTCCGACGCGCACAGCCCGTTCCTGGTCCAGCTGCTGGCCGCGTATTTGGTGGATGAAACGAAAAACATATCAAATGCAAAAATGTCTGGGTCTGGAAGAGTCCGAACTTGTGACGCTGCATTTGGATTCCAAAAAAATCTGTACTGCATGACCAGCAAAGGGAATGCAATTTTGGCTACGCGGAGGAGGCATTTGTCATGCGGAATAGGCATCGCGAAGCCCTCGAAAAGTCTGTGATGCTACGGCATGCATTACAGACATCATGGCACATGCAAAACGTGCATGACAAGTCTCAGGATCTTCCAGACCCAGACATTTTTGCAATGCATAAAACAGGAAGCAGGTGCACATCGTGTTAGAGTACATGGATTTGGGCAGCATCGCGGACCTGTTCCGACACTCGGACTACTACTGCAGGAACATGTACAACTACAACGACTATGGTTCTTTATCAAGTTCATCTTCTTCATCATCCTCGTCTTCGCAAAGAAACAAGGTGAATATGAAGAAGAGGAGAAAGCGGATCCCCGAAGCGATTCTGGCGTTCTTAATCTTGCAGATGACCGAAGCGCTGAAGACACTCCACTTAAACGACATACTGCACCGCGATATAAAATTGGAAAATATCCTCGTAAACAGTCGGGGGGAGGTGAAACTGACCGATTTCGGGGTGTCAAAAAAGCTCAACGTCGACAACCCGGACGGCCACTGCCGCACTTTTGTCGGGACGAAGGTGTGCATGGCCCCGGAGCGGTTCGGGCGGGGCGGGAGGAGATACGGGAAACCAAGCGACATCTGGTCGCTGGGCATTTGTGTCTACGAGCTGGCTGCGGGGGAACTGCCGAAAACGTTTGGCGGCGGAGGTGGAAACAATTACAATGGGAACAGTAGCAGGTGTAGCTCTCATAACGGCGGTGGGGGAGGTGGTGGGGGAAACAGAGCGATGGGCGTGAACTTCGATTACGTGAACCTACTGCAGCCGCCGAGATTAGTGAACGACGAAGTCTTTCATCTTGAGAGCTTTACGCCCGATGTTCTTGAGCAGTCTGCGGAGCTTTCGTTGCAGGAAGATGTTGAAAATATTGATTTCGACAAAAAACTCGCAGTAGATGTTGCACGACCCGAAAGCACGAAAAGCGCAAACCAGAGAGTATCAAACAGAGGGCCGCCATCATCTATCTCCAGAAGCAGCAGCAGCAACAGTTGCAAGAGCTTGGGAGCAGTAGAGGCAGAACAGCAGGAGCGACGAGAAACGCACGACCATTCTTTTCAACAACAACCTTCCCAAAAATCCCTGTGCCGCGGACACCAGCAGAGGGAAATACTAAAAAATCAACTCTGCGAAACGCCGAACTTCAACATGCAGGGAATTACCGAGGTGGAACAAATTTCGGCGGACAACGTAAAAATCGAGAGAAGTTCGAGCTCCTCTGTGGACACCCCAGTTTTGTTCGATCAGGACGATTTTTACAACCAGGAAAATTTAAACGGTTTGAATTCCTGCATCTCCATGGTCAGCTCCGAAGCTAGCTGTTTGCTTCCGCACAAGTTGAAACTAGACAGCAGTTTTGTCGGAGGGATAGCGGGTGGTGCATCAATAGGCGGGATGAGTTGTAACACTGCTGGTGGGCGAGGATCTTCAGCTGGGATGTTTTGTGTCACACCAACAGTGGAGGAAGAAAGCACAAAAATGCTGGGAACAACGACAGAAATGAATTCGCAAAACGAGCAGAGCACTTGTGTCTACACGCCTTTTACCCCTGCAGCCTGCTCAACAGTGAAGACCGAGCATTTTTGCATGAAAAATAACTACTTCCATGCAGCAGGGGGGATTCTGTATCTCCCAAATCCCACTCCTACAACCTCACAACTCGGGGTGGACAATAATAGTAGTGTGAATCAAGCCGAAAGCTGCACAACGACGCAGTTCAACGGTAACAACAAGCACAACTACTTGTTGAATCTGGACAAAACCTGCAGCACCGTGATGCCCACGCCTTGCTCCACATCGACCTGTCAAACACGCCCTGGGTCGAAGTTGTCCGCTTGGGCAGGAAGTGCAGCACCTACTGCGAGCTGCAGAGCTGTTAGCAACAATTCGAAGCAGTCTATTCTGAGTAAAAACGTACCCACACCAGAGTCAGGATGGGGATTTTGCAACACAAACCTAGGAGCTTTGTGAGTCACGCATGACAAGTTGCACTCCGCAGTGTAGTGCAGGTTAGCAAGTGCAGCCGCGTCACAAATCCAGCTGCTCATCCTGTTCACAGCATCACAAATTCCAAAACACGACTGGAAATGGCTCTCATGAGGATGCGCATTACAAGTCTTCCTGTCTATGCAAATCTGCATTACAACTCTGGTGTGGGGACGTTTTTACTCAGGATACAGTCGGTGGAAAATAACTCGTCGACCTCGCAGAACGATGAAACTGGGAGTAGTAGTTTCGGTCAGGACAAGGAAATCACGGAGAAAAGCACTAAATCAGACCTTTCCTGCGAAGAAGACAGTAAGAGCAGAATTCTATCAGCTTCGTCACACATGGTTGTATCGCCGATACAGGAACATCAAAAAGGTGTGCATCTTGTGCAACGAAAAAATCCAGGACAACGATCAGAAGCGAAAAAACGACAAAACAAAGAACAGTACGAGTACAGTTTTGAGCTTTGCGACTTTGTGGAAAACTGCTTGCAGCTCGACCCCAAGGACCGGCTGGACATCTTCGAACTCCAAGCCCACCCGTTTCTGCTCAAAGCGTTTCAAACGACACAGGACGAGGTGGCACAATTTCTGCAGGATATGAACAATTAGCTAGTAGAAGAAAGAGCAGGAGCAATCTAAGAGGCCTAGTTGATATTTTCGAACTAGAAACGTAAATAGAGCAAGAGAAGACGATTGCCCGCCGGTTTTTTTAATCTCATCCATTTTAGGTTACACTTCTTTTCACACTTTTACACTTGACGCTATTACACTTTTACCAGCAAGCCACACCTACAACAATAATTATTCCTACCCCTACTATAGCAATCTTTTATCTACCCGTCATTTATTTCATCCATTATTACCAACTTGAACACACTACAACAAAAGCCAAAGCACATAGCAGCTTGTTCTGCACAGCTGTGCCACGACATTCACACATTTTTTTTCACCACACCTTGTGTACATAAAATTTTTGTAATTTAGGAGTTGTTAATGCACATTTTATTTTCTTGTTTTTGTTTTTTCATTTTTTATTTTTTTCTTCACCCACTATGGACAATTGTCGCAGGAGCTTCCGTGATATGTTGCGCTTCTTTTTTCATACTTCGTTCCAACGTCTTCAACGTTTGGACAGTGCTTGAATGAAGCAAAACATTTGAATTTGAGATGACACTTGGAACTTCTTCTCGACATGCTGTCTGTAATTGGTTTTTTCCACCACATTCCAATCTTGAAGTTGTACAAACTAAGACTGCGCTGCCCTGCTTGTGCATCATGTAGAGGTGCCAGCGGTGCGCTCGCTGCTGCTACTTCTTACTTGGAGTGAGAAGCAGTGGCACTAGTACTTGGCCCGATGCGGTGCGCGAATCGATTTCAATTAGCCTTCGCCCAAATGTTCTATCGCAGGGACCGCAGAAGAACTATCTCTATTCATCCCGACGATCAATATTCGCTTTTCGTATGCATCTCGGACGAGCCCCGAAGTTGAGGGCTCCCGGCTACAGGATCTCAAGATACTTTATCGTGCTGGCGTGGCGGCCAGGCCAGCCAAACTCTGGTTGGGCTTGAGAGTGAAATAAAAACGTGTAGTTGCTGTCCACTTTATATCGCTTTGCTATTCTATCTACGTCAGGTCGATTTCGGAAGATTTTTGCTGCTCGTTGCTGCAACGTTATCGCTTCTACAACTCGAATTCGAAGACTGATTTCTCACCCTCTGTAAGACGAGTTATTCTTCTCTAGATTCCTGCATCCAAGAACCGCAGCTGGCGTAGTACAACTTCCGACTTTGGTTTCTTGTAGACCGTAATATCAAGCACAAGCGCATTCAAATTTCAGTTGATCATGATGGAGCAATGATTGGCAGCTGCAAAAGTTGTCTCGGGTATTGCAAAAATTGCCGCTCGTCTACCTAGCGACCGGACGAGCGACAGTCGATCGAACGACAGCAAGACCCGCCTCAGCCTAGTGTCCCAGCTGTCGGCGCCGTGGCAACATCATCAACCACCATGACCCTCGACGACCCCTCGACGCACAACCACGGCGGCAGAGTTTTCAGCAACAGCAAGTCCAGCGCAAGTTCGTCCGCGTCGAATAGTAGCGACAGGGAAGAGCAAAACAGCGACGCCATGGAGGTCTCCGAAGTAAAATCAAATGGCGGCCACTCCAAGTCTTCGAGCCCGAAAACATCATCCTCGAACAACCGGGCGCCGATCCCAATACAGCCGAACGATCCGCACGGGTGTAAGTACATCAATCTCTACTGCGGGCAGAACCACCGGGGGAGCTTCCTCTGTTCCCATAATGATCAGAAGGGCCGGATTCTGACGGCCAACCGCGACTATGAGGAGGGGGACCTGCTCTTTGAGGAACCACCGTTGCACATTGTCGCCGAGCCGATACGGTTGGACAAAAACGCGTATTACATCCGGATGAAGGAGCTTTACAAGGAGCATAAACCCTTGGACTACGAGCCATTGTGGTACTGGTGCGCGTTGAACTCGTTGACTGCTGAGGACTTGGCGAATTCTGGGGTTTTTCTCGGCGGCGCAGGACAAGACCCCATGGAGGACGAGGACAGTGAAGAGCCGCAATCAAATCGGAGGCGGCAAAGTGCGGGGAAGAGCTATCAAAAGGAAAAATCCTCCCCTCCCCATATCCAAAACGAAATTTGTGATGCTGGATTTGAGTACACATATCAGATTTGTCTTCCTGAAGAGGACTGCAGGCCCACATCAAGCCTGAGTAGAGAGGTTTTGGCCTAGGCGCTTAGCATGAGAAACGTCTGCGCTGTAGGCCAAACAGCATCACAAACCGCCTGCATAATGCGGCGGAGCCTGTGGAATTGCCTTCTTGCAAGACAGAGATCATTTGTGGTCGCAAATCAGCATTGCAAATTTTCTGCGACGTACCTTTTCGATATGGGGAGGGGGGATTTTTCCTCTTGATAAGAGCGGCGCTTTTCGATATTTGCGCCAAATCTCCGCCGACCAGCAATACAAACTGTTGCTGCTGTATCACGGTATAGATGACAGAGAGACGTATTTTTAGTTTTGAATAAGTATGAAGCTTCTACAACATAGACATTTTGGATCAGAAACTGATCGTGAAGTTAAAGTCATACCATGGAACACAATACAAATTTTCCCGCCATCATCAACCTTTCTAGGTGAGGTGAACCAGGCCTCCTCCGACGTGATGCTGCTCATCGACGAGCTCCACTTGGCGGACAAGGCCGAGAGTGAGGAGCAGAAACAAGAGCTCGGTCTCCTGATCGAGCGGCTGCTCCAGGTGTGGATCTTGAACTGCTTTGAGCACAGCGAGAACCCGCTGGGGTACAGCACCTACTTCATGTCCAGCTTCATGTCCCACTCCTGTCACCCGAACGTGGTCTGGCACTACAAAAACGACGACTTGTTCGTGCTCCGGGCGCGGAGAAAGGTGAAGGCGGGAGACGAAATTTGCTGCAGCTACTTGGCCGAAGAAGCCCTGATGGAGTCAGCGCAGGCGAGAAGACACTGCTTGGAAGAGTCGAAACACTTCCTGTGCACGTGCGAGAGGTATGTGTTGTAACGGGGGAGATTCTATTTTGTGCCCGTTTTTCTTGGCACGTAGTGGTAGTTGCAATGATGAAGAAGGATACGCACGACACTCTTGAACAAATTCTGGTCAGAAGAATGCATCAAATTGTAGATTTCGTGTTCGACCTCAACCTTCGAGGTGTCTCTCCGGCCAGGATTTCTCCCGCGGTTTCCTCTGCCCTTGGTGCAAAATCGGCACGATTTTTCCGAACGTCGACCAAGACACGAACGCGGACAAGCCGTTCAGCTGCAACAAGTGCAACATGTTCAAGTACAAGCAGGAGTGGCCGCAGTTCCGGGCGTATGAGAAGGAAATGCAGAAGACCTACGACCACTGGACGGCGCTGGTGGAGAAAAACAACAAGACCTACGGGACAAGTCACGGGACGGCAAAGGTATAGTGCTGGAACTGTAGCAGTAGCACAACGAGCGTGTAGTTCCTCTCTGTGAACTTTCTACATCAGGTGCGCTTTTATTTTGGATGCAGTGAACAAGACTACACTCAACAAACAACAAATCGATGATTTCAGTCCCTGTCCGAGTCCAAGATCTCCACGGTGCTGGAGCGCGCGAACTCCATTTTCAGCCAACATTGGCTCCAGGAGAGGTTTTGGGGCATCGCCCAGGACTATTTCGACCAGTCGAAAGACTACGACCGGGCGATCCACTACGCGCGGCTGCGGATCAACTTCCACCAGTTCGCGTTCCCCTCGGGGATCAACGGCGCGCACGCCTGGACTATGGAGACGCTCGGGGAGCTGTTGTTTCGCTGCACGAAAAACAACCCGGAAATTCACGGCGATCCGGATATGACCAGGAGATGGCTGGGGGAGGTATAGCTACAGGAGCAGTTGTAGAGAGATGAACTATGTTTGAAGATACGTTCTTGTGTTACATGGGGCTGTGCATGATGAAAAACGACTTTTTCCATGCGTCGGACACATCTTGAGTATGATTACTGTTTTATGTTATTTGAAAAACCGCTACCACAGTCTATCACCGAGTACGACAAGGCACTGAAAATCTTGGAGACGATGTTTGGCGAGGGCCACGACTACTGCAAATCCGTGATCAACAAGCGCGTGCGAGTTTTGAAACGACTCGATCAGTTCAACGAGTTTGGCGACCCGCGCGTTCGCCAATCCGCCGTGAAGAACCCGCCTGTTTTGCAGAAGGAAGGGCAGCACGAACAGGCTCATCCGGACAGCCCGCCGGGAGAGGATGAGATGACGAGAAACAAATCAGGAAACAATTACTTGCAGCTTCCCCTTTGCGGCGTGCCCTGGGCGTCGACGAGTAGTACGGTCGGGGTTGCTGGCTCGTCTTCCTCATCATCGAGCCTTCGTTTCAACAGCGACCAGCAGCGGTTGGAAGGAGATGACCGTAGCTTTAAAAATAGAGGGACAAAAACTGGCGGCCAGTCGTACGCAGCCGGAACAAGCAGTGACGACGATCTTCCGGAGGACGGGATTGCCTCCGACGACGAGGATTTAGACGTTGATAGCGACGAGCTTTTGGGCGACAACGAGGGACAAAACGCAACGAATTCATCTGACGAGGAAGCCGAAGCTGCAACCGAAGAGGAGGAGAGCGAGGAGGGGGAAGACCCGATAGGGCCGCCGAGAATACGGTATAGCAGTAGCAGAACGGGTGGGCCAAGTCCGTCTAGTAGAGAGGGAGTGCTGGATCAGACGTGACAGCCGTCAGAAAATTGCGAATGACGTCGCAGGTGCAGCTCTGCACCTCTTCGTTCTGACGCCCTTCGCTGAGGAGCTTTCAGTTGTTTAATACGCGCATGAGATAAAAAATCACAGACGACACGACACCTACGCAACGAATTTACAATCATTCACTCTGATAAAATTGCAGTGTTTGCAAAGCGAAATATCTTCGACACTTTGTGGCAGCAACTTTACTTTTGTCGAGCTGTTGATGCGTGTTCGTGTGGTGCTGTTGATCTTCGAAAATGAACTTGTCTTTAGAGGGCAGAGACTCGCTCTATTTGCTCTGATCACAGCGACTACTTCAATGATCGCGAGGAAAATTAGAAGTGCACTAGTCATGGCAAGCATTAAACTTATCTTTTTTGCTGGAGCACGCCACGGCACTTGAAGAGATACAAAGGTCGCGATCACACATTCGAAAATAGCCCACAAACGATCGAGTCACAAATTTACGCCATTCCGGTCCATGATCAGCTTCAGACTCAGCAGATGCAGATCATGAAACCCTTCGCAGAGCGCATGCGGTACACCAGGCTCGATCCAATGGAAATCATTCAGTTTATTCCACACAAAAATTCGAATGACAGAAAGAAGTGAAGCGGCGACTTGAGTATGATAACCTGCATTTTGGGGAACATATACATGAGCTCTCTGTGTCACCACGATCTTCTGTCTTGTCGAAGTATAGCATCTACCTCAAGGGCATGAGCTTTTTATCGAAGGTAGAGTTACAACTCTGGCGGACCTAGTCCTAGAAGAAGTACGACAAAAGAAACTCAAATGACAGTTGAACCCGACACCATGCCGCCTGCTCCGGTAGAAGACGCGGACGACTTCGATGTCTTCGATCTGTTGGAGGGCATGGCTACGACCAGCGATGCTGCGGCAGAGAGCGACGGGGAACATGATGTTGAAAAGGTTGCGAGATTAAGTTCGGTAAATAACGAAATCCCGAACAATAGTGACTACGGTGCAAGTTTTTCACAATCGCATTCTCCTTCGACGCCACAAGTAGTAGACGGAGCGTCTGATGCCGGGACGGGACCTGGCTTGGGAAGAAGTGAAATCTGCAGTACTTCTACCAAGCACAGCAAAAGTGAAAATTTTCACAAAGCGACAGAAGCAAATGCCAGCTCTGGTACTTTTTTCTCATCCTGCAAAGAGAAAGCGAAAGAGGCGTGCGCCTCCGTGTGGAGTAACTTTTTCAGCACAGGAACATGCACCACCTCACAGAAGCAAGACGAAAACGGAGAGTTTGAGCACAGGAGCAGGAAGAACAGAATAGCGGGAAAGAAGGCCGCCGGATGTTCCAGTTCTTCCACGTTTAGGAGCGAAAACAATATCGAAACACCCAAAAAACCAACCTTCAAGGTCTGGAAAACTAAGGTTCTACTGGACACAGAGAACAACAACGCCGATAAAACCAGAAATCCAAATCCGAGAATAACCGACAACAACCTCGATGCGCTGAGATCCTTGGAATCGAAGCTGCTCCCCGCCTCCTACAGCTTCGAGATCGAGAAAATCCTGAAGAAAATCGCCAAGCACAATTACAAGCACATCGGCTTGCAAATGCCCGACGGGCTGATCGCCTGGGCGCCCGCGATCGGACAGATTCTCCGCCGGTTTACCAAGGTCGTGTCGCAAACTGTGGATGAAGATGGAAATGTTCTTGTGGACGAAGGTTTGGACGAGAAAGCTGACTCTGATGAAGAAGGCGAGAAGAACCAGCGGGAACTCATCGTCTCTATCTTAGGCGATGTCAATTTCGGGGCCTGCTGCGTCGACGATCTCACCGCGCAGTCCCTTGGAGTGGAGTTTCTCGTGCACTTCGGGCACAGTTGTTTGATCCCGACGAAGCAGACCAGTGTGAAGACGATGTATGTGCACGTCGAGGTGAGTGTCAACATCGACCACTTTGTAAACACCGTGGAGAAAAACTTCTTCGCGCCAACGATGCTGTATGGGGTTGCAGAGGATGTTGATGATGATTCGACGGTCGTCTGCAAACCTCCCCAGCAGCAGCTTGATCGACACAGCTCTGAGCAGGATTTTTCCAGCACTCTCAGCACGATTTCGTCCATGCAAGACTCGCGGTATCCGATACTCAAGGCGGGCGACGAGCTGGTTTTAACTGCAGCAGCAGCTACTTCCCCTGGTGCTGCTGTTGTGCCAGAAGAGGAACATGACCTGTCAAACCCGTATCTAGATGGCGGTGAGGATGATGACAGTCACGACGACCACGACGGCCACGGCTCTCCGCACTCCGACGCTAACTCGCAAATCTCGACGAAGGCCAGTTCAGACTGCAATCTGACATCGAGTCCGGAACCCACACCGATCAAAGGGGGAAGCCATAGTGATAGTGAACACTGCCACAGACGAGGGACCATGACCAGCAGGACGAGAAGCTCTACAACCAGCCAAAACAGCGAGGACCAAAGGGAGAAAATTCTCTTTCCCAACCCATTTAACCGCTCCCGCCTGAACAAACGCGTCGCGATTCTCGGCACCGTGCAATTCGCCACAGTGATCGACAAGGCGAAGAAGGAACTGCAGAGAAGGATTCGGAACACCATCCAGAATGAAAGAACCACAACCAGCGACAACAGCAGTACAAACTCATCATCACACACCATTCCTCTCTACCAGCTCGAACTCTTCACGCAAACCCAAACTAAGCCTCTTGGCAAGGCAGAAGTCCTTGGCTGCACCGCGCCGTCTCTCCTCGGCGTCGACGAGGTGATTTTCGTTTGCGACGGAAGATTTCACCTGGAGGCGGTCATGCTGCGGAATCCACAGGCCAATTTCTACCTCTACAATCCGTATTCCAAGGAACTCACCGTCGAAAAGTACAACTACGAAGAGATGTTGGTGCAGCGGAAACAGGCTGTGAACAGCGTAAAAACTATGGTCAGGGACGAGGTGTTTGATAGGAATTTGTACGGAAAAGCGGGACAAGGACAAGCAGATGAGGCACAAGAAGAAAACAAACTTCCACTAGTTTCCCCAGAAGCCGGCGCTACCTGTGGTATCATCCTCGGCACGCTCGGCAGACAGGGCTCGGTCGCGATTCTGGAGCGGTTGCTCGATGTGTTTCGGAAGTGGAACAAGGCGAGGGATAGTAGCGGAAGGGAAGATCATAAAAACTCCCCGAAACCGGAGAAAATCCACCACGTCGTTTTCCTGCTATCCGAAATCTCGCCGCAAGTCCTGCACGAGTACGAGGAAGAAGTGGACTTTTGGGTGCAGATCGCCTGTCCGCGACTGTCGTTAGACTGGGGCAGCGCGTTTGAGAAACCGTGTTTGACGACCTACGAGTGCTATTTGGTGTTTTTCGACGAACAGAAAGAAGAGCTGGAGCACCACAGGAATGAAGGCGACAAACAGGACTTCCCTCAGAACATTTTCACCGACATCGAGAAGCGGCAGTTTGAGGCAGCGCTGGGACTGAAACAGAAACACATCTCGCAGTGGAATGTAAACAGTAGTTGCTGTGGCGGAGGGTCTGGTGGGGGTTCGGGCTGCGGTTCGGGAGGGTGTGGAGAGATTAGGGAAGGAGAAGATGTTGAGCCCTCTTGTAACAAGGAGGACATCTTCACGAGCATTCACGACTCCAACCAACCCGTTTACATAGACGCCGGGAACAACCAAAGTGCAGCAGAACCCAAAGACGACGCCAACAGCCTCTCCCGCTACTGGCCCGAAGTAGATTACTACGCGAATGCTGGCGGACCTTGGGCAAATTACTCCACTGCAGGGAGTCAGGACGTGAAGTTCTCGCATTTGTGACGAGAGTTTTAAGCGACAGATGTACATGTTGAAGCGACAAAAACTGGTGCCAAGTGCAGCTCTTATCCATATGTTTTTATGGAAAAACAGTGCTAACGGCGGTTTCATTTTTTTTTTTGGAGGTCTGCCTACGTAGTCTTGACAGCAGTGTGTGAAATTCATTGACTTTGAATCACGACGGAAATATGTCCTCAGTACCAAAAGTCGAAATTACTACGTGAACAATGAATATTTCAGAAAAATCGATGTCACACGTCTCTGAGCCTGACGTACGCGATTCTATTTGAGGGCAGTCGGCGGCACTCGATTTCGATCTGTCTACTGGCACAATTCCCTCTTTTCACCCAGCGCCAGCCCGTTTCTCGTGGTTTCTACCAACAATTAACACGCGCAGGCATTTGTTTGCTTTCATGCGCCATGCGTTGCCGAAGACCATCGTGTTCGTTGTCTTGTCGTGGCGAATTGGAATTTTCTTGCTGTGTTTTCGTGGTTCTGGTGCTTACTTACCCTGCATCGATCTCATGGTCAAGCAAGCACTTCAAAGTTTTAAGTAAGTGCCCGCTTTTTTGAAGGGATCGAGAGAAGGTGGAAGCTGCAAACGAGTGATCTGATCGATTAGTTGCGATGATTTTGCCGCCAGGGGTCGATTTGCATAGATGTGCGTTTTTATCGTATTGTTCATTTTATTCTCTTCCCCAAGGAGAGTACTGTACACTGCACAACATGGACGGATGTACGCAGTCGGTCGCCAAGACCAGCTGTCCTGATAAGTAGTTCCTCACGTGGATGCGGTCTTTTTTTTTCATGCACAGAGGGGGGCACGTTTTTCAAAAGATATATGAAAGAATTTTTATCGAGCGAGTCAAATTAATGAGAACTGAACTACAGTTTACCTGTTACATAGCAGGAAGTAAAAAGAGGATTGAAAGTGCTACATCTTCTATCTCAGAAGGCAACTTCATGTAAAAGGAAAAGCACATGAATTCCTAAACGTAAACCCATTCTCCACAGCCAAAAAGGAAGGCGATAGAGCGCGACCCGTTGCAAACAAGAACGCACATACATTAAATCTACTTCTCTTTTTCACTGAGGAAGTGTAGGACACATCAACAAACGAATTGCATGCTTATAGACCGGCCAGACCACCGATACAACAAGAAAAGTAAGTTTTTCCAAGTCAAGAGATAAAAAAGACATGGCAGCCGCCTCCTCTTCATCTGCACCCGTGGCTCGCAGTGCAGGAACCCAAGCAAATGTAAATGCAGACGCGCAACTGGGCCAACGCCAACCAACGATAATCACTGCCGACAACGTCCTGGTTCGATATAAGGGAAGTTTCGAGAAATGGGGACACAAAATTGCAGACCTCGACGAGGCTCTCCTACGAGGAAAGTTGCGCAACATCGAGAAGCGAACAGTGCACAAGATGCTGGCAAGTCAGGTAAAGCGTTTGTGTCAGTCTTCGTACACTTCCCTGCGAAATAAAGTTTTTTTTGCAATTTTTGGAGCTTGCCCTCAAGGTTGGCTTTCGTTTCAGGTTCTGACGCTACAGTATGAAAAGCTAAATCAGGTGAACATTTGGTACGTCCTTGCTTCGCGGAACATCGACCGACAGCTTCGTCCCCCGCTGCCAGAAGGAGTTCGGCGATTGATCATGCAGTTTAATGAAGACAAGCGCACGAGCAACGCGCTAAGGAAAACGACTTCGCACGCGTTTGACAACATGCTTAGAGAGGCCCACGACAAACAGGAAGAGGGCTATCAGCTCGTTCTGGCGTACTACCTGGACAAGATACACGCCGTTGCGGCAAAGGGGGACTTTGACGAGTTCCAGATTACAGATGACGTTGCCAACGCAGCACCCAGTTTAGCGAATGGCGATCGTCCGCGAATGGATATCATCGTCGCCATGCTATCGCGCAAGGCCTTTTTCGTCACGACCGCGGACGGAAACCACGTTCGGAACGCTGTGGGGGGGCGTCAGGCTCTCCCGCTACCGTTGACCGTTAGGCTCGGGCATGGAAGTTTCGGTCACGCTGATCGCGCAGCGGACGACGTGGCGGCAAAGGTGGTTGATAGGATGTTCCGCACAACCGCGACAACGCCAGAAGGACTCACCGTAGATGCTGCAGCGGCCCCACTGTGGCAGTCTTTTAGAAAGACAATGGACGGCGCATTGAAAAAGGCAGCGGACTTTCTGGTCGAGAAACTCGCAGCGTCCGTCGCAACCGGTGTTCCAACGTTGGTGGTGACGCAGGAAGTCATGGATCAGGCACCAAAACTGCCCAACGGCGAGGCCGTCCCCTTGTCTGAGATGCAGGCAACTCGGATGCACCGGCACATGGACGACAGTTTTCTTCTGCTTGAGCTGAACCGCCGACAGAAATCGGATGGGTTCACCATCCGATACCGGAGGCGAAGCATTTACTGGTGGTCCGATGTCGAACCGCTTCCATTTACTTTGGAAGTCGGTCACTTCCCCGACGAAGAAATGGAAGATGAAGAGTCGGAAGGTGATGATGAGCAGGGTGAGGCCGAGGACGAGTGAAATCGTCAGGGCTGCCAGGATGAACGATTGGGGACTAAGAGAACAAGTCGAATCTCTATCTCTCTGAGGTGGATCACGAAATTTATTGAGTGTCATCTTCTCCATGATCTTCTGCTCAATTATTAAAATGTTCGATATTCCAATGAATTCCTTTTCCTGTATTACAGCAAGGAAGTCTATACATGGTTGAAAGTCGAGCGACTCTCTGATGTTGCGCCCGGTTGTCTGTCATGGCACCCGGGATGTTACTTCATGCCGCAAGCGCATGGCCATCGTGTTTGTTCTCGAAGGGGTCGTGCTCTTCGTCCCAGCTTCGGAGCACAGTTGCTTACCCTGAGGCTCTTTCAGATAGGAAAGATCCGGCGTCGAGAAACCATGTATCTCGTCCTTCCCGGGGGACGTACGGGAAATGGTCTGGAAAGCAAGGTCATATACATAAAATAAAAATCACTGCTACTGCTTAGAGGTCAAGATGAAAGGCAAGGATGGTGTTGAGGTGTTCTAGCTGTGTTGTGGCGTAGGTTATCTAAGCTCCTCGAGTTGTATCTGCATTTTAGCAAACCGGGACTGAAGGCGGGATAGGCAAAGAGAAGGAACAGCGATGGATGATAGTGCGATGCAGGAGAGTCTCACACATCAAGTTTTCACACGGAAGTACTAAGTTACCTCATTGTAGTATTACAAACAACGTAAGAGAGGAATTGGAATTGCGTGGTAGCATTCAGCAAAGGAAACTGATCGAAAGAAATTTGAAAATTTATTTCCGAAGAAATGTCCTCCGCCTGCTCCTCTTCATCCGCAGCTGGCCCCTCGGGAAACGGACCGGCGGATCCGCAGTTGGCAAACCAGCCAACAAAAATCACTGTTGATAATGTGCTTATCCGCTACAAAGGGAGTTATGAAAAATGGGGCCAAAAAATTGCCGACTTGGACCGCAATCTGCTTGAAGGCCGCTTACGGAACCTCGATCAGCGAACAGTTAACAAAATGCTGGCGAGCCAGGTACGACGTTGTAAAAAAATATTATATTGTTCTGTCTTTTCTCGTTCTGAATTCTGTCAAAGTTTGGCTTCGCTCCCGCTCCTTGAAGTTAGTTTTTTTATTTCTTTAGTTGATTCAAGAGTAAAAAAACACAAAAAAGGTGAACATCTGGTATGTTCTTGCGACGAGGCACCTGAAGTTTTCCGCGCGGCCCGCCCTTCCGGAACCAATTCGGCGGCTCGTGATTCAGTTTATTCGGGGGAGTGAAGACGGAGGGCCGCTTGTGAATCTACGGGGCGCGGGCGTCAACCCTGATGCGGTTACATGGTGCAGATTAGTTCCAGTAGCAACGGAGCGGATCACAGGGGATTACTCGGCAGTGCTCAGGTGTTACTTAGAAAAGATCCAGAGTGCGGCCAAAGCGGGGAGTTTCGACAACTTTTTGATCACCGAAGAAGTGGCGAATTCCGTGCCTGCATTAACAAACGGGGACCGACCACGAATGGACATCATCGCTAGCATGCTTGTTCAGAAAGATTTCGAACTCCGACGGCAAGATGGTACGCGGATACGGTCAGGATTAACTGGGGCCGAAGATATCGGCGATGTTTCTCTTCCGCTTCGTATTGATCTCAGTTGTGGCACGTTCGGACATGCGGATAGAAACGCAGCCACCATCGCCCGAGCTGCCGTGGAGTTATCAGGCACGGCAGGCCCCCGAGCCGGGACGAGGGGAGAAGATGGTGGAGGCGCGGCGTGGAAGTCGTTCTCTGCAGCCGTTACCAGGACACGGCAACAGGTTGCCGAGTATCTGTTGAAGCTGCTCACCAAGTCCGCTGCCGAGGGCGAACCCGAACTCGTGGTCACTTCCGAGGTGATGGCGCAGGCGCCGAAGTTACCTAGTGGCAAGGACGCGCCGCTGACCCCAGAACAAACGAAGGCACTGCACCGGAATCTTCATCGCGTCGGTGTGCTGTGGGAATTGACGGTCCGTCAGGACACCGACGGCTTCACAATACGATACCGCGAGGGTCGGAACTGGACATCCGGTGGCGAACCGCTCCCGTTCACGCTGCAGGTCGGCTATTTTCCGCACGACGATCATAGCTCCGACGAGGAAGAGGGGGAGGAAGCACAAGGGGAGGACGAGTAGAGTAAACGACAACTATATAGCACGATGGTAGAAGAACAAGAAACACTCCGTAGATCACCGGCTTGAACAATAAGTACTAAAAAGTGCCTGAAGGAAACTCTCTGCTGTTGCGCTCGGATTTGCGGGAACCACAAGTCCAACGTAAAATCGTATTGCCATCTCGTTTGTTCGCGATCAGGGGTGTGTCGTCTCCAACCCGTCTTCGTGCAAGCAAGGCCACTTCTTCATCTAGGTAGCATCTCTTTCTGTTTTAGATACGTAAAGCAGCGGAAACAACTATCCTCGGCATTGCGGTATGATACCATTACCGTGTACGCTGCAAAGAGGACGAGGATGTAGTGTCTTTGTTGCGATCTTAATTGGAGATCCTTTAGTTGTATCATTTAGCTTTAGAAGCAAATCATGAACCGGACCAGAGCGATAATTAGATCGAAAAAAAAAGCAGCGACGGACCATGATACGATGTAGGAGTGATATCAATTATAAACCCAAATTTTCACACATCAATTTCAATTTTTCAATAGATAGCTCGTATTCGCACATCGCAATAACGGAGTAGCGGTCTCACATCATACCGATATCCTGAAGACAGTTGATCGAAAATAGAAGTAAATTTCCGGCGACATTATAACGTCATGTCCTCCGCCTCCTCTTCATCCGCAGCTGGCCCGCAGAATTTTTGGAGATCTTTCCCTTCCGCTTCGAATTGACCTCAGCCAGGGGAACTTTGGCCATGCTGATAAAGATGCCAACACCGTTGCGCGCCATGCTGTGCAGGGAACAGGCGGCCAAACTGCGGGCGTAGGGGAAGTATTGGGATATAGTAGAGGTAGCGCCTGGAAATCGTTCACCGACACCGTAGAGAACGGGATCAAGGAGGTTGCGGATTATCTGGTAGATCGTCTAGGAAAGTCTGCTGCTAAGGGTGTTGCCGAGATAGTAGTCACACCAGAGATGATGGCAGAAGCGCCGAAACTACCTAGCGGTGAGCACGTGCCGTTGAATCCGGCTCAGATGAAGGCGCTCCATCCTGCACTCCCCCGCGGCGGGCTGCTTGATCAATTGATGCACAGGAGCGAAACGGACGGGTTCAAATTGCGGTTCCGCGAGCAGGGCCGCGACTGGTATTCCAACGGTGACCCACTGCCTTTCACCATGCGGGTCGGTTATTTTTTTTATGGCGAAGACGAGCCTTCCGGTGAGGAGGAAGAGGAGGCAGAGGTCGAGGAGGAGGAAGAGTGAGGCAATATCAACTAGCGCAATATCCACGAGTCCAGCTAATAAATCGCTTGCTTGCAGCACATGCACTCGCAGCAGTATGGAAAGAACTGCCATCAGACGAAATCGAGCACGTGGGGCACTTCGAGGATATTTGAGCATGTAGCACCAGAAGAGCTAACTGCACCTAAGTACCCGGTCGTGCGGCAAGCTGGAATCGTAGTGAGACTGGTTGGATGACGACAGATCATGTACCAAAAGTCGCGCGCAGCAGGAGCAAATTACTGCATATCTTATTGCGTTCCCCTGAATTCGAATAGGCTTAGGCAAATGGAAACGCGCACCGTGAATACGATATGCCGATCTAGACCTCATTTTTTAATTCCAAAGTTTTCCCGCTAGTTGGTGGGAGCACGATTATGAAGCGAAAGGAATAAAGCATGTACTACAATGAGAATCAAGTCCTTTTTCTACCTCTTCCGAAAAACACAAAATGGTCGCAGTTTTTGCTGCAACACAAATTCTTTGATTGCCGTAGCGTATTTACAAGTCTGTTGATGCTTGGCTGCAATCGAGAGCGAGTCGAAAAAGCAAAAAAAGAGGCGCATTTTTGTTCGACGCAAAAGGAGTGAAGCATTCACTCTGCTGGTGCTAGGTTGTGACAGTGCAAATGGTCAACGGGATGAGAGATCCCCTTCCTCGATTGTACTTGTTCGTTCGAATCTAGCTGATCGATGACTTAGTCCCTGGAAGAGGGAGCCCTCGACCGACACGTCACTCCTTTCCGACAGACTTCCATCTTCCGTTTTGATCTAATGTTTTTTCACTAGAGGCATTTCAAATATCGTATTCGTACCCCAAAGAAAGCATTCATTTGTGTTTGTCATATTCAAAGCCGATAGAAGAAAAAGTAAATTTTTCGAAGAACAAACGCACAGCATGTCGTCCGCCTCCTCTTCATCCGCAGCCGTCCCTGCCGGAAACGGACCTGCGGAGCCGCAGCTGGCGAACCAGCCAACAAAAATCACCGCTGAAAACGTTCTTCTCCGGTACAAAGGGAGCTACGAAAAGTGGGTCCAGAAAATTGCCGACCTGGACCGGGAATCGCTCGAAGGGCGCTTGCAGAATCTCGACAAGCGAACGGCCAACAAAATGCTGGCGAGTCAGGTCCTAGATATTTTTTTTCCGAATCAGTAGTTTATCTTTCTCTTCTTTCCAAGTGACTCTGTTGCATCTTACTTGGAGATTTGAATTCCCATTGCTTTGCAAACTCGACAGATGTTCTTTGCGAACAGCGTCTTCAATTATACCAGGTCAACATTTGGTGTGTTCTGGCGACGCGGAATCTGACGAACCAGCGACGCTCCTTGCCTGAGGTTCTTCGGAAGAAAGTCATGCATTTCTTGGGCCAGGAGAACATCCAAATTTTGGATTGCCGAAATGCGGACTACTTCCATTCCATCAAGATAGCGAGGTCCCAGATCGGCGTGGATTACGGCCTTGTTTTCGAGTACTACATGAAGAAAATACTCGAAACGGCCGCGAAGGGGGTCGCAACCAGATTTGCGATCACCGACGAAATCGCCGATGGTGCGCCGGTATCAAATGCAAAAATGTCTGGGTCTGGAAGAGTCATGCTGTTTTGGCATGACACAGAAAGTCTGGTATGGGAGCTCTAGCATCGCAGTTTTCGAGAAACTTTCGCAATGCCGAATCCGCATGACAAATCCCCCATTTTGGTGGCGGAAACTGAGCAGCTTTCGCTACCTATGCATGAGAAATTTTTCTGTGTCCTGAAATGCGCATCACAAGTCTGTATTCTTCCAGACCCAGACATTTTTACATTTGATAGCCGGCCTTGAGAAACGGGGACCGGCCGCGTCTGGATGTTGTTGTCACGATGCTTCTACGGAGAAGCTTCTACGTGTACCATGATCGTGAGCTTGAAAGAAGGATCGACGAAGAAGAGGATGCGCCACTTGCTGCGCCACTGTTTGTCAGCTTAGGCGAAGTCGAAGACGAGAGCCATGAGCGCCTGCCCAGTAGCGATATTGCAGACCTAGCACGAAACGCGCGGCCAACCAACTCCAGCATCACGAGTAGTGATGGTTCGCCGAATGGTTCGATTTGGACAGCTTTTCTAGAAACCCTGGAACGCACCGAGGCCGAAATTGTCAACTATCTCGCTCGGCGGCTCTTGGATGAGTGTGCGACGAATGGCATTCCAAAGCTCGAAGTTACCTCTGAAGTGATGCAGAACGCCCCGACGCTACCAAACGGTGAAGCATATCCGTTGACACCCGAAGCGGCACGGGCCTTGCATCCAGGACTAGGATCACCGCACTGCTTGATGTATTGTTTGCACCGTGCAGAGAAGGTGAAAGGTTTCACACTCGCGCTTCGCGGCGAGCGTTGTGTTTATTCCGAAGGGGATGCGCTCCCGTTCACCCTGCATGTCGGGTGCTTCTACACTAGCGATAGGTCTGTTCATAACAAATTGCGGCTGAAACTCTAGAAAGACTATAGACCTATTGAAAACCTGATGCCTTGAAGTGCGGCTAAAACCCATTCGCGTTTATGTCTATTTCGCAGCTCAGCTCTGAGCCTGGAATTGCCTTCGGAAGATGTGGGATATTGACCCGAATGCCGTTCGTGCAAGCAGGTTCTGCCTTGGTATTGATTTGCGCTCGTGCACCACTGCTGTTCACCACATTCAATCGCCGATGCTCTGCAACAGCAAACCAATTTTATTTCGGTCAAGAAAAATGTTCGTTCCCGACCGGGTCCTCTTCTTGCTCACTATCGTGACAAAGGCGGACCCTTTTTGTTTTCTGTGTGGCAGAGGTCTTCGCTATCCGTTGGGGACAACGTTGCTTCTCAGCTTTCATCGTTCAAGCACAAGTATGCTCATCCGTGGTGAGTCGTGCACAGACATGATCTTCGCGACAATCGTTATCATCGTCCGTTGACCTATCTGAATCTGCTGATCTGAAATAATTTACTACAGCTGACGTATTCGTACTTGTCATCTTCAGGGTCGTTCCCGCAGTGTCGGAAAGGAATCGTTCTTTACTTCATCGTTACCAGCGTCGTACATCAGGGCTTGTGGCGTTGTCGGCCAGTCGAGGCTATCTGATCATGTTGTCAGACGAAGTGTGATCGTCAAGTTGCTTCAAGTTCGTGGACTCAAATTGATTTTGCATGTATAAATCAGCTTCCGTTTTGTACAGGTGCTGGGTCGTCAACCTGAACAGCTTACCCGCTGAATTTCTGTATTGAATTGTCCCGAGGACTTTATTTACATTTTTTCATTCTACAAGCCGATTTGACTACTGTTAGGCTGGTGTTTTTGTTTAAAGTAACACATCAACCCTTTCCCTTTTGCGTCTGTTTTACCGCCACCTCTTCTCTCACGCTGAGACAAGGTCCACGTTTTCCGTCATGGCCTACAACTACACTGGCTACAGCGACCCCTACTCAGACCAAGGCTACTTCTACCCCCCGGAGGAGCAGGGTGTTGCCGCTGGTAGTAGTCAGCATCAAGAGGAAACCTACACGGACCGACCAGAACCAGCATACGCCTACACGACAGAGTCGCCTGCTTATGGACATCAAGGTTACCACGACAACTACTACAACGGTACGCACGCTGCGCAGCAAGACGAGGACAGCTACAACAGCTACACCAACACAAATTCGCAGGAGCAGCCCCAGTCCTATTCGTCGGAACAATGGCAGGAGCGGGTTTCTTCCTCCGACCAGTGGCAGGAGAACGCCGCGACGAACCAGTATCAGCAGTATGTGTCCAACGCCATCGACGAGAAAATAGGAGTAAGTGGTGTCGCGGGCACCGCTGCCTATGGCGGAGTGAGCGGTAGTGGTAGTAGTGGGCTAGCGGGGAGTACAGGAGCAGGAGCCGCAAAAATCTCTGATGATACAGCACAAGGATTAGGTACATCCGCTGGCGCAGCAGTGGCAGTGGCAGCGGATCAGACCAGCACACAGAAAGTTAACGACCCGAATAAAATGGCGGTGTCCACCCTTCAAGCGCAGCTTCTCGGGTCCTCCTCTGCTACCCAACGAGATGTAGAGACGCGAGACTCCCGCGGCCCCTCTGCAGAGGACATTGCTTTAGCGGAAAAGTTTGCGGAAGACATCAACAAACAGCTCTACCAGGTGCTCCCTGAAGCGGAGGTGCTCCAAGCGAAGCAGAGCGTTGTTGGTAGGCCTATTGCGTCTGGGAGCAGTGGCGAGGGACGAGCAGGGAACCTTTCGACGAAAAACGACAGGAACACCACTTCCAGCACCGACCGGGGCCCGACGGCTGAGGACATCGCTCTGGCGCAGAAATTCGCGGGGAATATTGCGAACGGAGCTGCGTACGAGCAGCACAGAGGCCCGAGTACGGCGGATGTCGAGCTTGCAGCGAAATTCGCGGCGGAAATCAAAGCGCAGCAGGACAAGGATGGGGATATGGTATGATGCTAGAAGTTTAGTTTTTTCGTCTTGTTTAGTGTGTGCATCTACTTGCGCGCAGGTTTCTGTTCCCGCGGGAGCAATATATAATTTCATTTTTTCTATGTTCGTTTTGTCTTCGAGTTTTCTCTTCATTGCGGACAACGAACAAACAATCGTCAATCTCAAAACAGCCCGTCGTCCCGCCCCTTGCTTCCGCAGCACCCGTGAACAAGCGCAATTCTGGCTTGTTGGTCCGGAAGTCCACCGGAATAGACATCCCGGCTCCTACTCCTGCGCAGCAGAATGTCCTGCCGAGCACCTCCGACTTAAACCAGAATTCCAACAACTCTTCCCAGCAGGGCCGCGACTTGAACCTTGCGTCAGGCGCAGCAGGCGCGGCCAAGAGCACAAGAGGACAAATGCAAAACTCCGCCTCCGTCGCCGCAGCGTCGACTTTACCAGCCCCGATGCTTGTGCAGCAGCAGCAGCAGCAGCAGACTGCATCACTGAGCGAAGCCGCGAAAGCGCAACTCCAGCCTCCGCCGTTTTTCCCGGGGGATAACGCTGCCTATTGGCGGAAGGAGTTGATACCAGATACTATGCCGACAACATATATTGTCGCGAAAACAGGGACGAGAGGAACAGCATCAGCAACAACTTCCGGTATTATAGCAGGAAACTTGAACAGCAAGACAGACACAACCACCGCTCAACAAAATCAAAACAAACCCGCCTCCTTAATCCACCAGCTCCGCGAGAAGATGCAGAGCTATGAAATACAAAGAAAATACGACGCACGGAAAGTCGACGAGCAGAAACAGATCACGAAAGAGGTGGAGGAGGAGCTGTCCCAGAAAAAAGATTTGGCGGACTATTTGAACACAGAAGTCACCCGTTTGGAGGAAAAGCTGATCAACAACGCGTCGGATTACAAGAAACTTCTCAACGACAAAGACGAAGAAATCCAGAAGCTGCAGCAGGATTTCAAGGAGGTTTTGAAGAAAGTATGCGACAACTTCGAAAAGGAGGCGGAAAAAGAGGTGGCGAAGATGAAAAACGAGTATGACGCTATAATCGACCGAGCGATGAAAGACCGGGAGCGGCTGCAGAAGGAAACGGAGGAGGCGACGGTGAAAAACAAGAAGCTGGAGAAAATCACGGAAAAGCTTTGGGTGGAGTACCAACGGCTAGAGAAGGAGTACGGCGACGAAATCAACGTGCTGGAGGAGCACGGGAAACTGCAACAGAAATCCGATACGGAATTGTACCAAAAGATTAAGCAGTTGGGCCAGAAAAATTCGGAGTTGGAGAATCAGTTGAATTCCGCAGTTGTCGCGAAGAAAAAACTGGAATCCGCGAAGGAGTCGAAACAAGATTACGAGCAGGATTTTGAGAAAAAGATCGAGGTGTTGAAAACCCAGCTGAAGGAGAAAGACTCAGCCTCCGAGGAAACAGAGAAGGAGAAGCGAAAGCTAAAACGGGAAATGGAGAATCTGAAAACCGAGAACAAGGATTTGAGCCTTGATTTGGATAAGCTTTCCAAGGCGAAGAAGAAACTCGAAGTGGAGGTTGAGGAAAAGGAGGAGCAGGTGAAGCGGGCGACGTCGGCTCTTGCGGCTGCAACGGGAAAGACAAAGAGTGACGAAACGAAGCCAGTTTCAGCTGCCGAAGGGGAAAAGCAGAAAATTTTGCAGGAGTTCTGCGAACAAGCGACGTTGGAGGAAATTTTGGAGAAAATTGCGGCGGCGCACGGAAAGGACGAAAACACCGCGAAACTAGAGGCGGCGAAAATCATGGAGAAGCTGTCTAGCTTGATGTCGAACGAAGCAAGGACTTCGGTGATTAGTCAAGATCCAGACCGGATTTCTCTCCGGTTATCCGACTTTCTCGGGTCTGTTCTCGATTCGGAGATCGGGAATAATTCTGCCGTTTTTCAGAACGACCCGGAGTCTAGAGCAGTCCCAACCGAGTATTTAGGGCGGAGTAGCAGCGTTATCGAGGATCAGAAAGCCGCTGCTGCAGCGGCGGCCGCGGCGGAAGAAAAAAAGAAATCGACAAGTGTCAAGAAGATGGGGGGACAACAAGCTGAGGGCGACGAGAAATTCACATTCCACGCTGGAATGGAAGTGGAGGAAGTGCAGCAAGCTGGCACGGCGAAGCAAGCTACTAATGCATCTAGGAAAAAAGCAACTATAGCAGCTGACCAAACTTCCCCAACTGGTTCGGACGATACCGAGACGAGGAAGGACAGCAAGCCAAAAATCCCAGCGTTGGAACAGCAGCACAGCTCGGTTATGAATGCGGATGATGATGTCCTTTCCGCGGGCGTTGGTGGAGTTTCCTCGGACGAGAACGAGAAGACGAAGAAAAATACAACAGCTGAAGAGCACGAACACCACGAATTAGACGAGCACGGCGGCTATTACGATGACACCGGGTTTTACCACGACGCCCATGGGGGTAGGTATGATGTCCAAGGGAACTACTACGACGCGAACAACCAGTTCTATTCCGTCGAGTGGCTTCACGAGCACCACTACAAGAATTACGAGGACTATTACCAGCATGAAGAACATGAACAACACGAAGTGGATGAGAATGGCAACCCGGTTGTTGTCTCACACAAAGAGGATCAGGATAGTGAACAGGACAACAAGCCGGGGTCTGACCATCTACCGGAGGAGCACTCAGACTTCCATCACGACAGCGCGGACGATGACGTCCCCGATTTGTTGCACGACAAAGACAGCGACGAGCACATCGTCCACTCGGACAACGAGTTAGGCCAGGACCAGGATCCGGACCACTTCATCGAGCACTCGGGGGCGGAGGAAGAGAAACATGATAGTATCATTCCGAAAGAAGAGGAAGCGGGAACCCCCGAACAGGAAATGCATCACGAATCCGATCAGGACGGTGTGATTGGCGGAAAGACGAGTTCCAGTAACAACGAGGATGACACCGAGTCCCAACTTGTCGATTACGTGTACCGATGCAGTCTCGGCCAGCAGCAGCTGCGGAAGAACAAAGTCGAGGAAATTCTCGAGCAGATCAAGACAGAAACAGGGCTGCAGAAGCCGGACAAACCTGCCGCAAAAAGTGCCGTGGATGTTTGGAAGAGGAAACGATTCCAGAAAACTGCGATGGAGTGGGCGGACTCGCTGCCGAGCAAGCACGGCGAGATCCAGATCGCGATAGATTTCATGCGGCAGACGCAGAACGAGGTGTTTAAGGAACATGGCGAGAAAGCTCTGCGGTTTCAGTACTACGCCGAGCCGCCGAGTGGGTTTTCGTCTGGCGCTGATAACGTGTTGGCTTTAGACGGCGCGATGTTGCACCCGTTTCAGGAGGAAGATTATGTTCTGCAAAAGGGAGACCAAGACGAGGATCGTGATGATTATCTTGGTTCTCTATCCGAATTCGGGTTGTCGCCGGAACACCCGAAGACGACTGGTGCAATAGCGGGAACAAGTGTAGTCCAGCAAAAGAAAATGAAAAACGACACAACTCCGCGACTACAAAAATCTCCCCAGAGCCCGATGGAAAAAGCGGACAACTCAGCTTCGGTTTCAGAGAGTGTAGAAGCTGCATCATCTTCATCGAGTAGCTCCGCTTCGAGCTTCAAAGATACAATAAACCGCGATAGCCAAAATAATTTTCCCGGCAGGATTAAGCTCGACAGCATTCTGGCACCGGTGAAAAGGAAACTTTTGGAAAAAAAGTCAAAAACATCCGCGTCCGCGAACAAGAGCAGCAGGGCAAATAATGCGACAAAAACCGGGAAGCAGATAGACGCGCAGATCATGAAGTGGGCTATGGAATCCACACCGGACGAGTCAAAGACTTTTTCCGACAATGAGATTGTCACACGGGAA
This sequence comes from Amoebophrya sp. A120, assembly GCA_905178155.1. Lineage (NCBI taxonomy): Eukaryota > Dinophyceae > Syndiniales > Amoebophryaceae > Amoebophrya > Amoebophrya sp. A120. The sequence continues at coordinate 6,174,129 of CAJINV010000002.1, read as the reverse complement.
GACCGTTTCGGCCTCGATAAACAAGATTCCAGCCGGAATGGGTCGGTGGTGTGGGGTATCGGAAAAGACGACGAGGATCTCTCGCAGTCGTTTGACTTCAATAAGCAAGAAGATGAGCAAAATTATGACCATAACGATAACCAAATTAGCGGCACTGGCACGAATTCCTTCGTCGATTATCAAACGAAGCTTCTCGGGTCCAGAGACGTTTTGGCGCAGACGCAGCTCGAGAAAAACTCCACCTACAATAGCAACTTCGACGAAATCGAGATAGACTACTCCGCGTGGGGAAACAAGGAGCAAATAGCGTCGGAGCGGAGTTCCAAGAACGTTGAGGAAGCGGAGGAGAAAGGTGAGAAAAGTGAATACTCGAGGATTCAGCACCCGGCGCTGAAGAAATTTCTGCTCGAAAATAAGCAAAACCTAGACGCACCGTGGTGGAAAAAGGGCAGTAAGTCCGACGAAAGCGAGCAAAGCTCAAATTTCGGATCCGGAAGGCCGCAAGGTACTTCTACGGGCGGAGCAGCAAAACCGGTGCAGCCAAAGCTCAAGCTCACCCTTCCGTCCTCCGCGGCCGGCGCGCACCCCCGACCGACGCGAGCAGCAGCAGGAACGACCGGAACAATAAAAGATAACCGGAACCACAACAACAGCAGAAGCCAAAACCAGCCGCAGGGAAGTGGCGCGGAGCAGCAAGGAGACAAGTCCTTTTTCAACAGCATTCTCTCAGGCCCTTTCGATTGGTTTTCCGGGTCCGAAAATCAATCACACAGGAGCAACAGCGACGGAGCCGGGAAGGGAAAGAGCACCAGTCAAAAACCTGCAATCCCGAAATTGAAAAGCTTTCCCGTGGATGGAAAGCTACGGAAAATGTAAAATTAGGTACTACTGCAAACCTTCAGTCTGAAGAAAATCGATGCGATTTTTTGTAAAATGACCTCTACATTGTCATTGCCATTGGCATTGCCATTGGCATTCATGGGTGCATTTTTTGTATGTACCGAACACGAATTGCAATATGTCACTTTCACACCTTGGTTTTTGTACGTACGAAATTTGCAACTTCCCAAAACATGCTCTGCCCAATAGTTTTACCATTGATCTTCAACAGCACATGCAGAAAAAGATACGCAAACGCAAGAAGATCTTGTTGAAAAACAGCTGTTGTAGCCGCATTGGCTTCATTAGAAGATCGCTAACCCAACTCTTTCTACCCGTATTTTCCCCTTGATTGAACTTCCAAGGATGAAGATAGCCGAACAACTTTGTACTGAATTATTTCCAGGAGAAGTAAGAGGTTTTACCCATCTATCAGTCACCAACACCACCATATAAAGGCAAAGTCCGCAGCAGCATTCAATTTGATTGCGCGGGCAGCATTATGTGCGACCAACTCTTGTTCTTAGAGTCTTCATACGAGGACGTGACTACGAAGATCCTCTCTGTTTTTGAGCTCCTACACCTGTTGACTGCGTCAGCATCAAGATTTGTGATCTCCCCGTCGATGCGGATGCACAGGATGGCTATCTATCATAGCATCCTGGTGCACAATCGTCGTTGCAAATTTTCCATGTGAAGTGTGCAGCCTGACGAACCTGCTCGGCCTCACTTGATGTCAATGTGATATGCTCAGCATCATGAGGGGCTGCAAGAGCTCCAGCTCCTGCTCGACACCTATTTCTGAGTTGATGTTTATATGCCCTCTGCAGACCTTATTTCTTCAAGCTCTTCAGAGTTTGTCTAGTTTGTGGCGGCGGCTGCGCATCGAGCACCTCTCCGATCTTCGTACTCCTTTAGACTTGATACTCTTATATGTGATAGCTACACAAGATAGCTCCAAAAAGGACCTAGAATTCGTATGTGCTTCCGGTACTGCTGGTTTTTTATAAGATACTGATAGCAAGCATCGCGGTCGTATGTGTTAGTGTTTCATACTTGCTGGCGCTAATAAATACTAATAGTATTTTCTCCACATGCCTGAAAGTGTGCCATTTGTACTTCGCAGCGACAATAGATTTTCGGAATATGAAGCAGTACTAAAACGAGGACCAAATTAGAAATGAACAGCAATGTTTTTATTTTCTTCAAGACGCTGGTTCGATTTAGATTTTCATTTTCTATTTCTTGTGTGCTATAGAAAAAACTCAGCAATGACTCTAGGAATTTCACAAATTCTCGTACTTCTAAGCAAGTAAAACACTGTGACTGCTAGAACATCATAAAGATGCGAAATTTTAGTTATCGAAGTCGCGTTAGATTTTGAATCTCGGAAGAGCAAGAGACGACGTTTAATCGTTTCTCTTTCACCTCCCGCTGAAATTATACCCAGCCAAAAAAATAGAAACCATGGAGAACAAGTTTTCGGCCTCTCGTGGCAAAAAAGCGGGCTCCGCACCCTCGCGGAAAGTCGGAAAAGATACAAAAGCTGGGAAGAAGAAGGACAACAAGGCTATGAAGGTCCTAGACCACAACTCCGGTGAACAAGCAAGAAACGATGGGATCCTTGGGAAGGACAAGGACAGCGACCTTGTCAGCCTCATGAACAGCAACAACGATGAAGAAGAGGAGGAGGATAATGATATTATCCCCACGGCGGGCAGCACGACTGGGGGAGCTTTAATATCCTCCACGACACACAGCAAGGAGACCGTGAACTTGAACCACACAGCGTCGAAGTCCTGGCTAGTATCAGGCACTGTTTCGAGGACGTCCAAAAGTGCTGCAAATCAGCAGACAGAAGCAGCTTCCGCGTCTGGTTTGATGATGCCTCAACATCTTCAGGATTATAACAAGAACCTCTCTACTAGCATCGCGCAGCAGCTGCAAGGAGCTAGTTCATCATCTTCCAGCAGCGCCATGAACCGCGGCGGTTGTGAGCAAGAGGTGGAGCGCAGGAGTTTCGAGAAGCTACTAAGCCACAACGAGGACAGTTACAACTTCAGTTTGCTAGAGGACTTAGAGAACACAAACTTGCCAATAAAGACCATGAAGAAACAAGCTGCACCAACAGGAACGACAGTGACCGTGGCGAACAACAAACGGAAAAGGTCGAGATCAAATTCCATCGTCGGAACATTAAGTAATTCAAATAAGTCGCTTCTGGAAGAGCAGAAAGCGTGTTTGAAAAAGTTGTGCGAGATGAGCAAGCCCGAATCGGAGCTCCGGTGGTGGCTTACGAGGAACACGAAAAAGGACTTGAAGCGCAGGGTTTTCGTGAATAGCGAGTATGCCACGGAGTTACTGGAATTCGTGTTGGAAAACTACGAGATCGACCTAAACCAGCCGGACCACCGGGGTCAGGGGCTTTTCTTCTACATCTGCCACTATGGAAATTTACCGATGGTGAGGCTGTGCGTGGAGAAATTTGATGCTCGATTCGATAGTTATGGAAGCGTCCGGTTTGAGATCGACAAAGTTGAAATAATTTGTCATGCATAAAATGGATACCAGTTGGAAGACCAATTTCTAAGCGGCGCATGACAAATTTTCGGAGCACCGGAATCCAATTTGTCATGCTGTTTGGGCACAGAAGACTGCTTTTGTCATGCCCCTTTAGCAGCTGTATCCCAAACCCCAAATAGGCTCACAATCTGCCTCACTTGCCATGCCGGCAAGACAGGCACTTCTGCAAGTGCATTTTATGCATCACAAACTATTTCAACTTTGGCGATTTCAAACCTGGCGCTTCCATAATAGTTACGACACGAAGTTCTTGGCGACGCACCGGGGCGTGCAGTTCGACCGCAACCCGATGCACTACGGCTTCCTGAACTACGACTACGGGTTTGAACTCGCCCCGTTTTTGCTGGAGAAAGCGGTGGAGCACAAAAAACTGACGGGGAAAAATCTGCTTTACGACAGCACGAACACGGTGTCGTACTTTCTCCTGGCGATGACGCACGGGCAAAAGGCGCTGGATTTCGCCGGGAGGCAGGAAAGCTTGAGGTATCTATATGGCCTGCTTGTTGTTCTCTCAACATGTGGGTTTGACATATTGACAGTGAACCGTGGTCCTCGCACCTTGTTGGCGTAAGTACTTTTTTACTTCATGTGATTGATGTGCACTCTCGTTCTTCATGTCTGTGCGGATGAGAGACAAGAGCTGCGGGCGTCAGTAGATTACATACTTAGAAGCCTGATGCTGCGGCAACTCCCTTGTAAATGATCGACTACAAGAACACAAAAACCCCACGACAACAGGTGGCCGGATTTCTACCAGCTGCTTCATTTTTTCGGGGAATTCCGGAACCCGGACGGCACCGACGAGAACGAAACTCTCTCGGACGAGAATGCACTGGAAAAGCGGAAGAAAATTCGCGAGCAGGCGTTTCTCCTTCTCTTGAAACCGATGATCGAGCATGATTTGAAGGTGGCGCACGAAACCATTTACTGCAATAACAATCTGCAAAACGTCGCGAAGCTGCTCCTGGCGAAGCACAACAAGGAAGTGAACAGGAAAAACGCAAAAATGATGAACAATGCTGGTGCGGGTGCTGACGCAGTGAAAATGATTGCAAATACATCTTCTTCATCCTTCGCCGACCAGATGGAGCTCAGTAGCGGCAGCTCCGCTTCCGCAACTACCAACAGCCAGCTCCCGAAGAGCACCACAGTCGTGTCCGATGGAAGGTTCGGAGTGGATCAGAAGCGGCTACTGTTCACGATTTTGCTCCAGCACGAAATGCCACCCACGCAGAGCGGGGAGAACTTCAAACTCTTTCACATGATGAGTAAAGACGAAGTTGCGGACTACAGATCGAAAGATTATTACTTGCCGAACGAGTACTGCCCAGACTCGGAGTTCGGAAAAAAGCTGTGGCAGGAGGTGACGCAGCTTTTTCTGGACGAAAACGAGTGTGGGCACAGGAGCACTGTGAGGAAGGAAAATTCTTCTAGTGCTGCTTCATCTCCTGCTTCCGCCCCGGAGAGCTCTCCGCCGATGAATGCAATGGGGCGGTCCACGTCGTCGTGTTCATCAGGGCAGGCAGGTGATAGAAATACGAAAAGCAACTACAAAAGCGTTGAAGATTTCAAGATCACCGCCGGAGATGACCAGCTACTTACCGAAGAGCAATTGGAGGAGCAGCGGAGAACCCAGCTACAACAGGCGCGGAAGCGCCGCAGGAAGCACTGTTACCGCTACAACAACACTTACGACAACCCGTCCCAGCTCCCCACCGACCGGGCGACTTGTCTCTGCGGCTTGCCGAGCACGAGATCGGGGATTTTCCCCTCGAAGTTTAAGTACCCCGAGACCAACATTTCCGACTATGTCCTGCCGGAGGCGCAGCGGCTGGTGCCTCTGTTTGCGTGCAAGTTTTTTCGGAAGGAGGACTACAGCAAAAGTTGCTTGCACTTGATCGCTTTCTTGAACCGGATGCTGTTGCGGTTGTTCGATGTGACGGATTCGCCGGGGAACCTAAAAACGATTTTCTCCGCTCACATCTCTAACGGGCAATCTCTCTCGGTCGACCGATACAAGCTGTTGCTCGTGAAAGCGCCGGATCTGTGCAAGGTGCGGTACTTGGCGGCGTCGAATCCGCTGTACCCGAATTATGGGCTACTTGAAGCGGCGGGAACAACAGCTGGAGCTGCATCATCAAATCAGGCCTTGATTGCAAATTATGGGGCTGCCGGGACCTCGAATAAACTATCCCAGCCACCTATCAAGTGTAAAAATGTCTGGGTCTGGAAGAATTCATGTTTTTCATGCTTGTCTGGCATGACTCTTAAATCTGTCATGCACGTTACACAAGCGCTCCATTTTTCTGTCATGCAGGAACGCAGTTTGTGATTGTGTTTGTCATGCAGAATAGGCAACACCTAGCCCTAGGAGCTCAGAAACTTGTCATGCTGAGCCAGCATTTGTAGCCTCATCATGAGACGCCACCCAGCATCACAAGTTTCCAGACCCAGACATTTTTACCTTTGACACCACCTTTGAAGCGGACCCGGTCTGCGAACGCGACGGCGCAGAATCACGCGGAGAATTTTGCGTGGCAGACCGTGATATGGAATGCAAATATGTCTGGGTCTGGAAGATTCCGAGATTTGCCATGCTGATCTGGTATGACTCTGAAATCTGTATTGCGTGGCCACGAAGAGCTCCTGTTGCCTGTCATGCAAAAATGCAGTTTCTCATACGGAGTACGCAACGCAGAACCACGGAAAAACTTGTCATGCTGGGCTGCGCATTGCAGTGTGCTCACTATAATCTTTCTTGCATCACAAATTTCCAGACCCAGACATATTTGCACTTGATACGTGAATCCGGTGACCTTCCAGGTGGAGCCGACCCGGGTGATGTTTTTCGCGAGCAACGTGGACCAAGTGATCGAGGAACAGACCGCGCTTGGGCATTTCCAAACCACAGGGACGACGAGCGCCGGGAACAACAAGAGCTCGTCATCCGGGATGTTGAACAGTACAACAACTTCTTGTGAGCAGAAGGAGAAGTGCACCGTGAGCGACTACAAACAGGTGATGACGACCTGGAAAAAGGCGTTCAACCAGCAGATTGCGACGGTGTGCCTGCCCGCGTTTCACGTGTTATCAAATGCAAAAATTATGTCTGGGTCTGGAAGAATGCAAGTTTGTCATGCTTGTCTGGCATGACTCGAGAATCTGTGTTGCATAGGCACGAAGAGGCCCTCTTACCTGTCATGCAAAAACGCAGCTTGCCATGCGGAATACGTAAGACATGGGAGCCAAAAAGTTTGTCATGCATAGCTGCGTATTGCAGTGCGTCTCCCATTCACTTTTAGCATTACAAGTTTCCAGACCCAGACATTTTTGCAATCCATACGTGTGTAAATGGTACCATTTGAAGTGGCTGCTGAAGGCGTTTCCGACGCAAGATTTGTATACCAGCTTCGCCTATCAAGTGCAAAAATGTCTGGGTCTGGAAGAGTGCCAGGTTTGTCATGCATATTTTGTAGGACATGTGACGCCTGTGAGGCATGGCCTAGCATCGCAGATTTTTAGGGGGCTTCCTTATGCGTAATCCGCATGAGAAATGCCCTCTCCGTGTAGAAGAAACTGGGCTCCTCTTGCTAGTCATGCAACACAGATTTTTTTGGAATCCAAGGACAGCGTCACAAGTTGCAACCTTCCAGACCCAGACATATTTGCAATGCATATCGCGATGGTGCAGTTCGGCCACACGATGCACTTCCCGGTCCTGCACTGGACGCTGTTCCACGGGGTCCAGCGCTTCGAGCCGGAGCTGTTGTTCAAGTGCTGGAGACCGAACTATCAAAAGGAAAAATCCCCCCTCCCCATATCAAAACGAAACTTCTGATGCTGGAATTGGATACACAAATCAAATTTGTGTTGCAGTAGAGGAATGCACGCAGATCCTGAGCCTAGGTGGGGGCCTTTTGGTGTATGCGCCTAGCATGGTAGACGGCTACCCTGTAGGCCTTACAGCATTACAAATCGCCTGCATAACTTGGCGGACAGCCTGACTGGGCCTCCTTGCAAGGCAGACCCGATTTGTGGTCACAAATCTGCATGACGAATTTTCTGACGGATGCGTTTTCAATATGGGGAGGGGGGATTTTTCCTTGCAACACGAACGACAAAGCCATGGTCGCAGCCAACGCCTGGGTGACGACGAATCAGGTAAGCCCTCGGAATCATGTGACGGCTACTTCTACTTCAAGAGTTGTAGGAGGGGTTCTTGCACCAGCAGCACCTGGTGGGGGCGAAATAAACTCATCTACAACTGCGGCGGCAAAGCAACTAGGAGTTCTTGTGCAGCAAAACAAGCACTTATCCAGGAAAAAAAGTGTGTAAGTGTAACTTTCTTTGAGAAACAGCATCACAAATTTGCTCTACATGACAGAGAAAACCTGTCATGCGTGGCTTGTAAGGGAAAACACACGTGAAAAGAGGACTTCACGGCTGTCTGGCATGACAGGCGTAACTCTGTTGCATGTTCTGCAACACAAATTTACACTTACACAGTTTTTTTCTTGCATAGCACTACCTTCCACTCCACGACGACGAGCGGTTTTACCCGCAGAAGTATCAAATGTAAAAGTGTCTGGGTCTGGAAACTTGTGATGCTGGGTGGCGTCTCATGATGAGGCTACAAATGCTGGCTCAGCATGACAAGTTTCTGAGCTTCTAGGTGTTGCCTATTCTGCATGACATACTGCGTTTCTGCATGACAGAAAAATGGGTCTCTTGGGTACTGTGCATGACAGATTTAGGAGTCATGCGAAACAAGCATGACAAACGTGCATTCTTCCAGACCCAGACATTTTTACATTTGATAAGAAGGCCCATCTGGCGAAAATCTCCGCCCTGCTGAAGGAAATGAACATCAACTACCGCGCTCCCGACGGCGCGACGCCGGTTTTTTCCGCGTTGCGGTCCTTGATCAACCTGGGTTCCGGGAATTTTTTCATCCCCCGAGACTTCGGGATCACGGGTGAAATCGGGTTGGAGGGCATCGTATGAAATGCAAATATGTCTAGGTCTGGAAGATTCTAAACTTGTGATGCTGTCTCTGGATTCTAAAAAAATCTGTATTGCATGAGCAGCAAGAGAACTCCAGTTTGGCCTACGCGGAGGGGACATTTCTCATGCGGTAGAGGCATCGCAAAGCCCTCCAAAAATCTGTGATGCTAGAGCATGCATCACAGACATCATGGGTCATGCAAAATATGCATGACAAGCCTGGCAATCTTCCAGCCCCAGACATATTTGCAATGCATACATCGTGAAGTTGGTCCTATCCAACGCGGTCTGGACTCTGGCGCAGAACCGGCACCCGCCGGCGAAGAAGGTATCCTGTGCAAAAGTATCGTACTCGTAGTAAGTAATTGCTATCGTGCATGACAAATATCCCCTTTTAGGTGAAATAGCATTTACAAATTTCATTTTATTTCTTCTTGAAAAAATTTGTGATGCAATTTCTACTAGTGCGATACTTTTGCAATGCATAGAAGGAAGGGAAGTGCAACGATTTTCTCGCGACTCTGGACCAAAACGAGAAAACGATCGGGAAGTGCTACGTCTCCGACCTGCACGCCCTGCTGGAGCACGAGTTGCCGCAGATTTGGGACACGGCACGGAAAAAAATTCTTGACTACTATTCGGAAGGGAGGAGATTCATGACCACGACGACAAAAACTTCTAGAAGAGATGTTGGTAACGTCGAAAACTTTTACAACAGCAGCACAAAATGCAGTAAGAGCAGTTCGCCGGAGCAGCAAACAACCGAGGCTGACTGGATGATGGACAAAAGCATTTTACTGGTCGACCACACGTCGACGCCAATGGACATCGATATAGAAGCGGCTGGAGGTTCTTCTAGTTCTACATTATTGAAAAGCGGCTCGCACAACAAGAACGCGAAGGCGTCGGTTTGCTCCTCCCGGAACACGTCTGGAGGAGGGGCGAAAAGGAGAAAGAAACAACTACCGGCGAATCATAATCGGAAAAGGTCCTGCTCTGTCGAATCACAACCAAAAGGGCACCAGGATAACAACTCTATGATCGCTGGACCGGATCATCACCAACAGCATCCCAGCAACGGGGAACTGGAGCTCCGCCCAGTGATGTTGAACAAAAGACCAGAAAAAAAGAAAAAATTCAATTACGACGACAACTCGTTCCTGACGGAGCTGAAGGACGGGCTGCTATCGTTGAAAACTGCTCTGCCAAGCTCCACCAACTTGGAACGGCCGGTGAAACTGTTTGACAACCTGAAGAATCTGTCCATCGGCGCGCCGCCGCTGGTCGGCTCCGTTCCGGGCATGAAGGGCGGAACTTTGCTGCACATGGTGGTGCGGGAGCTGAATTACTATCTTTGTGTCGACAGCCGGAAGATGGAGAATTTTTACAACAGCAGTCGGAACCTGAAATCCAGGAAGAAGTGCGTGGCGGCTGTGAAGTGGCTCTTGGAGGAGGAAAATTTGGAACTCTTCAGGCTCGATCACCAAACGGGGCGATCTTGTTTCTTTCATGCCGTGGAAAAGGATGCGGTGGAAGTTATGCAGTATTTGTTCGACTTCTGCGGACGGAATCAAAAAGGGGAGCAGCAGTACGAGGATCGGGACCGCGTCCTCACCCCGCCTCTGCTCCCTCCGGACGACATGAAGAAGTGCCTCATTGGCCCCTGCGGCGGGATCCGAACGAACGCGGCAACCACGATTCACACGTTCGGCTTCGAGCCCATCACCGTGATGGAAAAGGAAACGGATCTGGAATGGCCCTGCGACGAGTGGCTGCTGAGCCCGGACACCTTGGAACTCATCTACAAATACCGCGCCGGGCTGCCTTTGCTTCTGGACCGGGATGTAAAAAAGTTGAAGAAGCAGGTGGCGATGGAACAGGAGGAGAAGCGGAGAAACACGACTCGGATTAAAGCTGCCGAGGTGGGTATCGCAAGAAAAAACTGTTTCACTGTGAACTTGTGATGCAGAAAAATGGAACACAGAACTATTTGTCTTGCTAGACCTGCAAGACATTGGATTTTCAAGCGTGTTTTCCCTTGGGCAGCGCGCATGACAAATTTTCAGTGTCATGTGTAACAAACTTGTGATGCAGATCTTGCAAAATCATCACAGTGAAACAGTTTTTTCGTGGGATAGTGGGAGTCGAAGTCGAAGGAGAGATGAACAAAGGAGCAAAGCAATCCCAATCACTGCAAGGAGAATCAGCACGAGCAGGGGCACCAAAACAAGTACTATCGGCAGGAGTCCTCGTTGATGAACCAGTGCAAGAACAGGCAGCAGGAGTAGAACTGCAAGATCAAGACAACGAGGATCCGAGTATGATTAGAATCAAGGAAGAACCAGTTTCCTCCGACGAGGAATGCGAGAAGGTGGCGGTGGAACAGAAAGTGAAGGATTTCCTCACCCAGCAGCACGAACAGACGTTCCAACAGCGTCTTGCGGCCAATTACTTCGGGTTCGAGACCCCGAAGAACTTGACAAATGGTAGGAGTAAAGAGCAGAATAAAGCAACTTTCCACGACATTAATGCACGAGGAGGTGGACCTCGACCTGGTGATTTTCAAGAGAACGGTCAGAACGGAATCGAGGGAGCAGCAGGAGAGGAACACGCAGGCATTCCCACCGTCAACCACGCAGAAGAAGCGAAAAAAAAGTTCACGAAAGCACAGCTGTTTCTCGTGAATCAAATCGACCGGTCGGAGCATTTTTGCTACACCCCGATTCTCCATGCCATCGAGGAGAACAACGACGCCGCGGTGCAGTGGCTGCTGCAGCACGGCGCAATTTTACCCGCAGGCTTGCCGCAGGCGAGTGAGCGGAATGCTTTTGAGATCAAGTTTCTGATGGAGCACGGGATCGACCGAGACGCGATGTACACGAACCTGTGGCCGGAGGACGGCGCCACCCGGGAGGACGGAGACAGCGAGTTTTATGATGATTTCGACGATGACTTTTCAGACGGTACAAGTTCGGACGATGAGGATCAGGATGATAACGATCATGCGCCAGATGATAACAACTCCGGCGGAGCCGGAGCTGGTCCTGGTGGTCCTCCTTCTGGTGCTGGGGACGAAGATAAAGGGAACAACCACGGACCAGAGCCAGACAACAGCGAGGGGAAGGATCAACGACAGCATCCAGACAGCGATAAAAAAGGCGGAAATGACAAATCTAACCCGGGCGGGGATGAAAACGAGGACGAGGGCGATCGAGGTGGCAAGGACAGGGATGATGGGTGTGGAAGTAGAAAAAGCAGCGAAAAAGATGAGAACATGAACAGTGGTGAGGAGCGGGAGCAGAAGAGAAGAAAAGCCGGTGACGCTGCAGAGCAAAGACGGGCCGCGGCGGCCTTGATGGAACACAAGAACGAGGGGGACGAGCAGGATAAAATTAGTAGTGATGTCGAGAAGAACAAGAAGATGGCTCTGAAAATGAACATCGACAATGTTGAGGACACGCTGACGCTTCAGGAAGACCTTTCCGATGAAGACAGCAGCGACTTTTCATCTCATGAGAGCAGCAGCTCGGTCAGCAGCGACTCTTCGTCGTGTTCGTCCGAGGAAGACAGCAGCTCGGTCAGCAGTTACTTTTCATCCGACGAAGATGCCGATGAAAACCTCGCAAAGGACCACGTTGAGAAAGAGGAGACTTGTGAAAAACGGGTCACAGAACTACCACAGATAATAATTCCTGACAGCAAAAACCGACCTGCCCGGATGGACAACTACATTGAGCGGCCCCCTCGATTTTTAGGACAACTTCAAGGAGCCGCGTTAAATGCAAAAACAACTTCTGCGATAAGATTTGAAGAGGACCGCGACGCTGCTTTTGCGCTACCTGGAGCTACAGCTGCCGCGCCGTGGTCGTCCGATTCGTCGTCGGATGATAGCGATTCGGATCTTGACTCAACCACGAACGACGATGTTGATGACTCTGCTTGTCGTTTCAATCGGTCAACATTGCGACCGGAGGTAGCTGAAGCGCGAAGTCATTTCGAACAATTCAAGAAGAGAAACGATCTGTGGCATCAAGGTGAGCAACCGAAAGAGCAGAACATCAAGGCTAGCCACGCGATGAAAAACAGTTCTGCCTTAGACCCCAGCGGCCTGACAGGACTCGACAAGGACAGTGATCCTCCAATCCCAGTGCCGATTTTGTCTTCTTGCACGACAACTCTGGTGTCGCAGCAACAAGATCCCGTTGGTATCTCCGTCCCCAAAGTTGTAGCGACACCTGTACACGAACACGAATTCGAATGTGTAGCTCGACATGAAGAACCGAAGCTACAGCCGGACCAGCCTGCAACCTGCCCGTGGATGAGCAAAACTTTCACGAGCTTCCAGCCGCCATTGAGAATAGGCTTAGAAAAAGAATTGCTGCCAACATGTGTCAAGCCCCGATGCCGCGACGGCCAGGAGGATTTGGAGCCTCTCGATATCGCGAACGTGCCCACCTGCGCCGCCGCGAGCGATCTGAATTTGGCGAACTACGAACTCGCTGCTTTGGAAAGCGAAAGTAGCCCAGAGGAGGACGACACCGACAGTAATTATTCGGAGGAGGGTCTTCAGGGTCGCCGGCCAAGCATTGATGCGACAAAGGACCACGACATCAGTGTGTCGCCTTGCAAAGGTGAAGATGATCCTGGGATTGAGAGTAGGAGCACTACGGCGGACGAGAGTCCGCCTGCGGACGATGGCGAGGAAGATTTATTTCTCGTCGGAGAGTCGGAGTCCTCCTCTGAAAGGGAAAGACCCTTTGTTGGCGTAGAAGATGTGAAGAAGTTCACGGTCATGGAGGATGTTTTGTCCGCGGTGGACCATCAACCAACTATGCAATCCACAGGCGAACAAGAGGAAGACTGCAACAAGACTTTATTCGACGATATTGTGGAAGACTGCAAGATGAACACGACTGTGCATGTACTCGACGACCAGTGTAATAGCCACCTTGATGTGCATCTTCTTCTTCAACCGGAGCAGCAGTCCGTCGTCGCGAAAGAGTACGAGCTAAGGCAACTTGATCATGTTACCCCCGACGCGTTGAGCCCAGAAGAACCGGAGCTCAAGCAGATTCGCGATCAAGAACCGCAGCAAGAAAAAGAGCAGAAAATATTAAATGCCGCGGCCCTGCTACAGGAACAGGAGCCTTCTGAGCAGGAACCTTCTGAACAGGAGCCTTCTGAACAGGAACCTCCTGTGATCATCGAGCCCAGGCCTCTTCTCCCTTTCCCACACACCGCGTTCCAGCCACAAGTTCTGGAGGACACCAGCTTTTTAGAAGCGAATTATCAACACCAAGAGGACCTTCACAACTCTACGTCGCTGCAGGGTAAAAATCAACAAACTAACAACAATACTGCCAACAACAACTCTGCTGCACAAGAACCGTCACCGTCCGGCCAAGTGGAGGACAATCAAAACCCAAGTTCATCCCCGCCGCACGACGGCGATCCGATGTTGGAAGACGAAGCTAGTCCGCAGAAGGACCCGACCAAGCATCGACCGGTGGAGCACCGGTTGTGGGAAACGCGGTTGGTGCACCAGCACGGCTCCATCGCTGACGCGCCGAGCCACAAGAGGTGGCTGATAGAATTTTTTGATCCGAAGGAGCCAGAGGTCACCATCCCATACGGTAGTATCGAGTACGACGCTTTTTTGAGTTATGCGTTCAAATACGCGGGACTGCAGATGGGCTGGCCGGAAACAGCGGAATACAGTAAGGAAATTATGGAGGAGGAGAACATGCGCGGGCACATGCAAGGGCATCGGTGGGCGAGCAAGGAGGATGAGGAAGACCAGGACAAGAGCCATGGGGTTTTGTTGGCTGAGTATAATACAACGCGGAATGACCCCCGCGGTAGGGATAGGGAAGCAAGGCGTCAAGTGGCGGAAGGAAGGAGCAGGGAGCTGATGATTGACATCGAAGGGAACAGCAGTAATCGTCTTGGGGACGTCCTCGAGGGAAGCATCAATGATAGTGCAGCTGGTCAGATGCTGCCGCCGCCGAGCACTACGACCTACACGACGAACGATATCAACTTTCCGCCCGACAAGATGCTGGCGGAAGCAAACGATGACCCGCTGGGACCACCTTCAGGGAGAGTCGGAGTTCATGCAGTTGGAAGGAGTATCGACGAAAACCAAAACACACAAGCTATTTCGATGCAGTTGCCGCTTGAACCGGCTGCAGGAGCTACCTTGGGGGCAGAAGCAGTACATCTACGTGTAGGAGGTACCCACGACAACGCGGACAACGTAGAAGAAGAGCAGGAGGGGGCACTAGATCAGGAGCGCGCAGACGATTCTGCGGGCGCTGGGAGTGGAGACCACGACCAAACCAATGCAGTGGAATCGTCGGGAGGTCGTGAAGGGGTCGAGAGAATAAACAGCAGCGCTGGAGGAGATTTTGCGCCTGCTGCGGCGCAAGATGAAGTTGAAGAGGGAGGAATTTCTGCACTTGTTCCCGCGGATTTTGATATTAGTAATTCTCGTACCAGTCAGCTGCAGCAGAACAACCTTTCTACGACGGCACCAGATGAACAAGCACATCAGTCGTCAGTGCTAGCGAAGCCTCAGGAGGCGGGTATCGTCGAACAGCGTGGTCCTGGCACAAATCAAAATAGTACGACTGAAAATATTAACGAAGGCAACGAGAAAAAAGTTGTTAAAACTGATGACAAAGAGAGAACCGCTACCGCACAAGGGGAACAACAAGAAGACGGAAAGAGCTCTTGCTTTCCGCCCTCTCCCGCAAACTCGTTGGAGGTGAACGATTCTCCGATGGTGATTAAGTCACCAGACTTGATGAAGAATCTACTTCCGCACAACAATAACAAAAGGAGGAGCACTGCAGCAGCTGCTGGGCGGAAGAACAAAAACGAGAAAGAGGAGAATCAGCAACAAGGCAGTAGTAGTTTTTCTACCAAGGAGCCGCTGCATCTGAAGCAACAAAAGGAGGCTCACGATAGTACGATGAATACAGCCGGAGATCACAAAGTTAAAGGTGTAGAAGTACAAAACGAAGATGGAGAAGGACAACACACGAACAAAGCAAAGAGTTGCAAGAAGCCAAAAATGAACAACAAAAAACCGCCTGCCCTTCTTGAGGAACATGAAAAAGAAGTTTTGAGTGGTGAAAATCGAGATCGAAGCACAAAGAAGATTGAGAAACGGAAGAGCCGTGCACGTGCTGGCGAAGATGCCGGCTTCATGTTGAACAAATCGTCGAAGCAGAATAACGCAGGACCATCATCCTCAGCACGGATCGTTAAACGAGGACAAGAAGAACCTGCAGACGATGGCACGAAAATAACTGGGGAACAGCAAACAGCAGAAGACGATCAACAGGCTATTTTTCAAGGTGCTGGCAGCAGCTCTGTGAAAGGCAAGAATGCACCAGCGCAGAGCAGCAGCACTGCTGCAGGAGGAGCGAGCGCGCCGAAGGCTGCTGCAGGTAAATATGAAACTTTTCTTTGAAAAAAAACATGAATTAATGGCGTTGAGTGTCTTTTATCGGGTTGTAGATTTGGATTTGGCTGTTTTGTTTATTTTGAAATTCATGCGTTTTTTTTGTTCTTACAAGGAGAAATGCTTATTTGACCGGGGCTGAACTAAATTTGTACTAAAATCAGGCTCCACTGCAAAGCGGCGACGAAAAGCGTAAAAGTGTGCTTAGGTTGTGGTAAGCGTAAGCATTCCACCTACCGATGGCGACGAAAATCATCACTCGGGATTGGGTTAGTACTGGGGAGAGGGACGACTGTTATTCGAGATGGGGAAGTTGTGGAGGATTCTTTTTGACGACATGCAAATGAAGTACAACAACATCATGACATCGACATTCATAAAAAAACATGACAAGACAAGCGAACGACACAGAGACTTTCTGATATCCATCTTCATATAGAAAAGTACAACTCAGTGCTGGAAAGAACGAAGCCGTCTTTCGGACACTCTCTGCCTTTCTGTTCTTCCGAGATCACTATATCGGCTGAGCAGATCAGCATCAAGATGAACATGATGAAAGGATGAAGATCTCTGCTTAACATTACCCTAGTGATCGGGCATGATGTGACATCATGCATGATTATGCATATGATGAAATGAAGAGGATGAGAATTAAAAACTCCTTTTGTCTTTCCCTTATTCAAAGTTTTGGTCCCAGCTGGTTCATCAAATGGAAGGTTTTCGACCTGCGCGTTTCTCACACGGGCACAAAGATAAGATCTCAATATTATTGCCGGCCTCTGCCGCGTATTGTGCCTGCTTCTCTCAGAGTCAAATCGACTACGCGAACAGAATTTGGCCCTTTCCGCCTTCAGGTTGCTGAATTTTGTCTAAACTAGGTTTAGATTTTTTACTACCTACACCCTATCCTCATTGGATCGTTTTTCTGCTTTTCTTTATTCTTACGAAAGAAAGACCAGAACACTTCCTAGCATCAAAATGTCGAACCCGACCGTTGTCTTCGATACCACGGAGGGCCAGTTCGAGGCCGAAATCTTCGTTTCCGAGATGCCGGTGACCGCGTCCAACTTTCTGGACCTGTGCGAAATATCCTCTGCAAAAGTATCGTACTCGTAGTAATTGCAGTTATGCTACACAAATCTCCTTCTCAAGGCAAATCTGCATTACAAATTCAATCTGTAATGCTAAGCCAAATTGTATTGCAATTCATAGATACTAGTCCGATAATTTTGCAATCCATACGAAACGGGATTCTACAACGGCATCCACTTCCACCGCGTCATCCCTTCGTTCATGAACCAGTTCGGCTGCCCCTTCGCCAAGAACCCGAAGGCCCCGAACGCCGGAACCGGGGGCCCGCCGCCGGGCTCCAAGTTTACCATCCGTGACGGAACGGGCAAGGTATTACAATTGAAATAAGGATTTTTTTATACTCCCTTTTAACTAGCTTGTGTGCGATGTTTCGGTTTCTCAGATGAACGATGCAGGGCACGGGTTTCCCTGCTCTCGCGCATGAAGATTTCTCAGACAGTCTGACAGGAGATGTTGACAGGCGTTCTTCTTAGAACTTGTTTCGCATGGTGAAGATCGATGTTGTTGAGCAGCGGCACGACCGGAGTCAATCTGTGTTGCAATAAAACACTATGAATGGGACCACATTAAAAATTACCTATAAAAAT
Source organism: Amoebophrya sp. A120 (assembly GCA_905178155.1). Classification (NCBI taxonomy): domain Eukaryota; class Dinophyceae; order Syndiniales; family Amoebophryaceae; genus Amoebophrya; species Amoebophrya sp. A120. The sequence continues at coordinate 6,156,516 of CAJINV010000002.1, read as the reverse complement.
CCGTACTAGGTCGTCCAGCGCGACAACCGTGAGGGGTGCATCCCGGACGAATTCGCTGCCAAAATCACCAACGCTCCGGGCACGCTGTCCATGGCCAACACCGGTTCGCCGAACAGCGGCGGTTCCCAGTTTTTCATCAACGTGGCGGATAACATATCCTGTGCAAAAGTATCGTACTCGTAGTAATGGCAGTCATGCATTACAAATCTCGATATCAAGGCAAAACAGCATGACAAACTCCATTTCTCATGCAGAGTGAATTTGTAATGCGATTTCTACTAGTACGATGCTTTTGCAATGCATACAACAGCTTTCTGGACTTCTTTAGCCCGGGAGAGTCCAAGCACCCGGTGTTCGGCCGCATCACCAAGGGGATGGACTTGGTCACGAAAATCTCCCAGGTCCAGACCCGCGACGACTGCCCGGTCAAGCCGATCATGATGAAGTCGATCACGATCAAGTAAACGGATCACACTGTGCGCTTGATAGTGACGTCTGCTCTGCTTGTAGAAGTTCTCTTCTGCTGCGGGAAGGATTTTCAACAAAAATCCTTCTGGAATGCAGTGCGTTGACGCTTGCAGTTTGCTGAAGTACTTATGCCTATCAGACGAGTCAGTAGTTGTAGTTTCACCAATCTGATCGCTTACGATCTTCATGATTTTCACTGCAGATTGAGAGTAGAGATGATTTTCACTGCAGATTGAGATACGTATTTCAGGCTTTGAGTATGCTTTCCGGCTCTTGACTATGCATGAAAAAAAGTTTACTATTTTCGAAGAACCAATTTCGGATTTCGGGGACGGAATCGGTTATCACGTTTTAGAGTGGTCAGACCGACCCCCGGACAGCCTGGCAAACGACAGCAGCGGAAGCTCTATCCGCAACACTAGAGATGACGTTCCGTTTACGGTTACGAATCAATGAAATGCAACACCATGATGCCAAAGCTAATTTCCAAAGACAAAAAAGGAAGGCGCTCGCGATCTAAGACTGTTCAAGCTGATGGTGAGGCACGTCATGAATGTATATTCCGCTGCGCATTGCCTTCACTGTCATAGTCGTGCAACTGCCTGCAGGTGTCTGTGTCTTATCTTCGTTCGTTCTCTTCTCATCTGGTTTTCGTTTTCGTACCACATGAAATCTCGTAAAGTTTGTTTCATCGTGCAACTCCAAAATCGTATCAGTCTCAGTGTCTTCGTTTTCGTTCGTCCGAAGAAATTTTCGTTTGTCTCGCCGAAGTGGCGCACCACGTTTGAAGCAAGTACTGTTTTTAGCCTGTGCCCGATTTTTGATTGTTATTCCTTCGGCTCGGGAACGAATTATCTCAATCTCTGTGATTTATTATATGTTTATGTGCTGCAGGTGAGGTACATTGAAACTGAATTTAAGAAGTCCGCTCCATGCAACAGTTCTGAGTGTTGTCACACTTCATTCGCGTTTGTTTCGTTTATTGTCACTTCACTTTCCACCCCTATCTCATTTCCACCCGCCGATTAAGTAAGTTAACCCATAATTTTCAGTTTCGGGGCACGCTTGTGCCGCTCTTGCGCACGCTAGCTCATCGCACAATGTTCGCTCGCGTCGCCTTCTCAGTCGCGGCCGTCGCAGTACCGGAACTGTTTCACGTGCTGGCGGTGAAGGGGAAAAGAAGGTATCAAGAATCTTGCTTGATATTGACATATGGCGGTGAAGACAGCGTTCCTGCAAAAGATCTAAATCAAAAATGAAGCACCAGCAACTCTAGTACAAAGACACATATATGCGTACAAACTTTATTGCGATCGCTGCCAGTGCCAGTTGACCACCAATTGCAAGCCAAAATTACAGCGAAGTGCGCCGATTTGTTCTCCTTCGTAATATCCAACTGTAGAATTATCTACCATTTTCCAGGTACTACGAGTCTCCCCTCGCGATGGAGCAGGAGCACGACGGAACGAATGCACAACCGACCCGAACATCACTACTGGCGAAGATCGCAAAGGAGAACAACTCCGATGATTGGAAGAGGCCAAAAGCGTTTGCGAGGAGGGAGGTATTTTTACAAACGTCGTCAGCTGAAGTACAAGTAGATCATCAACAAGTAGGGACGAACTTCCTCCAAGTTGGGTCCACCTCTACGCGCAAGGCGACCAGGGAAACCACGCAGGTGTCGGAAGATAAGAGCAAGGTGGTACTCAGCCACAGCCGCGCATCCTCCTCAACCTCTCAAGAACGTCGGGCAAGAAGTACAACTACCCAGCGTCGGAGGTTGCTCCGCGCGCAAACGGAGCAGGAGATGGAGTTTCGCATGAAGTTTGGGGATGACATGCTGTCCATTGTGCTCTCGATTATCGGCTCGGTCGTGGTGTGCATTCTGATGAACACGGTGGTTGTACCGCTCAGCTGTGGCTCCAACGCTGCCGTCTGCAATCCGTGGAAGTTCGAGGGGCCGGGCTGCTGTTGCGACCTGAACAAAGCCCCGGCTCCGGCCGTCAAAGTCGACGAGGCGCCGAAAAAAGAAGAGAAAAAAGGAGGCTTCAACTTTTAGGCAGATTCAGATATGATGTGGCTCCTTGATGACATGCAAGCGCCACGTTTGTAATAATTACGCGAACCTAGTAGGAGCAAATAAGCGGTCTGTCTGAGGCAGCACCAAATGTATGAATGTTGTCACAACGAAATTCAAATTTTACAGAACCGCTTTGCTCGCATCGAGCCATCTAGGGTTGTGCCATCACCTTCTAGGAGGTTTTGGCGTAGTTAGCGGATCTATACTAGCTCAAATTTAACTTTTTCGTTCCCCCCCGTTTTTATTTTCTTGCAGTCAAAACGTTGAGTGCCCCTAGTCTGTGTCGAAGACGGTAAGAAAACTGTAGCTTTGCATCGAAATGTACAAAGACTTGCAAAGAAGCTATGTGCGAGTGCGTGTGCTCCGGTCTTGTTACCAAACAGCTTCGAGGAGTAGGCTATGTGAATTTTTTGGCATCAATTTATTTTACCAAAGACGGCTCGATTTCGCTTGTGGCGGTAGCCAGGGCGTAAAATTAGCTGACAGGCCAATCAGAGGCTGAATGTTTTCTGCTTTACACGAAAACCAAAGTGGGTAGCCCCCATGCGTATCCTGTACAGGCACTATAGAACAAGGCAAACAAGTTCTTTCGCTTTCCCTGGATTCTGTGACACGAGAGCTTCAGGCTGACATCCAGGTGTGGTCTCGTAAGAAAACTATCCTACACTGGCAGTGGCCGTGGTAGACAGCGCCCAAGGTGGGTGGATTTGCGCTGCGGATAAGTACTTACTCACTCCCTCGCGATGTTCTTATTTTCCTGAAAAATCGTTTACTATTATGTCTGACAAATCAACATCCTCCTTTTCGTCCACGTATCCGTATCGGTATCGCCTCCTCGACGACGACGAGAAGGCTCTGTATTCAATTTGGAAATATGAAAGGGAATGTACGAGGACCCATTAGTTCTTCCAGTGATTTAAGAACTTGAAGCGTTTTATAATTTTGCAGAACTTCTTGTTGCGGACAGGGACGACATCGTGGAGAGCGCAGTCCGTCGCGTGTCAAGTAGGCACGAGACTGGATGATCGTAAGAACGAGACTGGTTTGTTTCCGTGTCCCGTTGCCCCAGTGCGGTCGTGGTGGTCCTAGTTTTTTCTTCTCGACGGTGCGCTCTTGTTTGCAAACGAAGTCTTCCTGTAGTTCTTCCCTGATTTCCGGCAGGTCACGTCGTCGAGTCTCGTTCGAGCGCAGTTTAGTAGTTCTCTTTAAAAGAACATTGACACTCATAGCTTTGTTTCACCATGGCAGCTTTGGCAGCTTTTGCTTCTGACGACATCACCAATGCGGGTAGTACAAAGCAGGACCAGGAAGTAGGGGTAAGAACGAGCAGAACACCACTTGCTTGGCATCTTCAAGTTGTAGGGCCGCGATGTTCTTGGCAAGCAGTGAGTGCAGAAGATCTTGTTCGGCAAGAGCTGCAGCTACAGGGTCGCGCCGGTCGCGCACGACCACAGATGCACGGAATGAACCTTCATGAAAGCGCGCAATTTTTGCGGAGCGCGACCGCAAGCAGGAAGAGGTGACGTGTGGACCTAAAGTAGGGACGACGAGAGAAAGTGGAGCGGGAATTCTTGCACGTCCTTGTGTCTTCACTTAGTCCACCGTTGAACTACCCAGGAAGTCGGCTGTGTAGTGCCGGTTCGTCTTGAAGAAAAGAGCTACGTTTCTTCATGGGCGGCTGCGTCAGCTACGTGAAGCGCCGCGTCCGGCGCCGGCTCCGGCCGGGCGAGGAGGCCGAGCATCAATACTTGGGGCAAAACTTCGACGATGGTATCGCGCTCGAACAAGGCGGGGGAGCACTCGCTGGCCACCAAAACCAGCAGACTATTGGGACAAGACCGGGTGCTGGTCTCGTGACCCGCAGCGCGACCTTGACCTCCCGGTTAACAGCGGCGAACAATATTAGTAACCGGAACAGTCAAAACACTAACCCCAATCAGTTCAAATCCGTCGATGAGCTGGTTTCCTCCGGTATCAAAGAAGCGCAGCTGGCCATCGAGATGTCCGGCAGGGGTAAGCGGAAACAAGCGGCCAAGCACCAGCAGAAGGCGCGCGAGTTGTTGCAGCTAGCCTTGGTGAAAGGACAGAACCCGCACCTGAAATTCCACTTGCAAGCCGTGCTACAGAAACTGGGCGTGGTGGACCTGGAGTGGGCGAGCATCTCGAACTATGCAACATTGCAAAAGTGTCGTGGTACAACCTGTAGGCTAGGATTTTTGCAGTGCAGCACAGAAGTAACACTGCAGATCCGGCTTTTCCTTTCACCAAGTTCCGCATTTTTTACAAATGCCATTTGTTTTAGATAGAACCTCAACCTTGAGCCTGAAGATTTGAGGAAATTTGTGATGCGATTTCTCATAGTACTGCGATACTTGCTTTGCAATGCATACGAACCAACAGAACACCCTGAGTTTGGTGAACAACACGTCCTCTAGTCAAGGTGGACTAATTATGGAAGCGTCAGGATTGAAATCGTCAAAGTTGAGATAACTGGTAATGCATAAAATCGATACCAGTTGGAAGCCCAATTTCCAAGCCGTGCATGACAAATTCTCCGAGCACCGGAGTCCAATTTGTCATGCTGTTTGGGCACAGACGACTGCTTTTGTGATGCTACTTCTTTAGCGGCTCTATTTCAAACCCTAAACAGGCTGACAGTCGGCCTCACTTGCCATCCCGGCAAGGCAGGCATTTCATGCCTGGCATTTTATGCATGACAAACTATTTCAACTTTGACGATTTCAATCCTGACACATCCATACTAATGAGCAGCAGTTCCAGCACCTCTCCCCCTGGGGAGTTAATGATGTTGCCCAATAACGCACGCTATCAACCGTAAAAATGTCTGGGTCTGGAAGAATGCAACTTGTGATGCTGCGTCTGCATTATCCAAAAATCTGTATTGCATGCACAGCAAAAGAGGTCTGGTTTTGGCCACGGCGAGAGGGCATTTCTCATGCGGTATAGGCATCAGAAAGCCCTCACAGCATCTGTGATGCTAGGGCATGCATCGCAGACATCAGGTCCAGGAGTCCCGCAAAATGTGCATGACAAACCTTGCATCCTTCCAGACCCAGACATTTTTGCATTTGATACACGCAACAGCGCGATGTCGCCGTTCGGGACAACCACGACAGGGATTTTGCCAAACGACGACGGGACAAGCAACAATCCGATGATGCTTGAGGACATAAATCTGATGGACGACGACCAGAATTCCTCGGATGGGGAGGCGAGTATTGCGTACGAGCAGTTGCGGTTTACTGATAGGGGCCTGCTGGACGACTACGATCTAGATTTTTCCACCGAGGATTTGTTCAATGAGGGGAGCAGCGTCAGCAGTGAAAATGTGAGGGACAACATCAACAAGTCGTCCTCGTCGCAGATGATAGGCGATCGTAATTTGGGAGCGGCTGCGAGTAACACAACGCCTGCAAGCAGCATAGCTGGAGCTGGAGGGATGATGTTGAACAATTCTTCTGCGCCATCTGGAGGTCCACAACAGAAGAAAAGCAAGAAGAAGAAAATCGCAGGAAGCGCAGCTGTGTCATCCTCATCACATCGCAATACTAGCAACAACTCGAGTTTAAGCAGTCCTCTAGCTCTATGAAGTGCAAAAATGTCTGGGTCTGGAAAAGTGTAAACTTGTCATGCAGATTTTCCATGACCCATGGGATCTGGAATGCGGGACTTAGCATGACAGACTCTGCAAGGTCTCTGCCATGCCTATCCTGCATGAGAAACTCCCTTCTAACTTGGTCAAAAGTGGACAGCTTTTGGCACTCATGCAACACAGATTTTTGCATACTTCAGATTTACCATGACAGGTTGCCGCCTTCCAGACCCAGACATTTTTGCATTTGATAAGCTTTGACCGCGTCGGCCGCCAGTCCGCACTTGGGGAACGCAACAGCGGTTGGCAGCGGACATATCCTGAGTAAAAACGTCCCCACCCCAGAGTTGTGATGCAGATCTGCAAGCACAAGAGCGTTGGTAATGCGCGCTCCCATGAGGGGCATTCTCAATCGTGTTTTGGAACTTGTAATGCTGTAAACAGCATAAGGAGATCGATTTCTTATGCGGCTTCCCTTGCTAAACTGCACTACACTACAGCCTGCAATTTGTCATGCGTGGTTCCCAAAACTTCAAGGTTTGTGTTGCAAAATCCCCATCTTGACTCTGGGGTGGGGACGTTGTTACACAGGATAGGACAGAACATTAACGCATCTTCAAATACGACTTCCAGCAACGTTATCAAATGCAAAAATGTCTGGGTCTGGAAGAATGCGCGACTTGTCATGCAGCTTTTCCATGACCCATGAGGCCTGGAATGCAGGACCTAGCATGACAGATTCTGTGCGATCTCTCTCATGCCTATCCTGCATGAGAAACTCCCTTCCGACTTGGTCAAAACTGGGCGACTTTTGGTAAGCATGCAACACAGATTTTTGCATGCTTCAGATTTAGCATGACAAGTTGCATATTTCCAGACCCAGACATTTTTACATTTGATAAACGTCAGCTCCCCGATGATGCTGCATCAACAGCAAGTGACGATGAGGAATATCTATGGACATGGAAGATATTGTGTCTGGGTCTGGAAAAATGCAAACTCGTGTTGACGCTAACTCGCGATTGCACAAGATATTGTTCTTTCCCAATTCTTGCCACGCAAACAGCGAATTGATTCCTCATGCAGAATAATGATACGACATTGAGAAGCGGCCGCGGCCGGAAAACCTGTGATGCTTCCAGGCAGCCATCTGCATGGTGCAGAAGCTACGTGACACGCCTGTGCACTTTTCCAGACCCAGACACGAATTTGCATTTGATGTCAGCAAGAGGGAAAGCAACAGCACCAACCTCTTCCCGGCGTCTTCCTCTGTGTCTTCCGCTGCCTCGTCACCACAATACGCATGGCAAAAGTATCGTATCACTAGTAAGTATTTGAGAGCATTACAAGTCCATGTCCAATGCTGCTTTCTTAGCTTAGGTAAACAAAAAAGCGGATCTGCATATCATGCAAGACTTGCATTTTTACGATTGTGTCGATGCTTTTGCTTTTGCATTGAATACGCAACAGCGGAAAGCAAAACCCGGGGCGAGTACAACTACAGGCGCGAATCTTATGCTTCCCCCGGGAGCTGCTGGTCCAGCTGGAACAATACCCGGACCACACCAGCACCAGGCAACATCTGCCGCAGCGGTAGGTCTCCTTACTTCTGGAGGAGGTCCTGGTAGCATTAACGCAGCAGTGCCCCCTGTCGTGGGGACGAGTTCTAGTACGACTACAGCATCCATTACTGGCCAGGACGGGGGCGCGGCGAGTTCTTCACAGATCGGGACTTCCATCAACAATCCGGCTTTAGCGGGGACCAACGTGAACTTGTATTTGATTCAAGAGCTAAAAAAGCTCCAGGGACAACTAGAGGAGGAACGGAACCAGCACGAACAGGAGAAATCGCAGTACGAGAACAAACTCTCGCGAGCGCAGAACGTCGCGGAACAGCTCCACGAGCGCTTGAAGGGCAGAACCAGCAGTGGAGGAATGGGGACGTCGTCCAGCACGACAACTCCTGGTGGTGTACCACAACCGTTGCAACGGACGGGATCCGTGCCGGGGGCGATCAGTACTTCTATCCAAATGGTGCACCAGCAGCAGACGAGAGCGCAGTCGTCTTCTTCGTCCTCGACGACCAATGCAGCAGCTGCACAAAATCGCCAGCAGATTTTGCAGCAACAGCACACTCAGGCGCAGCAGAGTTTATTGCACAACCTAGGAACAACAAATAACAAGAGTAGCGCAGGAGCAGGTGGTCCACCGCCTCTATTAGCGGCGGGACCTACAGGAGCTGCAACAGGAGCCTCCAGGGGGCCAGGGCCGCCGCAGCTACTGCAGCACAGCATAGTAGGAGGTCCAGCCGCTCCCGGACAGCAAATGCAGCACGCGCAGCTGAACAGGTCCGCTTCCAACCCAACGCTGCTTTTGCAACCTGGCGGGCACCACCAGGGGCCTGGACCGCCACCGCAAGTCCCGATGAACATGCTGCAGCAGCAGTTCACCCCCACACTGCAACCCGCAGTGTCGTCGACTTCCGCGCCGCAAGGTCCTCCGCAGGTGCTAGGCACCGCCGGGCTTCCTGCTCCTGCAGTCGCGTCCTCGTCCATAATCCCTGCGGCCTCGCAGCTGCTACAGAGCCCGGGTTCGAAGCCCTTGACGGCGTCCAAAATTCCACCGAACATCGCCGCACAGCAACAGCAGAAAATGCTCGCAAAAGCTGCCGCGACGGCCGCAACCCCGCCGGCCTTGCTGGTGTCCACCTCTGGGGTCGGAGGCGCGGTACCACCGTCCGCGACCGGTCAACCTTCCCAACAACCTCCGCCCGCGGTCGTGCACCAGAGCAAAAACCCATTCGCGCCGCAGCCGCAGCCCGATATCGTGCTCAGCGTGAAGGTGTTGAACGGCGTAGATCGGGAGGAGCAGGCGTTCTTTCAGCTGCCGCTATCGCAATCTTCCTCGGAAAAACACTTCTTCTATCTACTCGACCAATTGTGCCAATCGAGGGTCGGGTGCGCAGTCACGCAGCTGCAGTGGGTACATAAGTAGTTACTTGCTTTTTTGTACCAAGGAGCTGAGCTGATGCTTTTAATACATCGACCACTTTCAACATTCTAAGCTGTAGCGCCCCTCAGTTGTCGTGTGTCTGTATGCGATGCTCCAATGACTATCTTTGTCTTTCTACGGCGCCAAAAAAAATTCCAAAATGAATCCACATCGAAAATCAGATGCATCCTACGACTGGTGAGCTGAAGCAGCCCGATGTTGCTATGATTGAGGAAATCTTCGGCGAGACAAACAGCCGCAACCCGATGCTGATCCTGTACACAATGGTCCAGACCCCGGCGGGGGAACTCCCGGTCCTACCGAAGCTGCGGCTGAAGAAGATGGATCCGTCGACCGTGGACGTGATGGAGCGCGCGGGCAAGGAACTGGACAAGTTGCTCATCACGCTGGAGACTTCGAAGCTGCAACAGGCGACGATATGCATTGCAAATATGTCTGGGTCTGGAAGGATGTAACTTGTGATGCTGCATTTGCATGCTACAAAAATCTGTATTGCATGAACAGCAAAAGAGGTCCAGTTTTTGCCATGGCGAGAGATTTCTCATGCGGTATAGGCATCAGGAAGCCCTCGCAAAATCAGTGGTGCTAGGGCATGCATCACAGACGTCAGGAATCGTGCAAAATGTGCATGACAAACCTTGCATCCTTCCAGACCCAGACATTTTTGCATTTGATAGACGAACACTTCTGCCAACCCCGTGGCGGATTTGCAGCAGTACCAAATCTATCAAATGTATTAAAAATGTCTGGGTCTGGGAGAGTGCATGTTTGTCATGCTTCTCTGGCATGACTCTTAAATCTGTCATGCACGTTACCCAAGAGCCGCACTTTTCTGTCATGCGGAGACGCAAGTTGTCATGCAGAATAGGCAACACCTATAAGCTCAGATGAAATTTGTCATGCTGAGCCAGCACTTTTGGCCTTCTCATGCTACGCCACTCAGCATCACAACTTTCCAGACCCAGACATTTTTGCATTTGATAAAATCGCCTTCACCGACCAGTTATCCTGTGCAAAAGTATCGTACTCGTATTGCAATCATGCATTACAAATCCCATTCTTAAGGTTAATCCGCATTACAGATTTTATCTCTCATGCTGAGGAAATTTGTAATGCATTTATACGAGTACGATACTTTTGCAATGCATACCAGTGGACGGGGCAAACAGTGTACGCGGAGGTGTCGAAGATTCTACCGAACAAGAAGGGCCTGCAGTTCTACGTACCGCAAAACCTGATCAAGCAGTGTCGGGAAACGCAGTCGGCGATGCTCCTGGACGTGCACGTCGTGTGCGAAAAGAAGTTCCGCTCGGAGAATCGCCGCGCCTTGTCGCTCGTGCTGCGAAACAGCTCGTTTGGCAGCAGCAGCGATGCGGGAAGTTCGGAAAACGGGTCAGACTTGTGATCATGTCGGTTATAGTCATCTTCACGCTTGCCGTCTCGCATGGCTTGTTCTCGCCGCATATGGCTGATGATGACTCTTAAAGCGAAGTGGCGGTTGCATGTCCACACGACAGATCACATTAATTTCCTCCATTTCGAACGAATGCGAAAGCGATCGCCTCTGACTACAACTCTCTGTAGTTCTTGGGTCTCGCGCTCACGCGCGTTGAGTAAGTACAAAAAAGAGAAACCGATGGGAGCCGGAAAAAATTGCAAGGATGCCTCTAGTCGCATGCTGCATATTCAGAGCATCCAGTGGGTGGCTGTTGCGTGTTCATTTTTCTATATTAAGTTGATTCTACGCATGTCGTTGCCTTGGGTGGCTTCCAAGAACTAAGTTCTTTGTCGATTGTGATATCTGATTGCTGCACAAGGATACACGTAGGTCCTTGAGAGCGACGAGAATTTTCGCGCCGAGTGGCAAACAATGGTCCTCCCTTCAACGACCACGGAGCGCCTTCTCTCCGGGCTCGCAATTCGCCTGATACTGATTTTCTTGATCTGCCCTCTCGTCGATTTTTACCTCGAGACCCCCTACACGGACATTGACTACTTCGTTTTTTCCGACGCGGCTGGGGCTTTGATAGATGGAAAATCGCCATACGATGACACGGGCCTGGCTTACGGGTACCCCGTCGACCTCCCTGTAAAATCAACGGCATCAAGGCTATGCGTTGCAAATTATATCATGTCGGGGTCGGGAAGAATGCACACAGTTGCAATCCATTGTGCGGCTTTCTCCTGCAAGAAGGTCTAGAAAGAAAAAAGCACACAGAGCATAACAAGAGGAAGAATCGCGAGACTCTTGCTTATCCTTACCCAGCCTGCATGAGGAGAAAGGCACTCTGTCTTCGGATGACAAAAGGCGCGGCTTATTTTCTTTTTGCTGACGATACACGACAGATGTTTGTCTACGCCAGACGCAGCACCATGTTCCAGACCATCCAGATCGGTATTTGCAATGCATAAAGTAGGCCGGAGCGTTACAACAGACCGGTGCTTCTCGAGGAGAACACAAAGTACCGCTACAGCCCGATTCTAGCGGTTCTGCTGCAGGGGAACCATGTTGATTGGATCCGGTTTGTTCCGTCTGCGTTCCTTGGTTGGAGGTGGGACGCAGCTGCTTCCAAGGAATCCTCCCTCTGGTTTGGGAAGCTTCTATTTGTCCTTGCCGACGTAGCCTGTGGCTGGTTGTTGGAGAAATTATTGATGCAGAAATCTACTTCTAGTTCTAGTTCTGGTACGAAAACAACAACTTCCGAGGGGAAAAATAAACGTGTAATTGCAGGAGAAACACACGAACAAACCACCAGCTCGTACAAGAACCCATCGACTACACCCAGCAACGTGGCAGGTCGCGGCACTACGCAGGTTTCAACCTCTACTGCCGCGATCGACAATCTCGAGCATGTGGGAAAACTTGTGTTCGGCAAGCTCACCTTCCTCCTCTGGCTTGGGAATCCGGTGGTCATTGCGCTCAGTACCCGAGGTAGCTGCGACGTTTGCACCTCCTTGTTGCTGTTTCTCGGGCTTTTGCTTTTTTCGCGAAAACGCAGCGTCGCTGCTGCGGGGGTCTTGGGCCTTGCAACGCACATGCGGATATACCCCGTGGTGTACATCGTCCCGCTGGGGCTGGCGATTTGGTTTGATGCCGTATCTTCTTCAGCTGCCACGTTTGCAGACGAAGGGCGGGGGAGCGATAGTACAGATCCAGATGCAGATGCTCAACACGTAGTAGCCCACGACGATATGAAGTACGGGAACAGCAAGAGAAATCAGAGCTATTTCCAAACGACGAAAGTCGGAGCAAAGCTCTTGCTTTCCCTCTGTGGCTTCGCAACCGGTTTTCTTTTGCCAACCCTGCTGTCCTACTCTTACTTCGGACACGCCTACTTGGATGCCGCGTTTTTCCACCATGGACGCAGGATCGATACGAAGCACAACTTTTCCCCCTACTTTTTTCTGTTTGCGAAACTGCTGGGGGAAGGAGGTGGAGAAGACGGTGGCAGCGCCACGGTCCTCGTTTTACGCTTGTTTTCGACAGGTTTGCAGTTAACCTTGGTGGTCGTTGCTGGCGTTTACTTGTGGCTAGGACCACGCGACCAGGAGCTCCAGTGGGCGGGCTTGCTTCAGAAAATTATGTTTCGGTTTAATTGTATTCCCGTTTCCGGTGGAAAAATAAGTAGAAGTACGGCCCTTCAGAAGCAGTCTGCCGGCGTCCAAACGAAAAGTCCAGCCGCTCTCCTGGCGAGAAAAAACAGAAAAAGGTCGCAAACCCCGAAGATGAAGACACGAACGAGCAATGCTGCGTCATTGTCAGCGTCTACAGGCAGCACAGCTTCACCTCGGGAAAGACTGGCACGACCAATGCGACAAGAACAAGACGCTGCAGCAGTCCCCTCAGGCGACGATACAGACGAAGAGCATGAAAGCAAACACCCCAGGAGCAGCGCAGCAAAGATAGAAGAAACGTTATTGAGAGGAAAAATCCCCCCTCGCCATATTGAAAAGGTATGTTTCCAAAAATTTGTATTGCGGATTTGAGGTCACAAATCACATCTGTCTTGCAAGAAGACAAGGGCAGAAGCTTCCGCCCCATTATGGAAGCGATTTGTCATGCTGCTGGGCCTAAAGGGGGGCCGCTTGCCATGCTGAACTACTAGACCCATACGCCCCTACCTAGCCTGGGGATCTGGCCGCGGTGACTCTCTGCAATACAAAGCTGATTTGTGGCCACAAAGCAGCATCACAAATTTCCGTTTTGATATGGGGAGGGGGGATTTTTCATTTTGATAAACGTTGCATCAATCCTTGCTGCTCCAGAGCCTGGTGTTTGTCCTGGCCAACCGGGTTATCAAATGCAAAAATGTCTGGGTCTGGAAACTTGTAATGCTGTGTTGGGAATAGTGAATGCTCTGTATTGCACAGCCAAGCATGAGAAATATCTGCGCTTCTTTGTGTTGCGTTTTTCGCATGAGAAACTGCGTTTTTGCATGACGGAAAAAGGGTCTCTTCTTGGACACGCATCACAAACTTTTTTGTCATGCCAGACAAGCATGATTTTGATTCCAGACCCAGACACTTTTGCATTTGATACGGGTCTGTACGGCGCAGTACTTTCTCTGGTGGATGCAGTTTTTACCTCTGGTGTTGCCAAATCTGATATTGCTGAAGCCGACGAGGGACAGTAGAAGACGCTCCTCATCTGATATAAGATCCCGTACGAGTAGAAAATCAATAAAGTCTACAACTTCCGCAATAAGCCTTTTCACAGTGTTTGGAGCTTTCGGCTGCAGCGTTTTGAATTGGCTTTTCTGGGCGTATGTGCTAGAATTTCGAGGAATAGCGTCCGTACGGCCTGTGGTGTTTTGTAGCAGTTTAGCGGTCAGCGGAACGCAGGGACTGTTGGTGAGGAAGTTTGCAAACCTTTTTTATTCGGAAGAGCAGAAATAGAACAAAAGTAGTAAACTAGTGCTCAGGAGTGTAGATCGTAGTAGAAGTACGTACGTAGGGCAGTAGTTTTTACAACTCGCTCGCCTTGACAGCGGACGAGCACACGATGGCTGTCATCCTCTCTGCATCTGGCTCAGTTCTGCAGCTCGGGTCGCAATTTTGTACACAATTTCTTACATCAAATGAAAATTTCCATCTTTTGGCTCCTGGGTGAAGTGAGATTTCCGCTACCGATTACTCTGTCTTGTTCTTCGTCCTCGTATTTTAGGTTGTGTACAGCATTGATTTGAGAGAGATAGGAAACAGAGGAAGCGCAGGCATGCGAGTCGTAGCAAAGGAAATGAAGAGGAGGCGGAAAGTCGTATAGGCAACGATAAGGAGGAGCATATGTGAAGAAATGAAAATGTCTGTTTGAGCTTGAGGTAAATGCGTAAATACTGACTTTATTCATTTTTTTTCATTTTCCATCCTCGGAGAGCAGAGTGAGTTGAGCGCGGCGGCCTCTGGGTCTGGCCAGAAGATAGCGCTACAGATGTGATTTTTAAGTGTAGCATGAGCCAGAATGAATTCGATGAGCCCCACGCCTGTGATGTTGATGTTCCTCGACGAGCGATTAAGTTCCCCTAGGGTTTCATGGTCATTTTGCACAAGTAATTCGGCTGTATTTCTTTTCTATTGATCTTCGTGCCATTCGAATTTTTGTTTCTAGCGCGCAACTGGAAAAGACGGGTTCGGGTACCTCGTCCGCTCGAAATGTCATAAATCAATATACAATGGTCGTGGACCGTTCCATATGCATTGCAAATATGTTTTGGTCTGAGTTTGCGATGCGATATAATTCGTAAAAGCGCAAAATCTGTGTTGCATGAAGACGATAATGGGTTAAGTAGATTTTTTGTCGTGCTGAAAGGCAATTTTTCATGCGATTTACGAATGTCGATCATGCAAGAAGCTGCCTCGGAAGAGCAAGCTCTGTCGTGTTGTGATGCCGTATGAGAGATCGCTGCATCATGCAGAGGACACCAGCAACACTACAAATTGGCTGCATCTTTCCAGACCCAAGTATATTTGCAGTGGAGAATCCAGCAACCCCCAGGCCGGGCTGGCCTGGAAGGAGGAGTTGCAAAATGCGGAAAGCTATCCGATGCAAGAGTATCGTACTTGATCGTACCACCAGTGGTCCTGCATAACTTTATGGCCTAAGGCATCAAATCAGCAAAATTACATCATCAAATTTTTGCATAGATATACGTTATAATTTTCTATGGCAAATAAACCACCACCTATGCGATACTTTTGCGATGCATAAAAGCCTGCGCAAGGACAAGGAATTTTTCCAGGCGATGCAGTGCGTGCAACGCGCGTTTGAAGCTTGGGAGAAGGCGTACTTTCTGCCCAAGGACGAGTCAGATACCGAGGATACCGGTACAACTGGTGGCTCCAACAGAACTACTACTCCGAATGGAACCACGAGCAACAAGCTTCACCATCCGCCACACCAGCTTCAGTTCGAGTCTGTTGAGCAACTTTTGAAGCGCGCTGGGCAGAAGGTAGAAAATATCGCAGAAAAAAAACCTAGCAGGGTAGTGCATTTGATTTGCAAAAATAAAATTAGCAACATGTTGGCTTTTAGCACATGCCAGACAGAAAATTCTTTTCATGCTTTTACAATTTGTGCATATATGCAGATGAAAATATGCCTGGGTAGTTTTCTTTCTGTGTGATAGAGAAGTCGCAGCACGCAATCCGGGAGATCATCCAAGCGCAGCTTTGCGGCGACAATGCGAGCACCTCCTCGTCCTACGAGAACTACAAGCACCTGTGCCTGAGCGACCCGCAGCAGTTTTGCAACAAGGTTTTGCTCCCGTTGTTTCGGGATTTGGTTGCCGCGGACAAAGTGGTCGGGCGCACGGTGATTGGGATCATCCGCAAGGAAATCTCCGCACTGTACCTGCAGCGAGCTGGGCTTTTAGAGGACTTGCAAGCTTTTTCCCGTGCAAAGGTGGAGTACCAAGCAATTTTGAGTGTGATGTTCTTGGAACAGGAGCAGGAAATGATGAACAGCAACAAAAGTGCACTGTCGGCTGGAACCACAAGTAGCGACAGCGAGCAGCAAGAAATGACGGCAGCGGAGATCCGGGATTTTGTCCTCGATCGGATGCGGTATTGCAGTTCGCAAATCGGCGCTGGTAGTTCATCCAGCACGGCGAACAGTCGAAGCTCGAGTAAGTCTTTGAGCAGTAGCGGCGCAGGGGCAGTTCCGGTTGCTGCAAACAGCAAAACAGAAGCGGAGGCGCCGGAAAGTGGCTTTGGTGGTCCTGTTGTTAAGTTACTAGAGCCAGAAATAATTACAACAACATCTACTACTTCCACTTCGCATTGTGTTGCCGAGGCGTGTCAGCAGGAGGACGCAGAACGAGCAGAGCACAAAGCAGCATCACAAAGTACTACAGCTGTTCCGGCAAAAAGTAAGCCGGCAGCTAGGCCGAAGAAAATTCCTGTGACGATTCTTACTGGCTTCCTAGGGTCGGGAAAAACTACGCTACTGAACAAGATTTTGAAGGAAACCAACGCAAATTTAGACACGAGAACTTCTGTAGCAGACGATGAAAAAGGAGGAACTACAAAGACAGAGTCCTTGGCAGTAGACACGACGAGGAAGCGAATCGCCGTAATCGAAAACGTATGGATTGCAAAAATGTCTGGGTCTGGAAGATTGCCAGATTTGTCATGCAGGTTTTCCATAACCCATGAGGTCTGGTATGTAGGACATAGCGTGACAGATTCTGCGAAGCCTTTCCAATGCCTATCCTGCATGAGAAACTGCCTCTCGATTAGGTCAAAAATGCACAACTTTTGGCAATCATGCAACACAGTTTTTTTCCTGATTCAGATTTAGCATGACAAGTTGCATTCTTCCAGACCCAGGCATTTTTACATTTGATAAAATGAATTCGGCGAAGTGGGGATCGACGACAGCTTGATATTATGAATTGCAAAAGTATCGTACTCGTAGTAATTGCATTCATCATGCATTACAAATCTTTTTCTTCTGGTAAATTCGCATTACAAACTTCATTTCCCATGCTGAGGAAATTTGTCATGCGATTCATACTAGTGCGATACTTTTGCAATGCATAAATATTCCAAAAAGAAGACCTCGGGGAGGAAATGTTGATCGAAATGAACAACGGCTGCATTTGCTGCACCGTACGGGGGGATTTGATAAAAGGCTTGAAAAACCTGTTGAATCGAACGGGGTCGAGAATGACGGAGGACGAGGATGCAACAGGACACACAACCCCGCCGGCCACAGTATGCATTGCAAAAGTATCGTAATTGTCGAGGAAAAAGTACAGTCATGCGTGACACATCTTTTTCCCAAGAAGCTGGTGCTGCACCAGCATGGCAAATTCCATTTCTAATGCCGAGCAAGTTTGTGATCTAATTTGAATTTCTATTCTTACAAGAAAATATGATACTGTTGCAATTCATATAAAGTTTCGATATCAACAAGCAACACGTTCAAAATCGACCACGTGATAATCGAAACCACCGGTCTCGCGGACCCGGCGCCGGTCGCGCAAACGTTTTTCGTTGACGCCGAAATCCAGCGGTATTTTAAACTCGACGGAATCGTCACGGTCATTGATGCAAAACATTTCTTGCAACACTTAGACGAGGAGAAGCCGGCGGGGGTGGAAAACGAATGTCATGAACAGGTAGAATTTCATTTGGATATTGATATTTTTTTTTCCGTAGTACTACATACTGTAGTTATTCGCAATGTTCATGTTGATGATTTTGAATTTGATCAAATGAGTAGGTTTTTGAATAGCGATGGTGTGGTATACTTTTGTTTGTAGATGTTAGCAAAAATCAATTGAGTTTGAGATGGTTTTTGGGACTTTTTCTGACGCAACTGACGCAAACCTTTTGCAGCCCTCACGCAAAACTGCACTTTTCCTGCCCAATGCCGAGAATGCGCTCGTGATTAAAGTAAAAAATCAAAAGATTTCATCCACGCGCTGGAGTTCTTTATCCAATGAATTTGCCCAGGCCCACGCTCACACACCAACCGCGACAGCAGAAGCCGTAGCTGCCGCTGCGAAGCCATTAAAGCCCGCGCCGCGCTGCGAATGCGACAGTGATCATGCGCCCACTCTAGCCGCTCGCGGATCCTCGTCCGCTGCACCTGCATACGAAATGCATGTAGCATAAATTGCGCCCAAAGAAATTTGTTGTGATGTTGTTCGCTATCGCTCGACGTCCCGGTGATTTTGTTCTTTGAATTCTCTCAATTATTTATTTTGTTCGATGGCAGCTAGTGAATTGTGATGAATCAATTTGAAAATGCGACCTACTGCAGATATCAATCACCCTCCCAATGCAGCAAAAAAAAAAAAAACTTTCTATTAGGTTGCCTTTGCCGACCGCATCCTGCTGAACAAGTGCGACCTCGTTGTGGAAGAGGCGCTGACGAAATTGAACGCGCCCAACCCGCACGCGGAGTCGAAGAAAATTCTAAGCAGCATCAAGCAGCGGATACGGAAGATCAATTCCGTCGCGAGCATCAAGGAGACAGTGCGGTTCGAGAATCTCGACGTCGCGAAAGAAGTTTTAATACCAAATGTAAAAATATCAGGGTCTGGAAGAATGCAAACTTGTCATGCATATTTTCCATGCCCCATGAGGTCTGCAATGCAGGACTTAGCATGACAGGTCCTGCGACGTCCCTATCATGTCTGTCCTGCATGACAAACTGCCGCTAAACTTGTTCAAACGTGGACACCTTTTGGTAATCATGCAAAACAAATTTTTGTACTATCCAGACTTAGCATGATAAGTTGCATCCTTCCAGACCCAGACATTTTTGCAATGCATATTTAAACCAGAAAGCGTTCCAACTCGACCGGATTCTGGAGATGGACCCGGAATTTCTGCTGGAAGCCGGAGCCGACCACCAACACGACGAGTCGATCTTCAGCGTGGGGATCGATCTATCTGCGAGTTGTGCGTCGACTACATCATCAAGCGGAACTACATCAACAACTTCCAGCGCAGTAGCAGCGGGGAGAAAAGATTTTACAGCTGAGGCAGATCAACCGTTCCTGTTCGACTTGCAGAAGCTGAATGTTTGGTTCCAGGAACTGCTGAAAACGAAAGGGGTCGACATCTTCCGCATGAAGGGCGTGGTGTGCGTGAAGGACGTGGAAGGGGCAGGAGATAAACAACGGCCGCTGATGAACAAACCGACTGGGAGCAAGGGCAAGAGCAGTAACTTTGCAGTCTTCGCATTTCACGGAATTCACATGCAGTTGCAAACGGAGAAGTTGGTGTTTGAGAACCGGAAGGATAAAGCCGGTCTACTGGAAAAGGTCAATCGAATGGTTTTCATCGGGAGAAATCTCGACCGCGAGTTCTTGACCACGGGTTTCAAAGGTTGTCGATGGACGCCGGGAAATCCAGCAGAACTATCAGATGGTACTGGCGGTCGGAAAGTGGCAGGCGGCGCTTTTGGTTTTGAAGCTGGTAGCAGTGCTGGCAAAACGGCGAACATGATGGTGGGTACGGTGGTGGAGGAAGATGAGATTCTGCTGTGAGGAGATCTGCGAAATTTGGATTTTTCTTGAAGAAGCTAATATTATGAACTTTTGATTTTTATTTTGCCTCTGACTCTACTACTAGCCCCACCTCCTGCGAGGTTGAATTCGCATGCTTTCTGTTTCTCTCCGCGCACACGCACCAAAATTACATCTCAGAACAGGAGCAGAAATTTGAATGGCTGTTTCGTTTCGCCAAAAAAGTGTTTCACAAAGGCTCGAAGAATGTCAATTGCAACAGCCGCGTTGTGCTTGTGGCTGAACTTAAGCTGAGCAACTCGCAAGTTGGTTGTTTTATTCTCCCGGGAATCGTCGAAATCGTGAACCTCACGACACCAGGACCAGTGACAGACATCCAGTGTTCTACCTCGCTTTCTCTAGAGCTTTGGAGTTGGGATGATGTTCCGCGGGGTAAGGTGCTGGATCTTATTTGACAAGACCAAGGAGGCGGGGGCGCGCCTTCTTCCCCGAGACGCCGGCCCCGAGCTACCCCCCGGGCATCGGTGGGAAGACTGAAGACAACAAGCCGCGGCGGAAGAAGACAACAGGCCGCGGCTGTTGACCTGGTCCCTTGCTGGATTCGCGCCGGCGCGTGGACCGTCGCCATTTATTCGGCCCATGTGTCAGCGGGCGGCGGGCGTGCTCGGCCGTCCTAGAGCGGCAAAGACAAAACCGCGCGCAGTTCTCGAAGAGCATCCTGCTCTATTTTAAGTCCACCAAGTGCGTCGGCTACCCGTTCACATGGGCCATGAACGACGGCGCCGCTAGTTAAGCCGGGGGACAGGGCCAGCTAGCACACAAAACCGAGCGCCTTGCCTGTCATGCTGCAGCGCGCTACGCTCGGCAGGATGAGCAGCCGGCCGGCTTGGTGTGGGGCCAGGCCAGGGACTGCAGAAGGTGGAGGGGGCCAGGGCGCCCCTAGTGTTCGCACGGGCCGCCGCGGGCACAGGCCAGCACGCAGGTCCGGCCGTTATTCGCGCCCGCGCCCCGCCCGTTGTGGCCCGCTTGGCCCCCCCCTGTGGCGCCCGCGGCGCCCGAATGGCGGGGCCCCAGGAAGGCACCGGCGAGCGCCCAGGGCGGCCGGGCCCGAGGCGGCGGCCCCTGGTGGGGGTGGCAATGGGTTTGGGGCAGCACATGCAGCCGACCACGCGCTGCAGAGCATAATAGCGCGCAAGAATGTGCCCACCTCAGTACTGGCTCAGATCTTGGACACAAAGGAGATGGCGGCATGGTCTGGGACTGCGCGAAACATGGCGCGCGCCACCGCTCCGCCCCGGCCGCATTCTTTGCCCCGCGCCGCCCACGAATGAGGAGAAGCGCGACGGCGCCGCGGAGCCTGCTCAGCCTGCCCGCCCGCCGGTTTTTTGGGGGGTGGCTTGTAGCTGCGCCCTGTTCGTTGCACAAGGCAGCCGGGCAGGTCTTGGCCCCCGCGCATCTGCCCCAGCCCGAGTGCCTTTGTGCCTGCCCCGCCTGGCCTATTGGTCAAGGCGCCGGCCCGGCGGCGGGACCCCCTAGGCGTGGGCCGGCCCTTTTACTTGCATTGGCGGCGCGCTGGCGTCTGGACACGCTATGGCGCTGCCCCTAGTGTGCCTTCTCGGCCCGGTTATAGAGGCCACGCAGTTAGTAGTTTCCTTGCTTCCTTGTTCCGCTGCGTAGAAAGATAAGTACATGATCGCGTCCTATTTATATTTCTTTGCACTCTTTGCTTCGTGTTCGTGAGATTCTGTACGAGAGGAGCTTGAGGGCAAAGCGTGGAGGTACCCTTTGGCCATCATATTTCATGGTTGTGGCCGGCTCCGGCAAGCCCCTACTACATTCTTACCCAGTGTCCGCGTCTACACTCTACAACCTTCTCTTTCAGGTCGTGACCTCTACTTGTTTTGTTTTGCTTTCCATGGGTTTCGTCACCTCTTCCTCGACTCCGGGCGTTGGCGCGCGTGACGCCACCATCCCGCGCACCTCAGTTGCCGCCTCAGTTTCCGATCACACCCTCTTCTCCGCAACAACAGCTTCCAGTTTCCTCCAGGCGGTTTTTTCACTGAATTCACCAGCAGCAGGTAGAGAATCACAACCATTGCGACAAGCGGACGACCCACCGCCCTGCCAGACCGAGTTTGATAGGTACGTGAAATGCGCCAGAGAGAACACGATGACGCTGGACATGCTGGACTGCGAGGACATCCAGTGCCTGTTCCAGAGATGCATGAAAGAGTATAAGCAAAGGAAGCGTGAGGATGTGGACAATTTGGCGAAAGCAAGCGCGGTGACAGGAACCGAATAGAAGAAAAGAGGAAGACGCCTTGGCTTTGGATGCATTCTTCAGTTTTCCTTCGGTAAAGGTTCTCTGGTGCGCTAGAAGACAAAAATGGAAGAGATCATATCACGCAGCCCTGAGAGCAGCACCGACACCCCGACGATCGCCGCTCCAACTGTCGCACCAGCAGAAAACGCCGCAAGTGGAGCTGCTGAGCTGGATGAACGACCTGATTCGAACCTTACATCGCACAAGGAGCTACAGACCACCAAGAATGCAGCGGCGGACGAAATGCAAAACCAAGGGGGACACGAAACAAGCGGAAGTGATACCAGCAAGAATCGTGACACCAATGCTGATGACGATCTCCGGTTTGCAGTGGCGCCAGGAGGGAATTTTCAGTTTGACCCGGAAACGGGTGAACTGTTCTTGCAGCCGCAAGTGATGTTGTCCCGTCGTTCGTCAACAATCGAGGAAGTTGGAGCGGATGGCGACTCACCGGAGGGATACAACAATGATAATGAGGACACTGCAGGGGCAGCCGCACCTGAACTCGACGAGAAAGCAGCAATTGAGCTGGACGACGAAGTTATAGAACCGCAAGCTGCGCAGGTTGTTCATCAAAATGCTCGTCCTGCTGGTAGCGAGGACGGACAGGAAGTTGTAGCAGGGCCTGTTCAATCCGAAAATCCGGAAGATGCGGGTGGAAGAAATACGAACACGGAGACGAGGGACCGTGGCCGCGCACTTGTTCCTGTTTCCTCTGAAGAGCTGCACACCGAGCAACTACACGACGATAGAAATAAAGAGATGTTGGATGTGGCTTCGTTTTGCAACCCGGATGTACTAGTTGTTATTGGCGCGACCGCTCAGGCTACTGCGGAACCAGAACGTCTCCTCGCCGCTGACGACATCGGGGACAAGTACCTAAAGACCGACGGAGCAAAAAATGAAGAAAAACAGTCGCCGGACCACGACCGACAGAAAGAGCAGTCCGATTTGCTCGCCCACATCGGCGCGTCACCGCCGCTGCTCTCCTTGGACTCTTCCTCTCGCTTGATCACACCACTGCAGGAAACGATGTCGCCACTTGTTTACAACAAAGTAGCGACTCTGCTCGGCGGTATTTTCGACAAGGTTGCCGCGTCGACGATTGAGGAAGGAGACGAGGAGGAAGAGGAGAATGACTCAACAGCGGGTCGTCCTGCTGGTAAAGGTCCGGACGCAGAGGAGCGAGATCCTCGTATAATCCGAGCGGCAGAGCAAGACACCACAGCGACTTCTGGAGAAGATGTTGTGGGGGAGAACGAGAAGATACGAAAGACATCTCCCGGTCTTCGTCGAGTAGTTGATGAAACCACCGGGGTGCTGGCGAATTGTAGGAAAGACGATGGTGCACAAACGTCGACGACTCCCGAAGCACAGGAGTTTCCGGCTCTCAGTTGCTCGTCAGCGAGTTGTGATGGAAATAACCTTGACCTCCACCAGCAGGTGGAGACCACAACCTGCAGCTCATCCTCGAGGTCCACGAAGGAAGCGGTTCTTGCTGGAGTTTTTTCCTCTTCATTGTTGCGAAAAAACAGTTGTCCCACTACTGGTATCATTGCAAAAAAACCTTCGAGTGTTGATTCGGAGATGAAACAAGGGGAGACCAAAGACTCGGTCGCTTCCTCAGCAGGGGCAGCTGTCGCTGCATGTACAGACGGCGATGATGAAGCAGCAACAGGAAAAAAACATGTTGAACTGCACCCAGTAGACGCTGTGTCAACATCAACGAACGGAGGCTCCAAGCCGACAACAGATGAGGAACCTCAAACTACGACAGCGACTGCGTCTCCGTGGATTTCCTCTCTCTACGGCTCAACAGCGCATATTCTCTCGATCGGCACGGCGAAAATCATCCAAAATGTGACAAATTTTATCGCGGACGATGACGATTTGGAGGACTACTTCGTCGGAGGAGAATACCGGATCGGCGAGCGGGGTGCGGTAATGCGGAAAACGGAGGCGTTGGATAGTGAGAAAATCATGCACTTACCCGCTGGCGTGGTTGTAGTCATCAAGAAGCTGGGCGGAGACGGGGCTGGTGCTTCTGTGGACGATCATGCAAATGAAACAAACGATAACGAGGACAGTTCCGTCTCTGTCAACGCCACGAACAGCCGGAATCGAGCCTTGGTGAAGTCAGGAGATTTGGAGGGGTGGGTGTCTGTCGTGTCGAGTAAGACCGGGACGCAGATTTTGATTCCTTTGAATCACAAACCGGAAGAAGACGACCACATAGTAGACAACGCAAAAGTGTTGTCCTCGGGTCAGGGTCCGGACGGGAAGATCGCTGACACGACCAAACGGAGTGAAGAGTCATCTTCCGTTGATGTGGCCACGGACAGCAGGGTCGAAGGAGGTGTGCAGGATTCGAATGAACCTCCTGATGGACCGGAAGAAAGGGACGCGACCAATACTAGTGGAAACTACATGCGGAAACAGTCCAACTACTGTCCGTCGCCGCAAGAACCGGGACCAAAAGCTAACCAAGAGGATTCTTCCTCTTCTGCTTCTTCTGACCACAATGTCAGAACCCCTGGGCAGGAGCTTCTTGACAGCAAGATCAGTCTTTTCTCCTCGCCGAAAGAAAGAACCACTACAGGGGACCAGCACATGACAATTCTCGTGGACATCGCCGAGTTTGCGCAGTTGACGAAGGACCGACATTCATTGGAAAAGGAGAACAAACTGTTGAAAAAGCAGGTGGAGCACTTGAAGAAACACGAAGCCGAAACCCAGAAGACCTCCGAGCATTGCTTCGCCCTGCAGGTGATGCTGCAAAAGTTGAGTGCGAAGTACGAAGAATTGGTGAAAAAAATGGAAGCGAGCGCGGTTATGTTTGGGGAAGAGGAAGGGCAAACACAAGCAGCTCCTGGAGTAACGAGCACTAATGGCGACGCGATGAAGAAAACTGTCACTGTAGAGCCGCGGTGGAATATTGATGCGGCAAATCATCCTGAGTCTGAGCCAAGTTTCTCTGATCACAGTGCAGGAACAAGATCTTCCGCGCGCGGCCCTGTAGTGAAGCTCGACACGTTCATCTCCTTGGGCACAACCTGCAGCCGAACGGACACCGAGGTCCTCACTGTCGCTGCGCCAGCATCTTCCAGCAGGGATGTTGACGATTCAGATGGATGTCCATTGGAAGAACAGCTAGATGAAAGGGCGAAAATGCAGTTTGCGACCTCCACTTCGAATCCAACCGGGAGAGATGAACAAGATTTCCAAATCGAGCTGCAGGCCTTGGAGAGGCAGAAGAACTTGGAAATCGCGGAGTTAAAGCTTGAATTGCGGAAACAGCTGGAATCCCAGAGCCACGCGGAACAGTTCAAGAAGTTCATGACGAATTTCGTCAACAAACGGGACCGGGATCGAGGCCAACAACTACACCTGAGAAACAGTCCGGACGGAGGTGGTGCGGGGAGAAGTAGTTCAAGTTGCACTGCCGCTGTTGGTCTTGGAGAAAGAGCGACCCATGACAGCACAGGAGCACACAATTACCATGCGAGAACCCCTGGAAGAGGGCTCTCTTCTTCATCCTCCTCTTCCTTTTGCGAGAACGATAGCAGCTTCAACGAGAACGAATTGGATCAGGAAAATTTCCTGTTCGTCGCCAAAGTGAACGAACTGGAGCAGGAGAACCGGAAGTTGCGGGAGAGTTTGAGTCAGAAAACAACAGCGGAAAGGCTGTTGAGCACGTATTTTCACGATTCTGTGCACTGCGGGTTTTTTCCCAACCAACCGAATCACTGTACGGAAAAACTGGTGGAAACAATACTGAAGGAAAACTTGCGGTTGAGCCGCGAAGTAGGAATGTTGATGAAAAGGATACAAAATTTATCTTCTGACGATTTCGGATGAGAAATGCCGTTGCGAAAAACGCATCTAAAAAAAAGCAAAGAAGAGAGAGCTACGAGCCGGTTAGCGGTGGTTTCATTGGTGTTGGATAGATAGTGTTCGTGTGGGTGAGTGCCTGTTTGTGCATAGTCAAGGACGTAAGGACGTGAGGCCTTTCACCACTTACCTGCTCAGATCTGACTTCGCAGATCTGTCACGCGCGACGGCGAATGTGAGTTATTTTTGCTTGTTCACTTGTTCACCACACAGGCGCTACAGATGTAACCGCGCGCCCGATAGTCTAGCCAACTACCTGCGCCGCCTGATTTTTTAGGTCTTGCGTGCGCGATGGCGCACTTGGGCAGCAATTCCAGGGGCGAGAGGGGCCGGCTTAAGCCGCCGGGCTACGTCGGCGATTTCCGCAAATCATGGGCCCGCGATTTCCGCAAGTAGCCGACTCAGCTCGGCGGCTTAGGCCGGGCGGTCATCAGTTGCAGCGCTTTCGGTCGGGAAGGGGGCCCCTGACGTGATGGCCCCCTCCTTGCAGCGCCCGCGTCTTTGCGCGCGGGTGCGCTGCCGCGATTTTGCGGACGGGGCGCACGGGGCCACACTACCCGCTGGGGCGTTGGGGCTGTTGAAAGACGAAGCCCGTACCAAGATCCAGGACGTTGACCGCAGGGCAAGGGCATTGCCTGTGTCTCTCTCGGCGCGCGGGCGGGCGCCTTGCTTTGCCAGGGGAGTGGAGAGGCCCGCCGGCGCCCCCGGCGCGGATGGCCAAGAGAGCCCCCGGCATTCTTTTGCAATGCAATGCGCCGAAAGCGCCCGACGGTCCTAGCTCTGGCGGGCTGGCGTGGGCCCAGCACGGCGCGCGCGCGCCCGACTTCGGGGCGGCCGCGACAGTCGCGGGGGCGGGCGCTTCCTCAGAAATTGCAGAGGCGCGAAGCCATTCGTGGCACCGGCCCGCTTCCGACGAGGGCGGGCATGCGTTTGGCCGGCGCCCAGATTTTTGATTGCGCTCGGGTGGGCCCCCCGCCTGGCCCCGCGTGCCCTAGCAGAGTCCATCCTGCAGGCCAAAAAGATCGAGCCCTACGAATTCCAGGGCCGGCGCGTTGAGCCCTTAGCCAAAAACCTCCCGACTTTGGTCCTGCTCGGCAGCGTCACCCCGTGGCCCGGAATTATGATCACAATTATGGGCATCCAGGACGTTGATGACATTACTCGCACAGCGACGGTCGCCGCGGATGTTGCGCAGGTGCGCAACTGGATATCCTACGCATCCTGGTTGGAATTTTTAAGATTACCCGGGAAGACAGTTTGGCTTCGCCCCAATGAACCCGCGCGCTGCGCCCGCTTGGTCGGGCATTAGGCCCCCGCGTGCGTGGTCCGTGTGTTGCCATGAGCGTGCTAGGCGTATTGGCCTGCGCGGCCGCCCAATACAGCCGGCCGGCGCCTTGTCGCGCCGCCCGGCCCCCTTTGCCAGCCCGCAGCGCCCGGGGGCCTCTGAATGGCTGCGCAGCATCCCCCCATCTTTGTCTTTCTGGCCGAAGTCAGTCAGCCGATATGTTGACGCATCCCCCCGATGCCAGAGGAGAGGCATTTGCTAGGGTTAGGCGCAATCAAAGAAAGCGAAAGGCGTCCGCGGGCCTTTATTTCCGTGTGTTTTCCGCAGGTCACTAGCAGCTTTATTTTGTGCGCTGGGTGGTGTCACCAGGCCGCCGAGTGTCTTTGTGCCTGCAATTCTTCTGGAGGCGATTGTGCTGAAAAGAAAGGCTGGGTCCGTCGCACAATTGCCGCACAGGTGAGCAAAATCAAAGATCGCCAATTCTATTGATGAGCGGAGTCTAAGAGCGCTGGCGTTGGCGTGCATGTGTTCATCATGCTTTTCCTCCAAGCTGAGAAAAGAGAAAAAAGCGTCTATTATAGTTCCTTCACACGCCGCCTCGCATCCATCATGGGCAACGGAAATTCGTCCTCCGTCACCTCCGGCGCCGCGGCCGCCAGCGTTCCCGTCGGGCAATCCTGGAACCTGTACGAAAATGAAGGCGCCTCCGAAGCCGTGAACATTGTGGAAGCGGATATTTCCTACCCGGAATGGGAGCAGCAATTGCTCCCGCCCGCGCTCCGCTCAAAAAACGGCGGCGTGCAGGACAGCTACCCCGGGATTCTGAACAACAACGATTGCATCAAGATTCCGGCCCTGCTCCCGGTGGACTATTGCGTGACCCCCCAGACCTGCACACTGTATCTCCGCGCGCCGGAAGTGCGGAACACCGCAGCCACGGGAGCCGCAAGTTTGGAGCTGAAGCTGAACGAGCGGATACGGTTCGACAAACTGGAGTCAGAGCTCCTCAACTACTTCAACGGGCTCTTCTCGCTTGGCTACAAGCAGCTCGAGTTCAAGGTGATCCGCCCCTTCGCGGAAATTTCCTACGTTTCCCCCGGCGCCGCCACCGGGGGCTTCGAAGACATCCTGCCGAAGGGGAACCTCGGCGAGTCCCAGTCCGCCATCCAGAATTCCGCCTTCTACCATTTCCCGAAGCAAAAGGACTGCGTGAAGGTCCTCTACTGGGCCATGGCGATCGAGGGGGAGGTATCGGAAGTCGTCGACGAACTGTCGGCGTTCAAGAAGCAAATTCAGGAGGGCAAGCAGACGCCGGACGCGATTTACCGCCAGATGAAGCGAAAGAAGTGGCCGCAGTACAAAATCCAGTCTTTGATCGACTTCGTTGCGGAGTGGGAAGCCAACAAGGCGAAGCGGGGCCGCCGAGCGTTGCAAGCGCTGGATTTGAATTGGACGTACGGGCGTCTGCACGAGAGGATCCGGGCGAAACAAGGGGGCTCAGGAGCGCACAGTTCTTCGGACGGAGGCAAGATCAAATACATCCGCCGAAACCAGCCGGGCCTGTCCGGTGTGTTCGCGATCCGGGAGATGTACTACCATTTGTTGAAGGATCACGAGCTGCAGAAATACCGGGACAACGAGGACCTGCAGGTGTTGCACGCGGGGAAGAAGGGCCAAACCTCCACCGCGTACATCGACAACGCGGAAAAGCCGCCAGATATCCCACACACCGGGGTCCAAAACGATCAACTGTTGCCGTTCATCACCGTGGAAAAGGCGGAAAACGAAAACGTGAAGGATTTCCTCCGGTCCGCGAACATCTCGTTGCTTCGCGACCGCCCCGGCCGGATGGTGCGGTGTCTGAAAATCGCGTCAGACCTGCTGTCTCGCTCCATTCGGCTGGACGACACGATGACGCAGAAAATTTTCTTCAGTTTGGAAACGGATCTCCGCGAGTTATTCGTGATTGGCGCCAAGCAGCGGTTACGCGATTTGTATTTATTGTACGACAAGGGACACCTGGACCGGACGGAGTTTGGCCACAAAGTGGAGCAAATGTCCTTACAAATCTCCGACTTCATCGACTCGGTGGTCTTACCCTGTCTGTCCTACCGCGATTGCACAATTGAGATCCAAACGAGAGAGGATTTAGCGCTATTGACGAAACACCTCGACAGCCGGTGCTTCGTCACGGAAAACTTCAATATGAGAGTGCACGTGACTTCCTCTATTCGTGATTTGTAATTGTATCGCATCTTCGACAGGAGTATTAGGAGCAAGGAAGAACAGCAATACTATCCACAGCTTCCGGGGGCTGGAGTGGAAATTTCGCTTTGACATCAAACAAGGAATAGACCGAGTTGTGCACTCGCATACCCAATTTTTACGAGGACCAGTTCCAGAAGGGAGATTTTGTGAAGCAGGCCGGAAACCAGAAGAACGCCACCATGCAAGCTGCGGGGGTAATCACCGCGGAATATGACACTGCACAACTCCCCCTCCCCCTCATTTGTGTTGCATGAACAGCAACGCAAGCGCTGGCAAAGATGCAGCTTTTGCATGAGAAATTTCTGGGCAAATGTAGTGCTGTTTTGGCTTTCGGAATCTGTCATGCAAAGAGTGCTAACAGGAGGCAGAAGGGAGATTTGGGATTTTGCATGACAAATGAGGGAGAGGGGGAGTTGTGCACTGTCATACGGAAATGATGCAAGACATAACCGTCCGGGAACTGCGGCAAAACGCGCACGGATCCGGCAGTGGGGGTGCGAACGGAGGTCCGCAAGGGCCCGCGGCTGGGGGCCCGACCGGGACAACAGGTGCATCAGCCGCGGGGACGACGATTGCCTCGAAGACGGAGTTGCTCAAGCAGGTCATGAACCCGTCCGCCGCGGGGGGCGGTTCGCAGAAGAACGACAAGCCCACAATCGCGGCCGGGAGTTTTATGCTGCTGGAAAACTTGTCGGCAAGAACGCCGGTCCCCTGTGAGGTACAGATGACGCGGAATACCGTTTTGGAAAACTTGGAGCTGATCGCGAAGTGGGTCTGCTGGAAGGCCGATTGGTACCGCTACATGTGCGTGATGGCGATGCACCACTCCTTGCGGACAATCCAGCAAAACAGCATTCTGTCCCGGCACTGCTACACGGAGTCGATTCGCCTGGCGAAAATCTTCATCCAGCACCAGTTCTCGGTCACGTCGAGTTTGAGCAATAGCGAAGCGGCCGGCGGGGGCATGAATCGGGACAGCAACCCGGTCACCATCTCCTCGCAACACATCTCTTACGAACTGCTGGTCTCGCACCTGAATTTTTCCTGCTACTACGCCAGTGTGGAGCGGAACTACGAGAAAGCGAAGGAGGTGTGCGACCACGCGGTGTCCATCGTGGAACGGGCGGAGCACTCGGACGACGCCGAGCTGCGGCTGCCGAAGATGAAAATCCTGGTGCAGAACTTGTTTCGCCTGCAAAGGACTTTATACAGTCAGATGGTGGTCATGAGCGTGACGATTCACGACTGGGATGTGCTCACGCTGCTGAACGAATCTAGTGAGAGCCAGGGTACGGGATCAGAGACGAGAGGAGTCATCTGGCTGCAGAATTTTCCTCATGCGTTTATTTCTCAGGTTCACTCTATGTCTAGGTTGCGAGCAAAAAAAAAATGCAGAAAATATTAAATTGAAGGGCACGACCAAACTACAACGCTACAACTTTGCACTGAGCAATCCATCGGGCTGGCTTGTTACAAGGTCGTGCCTCATAACAAGTAAACGGTCTGAATCTGATCTTTCCCCGCAACGACAAAGCCCGTGACTCCTGTTAGTTCTGCTTCCATAAAAGCAGCGGGCAAGGGAGGTCAAGCCGCAAACGCAGAGGCGGAGGAAGACGAGGACGAGGTACAATTTGGACTGTTTTCTTCTTTGTCTCGTGTCATTTTTTTTCAAATTCTCTGCGTTGCTAAATTTGCTCAGTTCGTTGACTAAGCTTCTACTGTCAACCAGCCTATCATCCAAACGGACGTCGGCGCTGCTGCTGTCGGCCGCGCAGTCAACCAGCAGAAGGACCTGGGCGCGGAAGCTGCGGCCGATATCATCCGCAATCCAGTAGTCGAAGACGCATTGGAAGACAACAAAAAGGCCGGCGGCAGCTTGTGGAAGCAGTATTCGGATATGTGTTGCGGATTTGGTGGCTACGAGCCGGGGAAGGGAATGACGCCAAGAATACCGGCGAGTTACGGCCCGGACGACGCTGTGTATACTACATGCTCGTTTGTTCATGTTTCCGCAAGGTGCAGCACTGGTGCCGGAGCGTCACCTTAGCTTCTTGATGGTGATTCGTATTCATAGATCCTCATGAGGAAAAAAAGCCGAATGAAGCGTCGGACAATGTGTTTGAGTAACTCACAAAGATCAACAGCAACACCGCCCGTCGCGAGTTCACGCGGTACGACGCGAAATTTGTCGCCTCTGCGCTCGGGAGCTCGGTGCACGAGAAAAAGGACACCTTTCGAACACCGTGCCGGCTGAAAATCGTGGTGCGCTTGTTGATATGGATTGCAAAAATGTCTGGGTCTGGAAGAATAGAAACTTGTCATGCAAAATTTCGATGCCCCAAGCGGTCTGGAATGCAGGACCTAGCATGACAGATTTTGCGAGGTCTTTATCATGCCTATCCTGCATGAGAAAGTGCGTCTCGTGTTGGTTAAAAGAGCGCGACTTTTGGCGATCACGCAAGACAGATTTTTGCATGATCCAGACTTAGCATGACAAGTTGGATTTCTTCGAAACCCAGACATTTTTACATTTGATAGTTAATGTGGATCATTCGGAGGCGGCACCGGTACGCGGTGAAACGGTGGTTCCGCGAAAAGCGGATGGTCGACATGGGCAAGGATTTGGGGCTGTTTTGGCTCGACCACTTGGACCGCGACGAGAATTTTCCCGGTAGGCGCTACTTTCTCGCCTGCCGGTTCAACCCGATGCTCCTTACAAGCACCACGCTGGGGGAAATCGACCCGAACCCGAACTCGGTCGCGAACCTGAAGCTGAAAAACCGGTCGCGCGAGAAGGAAGCGGTGGAGTTGCACCGGATGAAGACGGAGGAGCCGTTTTCCTGGATTGCCACTGCCGTGTTGGAGAGGAACCCCAAAGCGACGAACGACAATCCCAACCCGACCCTGGTGATCGGAAAGGCCGAAGTGCTGGGCAACGTGCCCTTCGCGGAGGTGCACCAGGATTTCCGAGGCCTAGACGGCGATCGCATGGAGCCGCTGGACCGGTTCTTCAGCATTCCGCGCTTTCTAGACCAGTACTGCCGCGCTTGGTCGTTCATCTCCGGCCGGAAAATCAAGCAGGTCGAGGGTCTGGGGAAGAACCTCCGGAATCTATCCGTCCGTCGGCACCCCATTCGCGCGCTGCAGAGTGGGCCGCTGTGAATGAATGTAGATCCGCTGCGTCGGGTTGTGCGGATGATGTGATCATGTCCTGGCTGGATTGTTTCGCTGGTTGGGAACTGTTCTTGTGCCCGGGGTAGTTCAGGGAACAATGAGAAGTAGGTGGAAAGAAAGAGACCTTTTGTTTCGCACTCTGATGTCAAGTTTCTACGAAGTAGCACGGTGACAAGAATTTTTTCGGTGAGGGATTATTTTCCGCACCATCCAGGAGATTCCTTTATTCTGTTTGCGGGGGTTTCGGTTTCAGTCGTTCCA
The DNA here is from genome assembly GCA_905178155.1 of Amoebophrya sp. A120. Lineage (NCBI taxonomy): Eukaryota > Dinophyceae > Syndiniales > Amoebophryaceae > Amoebophrya > Amoebophrya sp. A120. The sequence goes on along the minus strand of CAJINV010000002.1, from coordinate 6,123,663 downwards.
CGATGGCGGCTGCGGCCACACCTGCTCTCACGGTGTGGAGGCTAAGCTTGCTTTAATAAGTACCATATTCCGGGAGTGTATTTAAATCTTGCTCTATGTTGCATGGTGGAAAAAGGAGAAGTCATGAGCAGCTCAGTTTGGTGCTGGAGAGGATGCTAACTGACGTTGAGGGAAGGCATGCGCTAATCGACAAGAGCGGAAAGTAGACACCAATCACGCAAGCTTCGGCCTTAAATCCTACGACGACTCACATAGAAAGTTGTAGAGTAATTATGGCAAATAAGGAACAAACTGAAGATGATGGTCGGCCGGATTCTCCCTGTTCTTCTGGCCGCCGATGTTCGCAGGTGGCTGGTTGCGGACGTGCCCCTGTATTAATGGGAGACAAGGAGAACAAGTTGGGCCCCGTCCGGAGCTTGCCAATTTGATGCGGGGCGGGATGGAGCCGCGGCCGGCGTCGTCGTGCTCGTATTGGGCTGCAGCGTCTAACCCAGGTAGCGCGGTGCCAAGCCACCCGAGACGAGCCAATCGAAGGAATCCGCAGAATTCGCGCTCTGCTCTGGAGCCGGCAGCCAGCCAGCCCCAACCAACAAGCGCCGATCATGCGAAGCGGCCGCGTCTTGCCGGCATTCAAGCAATCGCGGCCGGCTTTTGCCTGGGTGCGCATGCATAAGAGATAAAGGCGGGCGCCGCGCCGCCGGTGCAACCCGTCAGCCGGCGGCATCTGTGTGCAGGTGCCGCGCCGGCGCGCGTGCATGCGAGTGCAGGGCGCGCACCCTGCAGCGCCAGCACGTAGGTGCGCCCGCCACTTCTCGCAGCCTTATTTATGCTGGCCGCCTGCTTGGCCGTGCCCACCCAGCCGAACGAAGGCCGGCGCGCCCGCGCGCCTTTTTTCGGCGCCCTGGCGCCCGCAGTATTCGGCAGCTGGGCGCCGCTATGTTGTCGCAGTACGCGCGGCCAAGGTTTTCGGCCGGGCCGCTGCCAAAGGGCTCGCGTGCTTCTCTGCTCCGCCCAAGGCTAGTTTGGCATGGGTGTTGGCCGAAGCATCCAGTTAGCAATACGTTCTGTTTGCGGCAGGTTGTGTCCTCACTGCTCGTTCCGCGATAGCGACTGCAGCCATTCCGTATTTGCTCAGGTCACGCTGCGACTTTGTGATTGTATTTTTTCAAGCTCTGTTAGTTTTGATTCCTCAACAAGGGACAGCGAAAACAAACGAGGGAAGACGTGAGGGCGAGCTTTCATACAGAGAGATGAACTGGAATTGAAAGCAGGTGATGCCTACTTGGGTAGAACCAAAGAAAATGGGCGGTGACAGACATAGATATGTAATATGGGGGCTGCAAAAGCAAAATGTGTTTTTTTTTCTTGGAGAAAAATGTGGGCGACGAGTTCGAGTTGAGCAATGAGCGGAAATACAAAAGCCTCCTGATATCCGTTCGTAAAGCACCCTTTTCACACCACTAGGGAGCCGCACGCACCGCAATTTAGAGTGGACGCCTATATCTTTATCAATCTGAAAAACGGTATTGATTAAGTCACAGGATCTGGAAGTGCAGGACAACACTATTACAGGGAACAAGATGAGCCTTCAGCATGGAGCAGGCAGTATTGCAGTATGAGTTGCGGGGGTACGAAGCTTACACCAGAGGGGGAACAGACTTCGAAACTCTGAAATCTCGCTGCCGGCGTCTGACGGACTCGTTTTCGCTTCATAGGAGCAAGAACCTCCAGAGCAACTTTGGAGGTATTGACTGCTGGATTGGTCACAACTTTGGAGCTATGAAGTGCTTCTGAATTAGCTGCACTGAATAATGTGCATGGTTGTGGTGCCACTTACTTCACTTGGAAGAGGAGAATATAATTTTTTTCAGTGCTAATTCTAACAATACAGATATCACACGAACACCAGGAATACCGAGGATGCAGATGACCTCCCGGACGAGACAAGACAACAAGTACGCCAGCACCTCCTCCACCGGCCCAGCTGCTGCGCCAGCACGCCCTACGAGCACGTCCGGACTAATAGTCGGGACCGCGGGCGCTGCTTCTTCTAAGTCTGTCCCTGCAGGCTCGACGTCCATGTCGAACCAGCCGCGTTCGTACCACTCTGGCCCTACCTTCGACGAATTAGACGAAGCCGCCGCGGAGGCCGAGTACGAAAGACGCAGGGCGCTGGTGTTTCACAACCATGCAGGTGTGCAACGACGAGGTTTTTTTTGTACCACGGTTCAATCATCTAGCATTGTATCTTTATGAAGTAGAAGTCAACCTTTCTCCATCATGCACAAAGGGGATTTTTCGCCGGCGGAAGAAACTATTTGGTTCAATTCCTCAGGTCGCGGTAGCACCAGTCACAGTCGGAGTGCGGGTCTCCAAACCAAGCGCATCCCAGCGAGTTCCGGCGGTGTGCACAACAAATTTGCGGTGCCGAAGCCAACCGAGATGCGGACGATCACGAGTAGGTTTAGACCCCCACCACGCACCAGCGGGAACAGCGGTGGTGTAAGTCAACCGTATTCGTCGTCGAACAATGCGAAGGTGCAGCAAAACATGAAAAAGAAAAGCAAAGACAGCGGCAGCGCATCGTCCCAGTACTACAGGCAGGAATCGCAGCACGAAAGACCACACCGAACCTCTTCGAGCAGGAATCTTCAGCAGACGCAGAGAGGCCTGCCCATCCCTTCGCCTGCCAGCTCCACCGGGAAAATGTCCTCTCGGTCCGGAGTTGACGTCGTTAGCACGCGGGCGCCGACGAAAGAGGAAGTTCTGGAGAGCAGCTACGAGTCGGACATTGATGATCCAAATCATATACCACATTCGGTCTACGACCAACATCGTGCGAGACCCACCAGCAGCTCTTCGACTTATAATAATCACGCGCCGATGAAAATATTTCAACAACGACCTCCGGCACATGTCGAGCGTGACTTTGAGGGGCACTACAGCTACAACCACGCAAACACGACCGGAAATAATAAAAGCAGTTCTCGCACACCGGTGGTGCGGTCTTCGGCAAAACAGCCCTTGCTGGTTGGGTTTAGTAGTGCTGCGCAGGAAATAGAAATACACCAGGACCAGGTGCCGTTTCATCTAGCCCACAACCAGAAGAATGATGCAAAGGTTGCAGCGCAGCGGCCGCGAACAAAAGATCACGTCGTCGAGAAGCAGTACTATCTCGACGATAACGATCGCCCCATGAGCCGGACGATGACTCCAATGCGCTACAGAACTGCGGCGCCGATGTATTCAACGTACTCGTCAACAGCGAAAAGATACACCAGTGGTCCTCTCTCTGCGCCGAAAACGGCAGCGGAAGTAGAAGACTTTGACGCAACTGCGAGCGGTAAGGTGAAAATTGTCACTGCTTCGTCCTCTTCTTCCTCGTACTCATCAAAACGACCACCTCCAGGGTCAGTGAAAACACCATCTTCCAGCAAAAGGATTCCGGTCACGGAAGTCAATTTGCTGCAGGATGAAGAACAAGAGTACGCTGGCGGACGAAGCAAAACTACTGGCGACTCCTTTCATCCGAACAGTAGAACGGCAGCAGCAGGAGCGCCACGCAGTCGAGGGCGGTACGGAGACTACAATCATGAGGAACATACAGCTACTGCTACTGCCTCCGACCCGGTTTTGATTTCCACACGAAAACTGCACCGAAAGCAGGCTTCTACTCCGGGACAAGATGTTGACTTCAACCAGTACGAAACGCTGGATTTTGAGGACGACCAGGAGGCGCTTCATAATTACAACCTCTATGCAGCCAGAAAGATCAGCAAGCCACATCCTATTTCATCTCTTCCGTCGTACTCGGACGCTTGTCGAGCGGGCTGCGGCTTGTACGAACGCAACACGATGTGGAAAAAGCGGATCGAGAGCCGGTGCTACGAAAAGAAGGAGGAGCAAGAGCGGGAGAAGCTCGCTGAATGCACTTTCACCCCCAGACTGTTAAATTCCGCCACAAAAACTGCAAAAAGTCCGATGTTTTTCGCCGGTCAAAGTTCATCTGCACCTCGGGGCGCGGGTGGCGAGGAAAACAATTCCAAACCCAAGCGCCGTCGGCGGCCCCAGAGCGCGCGGGCAGCGATGACAAGCAGCTCCAAAGCAAATCGGTTCATAAGGACGACGCCTTTGCCACATTCCGCAAGACGAACGGGCGACCAAGAGCAGTACCAGCAGAGTAACTTTTTCAAGCGGCAGGAGCTGTGGCAGCAATTCGTGGAGGATAAGATCGAGAAGAAACGCAGGAAATCCATGCGGAGTATGTACGAAGAACAACGGAAAATGGAGTCCATTAGACGAGCGAATTCGGCACAGGCTACGCATCCGAGGGAACTTACCCTGCGCATGCGCCAGTTCTACGAGAACAATCTGGAATGGGTATAGAAGATTTTCGAGGCAGTCGTGCCACTGTGCTAGTAAAACAAGTTTGCAATATATACTTTTTGCAACAGGGGGAGGGATCTGCAGTGCGTGACGCATAACAAGTACTCTGACTCTATGCATAACAAAAGAACCCATTGAATTTGAAAAACAGGCGCGCGCCCGCGAGGAAAAGATGGAGCGCGAGCAGGAGGCCTGCTTCATGGAGTCCACTTGTAGTTCCTCGCGCACCGCGGCAACGCACTACAGCACTGCCTCCGCGCCCGCAACCAGGTTTAGTCGGAGTGCGAAAAATAATTTTCAGAGCGACCTCCTGCGCAACTTGTCGGATAGTACGGGCGGGCATGGAGCAGCGGGTGCCGCGACGAGTGGGGATAGAAGTAGAATTCCAAAAATTAGCGAAGTGGACGAGACAGACTTGCCAAAGGAGGAGGAGCTACACGAGATTATGCAGCACCTTTCCAAGCTTGCAGACGCGTTCAAAAAGTAGGGATAATGGTACTGATCCTGATGGGTTGTAGGGCTTGACTAAGACAAAGAAAAGTCGTCTTCGCGCATGATAGATAAGATACGATGTTTTTGGAAGATAAATGAACGACAACGAGACTACACACGTTCGGGCACGATATCTCGTGCCCTACCGATGTCGTGCCCTACTGCAACATAACCTGGCCTGCTTCCACTGGGCATCATGATTTACTACAGTAAAACTCCATAGTACGCGGAACGGTTCTACTAGTGCACGGGTAGAGCGCAGCCGGCACCAAACCTTTTGGCTCGCTGGTTGCTGCCAAACAGGGTGGAGAGAAATTTTTGACACGTAATGAACAAAAAGCATATAATTAGTGCGGTACACGATGGAATGGCACACTCCAGCACGTCTTGTGTAACTCGGCAATCCGTACTAGTGTTACAAGGCGGGTTCTTGCACAATAGCTGTTGAATTTTCGGTGTGTGGAGGTTTTACAACTCTGCGATGTTCATCTCGTGGCGATTTGAAGTCTGTCCTGGCGGATTTTTTATTGGGTTTGTGAAGATTCTGATCTGTTTGCGTTTCCAATGGATCATCGTTCTCCTTGTTTTGCTTGATGCACCCATTTTCTGGTTCTGCGCGTTCGCGACTAGTAGAATTGATGTTGCACCACGGCAAGTGCAGCAAGCAGGGAGGAGCATCACGCGTTACCCGTGCAATGAATTATGATCGCGTGACAATAAAGAGCAGGTTGTATGGCGTGACAAGCTATGAACGAAGCAGCACTTGCAACTTCGTCTTTCAGCTCAACTGCGCGGCAACCTTTACTCGAAGGCAAGGAAGCCCTTGAACTTGGTGGAAAAAAGATGTACAGCTTCACCTCTGCAGCGACGACCAACAAAGTCAAATCCTCTTCCCCTCCCGTGCCCATTCGCTCTTCCCGTCGACAAGATTCCTTCTTCAGCACGAGGACTAGTTCTAGCAATCAGCTGCATAAAGGACGAGGTGGCACAACTGGAACCAGCTCTAGTAGTACCGCGAAATTCCAGCTGTTGAGGAAAAGCAGCGAGGATCTGTTTTTCCGGGGCTCCACACTGCTGTTAGAGGGGTACAGTGCGGAGGACGAGGAGGAGCGAGCAGGAGCCAAGGAACGAAACTGTTTTGACCTCCTCGGAAGGGGAAGGGATACAGCGGTGGACGACCTGGTTCTCGTTCCGGTCGAAAATGTGCGAAGCAGACCTACCCTTAGCACAGATCCTAAGGAACAAACACGAGAGCACTGCTCATCCTCAGAGGGAAAAGCAACCGGTTCATCTCCAAGTTGTTCTTCCGGTAGGAAATCATTTTCCAACACCGCTGCACTTTCGCCGGGTCTCTGTCGGCAAGACATGCACCTTCGCAGCAGCCCGATGCGAAAGACGAAATCCAGCTCGTCATTGCATTTGGTGGATTACTGCACGACTTTCGAAGATTTGCAGTGCGACGACGACTTCGTGCAACTGGTTTTTCAGCAGGAAGAACGAAATGACCACGAGAACAATTTGTACGACTATGTAGGTGGAAGTAAAACAGACACAAGTAAAGCTAGAACTTTTCGTCCAGCTAGAGATGATCCATCGCGGTCCGGCGGAAATTTGTTGTCTATGAAGCAATTATCGAGTACTGCCTCTTCTACTACACCACGAAGGACGTACGATAGAAGCACGCAACTCCTAGTCCACGAGGACGACACTGGTGGTCCGCCGGATTCGAACCTCCGGCCTCAGAACAACGGCACAGAACCTACAACACATTTCCACCCCGACCATTTTGCACACGATTTCGCAGGAGCTTCTACGGACCAGGAAGATGGCGGCCCCTTCCGTGGTGATCCGACGGGGAACACCGCAAGCAGGCGCACCAAGCCCCTCTCCTCTTCTGCTTCCTGCGACTACGCGTTCTGGGTGCTGTTGATTCTGATCGGCTTCTGGATGGCCTTTCTGTCCGTGGTGGTCGATTCGGTGGTGGGTATGGTGTTCCACTATCGGCAGAAGTTTATCAAAGATTTTGATTTTGCTGCGAACGCGAACGGAAGTAGTACATCCACTGGGAAAAAGTCCCCTGCGCCTGTTGAGCAAGTTGTACCTCCTGTCCATGACGGCGAGGAGGACTCGCTCCACTTCCTTTCCCTTTCTTCAAACCTAACGCCACTTCCGCTGCAGCCCGCGACCTGCTACTACCTTTTTTCGTGCGTATTTCTCACGTTTGTGGGAGGGTATGTGTTTCCAGTCGTGATACTCAACTGGAGGAGTGGCAGGTCTGGGAAAAGAGCAGACACGAGCGGTGCTACAAGCAGCTCTACCGGGGGTGCGCCACAAATAGTAAACCAGGCCAACTGCGCAAAGGGTTCGGGCCTACCGGAAGTGAAGAATCTGCTGTCCTCCGGTACGAAGCGGACCTTTCAGGACCCGGTGTGGCAGAATTTTCTCTCCTTCCGAACTTTACTGGCGAAGGTGACGGGTTTGATCTGCGTGCTTGCCGCCGGTCTGCCGATCGGAAAGCTTGGGCCCTACGTGCACCTGAGCTGCTGCTTCACGTTTGTATTGCTCGACTGGCTCAGAAGATGGTGTTTGGCTGAGGAAGAGCTACGCAGTCGCTCAGGGGCGGCGGCTGCTGGTGTGGCTGCTGCTGGGTTTTGGCAAGAACCAGCAGGTGCTGCGACGAATGAAGTTGTACCTGGTCGAGTGAACGCAACTGCGCGGAATGTGTTTGTTGATAGAGAACACGAAACAACTTCACCGTCAGGAGGAGAAGGTGACATCCTATCGCAGGACCACAGACGCGTACAACATCATGAGGCCGCAGGCTTCCAAGGCGAACAGCAAAGAACGAACAGTGGCAGCTCCAGCTTGGTCCGTCGCTTCGGGAGGTGTTTGCGGATTTTTGTTGGCAGGTGTAGGACTGCACTCGTAAGTGGCTGCTTGGCTTCTTGCTGTCCAACACAAGTAAACGTTTTCAATCTCCGCGGAACGACGAGAAAAAACAGCAGTAATACTTCCACTGTGGAAAAGCTCGCCCGTTCATTGAGCCAAAATCAAGTCCGCCTGATGACGGCCGCCACTGCTGCCGGTGTTTGCGCTACCTTTGGTGCGCCGCTTGGAGCGACCCTGTTTGCGATGGAGATGGCGACGACGTTCTTTTTCATAAAGAACATTTGGCGGGCTTTCTTCTGTTCCGTCAGCTGTCTTTTCGCTTTGCGCGTCTGTGGGTACCTGCACGTAACCCGGCTGTTCGAACTGACGGACTTGGGCGAACCCCCTTTGGAGGAAACCGGTTGGTTTGTGTTGCTGGGCGTGTGCAATGGCGTTGTTGGCGCCTTGGTCGTGAAATTCACGAAGTTTTGCTTTGGCTTTTCCGCCCGACTGCTGACAAATAATCAGCAACAAACTACGTCGACGGCGAGCATGGGCGGAGCACCACCAGAATCACGTGGGCTGCTGTCAGCAAAAAACGCGCTGCATGGAAAGATCTTTCTCGCACTGATGCTCATATCCCTCTTCTCGTCCTCTTTGTGCGTCTTGGAGCCCGCAATCGCGCACCAGGATAAAAGTCTAATAAACGCACTCTTTTCCAAGAAAAGTCTGAGTGAGAAGCTGTTGCCGGGTCAAGTAAGTGGGGACATTGCTCCTGGGGGTGCGGCGCCGGGAGAAACAGGAGCAGGCGGAAACGAAGCGAAATCAGCGAAAATTTCGAGTCGTAGCTCGGCGAGCCCAACAAGCGTCAGCGCCTCCTCTGACCTGCGGATCTATCCGGCGGAAAAGAAATTAATACTGGTGATGTTTAAGCGCAATTTATGTGGATGGCCCCAAGGAAGCATGACAGCGATGCGCAACGAAAGATTTGTCATCGTGCCTTCTGCTCCGTGCATTCTGTATGTTGCGCACCCGCACACACACCATACATACTACTTTTCCGCAGTATAAGGTCCTCACCTCACTGATTTTTCAAAAATCGATCCTCTTCCCGATTGCCGCGGCTTGCCCCATACCCGCCGGGGTCTTCACACCGGTTTTTGTCCTCGGTGCGTCGCTCGGCCGTCTTTTCGGTCTGGTGTTTCGTTTCCCGAAGACAAGTGAAGAGGACAGCGACTTCTTCTGGGCGCTGCCCCAGAGTCTGAACCTAGGGCCGTCGGCCTTATTCGGCGAAACTAACAGCAACAACCCTTCCGGCCACGATCACGAAGACGGCGCGGCTCTATCGACGACTGGCAGCCAAAATCAGGAGAATGATGGCACTGATGGCAGTTTTCAAAAAACCTTGCAGAGCTACTTCGAGTCGGTGGATGCTGCAGCCCAGGGCTGGTTCGGCACTCAAGACACTGGTGAAGATCCAGTTCCCGCTACGAGCAACGAGGTGAAACAACCAAGAAAAACATCCTCACCTGAAGATTCCTTCACCCGATCCCCTCCTCCTCCATCCGACTTCGAGGTTCCCGCCTTGTACGCGGTGGTGGGCGCCACCTGCATGACCGCGGGCGTGACGCAGATGCTGTCCACAGTCCTCATTGTGTCCGAGCTGACGGGCCAAATCAACCACTTGCTGCCCATGCTCCTCGCGGTCTGCATGAGCTACTTCGTCTGCGGCTACTTGCTCTCCGTTGAGTTTCGTTGTAAAAAGCGGAGAAGGACCACGGCGTCGTCTTCAACATCGTCGAGAGGAGGATTTTTTTCCAGCAACGAAGCTGTTTTTCCTTCTAGTTTGATGCTTTCCCGCTCGACGGAACAACGGCTGCAGGCCGAGGAGGAAGATCATGAAGAACACCAGTCCGAAACCTCAGCAGGAAACAATCGGCTGATGAGCATTTTTGACGTGATCATCCAGTTGAAGAAGATCCGGTTTTTCCCCTACCTCCAGGGCAACCAGCAGAGCTACCAGCGACTGACCGCGGGGGATCTGTGTCGCGAGATCCCAGCCGGCTGCTTTCTGCGCGAGTCGTTTTCCCGGTCGGAACTATTGAGAGCACTGAAGGCCGCACGGGAGGCGGGCTACGCGTACTTCGACATCGCGGATGAACAGGAGGGCGGTGATCAGCAGCAGGGATTCATGTCCTCTATTGATGCAGCTGCTCAGTCCTCCACCTCCGCAGGGATGAATTCTAGCGACAAATACTACACCACATCGGACGACGATCTGCTCCAATTGCGAGGCTCTACTGAGGAGGACTTGTTGGCGGGACAGAGCAATATGGCTTCTGAAGAAGAAATCGCAATACAACAGAATGATTTGGCACGACAAGAAATGAACGAAATCGAAACCGCTGTGCGTTTCCAGGCCGCGTGTCTGCCCCTGCCCGTGTTCGTCGCTCACATGGAGGGTGGAAGAGATGACGCTATGTGCGGCGATGTAGAAGGTGAAGTGGCGGAAATCGCTGAGAGCAGTGTGCTACTGGAGGAGCTGCACGACCCTGGTGCCGTTCGACAGAAATCGTCTTCCAGTACGACTGGCGCGGTATCAAGCGGCAGTGCTTCCACTGCGTCGCCTCTTTCGATAAGTTTAGTGACCAGCGAGAGTTGTGGGGCTAGCAGGACCGTCAGTAAAACCAGCTCTATGTTGTTGGCTGCGGGGACGACTGCAATTTCTACAGATGAACCAGGTGTCCTCACATCAAGCGGACCTTCTTCCAATCAGCACGGAAGATCTGTTGGCAGGGGCGAAAAAAGCGGAGACTTTTTTGAGGCAAGCAAAGACAATGCTACCTCGGATTCACCGCTGCTCGGTCTTTACCATCCACAGGACAATTTGCTCGACCCGACGCCCTTACTTATTGACGAACAGACGAGCTTGGCGCGGGTTCATTTCTTGTTCCTCATGCTGTCGCTGGAGGTATTGTTTGTCACCAGAAGAGCACCCGTGCGGAGCGCAAGCGATGCTCGTGGCGTTCAGATCGCTGGTGTAATCACTCGCGAGTCGTTCTTTCGGGCGACCGAAAAATATCTGTGATTGGAACAAAATTCAGAGCAAGGGTAAATGGAGTAACACAACGAAATGAATTGAGTGTGGTAGTGTTCTGGCACTGAGTAGTGTCGCCATTTTTTCATCATCCGTTGCTAGTGGTGTTCGATTGACTTAGAAGTAGCGTCAGCGTTGCGAGTGTTATTCCCGGACCAGGATCTTTATCGCAGAGAAGGCAGATGAGGATCTTGTCCCCATAAAGCGCTGACATGCCACTCCCGCTGCACACATCGCTGCGGGATCTTTTTTCCGGTATTGTCAGTCTATCAAGAACAGCGATTATCGATCTGATTCAGGTCCTCCTTTGCCGATGTACGAAACAAGTGATCAAATGCTAGAAGGATCAGTCCTCCCACGACTGCTCGGTATTAGGGAAGCCTACTACATTGGCGGGAATTTGTCCCGACTAGGTCTTCTTGCTGAAGCTGAACTGTTTTTTTTTCAACAGATCCCTCTGTGCGCGAACGTAATTCACTTTTTTTTTCCTCTAAGTGGAAGTGCGAGTAAGTGATTTTTGGATCTATGTGCAGGCTACAGGTACAACAGTCTATGTCCGCAGCCTCGTCCACGTCCTTGTAAGTCGTACTCGTCATAGAACCAGAACTGTGAGCAAGAAAGTATTCAAATCGGTGATCAATGCTTTTTCGAAAGGAAAATCATAAGATAGATTGATACATGATTCCGCAACCTCAACTACTTCGGTAATTCGGCAGAACCATGCGTGGCGAAGTCTTTCTCGTTCGGAAGTCCGCGGCTTTGCTGCACCGCGCGGCCCGCGTGCGAACAGCCCAGCGAATTTTTGATGGGGAAAATGCGGTTGCGGCCGTTGGAAGGATAAGAAGGAGAGACAGTAATTACGCCCTCACGCCGGGTGACTCGCAAGCCAAGTCCCCCTTTATTCCAGTTTCTTGCCATCGAAAAAATTTCGCGACCACTTCTGGGCGTCAGTTCCGCGTCGCGGGAACGTCGATGGGCGTCGGTGTCCGTGCTGCCACCTGTAGCGCAGCTGTTGTTGTGCCACGGTCGTTATGCAATGTAAAGCTGGTGCATATCTGGGTCTGATATCCTTACAGCATGCGCTGTTCTCTTGAGATGACACACATACCTGCGAAAGAGACGTGCTTGGATATTTTGGCATGGTGCCCTCGGTAGAGCGAACCGCATTGTGCTGGATCATTTACAGCACATGTTTGCATTCGCTTTCAGGAGTAGACTCGGACATGTATGCATTTGCGCTTTGGATAACCCTTCTCTTCATCGTCCTCATCCTCTTCTTCCTCTGCTTCCATAGCGAGTAACATTCGTGCCCGGGTGACGGACTTTTTTTCCGGCAGTACGTCTACGAATCTGGGGACGACGTCCTCAAGGGCGGCTGAAATTAACAACAGAGGGAACAACGACGAAACTGCGCCTGAAAGTAGCACAAGATCTTCTCGCCTTTGCCCCAAAACGGGTCTGCCGCTTAGTGAGGTCGCCGGTGGTCGCAGTCTTTTCGCTTCCACTTCGGGTCAACACGGAGGGCAACAGCACAGTGCGGACAGGCACGGGACGATCGCAAGCCACTCGGGTCTTCGTTCTCATGCGCACAGCAACAGCAAGGCCAAGACCTTCACGACTCCGTATCATCTTCACACCAGAAACTACAACAATTTTCTCGATATTCCCGAGCTGCAGCGGCCGGCAGATTTCCCGAAGCTCGCGCAGGCAGTGGTGGATTTCGCGGATGAAGAAATGAAGGAATTGAAACGCGTGAACCAGGCCTGGTTTGAACGTGCTTCATCGTCGGAATTTTTACAAGAGCAAAACTTAGCGACAGAAGAGGATAGAATTCAAGCGCGGGGGCAGGGCCAAGAGCAAGATCAGAGGAATTCTCCTCCGCTCTCTTCATCTTCTGCCAGCCAGCCTCTCCCTCCGATGATGAGTACCAAAACGCTTCTGCGCACTCTGGACAACGTGTCAGCGAGTTTGTGCAACATCGCGGACGCGTATGAGAGTGCACAGCCCCCCTTGATCCTCATTTGTCATGCAAAATACCAAACACCACGAGAATCGGTAGTCAGTTTGTCATGCAGAGGCAAGCTGCATCTTGAGTTGATCTTTGCCCAGCCAGAGCTTGTGTTGCTGTGGATGCCAACATCCAAATGAGGTGGAGGGGGAGCGGAACTTATGCACTCTCATAGGGCGGCGGAGCTGACGCGGAATGTAACGCCGCCGGACAGCAAGTGGCACGACGCAGCGAACGACGCGGTGAACCTGATCGCGCAGTACATGTCCGTTGTGAATTTGGATGAGGAGGTGTTCGAAATCTTGAAAAAGCACCACGAGTTACGTTTGTTGAAAAGGAACGACATCATCAAGTGTGATTCTGGTGCTGGTCATCTTGATCTTTCAGAGCGACCGACATCTTCCACTCCGCCGTGTCCTTCCGACGAGGCGCTGTCACTGGAGGAAGCCACGGTTTTTCGGCACATGGTCGAATCTATGGGCAACGAGGGCGTGGGCATGCCGCCGGAGAAAAAGGAGGAGTGTCTCGCGCTGCAGCAAACGGAGCAGGAGCTTTCCTTCTGTTTGGCCGGCGGAATCTCAAATCAAAACCAGCAGAGCGGTAACAGCAGTGCCGCAACGCAGGATGGCCAGCGGTTAGGAAAAGGGAATAATTTACATAAGAATGCGTCCGTAAAATGAAAATCAAGATGGTTTGCGTCCGTAAAATCAAAATGTTTTTCGGAGCAATTAGAAGTAAGTCCAAGTTGTGCGTTTTTCCTTTTTGGATGATTTGATGTGCGGGACAGATACTTATGTAGTTTCTTCCTTTTTCATTTTCATACTCGAACTCGTCGGACTTCTGGATATCGTACGCGGAGCTCGAGAAGCGACTGGAGCAAGCAGCAGCAGCCGCCAGCCCATCATCGTCTGCAGAGCAACTACGTCCAACCACGAGCGCGACTCCAGGACGTGATTCCAGAAACCACTTCCGGGCCTTGCTACCCTACCTAGAGCAGCGGGATTCATCAACTTCAGGCTCAGGGAAGAGGTACGGCTTCTTTTCCCGAGGAAGAAATACTACTGAAGAAAATAGTGCAAAAAATTCAGATGCCGGTGGTGGCCGAGAAATCAACCTGGGCGGCGAGCGCATGCGGGAGAATCCTGCCCTCGCGGATGTGGTGCTAAAAACGTGTCCGATCGAACAGGCCCGGGAGAAGATTTTTCAGGTCGTGCACATAGAAGAGAACCCGGAGCTCGAACGCGCGTTAGTCGAACTGCTGCTGACGCGAACCCGGCTGGCACAACTACGGGACTACGAAAACTGGAACGTGTACGCGCAGAGGGATGGGATTCTCAACTTCGCTAGTAATTCTACGACTTCCAGAGAACAAGGGGAAAATAATTCTTCATCTGCTCGTGCCGACTTGTCCATTTCATCCAGCAAGAATGAATCTGCAGAGGGTGGTCTTACACGCCAAGAACATGACCACGGTCCGCAAACTTCCGCCGCCGCAACCGCGAACGCAAACGTGACCCGGTTTTTGGAGAAGGCCTGGGCTGCCCTTTTGCCGGGATTGAAGAAAGAGCTTCGGCAGTTGGCGGAGATGAAATACGCCGAGAAAATGGCAATGCAGGGAAGGTCACAGAACATCAAAGATTCAGATTCAGATTTCGTTTCTTTAAACCCCTGGGACATTGCGTACTTCGTGGAAAAGAGCAAAACGTCCGTGGATAACAAGAAAAAAAAGGCGGCTTACAACATCACATCGACCACGACCTACGACTCTTTGATCTCCGGCGTGAACTTGATTTTGCAGAAATTTCTGCACGTCAACTTCACCGAGGTCACACCGCACAAAAACGAGACGTGGCACGCCAGTGTGCGAAAATTCGAACTGCGACGCGAGGGGACGACAGTTGCAAGGGAGGCGACTAAAAGCGAAACAGACGAGGAGGGGTCGTCGTCCCTTATCGGCATTCTGTACATCGACGCATTACCGAGGCCCGAGAAACGCGTCCAATCCGCACAGTTTACCTTGCAAGGGTCCAGAGAAGTAGCTTTGACTTTGTCCGAAGAGGACGCCAGCACAACTTCCCCGCATGTCGTGCAGCATCAAGAAGAGCAGACTGCCGCGGCGAATACTACTTCTAAAACCGCGTATGTGATTCCGAAAACCGCCCTCGTGTGCAGCATCCCGGAGAAAAACATCAGCAGACTCGCCGCGATCACGTTTTTCCACGAGGTGGGCCACTGCGTGCACTCGCTGCTGAGTAAGACGCAGCTGCAATCGCTGTCGGGAACGCGCGGCGCGGTGGACTTTGTCGAGTTCCCGAGCCACCTATTTGAGTACTTTGTGCTGGACGAAGCGGTCATGCGAAAGTGGAGCGGACAGGGAGAAGGTGCTGGAGGTGGACCACAGCCTGGTCAAACTACTATCCCGCGTGACGCACAGGACATTCACATTTCCGAGATCAGTACAGAGACCGCTTTTCCCTTCCTCGAAGCGTGTCAGCAGCTGCTTTTTGCGTTGGTAGACCAGAAATTTTACGACTGCGGCACCGAGATTTCGAGCGTGGAAGACATGCGGGAAAAACTTTCCGCTGGACTTTTGGATTCCCTCCCGGATCTGGGAAAGCACGTGGCGCTGCGAAGAATTATCGGAGGTGCAGGTGCGGGAAGGACGAGTAATGGAAGTGAACAAGCAGACGAGAATTCCTGTAGAGCTCCGAAATTCGAGTTAGTCTTGACCGACGAGGCATTGGAGAACGACAACACACTGCAAGCACCGCGAACCCTGCGAAACCTTCTGACGCCCATGCCGTTGTCCAAATTTGAGCACTTGGTACACTACGGCGGCAGCTACTACTGCTATCTGTTGAACAAGGTGCTTGCCTGTCACGTTTGGCGCAACAGTGGGTTCGCACGCTTGGAAAACGGCGAGCGGTTGAAGAAATTCATGGAAACCGGGTCGGTGCATGGGAAGATGGACAGCATTTTGCGACTTTTGGACGGAAACGAAGCTTCTACGCTGAATCGAGCAGGAGAAGACGGTAGAAGAGAAAATGACACGGCAACAAGGACGGTCGATTTTGATGCGTTCCTGGACACATATGTGAAGGAGCTCAATGCGCAGTCAACATCTTCTTGCAGCTGATCGTCAGTCCTTGATAAAATCTTGTCGCCCGTCGAAGCACCGAAAAGAATGAAAAACGAACAACAGCACGGCGGCGATTCACATCGCCTGGCGATCTTAACTCCCCCAGCTGCAGAACGGTGAATGTTCTGTCGTGTTTTGTACTTCTGCACTGCCAACCTTCATCTTCACATAAATACATCGACAGCACAGCGAGATCATGCCGCTCCTCCATTGCATTTGTAGCGACGATTCAATTATGCAGAGGGTTTTTTTTGGCCCTGCAAGGGAAAAAGCGTCGAGAGTTACCAATAAGTTATTGTTGAGAGTACAGTTTTTGTTTTTCTTAATTTTGCGCTGTTAGACGAGGTTAGGACTAGGACAGGAGGAACCAACGGCGCGACGGTGTAGGCTTGGTCTTTCGAAATCTTGTTGCCGGTCGTGTTATTTTGTTTTCATTTCAGTATCAGTTTCACAGGGCAGGCCGAGCGAACATGAGAGTGAGTTGAGGCGCTGATGTGAGGACATGATGTGTACGGTTCTTTTCTTCATATGTTTTCGAGGAAAGTAATTAAAGTGTCTTAAAGGGACCTGTTCATCCATTTTTGCGCTGAGTCGTCTTTTAATGTGCAACAATGTCGAAAAAAATTCCGTCTTGGGTAATTTTTCCCGGAATTGATATTCCTTAGCATGATGCAAGCAATCTTCACACGATACTCACCCCCGGCTTTCGTCTCAGGCCCAAATGACCTAGATAACCGATACGGATAGATGCTTTACCTAGTGACTCAGCCCAAGAATTACATCGCACATAATAAGGTACGCAAGCGTGTTGTATAGAATTACAGAATTTCATACAATATTACTTGTGGTATCACAAAGACGCAAATTTTGTGTAGAGGTGAAAATTGCATAAAATTGCAAATGCTCCATAATTAGTAGCGAATATACCAAGGTAAGAATTAGACTTGTAAGACTGCGAATTCATCTTGCTGCTTCATCTCCTGTTGTTCGTTCATCACTTCTAAGACCAAAGCTTCCCATACAAATCACCATGGTTTTCACTTCAACTTGATTCTCATCACCGGTTCCGTGCATTATCGTTTCCCTTTCCGCTTCTCTTGTTGAGTATTTGTTTACTTTCATCGACAACTCCCGTTTCGCGGCTTTCAACAGAGCTGTTTCGTGCTCGGGAAAAACACTGAACAACCGACACAATATTGCCCCGGGGGACGAATTGACCAGCATCAAGCACTAGCCCCCCTGTTTGGTGGAACAAGTATTCGCCCTTTTGCAGAAAGGAACACTTGCAGCAGGACGCAGACAAGAGAAATCACCGTATACAAAAACCACTCCATTTGCTCCCGGACCACGAACAGACAAGCACAATGTCGGTGAAAAGTCCTCTCCCGATGCATCGCTTCATGGTGAAAAAGCACACGCTGTTTATAATTCTTCCGCTTTCATCGATCAGTCGTTGTTGCTTCATCGTCCTCCTCGCTCTTCAATGCGGCTTCTTGATAGTGACAGACTTTTCATCAACATTGTGGTGGAGGGCGACGCCTGGGTACCCGGTGACCGCCAGCTG
Organism: Amoebophrya sp. A120; assembly: GCA_905178155.1. Classification (NCBI taxonomy): domain Eukaryota; class Dinophyceae; order Syndiniales; family Amoebophryaceae; genus Amoebophrya; species Amoebophrya sp. A120. The sequence continues at coordinate 6,106,109 of CAJINV010000002.1, read as the reverse complement.
GTTTTTCGCTTCACGAGGAGGGATGAGCGACGACTTGGGCTATCACAACTACTTACCGCAGCTACTCATGGTTCGTGCGATTCACCAAGACTCGGCGTCCGGCAGCAGTAGCCTTTCCTCCTCTTCTTCCAGGAGGACGATCGGCGCAGAAGCGGACGATTCGGTGTCAGCGTCTTCTGCTGTCGCAGACCACGATCATCAAGCTCCAGATGTAGATGAGCATCAACATGTAACTCGTTCTACTGCGACTGCGACTTCATCTCATGAACCGCTGCAACAGAAAAATCACGCGCCAGGGGGCGGCCGGGAACGCGAAAGTTACGTCGAGGCGGACGAGGTTGATGCCAGTGCAGCTGTTGCCGTTGCGGCAAAGAATGCAGGAGGAAGGAATGATGGTTCACTACAGCCAGTGGGAACTACAACTACACATGATTCCGGTCTTCACCAGAATGATCCGAGGACAGAAGCTACTACAACACTCGAGAACGAAGGGAAGGACTCCAGCAGCATGGAGAACGATCACTCGAGAACTACTGCAAGGAACGATGGTACTAGTCGAACCCCTGTACAACATGGCGTTGCAACTTCGGGCGAGAAACGGAGTACTCTACCGGTAGTTGTGGACGACTCGGAATCTTCATCAAGAGCACTCATCATCTCAGCTCCCGCTTTGGACGCAGTAGTAACTGGCAGCGTATTCATTGCAAATGGATGTGGCTGGGTCTGAATCTCAAAAGAATACGCGGGCGTCATTATAGGGGTGCTTTCGATTGCCTTTACGCTTTAAAAAGGAGGTTTTCCCATGACCCGTGGTCAAGGTCGAGAAGTACTAACGTACGTGGTTTCTTTCTGGCTTTACTGTCGGAGGACAAAAACAGGGCCCATCACTGGGGGCTCCTCCTCATACATGGCACAGCGCCAATGTACATGCAAATGTAATTCGTCCTTCAGAACCCAGGCATATATATTCGTGTTTGCAATGCATACGACAGCACGACTACAACGACCACCACCAGCACCTCTAGTTCTTCGTCTTCCACCGCTCTGGTACTCTACAAGAAGAAGTCGTCCGTATGGCAACCTCAAGAAACCAAGAAAAACTTTCAATGTGGAAGAAATTTATTCGCCTGTACATCCAAGAAGAGCACAGCTTAGACTGTGACAGCCTCCCTTATGGAGGGCGCGCAGCAACTTGAGGCTTTGGCTTTTGTATTCTAAGGCGTTTTCTACTTCTGACCCAGTGCTGCTGCTGCAGCCTTCTGGGAACGTGAAAAATGTGTCAGGCTCAACGCCAGCACGTAGCTTCAGGGATTCACGCGAGCGGTGGACCAATTGTGTAAGCGAATTCGTCATGGGAAGGCGCAGACAAGAGCAGGACGAGGCAACGGTTTTTTGACTCGATGTGTTATGACAAATCTCTTCTACCCTGAATAGCTTCCAACTGAGGTTTCCATAGCCGATGTTGCGCCGCCAGGTTCACCCACCTGCTCCCACTACTCTGGTTGGGAAGATGTTGCTCGGCTTGGTCGACTCTCTGGAATCGAGTTTCTTGCAGATGATTTTCGGTGCCCTTGCTCCCGTTTTCGGTGGCCATGCAGCGGAACCTGTGGAACCCGATCATGTCAAGGTGAACGTCGGCGGCATTGGTGGTTATGCTGGGCCGGGTCCTGAAGAGATCAAAAAATATACTAGTTACAACAACTTGGTAGATGCAGGTCTTCCCCGGCAATTGTACCTCTGTACCGTGACCGAGCCCGACGCCGGCACGGTCTGGGCGAACAGTTTGAGCTGGTTGTCGGACACAGTAGCAAAAGGAAAAGTGGAAAACAGAGACGCTAATGAATGCAAGGTCAATCCTACCGCGGATCCTGACATAATGAAGCGAAAACGGTTTTTGGCCCACATCTTCCCGGAAAAACACGATAGTGATAGAAAAGGATTTGTCGAGGGTCAGTACAAACTCGCTCAGATCTCTCCTATGTGCGTAACCCTTTTGAAGAGTCACATTGTTCCGGATGGTGGGAATGCCGAGGCGAAGGATCTCGAAGAACAACAGTGGTTTCGAGCTATAAAGCAGATGCGGATGACGATCAACCAGCGGCAGCAGCACAAGGACGGCATCGCATCAACCAGAAGTAAAATATCTTCACCTCAACAAAGAACAAGCCTCGATGAAATGGAACATATGTGCGTGCGCAGCACTCCAGCGTTTCCCCCGGATTCTAACCGACTGCTCCCCTGTTTAGAGACTACGTGTACCGACGGCCCGTACCTCGGACGTCTCGGGGCCGTAACCCTCAGGCCAGCCGCTACCTGCGCCGTGACCGTAGTCGAGCCGTTCAGCGTTAAACTGACAACGATACCCTACGTCCAAGGTGCGCCCGATCCTGCTACTAGTGCTACGGCAACGACGTGGACAGTGAATCCTGGCGTCGATATAGCTGTGCAAGCCCATCAACTGCAACTGAACAAGGTTGGATCGGATACAGCAGAGCATCACTTCATCAGATTCGCCTTTTTGCTGACGTCATCTTCGCAAACTGGTTTGTGGGGACGAGCAACAACAAAAGACTATGAGCTCATCCTGTATGCCGGATACTCTGCAAGCGGGTTCAGCTGCGACCTTGCAATTCGGGATCTGGACGACAAATCGCAAACAGGGGAGACCAGCACGCGCGCCCTAAGGCAAGCGCCCGCGGAGCTACGAGCTGCTCTCCAGTATCCGGATTGGTGCACCCCTTACAACGCGCAGGAAGTGCTCGATCCGGAAGGCGGGATTTTCATTAGAGCAAGAGCAGATACCCTGTACAATATAATACGCAACTTTGTTCCAACTGCGACGTGGTCCGACGTTCTCGTTGCTATTGCCGCAGCGTTTTACGGACCATTCAAAAGCGGAAACGACTACGTGGAGACTCCCTCTATGTTTTCTTCTAAGCCGCAGCTCAACTGTCAGTCTCTTGCGTTTTTTCTATTCAACTTGTTCCCGTTGGACGGCGCCGAGGGGCTCGAGGTCGAGAAGCAGCCCGACGCGCTAGACGTGGATTTGGCGAACACACGCCAGCCGTTGCTCCAGGATTTTCCGGAACCGTTTTGGACCAGACAAGGCATGGGCGACTCGCTACTAACCACAGTAGGGAAATTGGTGGGCTGGGGAGGTTGGCTCAGTAAATCCGGGGAAGAGAAGACGCCGACCGGCGGCACAATCACGAGGACAAAGCCAACTTATTGCAAGGGAGGAAAAATCACTGGAAAATTCAGAATGTCCTTGCTGGAATTGGAAGCGAGCGGGATTGACTGCAAGACATCTGCTTCCGACGGAGATGCTGAACCTGCCAGCAATGATCTCGCACCCACGTCCAACATTGAAACCGATGGCACAACAAAGGTAACGAGTCCGGATCCGGATCTCCGCGCAGCACGTCCGCAGCACAGGAACGAGGTGGAGGAAAAAGGGCGCACCGCTGCAACCGCAGTACAATCGGACACCCACACCGCACTACGGGTGTCTGTACCAGGACGGCCGAGTAAGTCTAGTAGTTCGTCAGCAACACGGCCGGACGAGCACTTCCTTGATGGAGCAAACAGAAAAACCGCTCCGGTAGTGGTGAGCGAGGTGGAGTTCCGGAAACGAGAAGAGCAAGATGGCACTCCATCAACGATTGCTGTCCCTCCATCGGGAAAACGAACAACAGAGCCCGCTGCACCTGGAGCAGAAAAGGACCACACGACCGCGGTGTCAACCGCACAGATGAAGAAACTGAATGCTGGTGCACCTGTTTCCGTGCCAGCATCCAACATTCCAGACAATCGGCGCGGAGGAACCAGTAGGAGTACAGTCGCCACTACTTTTACCACCAGTAGAACCACCGGGAGCACGACCGTGGCCAACCAGCACGACGAGCTCACTATTACCGAGAAGCAGCACGACCACCTTCGGAATTCTGAAGAAATCGAGCAAGGCCTTCATGGACAACTACCGAGATCTTCTTCCGCTACTCCGCCTCCCATCTCTCCGACGAAGTTGATGGTCGTCAACGGGGACCCAGCTCAAGAGGGTGATCAATTGCATCACGCAGTAGCAGGACCTTCTTCGCCGGTAGCAGGAGGTGGAACCAATGAGAACATTGGCCGTGATGTAGTTGCAACAGCTTCCGGTGGACGAGATTCTTCTTACAAGAAGGACATCAATCATCTCGCTGGTGGTGGCCACAAAGAGGACCGTGACGTGGCACCGAGTGGTCTACCGCCAGAGGACGAGTTTGCGATACCAGATCCCATGGCGGGGAAAATGAGGAAGTCCACCACGACGTCGCAGTCCGATTTGCTGAGAGAAGAAGAAGAAGAGGACGAGGTGGAGAAGAACACTTTTCGGCAACTGAACGAGCTGGAACCGCTGGAACAAGCCGAAAACGAAGTGTCTGGCCACCGCCGGCGCACCAACGCTGTTGGAGAATATCGTGCGTGAAAACGTCCCCACGAGGATAGTCAAGATGGGACGAGTAGATCTGCTGCCGTTCTGCTTGGGGCGCATGACAGGTTTGCGCTCGCGGTGTAGTCGTGCATGGGTAGTGAAGCCACATTAGATAAAAATCGACGCTCTCAACATCGTGTTGATCAGAGCATCATGTCAAGTTCCAAAACACCACGACTGGAAAATGGGCATCCTGATGGGGCTGCGCATAGGAAACATTTTTCTTAGGCATGCAGATCTACACATGGCATTTGCAAGTATCGGGTGGGTACGTCTTTGCACACGATAGAAAACAAACCGCCGGGACTAGTGGCGTGAACACGGCGACGAACGATGGACACGGGGACAACATGAAGGTCAAGACCAAGGGACCGGAGCACGTCGACACCGAATCGCCGAATTCGGCGTGAAAAGAATAACGATAGATCATGAACGAGTGAGTGCGGGAACGGGATGAGCTTTTCTAGTAGGTGGTGACCTAACCATGCGAAAGCGGGGACGCGGAGTGTTGATGAAATTGTAAGCCTAAATTAAAATATGTAAAAGTAGCAGTAGGGTGAGAAACGATATTTGAATGAGAGTTGAGGACGACCACATGAATGTTGAAGATTGTGATGTACTAAATTAATTACGGAACTTTTTTTGCCCGGCAATTCTTTGCCACGGACGAAGGTGATGAATCAATGATACGGTAGGGATGAAGAAGAACTGAAAAGCAGAAGCAGGCAGATGAAAAACGGATCGGAGAAAAATTCGCTTGATAAAGCATGACACCATAGAAAATTGTGATGTCGAAATGTCCCTGTGCAGCAGAACCACTATAAAAAAAATGAATACGATAAGCCACATACACATAATATTTTCCAAGAAAATGAAAATCATAAAATCACTGCACTCACATAAAACGCACTTGGCGTGTATGTCTTCAGGCGCCGGAAGAAGAATGTCAACGCGATGCATCTTCCCCAAGGGGTTTGCTGATGTCGAATGCGCATGGGTTAACACAAACAGCAAAAGGAGTGCGCACCCCTTGCGATGCAGCGCTGCGAGAAGAAGCGTCAGCCGTCAGATGAATCGCGTCTGGCTCTGTTGTTCTTGGAACTGCACCTATTCCGTGCCATGCCTTGTTCTTGTTCAGCTGCAAGTGTCAGCGTAGTGGTTTTATTGGCTAGAATATCTCCAGCCAGATCATGAAGTTCAAGGAGGCCGTCGCCTTGTCTCTCCGGGAAGATGATCAAGGACCGCTCGCATGAAGATCCCGAATTCCGAAGATATTCTGTTTCAAGAAGACGTCATCCCTCCTGATCCATCTACTGGATGGTATTTGTACACTCGTCCGTGAAGCAGAAGCTTGTGTCAAGGTCCCCGGGCGCATTCAACTATTTCGCAACGCTACCGCACCCGCAGAAGATCTACTTAAAACAAAGCCTAACGACAAATTTGAAGAGAAGGTGAGCAGTATCCAACAATTGATTTGTTCTCTCGTCCTGCTATTTTAGAAACAACTTTCCGAGACGTGAGTTCCGCTTTGCCAAACTTCTTAGCGAGAGCTTCTTTGCAATCAGAGTTGTGGTTTTCCTATTCACAGGCCTCAGGCTTCAGCAGTAGCAGCTCCATCAGCTCCCTATCGATTTTTTTTCAATTTACGTCATGCACTTAAGCTGAAAGAAGTTGCGCAACCAGCTCTATGCCGCTGTGGTTGTATCTGTATGACTGCCACTGTTTGGATTTTGTTCATTCAGTTTCATCAAATTATTTTTGTGAATAAAAAATATTCACGTCGCAAAGACCGTACATGAGCGTTCGTGCAAGATGAGGAGCGACTTGTTGCAGTGCTGCCTTTTTCCGGCGGTACTCTATTACCTGCAATCAATATCAGTTGTTGCCAGAGCGCGCAGTATTTTCAGAGACTCTCCGCCAGTTCCTGCTCATGCAGAACAAGCCTCCTCCTCGTCCTCTACAGCTGCACCTCCGACCCAACAGCGTATGGGGGCGAGAGCGCATCTCAAAACGACCATGATGTTACCGGATGATGAGGAGCCTGAAGTACTGTACCCGCGAAGAGATGACCAGCGTCAAAAAGTAGACCGAAGCGGTGGAATGAACTTTTTCCTGCCCAATCCTCGCCGGCCCTTCACCGCAAAGGAGTGGCGACTGTTACGTTTTCGGCTCACGAACCAAGAATATGATGGTGGGCCGACCCTGTTGAAAGAGCAAGCCTGCGTCATTTGCTTGAAGGAAAATATCGTCGGAGGAGAGCACAATGACCCTGGAAATCCGAATGAAATAGAGGGCACAGTAGATGGGAAGTGTAGCTGTAACCCTAATAACTACAAGGGAGATGAAACAACAAACGGGAAAGCTGGAGATTTAGATGGTCAACCTCAACGTTTCGGTGCAGCCGGCCCACCAACAAATCCAACTACACCTGCTGTCGCACCAGTTTCCTCCGCCTCGTTCCCCTCGAATGAGGCCCCGACAGCTCGAAAAAAATCCGTGTCGGTCTACCCCTGTGGGCACGTAGTTTGCCCGGCCTGTGCGCGGAACTACGAGCTGCGTAATTCCGGTCTCGCAAGGCGCAAGTCGTGCCCGGTGTGCGCGGAGGGCCAGGAGAAATCCCAGTGGCCAATCGTGCTGCACTACTGGGACCAGGTCGTTCAGGGGCAAGACGAGCAACAGGCTGGAGACCCGGTTGTTGAGCACGACCGTGAGGGTCTTCCTAAGCGCAAGCTCCACGGTGATTATTTGCAGACTAGACCTCCAGCACGCAGTGGTGGGTTTCTGTTCTCCCGCGGAGACGAAGAACACGTCGAAGGGCGGCAGGAGAAGGATGGTAAAGTAGACCGCAGAATCTGCGGCCGAAGCTTCGTCTCAGAAGGCGGTAAAATGCCAAAAGAAAAACACGACGTGGTTTCCGGGCCGCCGCAGCAGCAAGAGGCTCCTGGCCTCCACTTTTTTCCTCTCGACGTGGCCGACGCGTGCCAACCCATCGCACAGGCGTGCTACTGCCAAACCAGCCTTTGCCCGCGGTACGTGTGCTACGATGGAATCACGATGGAAGCTGTCGATGAGTTGCTTTCTTTGTTCTTGAAGGGAGACCACGACCGATCTGCAACCCAGAGCACCCGGCGCACGGCAGGTGGAAGTAGACCTAGACGCATGCTAGAACAGAATCTAGAAATACTTACACCAGCGGAGCGCAAGCAGCTCTGGAATCACGTGAAGAGCTATGTCGAAAGTGCTTCCTACGAGCTCCACGATGTTCGTGCGCAAATTGTGAATATCGTTGCAAGTGGGAGTGCAAGTGCGGGAGCGCGCCCGCACGACAGCAGCACTTCGGGTGTTGGTCTACGACGAAAAGACGGGCCGCGCGGGAAAAGATCCGCGACCAGCGCGGCCCCGGGGCCCGAGCAGGCTCGCACACAACAGCATGAGAGTTTTAGTGCCCGGGTGCCCCCTGTAGTGGACATGCGCCTCCACACAGCACTGGACATCGTGCGGGCCCGCGACGGGCTGGAACACGCATTGGGGATTTTTTTCGAGGAATTGTTCGAGATTTCTTCCGCAAGAACCCCGAAGAGCTGCACCTACACGAGTTCACGTGGTTCGGCCACTTTCAAGCCGAAGAAACTCGGAGGTTACAACGGCCGAAGACACCGCAAGTGTAGAGGGAACTATCCTCGTCGTGCCATGAACTATTCGTCTCCGTCGCAAGAGAGACGTCTCGCCACCACGGAGCTCGAACTGATGAAACGACAAGACCCAGAATTTGAAACCGTCTGTAAATCTGGCGCCGGCACCAGCACGCCTGCTGAGGAAAAAAGTCTTGCCCAAGTGATCAAACGCCAAAAGAAACGGCGACGAAGGCATTTTCAGAAGACCGGTGAGCATATCAGCGGACACTTTTTAGACCGCGAATATAGAAGGAGCAAACATAAAAAAACCACGAGTATCGGGGCCGTGGTCGCCTCTAGTTCATCAACATCAACAGATTCCGCACGACTACAGGGTGATTTGTTGCAAAAGCCGTCCTCTGGACCGGAACACGGGCGGCGACCGACAGAAGATGACGGAGGGTCCGATTCGGGCGAAGGAGATGAACTTGCATCAAGTTCATCCTCATCATCCAACGAAGAGAACGATGTGGAGGACGCGACGCGCAGCCCTCTGATGTCATCCGGCCCGCCAATCACTGTGGAGGCGCTGCTATCCCAGCCAGAATCGGCATCACTAGCACCATCAATATGTTGTTATTTGTCATGCGCAGTACAAGTGGTTCACGCAGCATTTTTTTGATGAATTCCAACGTACATTATATTATGCTGTACTTCATTGCGTGAACGGCAACGCACCTTTGCAAAGGACAAGAGTGGGAGGTCATGTTGGTGATGTGAATTATCATACTTGCTCCTCCGGTTTTACGGTAGGCTGAAGGAGACCGCTATGTGGCACCAGCATACGGCCCGACGTGTGGTTCCCTGCTGCAACCCAGGCGTTCTGGAAGCGCTCGGCTACTCCGAAGAGGACATTAGGCTTGTGCGAGATCGGGCTGGTCAGCCTGCAGGTCGAAATACGGAGAGCAGCGGATCCTCGTCCGGCGGAGAGGAAAGTGAGACGCACCCAGATTACCAGCCTTCAGAAGCCACTCCGTTCCTAGGCACTGGAACTGCTGGTGATCGATGTTCTTGGGGGAAGTGCACGAAGTTTGAGCCGCGCTACTCGTTTCGCGGTGGACAAAGTCGCGCCATGCCTTCGGGAATGGTGCCTCCACCCGTGTTTGCGCACGTGCGACTGCGCCCTAACCACGCTTGTCTACTTGTATTGCGGCCCCTTTATTTGTGCCAGTACTTGCGTCCGACCCGACACCGCGGCCGATTTTTTTTCAGTAGCGGATGCGAAATGTTGCTGCTGTCTCGCCGGCCCGGTAAGCTCTTCCTGGGCCCTCTGTACCAGCGACGCCGGCGGGGAGCCAAGGGCCCCGGGCTGCTGCAGGTGTAGCACCGTCGCACTACCACTGCTGTGTGACGCGTGTTGTTGCGGCGCGAGCTGCTGCATCGCCGGGGCCGTGGCGTACCAGACCTGCAACCCGGCCACCCTCGCCGCCGCTGCGCACCACGCAAGTTCCTATCAAAAGTAGGAGCGTACTAGGAGTACAGAGTTGCCGTGTGTCTACTATGCAAACGACTTACAAGAAGCAGAAAAATGCAGTTTTTGTATGAAAGTTTTCTGGAAAAAGAGGATCACGTCAGCTGTGAAGCTGAAGACAGTAATCTGCCAGAGGCCGCGTTAGAATGATTTGTGCGACTAGTACTAGCGACACTTTTGGCCACAATAAACACCTTCCCGGAACGGATGTCTCAGGCATGCTTCTCGGAGACTGCCTTGACAACAGCTGTAACGCGCTGTGTGGTTGCTGTGTGCTGGGAGTAACTTTCTCTGGGTGGCGGGGCGGGATACTACCCCGGATCCACGCTATCAACGACGTTGTCCCACCTCAGCAGGATGAGGAAGTCGATGGCTTTGGCGAGCGAAGAGACATCAACATTCGTGATGCAAGTGCGTACTTTTATCCTTTTAGAGATCTTCTACTTAGTGATCATGTGTCTGCAAGACCGGTCAAAACGCTATGAATGGTTCTGCTTTTGGGAAGAAAGTAAACAAACTTTTCGCCATCGCCATGAGGAGGCGACTCCAACTCTCTATGCATCACCACTGCGGTCGTTTCTAAAACATCATGAGATAAAATGACTAATTAGCATCGCGCTCATCTCACCAGTAAGCATAAGCAATAAGCTTAGATATTAGAAGTCTACACGAGCTGCAGAATCGATTACATTCAACCGCCGATCGAGTTCGTACTTTCGAACTCATCGCCATAATTTGGGCGTCTTTAATGCAGTCGTTGTGGTAGTCGTTGTGGTACCGACCTAGTACAACGGCAGATACGTGAGCAGTAAGGACTTTTTTCCGTTCCATCTTTTTGCCCGCCCTCTGGCAGCGCCTTATCGGTCCCTTCGCGACAGCTTTTGCAGATGGACGGGTTTGTCGGAGGATTTCTCTAGTACCGGAAGCGGGTTACTCGGCCCCGGCGAGGAGCAGCGAGCCGGTACTCCAGGACGTCGGCTGCAAAGTTCCCCTGTATTTGACGCGGAGTTTGGCCGCATTATGGAGGAAATTATGGTCGAGGCACGCAATGACAGATCCCTAGCAAGAAGTTCTTGTGCCGGCGCTCTTACTACTCCTTCTAGAAGAAGACGCACTACATCAGCTGCTTTGGCGGCGCAGTCGCGCACTTTGAGCCGAACGTTGGACTTGCGGCGCACGAGGCAGCTGCACCCCGAGATGCGGCCCATGACCATGTTGAGTGTCGATTCCACCTGGGAAGGTGGAGGAGAAGATGAAGGAGAGTCCACTTCTACGCTAGAAGATGGCGCCACCTCATCAAATCTTCACACCCTTCAGTCGGGAATAAACACTGTAATATTGAGTCCCGCGAAACTCCTTGTAGCCGCCCTGGAAGGAAGCAGCAGCGTTGCTTGTGTTGATCATGTTAAATGGGAAGCTGCTGGCGCTTCTGCAAGTATTACAGGAGGACGACGTCGTTCTCCGTCTGGGAAACCAGTGGTCGCTGCAAATACAAATAGCACGTCAAGCGGGTCTACCTCTTCGCTTTTATTTCGCCCCCGTGCAGCTGACGAGGAGCCGGCAGCCAGAAGAACTTCTGGCGAGGAACGTACTGTGGCGCAGAAAACATCAATGGAGCAGCAAACTCGCGAAATCTGGGAAAACGGCCTGGAAAAAGTGAAAAGAGAAGTGGTGAGCCAGCTGGTGAAACTCGAGCTGCGAGAAAATTATGAGACGTTGATGGGTCGTCGACGGCGTGAAGACGTGATTTCTTCGGATGAGGTGTTTCGTCCAGTATATTCGGAACGCGATATCGCTGCCTACAAGGCTGCGAAGACCCAACACACCCGAAGCCTGGAAAGAATCTGGAATGATGCAAGAATGCAAAATTTCTTCCTGGATTTGTGGACGGCGTACTGTTACGATAAAAAGATGAAAGCCGGACAGGTGCCGGTTTTTTGAAGCACGTATTTGTTCAAAATGAGAAAATAGAGGGTAGACCCTTGCTACTATCTTTAAAACAAATACAGACCGCAGCCGTACTGCTCGCGCACTGTTATTATCTGCATTTGGACCGAGCCTGCTAAGGCTTCTCATTTACAACAGGTCTGCCTTTGATTTGATGATGACGTAGGCGGAACTTACTACTTACTTTGTCCTGGCGACTCATTGTTGAGGCGCTATGTAGAAAAATGTTGCAACTACGGCCTGGCTCCCGACGTGGCAACTTCTGATAACATATAGGAAAAATGGCTCTGCATGTACGTACACGTAGTTTTTGTTCTCTCGTCCCTCCTCGAACAATGTAGGATTGAATGAATAAATGTAAAATCAACACTTGTTGCACGATAAACAAAAAATAGGCGTTCATCTATGCTCGTACTCCTTCAAATAGCGTGTTCGATAGCTCCTGCTAATAGTCAAATCGGTTTTGCTTGCTAGTCCTGGATCCTTGTTTATTCTTCCGGCGAGGGTGGACGTGGAGCAAAAAATTAAAACTTCACATGCTGACTACAGCACTACACATCAAGACTCTGTCCTGTTTTTTCATTGACTTGAACCTTTCCGGAAGTTGATCGCAACCAACTGTGGGACTCGCAGGATCGTAGCCTTGGGAGATTCGGAAATCAACATTTGCGTGTCAGCACCAGAAGATCGAGCGATTCTTATTTACGTAGTAGAGTTCTTGTCGTCTACGTGTTTCTTTGCCTTCAGAGCACCATGATTACCACATCCCCTTACTTCATTCTGTTTTGCTTTTGTGGTTGTAACTCACTATCATCTTGCTTCCACTGTGGCCTCGTTTTCTCATTTTGTTTAAAGTCGCTGTTGCAACAATAGAGTTCTGCCGCCCCCCCGAAGTGCTAGTACTACCCGATGTTATTTCCAAATGCTCAGAAAGTTCATCTTCTTCGTAATGTTGCGGTTGAAAGGCCTTTTTTTTGAAGATCAGCAAGTAGTCACGCTCGTGTAGTATCATATGAAAATTGGAACAACGACCCTTCACAATCACAAATTAGGCACGGAAGAACCATAAGATTTTTTCAACTACGTCATGTCGTCCGGCGCCACGCCCAAGTCTCAGCTGCCGTCCGCTACGGCGGGCTACGAGACCACCGTGGGACACCGGGCGGACTCGAAGAAGGTGATCTTCCCCATCGATTCCGTGGCCTTTCTCGGGGCGGGCATGAGCATCGGGCAGAACCTCCGCGGCCTCGAGGTGGCGCCCCAGGCCGTGCGGGCGGCCCACCTCGCCAGTCTCGTGAAAAAGCTGGGGTACACGTGGAAAGACTACGGCGATGTGGACTTCGACGCCTTGTTTCGGGAAAAGGGGCTTGCGGCAGGCACAAGTGCTAGTGAGCAAAACACGATCGCACTCGCGCAGAAAATGGCGGAGGAGGACGAACTATCGTGTGCAAAAGTATCGTACTCGTATAAATGCAGGCCTTGCATTACAAATCTTGTTCCCAAGGCAAATCTGCATTACAAGTTTTATTTCTCATGCTGAGGTAATGCATTTATACGAGTGCGATACTACACTTTTGCGGTTCATACGAACTCTTTCAGAAGAAAAACACGATCACCCGCGAGAACTTCGACACGTGGCGCAACACCCCCGGGATCCGAGCGAAAATTTCCTTTGGCGATTGGTTGCTGGAACAAGGGCTGCTCGACGCGGCCCACACCTCCAGCGGGACCGCCTCGGAGGCAGAGGACATCACACCGACCACGACAAAATCCACGATGCAGAGCCCAATTTCGACCAACCCGGGCGTGACACCCACCGGCGCAGCGAATCAGAATCACCCCACCGTCCTCGCAGCGAGTTGTGGTCACCGGAATCCGTCTCCCGCAGGAAGCAATGGGGTAGAAAAACCCATCAAGAACCTGGATTTAATCGGGCCGGCTTGCGAGCACCTGTACCAGGAAATCCTCCGGATTCACAGGAAAACCACGACTAGCATGATGAGCGCAGATAACATGAATAGCGGGAACGGGGGCACGGTAGGAGCGGCACCAATGCCAACGGCGTCACTGTTCCAGCAGCAGGCGGGGGAGCAGCAAATCTCAAATATTCCCGGTCCACATGCAACAGCACTTACCAGCAAGCTGAAAATCCCTCGGCCCTTTCAACTTACGGTCGGAGGCGATCACGCTGTCGCGGTATCCACAATTACCGCTATGCAGCAGATCTACCCCGACCTCTGTGTCATTTGGGTGGACGCGCACGGGGACTGCAACACACCCAAGACCTCCCCCTCCGGGCACTACCACGGAATGCCAGCGGCGCACGTCATGGGCTGGTTCGACTCCCACCCAAAAGGGTTCGAAACCTGGATGCCGGAGAACTGCAAGCCCGTGGTCAATGCGCACAACTTCTGCTTCATCGGCCTGCGCGACATCGACCCCGGGGAGGCGGAGTTGATGCGCAATTCCGATCTGCACTTCTTCACGATGTATGAATCGCAAAAGTATAATCTTCCGATTAATACTGGTGGTACCAAAAACAAATTAGCTCAGCATTAAAAATGCGACTTCGACGAAGGCGAACTTTGCCTTGAGACAAATTTGTGGTGCAACATGACAGCCATTACTACGAGCGCGATAAAAATCACTTTTGCAATGCATACGATGCGGGACGTGGACGAGTTGGGCATCGCGAACGTGATCAAGGAAGCGCTGCGGCGCATCGACCCGAACGCCCGCCGGCCTATTCATTTGTCCTTCGACATTGATGGGTGCGACCCGAGCATCGCGCCCGGCACCGGGACCTGTGCGCGCGGGGGGCTCACGTATCGGGAGGCCCACTACATTTGCGAGGAGCTGGCACTGACCCGGCGCCTCGTGTCCATGGACTTGGTCGAAATCAATCCGGTCATCGACACCCTGTCGGACTACTCCAAGAAACTGAAAATGCACGGGGACCTGGACGTCCTGATCGGCAAGCACGTGTCGCCGACCGTGCGGCTGGGAACGGAGTTGGTGCTCAGTGCCTTGGGACAGGCAACGATGTATCGGAAGTGAGGGCGAGGGTAGTTAGTATCTTGGATATTCGTCTACTTAGGAGTTTACTGTGTAAATATATAACAACTTTTTGAAGAATTTTTTTACTTCTCTCACGACACCTAAACGTGATTCTCGGACAGTAGTAGGAGCTCACCTGCACTGTTCCTCTTGTCAACCCTTTACTGGGTAACATCATCATCGTCATCATCTAATTGCTAGATGCGTACTGCAGCTGCTCGTATGTGGCCGGATTCCGTTTACTTCTTCCATCTGCAGGCTAAATAATCACGGAATGTTGATTACTGTGAGCATGATACGATGCCTCGGCGCCTAGTATCCCATCTCATCTACTTCGTGTAATTAAACATGTGGACGATGCTCTCTTCTCAGTGTCATACTTATTGAAAATAAGGGACCGGTGTTTCTAGCTCGAGCACATCCACTTCCACGCCGTGGGGAACGGGACGCAGTGGCACAGCACCACCGTACGACCTAGTCTTTCGGGCAGATTTTGCCAATATTGTAATTTGTTCGCGTTCTTCTTTAAAACACCTGATGAGGTAAGTAGTTAGAAGAATCTTGCTTGTCGTGTCGCGCTCGACAACCAAGAGCAAGAACTTCAGAATGAAGCGAATCATAGTAGCAACCGTTCTAAACTTCTCCTTCTATGGCACGATACAGGTCACCAGTGCCGCTTCTATCTTGAATCATCACTTTTTGAATTTTGACCCGGACAGATTGATACCGGGACTGACAACGCAAACGCAGAAAAACCCGGATAAGACGGCTGTGATCACGAAGTCATGTGAAGGCTAGTATCTCTACTGACGCGCCATCACAAAGGTGCATCTAGTTGCAGACGGCGGTCAGCAGACCGTGTGTCGTGGAAGAACGGAAGCAGAAACAAGATGAAGCAAAATTTTTTTTTAAAGATCAACATATGCGATGCACGCAGTGCCCACATCACTCTTCCTCGATGCAGTGGAATAGTGTGGCTGCTCTCGCAGGCTACTGCTCTGGCCACTCCAAAAGATCCGACTCTAGATCAATTTTTTGTGCTGATTTGCAATTTGCAGCTTTGTATCTATTCTTGACTCAATGGTCGTAATAAACGATCATTTTTGTTGGCTCGTACCCATGATCTCTGTGCTTTTTTTTTGTCTTCGTTTTGTTGTTTGTTTGTGTAGAAATCTAGACCGATGCACCGATCTGTACATTGCTGGTTGTTGTTTTTTATCCTTCAAAAAAGTGGACGAGCAGATCATACTCACAGCCATTCCGCATTGCTCGTTGCGTTTTGCGTCGTCTGGGAAGGTATGTGAAAGTGAATGTGTTACAAGTAAGGCGTTAATAGACCACTAGATTTTGATTCTGTTCAAAGTCGCCTCTTACAAGCATCTTTTCGGATCGGTAATATCTACCTATACGGGAGAGAAGAAGTTGTTTTGCCTACTTGGTTTTCCAACTTCGAAAGTTCGTCTCGAAGCCTAGTAAAAATAACTGGGTTGCTGGTATAATGTTTGCGTTTTCGTGGATTCTCCCTGGTCGCTCTGCGTCCAAGGCTGCAAAACCGGCCAAGAAAAAAAGCAAGGCGCCACCAGGCGCTTCGTCCGCAGGCAGAGCTGGCGGACATGGAGGGGGCTCCTCGACGTCTAAGGGGGTTTCGACATCATCCAAGAACGCAGCGCCACAGGCACAGAACCCGCACCACACCTCGTCGGGCAGCTCCAGTAATCAAGATAATGGATCGGGATGGGCCCCGGGCTCTTCGAGGGGCAGCCACACAAATTCATCTGGAACTACGACTGGAGGACCGTTCGAATCCGAGCACCAAGACGATCAGCAGAACCACACAACTTCGCAGCAAGCTCGGTCGTTGAAGTCCGCGCAGACGCTAAAACTCATTCTCGCAGGACAGAAGCAGCAAGAGCGGGAGCGCCGAATGCGGGTTTGGCGAGGCTATTGGAACTTTTTCTTCGGGTGGATTTACACCTTTTCGTGTGATCATAATAATTCGAGCCACGGCTCTACTCTTGGCGGGCAGCACTATAAAAATCCGGCAGCCCAGAAACGGCTGCTTCTGAACGAGTTTTGCAAGAGGTACCGGAAGATTATGCAATTTTTCATTGGCCTGGCGGTTGTGTCCGTCATTCTGTCTCTGTCCACCTTTGGGTGGCTGCATTCCGGCCCGGACTTCGACGACTTGGGGTTTTTCAGCGTGTACAACGAGGACCGAAAATTTCTGTTTGGCCGGCCGGGACTGGTTCCAACCATGAGCCCCATGAAGTCAGCATCCAAGACAGGACGTCGCAACTTGCAGATGTTGGATCATAGCAGGAGCCACACGGACCACGGCGAGGATTATGAGTTTGAGTCATTCGACACGCAAGAGGATCATCTCGATGTTGGCGAAGCAGCAGATACTATGCGGCACAAGAACACGAAAATAAACACAGCACGACGCACATTTCCCCTCCTCGAGTCGCGGCGATACATGGTGACGGACAAGAAAGGGAGCGTGTTTAACATCACGCGGAGCTACCCCCCGGACCACCCGTCGCACTCCCGAAACGCCTTCCCACCCTTGGACTTGAAAAGCACCGTCGCGGAGGATGGTTCTTTCACCTGGGAGAGTGACGAACCGCAAGACTACGTGGACGATTTGTTCTTCAACGCGTTTTCCGAGCAGCTCGCGGACTCCGGCGGGGCCTGGGTGGACAAGACGCAGCTGCTGTTCCCAAAAGTGCAGTTCCCGTATGCGAACAAGATCGTTGGGTCGCAAGTGATGCAGAACGGAATTTTGCTGGAATACAATTTTCAGTGGAGTTGGCGCACCTTTGAGTACCGGCTGAACGACACGCTGCAGGTGACGTGGGCACGGCACTTGAAGTCAAAGATCACCGAGATGACGCCCGAAGAGCAGAAGTACTACCAGAAAATAACCCGGGAAAACGCCTGCTTCGAAACCTTGAGCCGAAATATGAGAATACTCGAGGCGCGGGAACTCGTGCCGGATGTAGTTGAAAATTCTCACGAAGAAGATCATCAAAGTCTAGCGGACCACCAGGAAGTACTCGTAGAGCCTCTTCTTCATCTTCCATCGGCGGCGCTTGATGAATATCAAAACAGAGGAGGGGCGAGCCACGACGAGGACCACGGTGGTGACGTAAGCAAAAATCACAGGACGTCGATGATCACCAAGACTAGAACTTCGGCCGGAGGTAGTACTAGTAGAGAGGTTCTTACAGCTGGAGGAGCTATTAAACGCCTTCGAAATGGTCCTCGCCGTCGCGGTTTGTCGTTTGACAGAGAAGTCAATCAAGACTTGTTTTTACCGGAGAAGAAATTTTCCCGGCAGCTGTTTATCAGCTATAATCTGACAACCGATCATCCTAGTCCTGAAAAAGAAATAAAACGTGTCGATCCTGATGAGGTACTAGAGACAGACGCTCGCACGGGTGGCCGTGCACAGGTTGCACCCGGGGGAAATAATATTCAGCCAGACAAACAAGCCGAGAGACGGGGAAGAACAGGAGACGACCACAAAGTAGAGGCTCGTCCTTCCCTTGACGCCGGAGCTGACATAGATTCCGAGCCGCCTCTCCACTCTAACTTCAAGACAACAACCACAACCACCTCGATTCTGCCGCTTGGTGCCAGTACTTCTATGGCGTCGAGTGGCAAGGATCCAGCGGGGAAGGAAGGCAGGATTATGCAGGAGAATGTTGGAGGTAGTGCCACGTCGACGAGTACTTCTACTTCATCTACTCCAGCGTCCGCTGCGACTGATTCCGAGGTCGGATTAGCTCCTCAAGCTGTTCAACAAGAGGAAAGCTTTGGTGATTTTTCCGATAGCACGCAACAACCCAACATCACTCTGGTAGAAAATGAAGTGATGCCAGCAGCTGCTCCCAAGCCTCAGGAGGACACGGCGGAAAACAAAAAGGAGCATGATCATCTGCAGGACAAAGACCAAAACGTCACTACAGTAACGACTTCCGCTCGCGGGGCTGGCGAACATAGTAACTCGCCAGAAACAAGAACAAGTCCGACCATTACCACGAGTCCTACCCCCACGTCAGCAAAGAACCACCTCTCCGATGTGAAGGAGCATGAAGTTGTACTACCAGTTCAACAACCACAAGAACCAGGTGGAAATAAAGCGACCAAAAGTGGAGGTCCACCCGGCGCGGAGGTGGGAAAGAAAAATACTGGTGCATCTACTTCACCAGAAGAACAGCAAACACCTCATTCAGCAGAAGCAGTTATGGCCCAAAACGGTATCGAATTTTACCTTAACGGCGACCTCCGGCAGACGTCGTTCGACAAGAAGCAAGTCTCCCACCTCAACGCGCACATCCAGCTGGGCTACCGTCCGAAACTGGACCGCGTGCCCGTGATGCGGAAGCTGCTGTACGTATCAACTGTAAAAGTGTCTGGGTCTGGAAGAATTCATGTTTGTCATGCTTGTCTGGCATGACTCTTAAATCTGTCATGCACGTTACCCAAGGGCTCCACTTTTCTGTGATGCAGAAACGCAGTTTGTCATGCAGAATAGGCAACACCTAGAAGCTCAGAAACTTGTCATGCTGAGCCAGCATGTGGATGTGTGGCCTCATCATGAGACGCCACCCAGCATCACAAGTTTCCAGACCCAGACATTTTTACATTTGATAGTACGTTACGAACGGCAATTTCAACTTTTTCTCGAACCTGAACCAAGTAGGAAAAAATGTTTTCGCTGGAGGTGCTGGAGCACCAGGTGTTGGTCGCGCAACTCTATTACGTGCAACAGCACAGGAACAAGCGGGTCAAGCGGATGCATCTTCTGGTAGAAGTGCTGTTTCTACTTCTACGACTGGTGGCACTAGTGAAGAAGGAGAGCAAGGTCGTCACGAACTTATTCAGCAAAAAAGGGAGCAGCGACACCAGTCAAAAAAATCATCGCCGGGCGGGACAACAACTCCATCTGCAAACATTGGGGGCAAGCTGCGGAAGTTTCGGTCCAAGCAGGAACAGAAGAAGGAACGAGACGTATATATGACCTGCTCAAACGTTACAATCTCACACGTTGCAATAGAATCTGGGATTTGTCTTGCATAATGAGCATGACAGACTCGCAGACCATTCCACTTTCTTCAACACAAATTTCGGCAGATTGCAGAGCGGTGCGGGACAACTTCGGAGCTTCTCATGCGCAGTCCTGTGTGCCTTGACTAGATCGTGCACTTCTTGCATCACAGATTTTCAAACTCTATTCGTAACGTTTTGAGATTGTAACGTCGCTTGTTAAGCAGGTCATAATATACAAAAATGACCCTTCCACCCGGGAAATGGAGGCCGCGTTTCCGGTCCCCTACACGAACAAAACGACGCCCGCACTTGACCTGGAGATCGTGGACCGGCTGAATAGGGAAGTTGTTCTCCTGCAAGGCACGGTGATTGAGTCGGTCATCGGTGTGTTTGTGGAGTTATCCGCAGAAAAAAACCCATCCACATCCATTTTTTGCATGACAAACACATGAGTTGATACGTGTTTCGCATGACAAATCGGATGTTGATGGGTGTTTCTTCCTGGATAGGCGTACAGAAACCAAACGTGGAGTAACGGCACGTCCACGCTTCCTGGGATGGACCATCTGGATGGTGCTTCAGCTTCACCGACGAGCTCTGGCAGGCACAAGAGCGACCAGGTGTTGAGCGGCAACAACAAAAAGCGTCAACATGCGGGTACTTCTACTAGTAGAAACAAAAACAAATTATTGAAACCGAACGCGGAGTTCCTCCGCAACACCACCCTGGACGTGGAGATTCTCTTTCCCGCCTTCCACGAAACGCATGAGGATACGCAGGTGATTCGCACGATGATTGAGCACAAGGGAAAAACGCTCGACAAGTACGTTTTGGTGCCGCTTAACGACTTTCAGGTCAAGGATTTCCCGAAACTGACCGTGAAGAACCAGAGACACAAAAAAGCCTCCGCACTGGAAAAGCAGCAAGGGAAAAACATGATTTACTTCGAGCTCGACTTGCAGAAAAAGCAGAACTATCAAGTGCAAAAATGTCTGGGTCTGGAAGAATACAAACTTGTGATGCGCATTTCAGAACACAGAAAAATCTCCCATGCATAGGCAGCAAAAGTTGCCCACTTTCTGTCACCAAAGTCAGGGATTTGTCATGCGGATTCGGCATTACGAACGCTTCTCGAAACCTGTGATGCTAGAGCTTCCATCCCAGACCTTCTGTGTCATGCAAAAACAGCATGACTCTTACTTCCAGACCCAGACACTTTTGCATTTGATAAGAACAAAAGGCAAATCGAGAAACGCATCGCGCTCAATCTTCTGAACAACACGAAGTTGGTCACGCGCGAGCTGCAAGAGAAGGAATTGCAGCGGAAGCACCAATTCTTGCTGTCCCAGGTGCTGATCTACTACCACACGCCGCTCGCCGTGAAGAAATATGGGCGGAACTTGTACGGTGTGAAAATTGTGCCCATTTATCCGGTGAAGAACAAATCACTTTCAACTACATCGGGGACTACAACTAGGACGAAAAGAACCTCCGGGACGAGCGACGGTGGGGGCGAAATTCTGCGGAACACGAAGATTTTTGACAAGAGCGGGGAAGTTGTAAAGGATCAACATGATCCGCGACTGTTGCCAGCGCCGGCAGTAGCTGTACCGGAGAACAACAGCGACGAGCATTTATCTCAACCGAATGTAGTCGAAGGGGGCGCATTCTTGCGAACGTCACTTCCTGCTCCTTCATTGAACGATACCTCGTATACCGAGGAACTCAGGGCACACATTCGCGCTGCTATGTCTCCGGGCGCGGCCACGACGACACCTCAGGAAAATGCTCAACAGTTTTCATCCGGTGGCCACAGTGCTGAAGATCATGATGTTCGTCCTGGCGCGCACGACGCACTAGTACCAAAGATGAACCAAACGAAGGACCAGGAGGGTAATGCTGAGCTGCAGCCGCAACTGCCAGTACCCGTGGATGAAGTAGCGGATGGAGCTGCTGACGGTCCGACCGTGATGTCCCGAGGACCCCTCGTGGTTCCAGCTTCAAGCGGACGAACCGCAGCTCCTGTAAATGAAATTACGTCGTCAGCCGCAAGGAACAAGATCACAAATTCATCTGGCCCCCGAACAACTCCCTCGACCACGGTGAGAAATAAAAGGTCAAGCACCTGGATTCGCACCCCGCCTTTCACCATCAAGGGCGTGCACGTGAATCACACCCAGTACATGCTGTGGCGCCAGGAAGCTTCGACCGTTCTGGGGCTGCCCTTTGACTTCTGGGAAAGCAGTGAGGAGATGCGCAGGCACATGCCCGAGCAGTTTTTGTTTCTGCCGAGAAGCATGCCGGGGGAAGAGGAAAATTTAATGAAAGGACTGGACAGCAGTCTGGTGCGAGCATACTCCTCTCTGCTGGACCTTTCCGGTAAGCTCGATGAGGACGAGCAGGATGAGGATATGAAATGTAAAAGTGTCTGGGTCTGGAAACTTGTAATGCTATGTTGGGAATAGTGACTGCTCTGTAATGCACAGCCAAGCATAAGAAATACAAATATCTGCGCTATTTTGTGTTGCTGTGTTCGCATGAGAAACTGCGTTTTTGCATGACAGGCAAGAGGGTCTCTTCTCGAACACGCATCGCAAACTTTTTTGTCATGCCAGGCAAGCATGACAAATCTCGCAATCTTCCAGACCCAGACATTTTTGCAATCCATAGAGGATCGCTGGGGGCGATACTCGGAAGCCGATGGAACTCCGAAAGACGCCCAGCCTCTTAGCACCACAGAATGGATTTTGGCGCTGTCAAACATTGCCAATAACACTTCGCGAAACAGAAAGGCTGCGGTGCGAGAGGCGGTCGAAAGCGCAAGACCTTCCCTGCTGAATATGTGGTCCCAGCAGAAAAAGCACGTGAGTGCAACTTCTAGTCCTGCTTTGAACAACAACGAGACGGGTCATCAACTTGATATCGCCGTGTCGCAGAAAATGAATGTGGCGACAACTAATTTGTTCCACAACGAAACTACTCGCGAAGATGAACTTATCGTCGCTGACGACATTGAGTTATCGCAATCGCTTTCATCCCGGGGCTTAAAGAAATATGCATTGCAAAACTATCGTACAAGTATAAACTGCATTACAAATTTTCCCAAGAACAAAAATGCAATTTGTCATGCTATTTCAGGTAGAAAGTTGGATTTGTCATGCATATCTGCAATTAGTACGAGTGCGATACTTTTGCACAGGATAAGAAAGTCAATGGAACCATTCAGTACCCGGAATACAACGTGACCGCACAGGAAATCGCCCGGAAGAACTTCATATGAAATGCAAAAATGTCTGAATCTGGAAGAGTCATGCTGTTTTTGCATGACACAGAAGGTCTGGCATGGGAGCTCTAGCATCACAGGCTTCGAGAAACTTTCGCAATGCCGAATCCGCATGACAAATCCCCCATTATGGTGGCAGAAACTGGGCAGCTTTTGCTAACTATGCATGAGAGATTTTTCTGTGTCTTGAAATGCGCATCACAAGTTTGTATTCTTCCAGACCCAGACATTTTTACATTTGATACTTCATCGCGGCGCAACTGCGAATGTCAAATCTGACGTATGTGCGGAACATTGGGGACGACCTGGCCACGAAGATGGAAGCGTATACTACAGCGGAACTGATCGACATGACCGGACTGCCGGCCACCGAGCTGGCCCGCGTGAAAAAGATTGCCCGGGACGTTGCCCGAAACATCTCCCGAATGGAGGCGAGGCGCCTGCGGAACGTGTTCACGCGCGAGCCAGATGAGTACGATGATGAAGAGGAGCAGGAGCAACCAGCTTACAACAACTATGTTCGACCGGAAGAACAAGATGATGAAGATTCCACTACGGACCACGTGTTGCTGAGTAAAAACCTGCAGCGCGCGAACTGGACGGCGGAGGCCATCCCGGCAAGCACCGTCTTCTACCAGGGAAAAGTCCATGATAACGGGATGATAAACGACAAATTTCGGCATTTGATGGCGTTGACCAATGCGATGCAGCGACAGGAAATTAATCATGTCAGCAAGCACCACGACGATCTAGCTCGGTGGCAGATGCGGACGACCAACCAGGATTGCGACCCCTACTTGCTGGAAGACGACAGTGCGCTGTTCCCACCTGAAACGCCCTCTCCCTCCGGAAAACCGGATGAAAACAAGAAGGCACAAAAGAAGAGCGCAGCAGCTGACGAGCAAAAGAAGAACGATGAAGGTACTAGTACTATCCCGCCTTCCCTCCTTCAGCTGTACCACGTGCGCAGCCCGCCCAGTTTGGTGCTGGACGAAAAAAACATGACAAGCCGGCTGCGCGGGCACCGGAAGACGGCGCCGGACCGCCGGGAAAAGACATTCAAACGGAAAAACTTGAAGATGGATGTCATCAGTCAGAAGTTTTTCGACGCCTTTGCAAACTTCGTGAAGCAAAAGTTCCGCTGGGCAGACTACGAATCGCTGGTGTTCCCCACCCTGCAGTACCCGCACCCGGGGCAAATCACCGGATCGCAGTATACCAGGCCGAACATTCTCCAAGAGTACAGCCTGCAGTGGACCTGGGGCTATTACGAATCCGACGAAGAGGTTGCGGAAAGCGAATGGGCTATGTGGAAGAAGATGAAAAGTACTACTAGTACTGAATCGTCCACCACCTCCACCAACGGCGGTCCGCAAGAACAAGCGCACCTGATCAAACCTCCCTACGCATTTCCGCCGCCGAGCAACCGGCGGATTTTTTTGCAGATGCAGGTGCTGAGATACTGCCAACAGGTGATGCCCGTGAAGCCTCTGGTGTTCGAGGCCGATGAGGAAACTTTGACGAAGAGCATAGAGGATGAGAAAGTAGACAACACGAGTTCTCCTATGCGAGCGGCGACTATGGCTGCTACCGCGTCTGCTCCCACATTTCATAACGCGTTCGACCTATACAGCCGCCCGGAACTACTTCGCGAAGAAGGGAATTCGCAGAAACGAAGCGAAATGATGCGGAGGGAAGGGGTGCGGAAACGGAATGGCATGCGGATTCACGAATACCTGGAGCGCGTGGCGGAGAAAAATGCCACCGTTGGTCCGGAAATCGCTCCGGTGTACTACTACCACGACGGCCTGTACACGCGGTACTGTCTCCGCGTCAGTCCAATGGCGAGCATGGCCGAGGAGCTGCATGCGGAAAAGGAGGAAGAGCGCCGGACCTGGGTGAAGGAAGACCGGGAGAAAAGGAGAGCGGAAAACCTCAAGAAGTATGGCTGGCTGGCTTCCTGGTTTTTGGATTTCTTTGACCGGGATGAGCTAATCGCGTCATATGACCGGAAACAAAGAAAGGCTAGGGGTACAACAAGGCGTACGAATCACAAGGAAACATCCAGTACCGCTGGATCCAGTAGTACAACTGCATCCGGCGCAGGCAGTCCACAGAACGGCCAGCAAGGAACAAAACACAACTCCCCAGCAGCGCGACAGAACAACAAGGACAAAGGCAGTAAACAGGTCGCAGCGCCCCTGTCTGAGAAGGAAAAACAGCGGGCGGAGCAAGACAATAAATACCGAGACAGTATTTGCAATGCGCCACTTGGAAATGATATAGATAAAGACGCGAGGGTGCCGGCCAGAGCTCCCGAACAAGACCGGGGGTACGACAAGTATGAGTTGCAAAAGTACTATCGCACCGTCAAAAAAATGCTATGCGACTTTTCCGATGAATCAAAATTTGTACTATTCGATATCGAAAGTGAACAAAGAAATAATTCATCCTGTCATTTGTTTTGCCATCGTCAAGAACTTGTTCAGACGTGTGCGCTGCAAGACGTTTTGCACAGCATAACAGTAAGCCAGCCAAGAAGCAGAAAGCTGTTGTCAGAAATCCCTTCGCCGCCGCAGCCGAAAAAAGGAAGAAGAAGAACAAGAGCAAGAATGCTCGGGCTGGCCGAGCTGCTACGAAGAAAGAGTCCCTTGATGTCGCTGCAGTCAAGCAAGCGGTGAATCAAATTAACGAGGATGAGGGAAAAGTCACCGCAAAGGTGGGAGTACGAGACCCGCCGGCGCTCAACCAGAAGTCGTCAGGAAAGGTTCTTGAGCCGCAAACGAAGACGAGCAGAGACGAAGCTGTAGTTTCCACAGCAAGCAGTTCTTCTTCTTCTTTTCGTACTTCTAGTGTGAAGAACCACGAGGCCGATTTTGATTTCTACATCGGTAGAGATCCCTTCGAGCATTACAACAGCGAGCAGGAGGACACGGCCCATTTCCAGCCGGGCGACCTGATTCTGATGGAAAATCTCCCCGGGTCCCCGCAAGTCCTGCCCGTTGCGGGGAACTTCCGCCAGGACCGCGACGTTGCCAGTGAGGCCGCGCAGAACGCGCGGCAGGAGGCGCAGAGCACGGGGATGTTGTACGCGTGGCTAACGCGCATTGCCATGGCGAATCACAAATGGTACATTACGGACACTGGTATGGAGGCCCGGATGGGGGTATCAAATGTAAAAATGTCTGGGTCTGGAAGAGTGCGCGACTTGTCATGCAGCTTTTCCATGACCCATGAGGTCTGGAATGCAGGACCTAGCATGACAGACTCTGCGCGATCTCTCTCATGCCTATCCTGCATGAGAAACTCCCTCCCGACTTGGTCAAAACTGGGCGACTTCTGGTAATCATGCAGCGCAGATTTTTGCATGCTTCAGATTTAGCGCGACAGGTTGCATTCTTCCAGACCCAAACACTTTTACACTTGATAGGGGGACTTGAAAAACCTGTCTGACGCTGCCAAGCTCGTGTTCTGTGCGGCGCTGCTGTTCTTGGCATTTGCGTATTTCTACCCGGAGGAAGAGCGGGAGGCGCAGCAGGATTTATCATAAAGCCGTTCTAGCGGATATTAATCAGCAGGGCTACAGCTATCGGGGGTGGAGGTGGATCATGATCGTGATTGCACGAAAAGAAAATCATCGCTTATGGAAGTTTTTTGTTAAGTCTTTGTTGTCTCACATCTGAGCTGTGGGTGATCTTGGATTTTGAGATTCTTCGATGTCAGGCATAGAATCAATAGGCTTTGTCGATGACTCGTGAAGAATGCGAGTACCTAGTACAGAAACAGACAGGGAATTTCTATCCTTATCGGAAAGAAGAAAGTGTTTACATTGAACACAATCAGACCGGCCGCGTCGACGTTCCTTATGGGAAAGACACGAAATGGTCGACGTGGCTTCCTGTTGTAAACGTATTGCGTATTGTCCAGTCTACGACGCCCGGCAAAATCCAAAACACAACCTCCAAGTCGATCTGGTTTTACTTCTTTTCTAGATCAAGCTCTTTTGGGTGCACAACCCACTTCTTTCCCAAGCAAAACAAGATCCTCGTCGTTTGTACCAGTACAGGAGTTGCTTCGCTCGTATTTTCGTCGCAAAGAGAAGTTTCTTGTGCCCTCTGATGTGTTTTTTTTGTGGCGTAGCTTGTCATTGTCTCCCAACTCATGATAAGGTAAAAAGCTCAGCGGAAAATGGTGCGTTTGTTTCTGGTGGAAAGTTCTTGTGATTTACGTTTTGCTCCCCTTTGATCGATCTATTGTTGATCGTGTCCCCACTTTGTATTGTGATTTTGCTACTTGTGATATCTGATGCTCGCACTCAGTCATCGAATAGAAAAGAGAATCGGATCCATGATGTTCTTTAGATACCGGCGTCTGGTTGTTCTGCCAATGCTGCTGGAATTTTAGGATAACGATAATGTATCTATGACTCTGTGCAAGACGAAGACCACATCACTTGTATGCACTTTTCAACACATCATCTTGCTTCACCCACTCGACGACAACAACACACACATGCAGTTTTAGAAGTAGTTGTCTTTACGGATACATACATAGCGTTTCGAAAGTTTTGGATTCAGTTTCTGGTGACGGAACAAGTGTAGGATTCTTTTTTGTCTCATAATTTTTACTTCCTGAAACGACTGCTTCAGAACAGTATGTCTTTTTTCTACATCGAAATCATGCGTATGACATAAATATGCATCGTTGTTGATTTGAATACGTTTCTTTTGGCTCTGACAGGCGCGATGGTCTTCCCGTTTAAGTCGTCGGTGACAGGCGTCGCTTCTGTCTGCAAGTCGTGCATCAAGCGGGTAAAAAGAAGGAACGGCGGTAACACAGTGGCGGCTGAGCGTATGTACTACCGACGCCCCAACAGTCCGTTGCCGTTGTGGAGGATGAAGAAAGTTATCGACTGCATTGTCATAGTCCTCTTTCACATATGCTGTGACGAGGACGGGCACCAGCGGCTTTTGGAGCGATCATATGATTCTCGCACCTCTACTTCACAGTTGTCCTTGCGCAGCTCTTTTTTTGGTAGAAGAGCAGCAAAACTCTTCGTGGCTGCTCAACAGACCTCCTCCTCCACCAATGACACACTAAATTCAACAACAACTCCAATAAACCAGACCGCATCATCAACCCCAGCAGGAGCCTCCGGTAGTTTTTCCTCCTCCGAGCCGCAGTCTTGCGCAGTCACGAGCGTCTTTGACCAGGTGCTGTACAACGGTGAAGCCATATGCGAGTCGTGCACAAGAGCTCCCCCACGTCCCCATCATTTTTTTGTAGTTGGCATGAGCAGGAGCAATACAAAGATCGCCACAACACGTAGAAGAACGCGCGTATGAGAAGTTGATGCTATGAGCCGACTGTAGTAAGTATCGTTCTGGTTTCTGGAATTTGATGTCACGCAAAGACAGTGGCAAGAGACTAGACACAACAGCTCAACAGCTGGAAGATCTGGGATTTTACATCGCGAATGTTGGGGGGAGGGAGAGTAAGTAGTTGTGCACTCTGATAAGTCATGTTCGAAATTCTCCAGGGCACAATCCGGTTTCCTCCGTTGAAAGCGCAGAGAGTCTACTATGGAGTTCTCAAATGTTACGTTCTCAACTGTTACATGAATTTGTAATGCAAGACTGGCAAAAGTGAAAGGAGGGAGATTGCGCCTTTTGCATTACAAGTTTGGCGCAGATTTAGATGCTGTCTAGTCCTCCGGAAATTTGTCATGCGAAGCAGCTCGATCATCTGCCGGCTTAAAGTACTTTTGCGCGACAAATTCATGTAACAGTTGAGAATGTAACGACTGAGAACTCCATATCTACATTTCCGACTCGGACAGGGAGAAGAACAGTATCGCCGAACAAACGGTTTTGCCCTACCGGAATCCTTTGCGACAGCAAAATAGACGTACTGCAACCCCTGGGGGTGTGCGCAGCGCCACGGTAGTTGATGTCATGGAGCCAACCGCCGCATCTTCATCCGGAGAAGAAGTGCTTTCATCCTTGAACCCAGCACCGAACGACCGCGGTAGAACCTCAGCCGCGGATGATTTGGCACTGGGGTTTCTGAACTTGACCGATACCGGGTTCTACGCGGCAGTGACGACGGATAGTCGCTGGTTCAGTCCGGAGCCCGGCGTTTTGCGGACCGACTTGACGAAGTTCGAAAACCGCCCGGATTTCTACTACCCGCCGACCAACTCCTGTGTTTGCGACGGTCTCCCGGATTTTTCGGGAGAGAATGGCCACGGTTTTTATGAAACAAGCTTGATTTACGAGGACGACGCGAATGCCGTACTGGCGCCCCAGTTGGGCAGAGATGTCCTCGACCAGCCGGCCGTCTTCAGTGGCGTGGCGTTTTATCTGAAGGCAGCTACTGCGTCGGAGGGGACGGCGGGCACCTTTATTAGCAAAGCGCCGCCCGGAGCGGTCGCCCAGAAGATCTTGCCCAGCTGCTTTCCCTGCAGCGGGGTGCAGAACTTCACACAGTTTGGTATCCACGACCTGTGTGCGGAAGTGACAATCTTAAAGAAGTCCTACGTTTGGGAAAAGGTACTAGAAGTGTTGATATACTATTCATTTGCAAGAAAAAGCTTCTCCTAAATGTGACCTGTATGGCGCATCTGCTGAGACGGTAAGTACTAGTGTGCGTGCCGAGGCTGGTCAAATATCAAACTCAGACAAGTTAGCTGACCTGATCTAGTGCAAAACGCTTTTTGATGCAAACGCCAAGCTCAGTTTCCTTTCGGTGCCACAGGTTGTAAGCTTGTGCTTTTTTTACATTGTAATTCGCATGATTGAAGATTGCTTCTTGTCATTGTCACATGATCGCTGAACGAGGCATATTAAACTCAACAACCGATCCGATTGCACTCGCGGTCCATCCCAACAACGTCGGGCCTCGAATCTGGGCTCCGGTATGACAATGCACAACTCCACCCCCTCCCCCTCAACATTTGTCATGCAAAATTCCAAATCCACCCTTTGCCTGTTAGCATTGTTTTCATGACAGATTCCGGAATGATCCAAAACAGCACTACAATCTTGTAGAAATTTGTCATGCAAAAGCTGCATCTTTGCCAGCGCTTGTGTTGCTGTTCATGCAACACAAATGAAGGGGGAGGGGCAGGGGGAGTTGTGTACTCTCATTTCCGGCGCACGCATTGTACAAGACCAGCAGTGGTTGCTTCTGTAATCCCGATCGCGTTATCCTGTGCAAAAGTATCGTACTCGTATTGCAGTCATGCATTACAAATATCTTTCTCAAGGTAAAACGGCATTACAAATTTTATTTCTCATGCTGGGAAAATTTGTAATGCATTTATACGAGTGCGATAGGATACTTTCGCATTTCATACGCGTAGTCGTCTGGACATGGAACGGAACCAGTGGCACGGATGGCAGTGGTAGTACTGCTAGTAGTGGTATTCAATCAGCCGTCACCACGACCAGTGCCCAACAGCAATCTACTCCGTCGTCGAATCAGACCAGCACGACTTCAGCGGGCGATGAAACAACTACAACCACAACCAGCCCGGCTCCAAGGCTTGCCACTTTCGACGCCGGGCCCTGCGGCCTGACGAAGGCGACCGCAATCTACGATGCCGATGAACTATCGACAACACAAGGCAGGCAGGTCCGACCGTGCGGGTTCGCGCTTTCCTGGGTCATGCTGAGGACCGTTGAATTTTTTCATAGCTCACAGCAGTTGCAAGAAGGTGGTGCAACGGGGTCATCGTCGTCTTCGAGCAACAATAGCACAAATTCTTCGATGCAAATTCTCCAACCCGTGTACGGACTGCCGGGGCAGGAGTTGGCGTTTGCCGACTATGTGTATCAAACCACAGGCGGCGTCCGGCTACCGACGAGCACGGGAGCGCAGACTGCTTCTGCTTCCGAAGATTCCACCTCAGGAGGGGCAACCACTTCTGCAACAGAACTGGTTCTCCTGCCCTTCGTCGTGCCGCTAGTCCAGCCAGGTTGCGTTTACACAACTCTCAACGACCCGGTTGTGCCAGCTACTTCTAGTACCTCTGGTACGAATCCAGGAACTACAAGCGCCGGGGTGGGGGTGACCTATCTTCGTGGGACCGAACCGTTGAAGACGCTTTTTCAACTGCAGAATGACTCCCTGCGGTTGCTAGACTTGGAGATAAAGACGAATCAGAACGCAACCGATTCCACCTCATCTAACGTACTAGAGCATCAACTGCGTGACGGATCAGACAGCGCCTTTGCAAATGGGTATTGGAATTGCGAGGACTACGCCAGGCAGCAGTACTTAACGGACGCGAAAACCTCCGAAGCTGCCGCAGCGAGTCCTTTCGTTGCGCTCGCCAGTGGAATGACGACCGGAACCACAACAGACACGACAGCAGGGAGCACAGTTTCAATAACACAAAGGGTTCTAACATCACACCCCGGCGCATCTGCTCTTGACACAACAGCAGACATCGCAGCGGCGACAAAAAACGTCGTCAAGAGTGCTTGCCGCTGTCCTGAGGGGTTTTACAATGCGACGGGCTCGTTGGTCGTGGAGAACGCACCCAGTAGCCAAGGCGTGATCCCTAGTACAACTACTCTATCCGCAAGCTCGACGTCTGGCGTTAATATTAATTCCAACGCCAGCAGTAAGCTGGTCCAACTTCTCGCCACAATCGCCGAGCAGAGTCTCGCGAACAGCTCACAGGCTTACGCTGTCTCAGAAGCCGTTGACGCGGCCAGTGACGATGACGTTTTTGGCTGGACCTGGGCGGATAGCTCGGTCTCCTCTGTGGTGCAGAAGTTGCTGCAGGCAGAAATTGCAGCGTTGAATGTGACAACGAATGAAACCATAACCAACTCAACTTCTTCTGCATCAAATAACGCAACTTCCAACAATACCTCCACTTCGGCAACAACTTTCACCGTGCGTTTAAACGGGGCGAAAAGTAGCGTTGTTGCTGGTGTTGCTTCTGGACCAAACAAAGTCCCGGGCACGACAAACCCGTTTCTGCGGCAAATCCAAGAAAATCTGGCGAGGGGGGTATATCACGAGTACGTGAATTCTCTAGCGGAGTTGCCGCAAGACTACACTTTTGTCGGAGGAGGTACAACAGGTACAGCGACTGGAACTACAGCGGTACTAGCGACGAACGGGAAAAACAGTTCTGCTTATCCCTATTCCTACTCGGCGAAAGACCTGCTTCTACCGCACGATATCAACACAACGAACATGACAGCAGGATCTGGTGCTCCTGCAACTGCAACTTCCTCGTCCGTCGTCGATTCAACAGCCAACAGCTCCTCCACCCCCTCCGTCGACCTCTGCCTCCCGTGCGCGTACGGTTCCTGGTCTGACCCCTTGACGAGTTTCATATGGGATTGTTAAACTTTACATTCTCAACTACAGTTACATGAGATGCAAAGTTGTCACTTCTACATTACCAAGCGCAAGCTGCTACTTCGCATGACAAGTGCATCTCGACGCGATGGATAGCATTAGAATCTGCGTCAAACCTGTATATGCAAAAGGCGCAATCTTCTTCCCCTTTGTTTTTACTTTTGCCATTAGTATTATTGCATTTAACAGTTGAGAGTGTGAGAACGCCTGAGAGCGTCATATTTCACATCGTGCGTGTGTAAAAACACGTTTTACTCGCCATCTCCTGCTGCCGTCAGAGCTGCTACAGGGATAGCAGTAACTACCACGGCATCACCTACATCCGGGGAGGACACGAATCTCTGTTATGCGTGTCCGAACAACACCGTGACTTGGCTGAACTTGAACGTGTGGGCGGCACAGAACGGCCCTCTACGGTACCACACTATGGAAATGCCTCCGTACGTCACGACCGCGCCCTACCTCTTCGATGCTGCGCTGCGATATGAGAGTGCACAACTCCTGTGGAGGTCGAGGTCCCCACATAGTGTAGTTTTTGATGCGAAAGTAGTCCAACTGCAGCACCAGAAGCAAATATTGCTGCGCTACCCTCAGATCGTGTTGCCTCCTCTCACTCTTCAGCACTGCCTTGCATTTATTCCGGCCAATATTTTTGCCACAGGTCAGCGTACGAACCGGCCCACAAACGCGAAAAGCAGCTTTTTCGTTTTTTTCGTGTCATTTTGCAGCGCGAAAGTATCGCAAATTTTTCAAAATGCGCCAAATTTTCTTTTTGATCTTGGCAACTGGTCAAGCTGCGGATACCGGGCTCAAACGCGAGAGGGAGCTTTTTCATTTTTTTCCCGTCATTTCTTAGCGCGAAAGTATCGCTAATTTTCGAAAATTTACTCATTTTCCTTTTTGGTCTTGGCAAGTTGGCAGCTTCCTCGTGGACCAATCAGCAGCGTTGTGTGTGGATTTGATTTTTTATGGAGAGGCAACACTTGTGCTTGTTCTGCTGAAGTTTTTACGGCTTCGATTGCACCACGCCTCGCAACAACGACGGGGGACCGACATCGAGTTGTGCACTTTGATAAGTAAACCATACGGGCGACGAAGGGGCAAGACGAGAGAAGCTGCCGGTGCTTGGCTTCCACCAGCCATTACTTAAAGCAGATCACGGATGCAAACACGCTGGCAACACTTCAACATCTCGAACAGCAGAGGCACAACATACCAGGAACAGCATCGAACACAGCCCGTATGAGGTCCACCTCTCCGTTTTCTCCGCGCAGCTATGTGACAAGGTCCTCAAGTACTGCCAGCGGAACATCAACTAACTATTACGAGTGCACCCCGTGTCCCGAAAACGCCGAGATCCGGAGTTCGGTGTACGGCTCGAACCACTACACGTTTGAGTCCTTCAACCGGCTCCACTGCGTCTGCAAGGTGGGGTATCTCCCCGAGTACGACGGGAGTCAAAATTTGCTGCGGTGCAGGCTCCCGAACGACTGCAACATTGGGGAATTCCTGTCGCGGAGGACCGGCGCGGACGTGGAATCGCTGCACGCGGGGACGTGCGGCTACAACTACACTTCGAAACAAAAAACCAGCATTCTGCGGCATGAGGACTCGTGCTCGCTGCGGTGTCTGTACCCGCGCGAGGCCGAGGACCCGAACAACTGGTTTGCGGCGGTCAGCCTGCGCGTCACGTGCGACGACGGGAAGCTGTCCGGTCCCAACGACAGCGTGCGCTGCTCGAAGACGGCGCGCAGCATCCCCGTGGCGATTTTTTTCACGATTCTGAGCATGTGCGCAGCGACGGCGGCCGTCATGGTGCGACAGCGCAACACGAACTTGGTGAAGGTGAAGGAAAGTGCGGACCAAACATCTTCTAGTTCCAGTGAGGAGGAGGGGGAGGACGAAACCGAGGGAAGTTCTTCAACCAGCAGTCTCAGCGAAGGTAGCGAGACCGGAGCTGTGTTGGTGGACCAGCGCTCCAGTAGCAGCAGCGTAATGTCGGATGTTGAGCAGTTTGGAAGATTAAAGCCGGGGAGTCTGGAGGGGAGGAACGTTAATAAAGGAAAGAAGATATTACGGACCACAGCCGAGGGAAGCGGGAGAACGGTTTGGCAGGCGTCTGTGAACGAAGTAGAAGATGACGAGGCACGCAATACGGTGGTGGAATTTCTGGATGCGAAAAGCAGTTTTAGACGTTTTGAAAATTATAACCGTAGACCACAAATAAAAGGGGGTGGCGGGCCCGCTGTGCGACGAACAGACGATGAGCAGCGAGGACTACCGCGAAACAGGATAGTATCTTTGGTAGGTGGGACAGAGAGTAGTTCTGCTACGCTTGAAAGCGATGGAGCGAGAAGCTCGTCGTTTGGTGGTGAGATGGAGGCCAGAAGTAGTTCTGGGGCTCAGCGTTTTTCCAGCGCAAATGTTCGCAGCAGTAAGGTCGCAAGGAATTACGGCGGAACATAGATTGAACAAGAGAGCGACTTTTTATTTTTGTCCGAACGCATATTTTTCATTTTCATTTTATGCGCAATACGACTTCAAGTGTTCGCATCTACGGACGAGAAGGAGCAGCAAATATATGAAAGAAGCGACTGCGTTGCGATTTGGGGGAATGATGAAGGACGCGGCGACTCCGTGCTGATTGACGCGCCCCGCAGGTGCGCGCCTCGCGTTCACTTGGCCAACATCATGGCGCCCGCTGCGGCCGGCGTCTTCGATCGACCGAGGCGCGCCCGCCGCCAAGGCGTTGCAGTGCTCCGCGACGTCGCCCACGTTCAGCAAGCAAGCGGCGGAGAAGATCGGGGGCGCTGGTTTGGTCGGTGGCTAGGCAGGCCGCGCAGAAAGGTCTGGAGGCCCTGCCTCGGCTCCGGGACTTGGCGAACATGGCGCAGCTTGCCGCTGCCGGGCAGGCGGCGCGTGTCTTCGTCCAGAAGCTGAGGCAGCCGGCGGGGGGCCTGCCCAAGGCCGCGGCGTAGAAGCGAGGCCCTCGGGCTGCTGAATGTGTGCGCAGGGGCCCCCCGATTGGCCGCGCCGCAGCCGGCGGGCAGGCCGGGCAACGAACAAGGGCGGGCCAGCGGCAAGCACCTCGCCCCAAGGCGGGCAAACAAAAGCCCGCGGAAACCCGCAAGGAAAAGCGCGGGGGGGGGCCGGCCCGGCATCTGGGCAGTATTTTGAGCGAACTACAGGGGGCGCGCGGCGGCATGGGATTGGGAAGAGGTGTCGCTCCCCCGATGGATTCCGATGGGGGGGACATCAGCGCCGCGGGCTTAAGGTGCATGCAAGCATGGGCAGCATTGGAGTCGGCGAGCGACGAGCACGCCCGCCGCGGGTAGCCTGGCCCGGAGTTGGTGATGACAAAGATGGGAAGAAGAAGCCTGGCCGATTTTGCTCATTGTCCCCAAGGGCAGGGCCGGCCGGCTACGCGGCGCGGCGCTCGCAAGGAAGCCCGCCCGCAAAGTGCTCGCCGAGCCCGCCCGCGAAGAGGCAGAACACGAACCCGACAGCGATATCGGGCAGCGAGGTGTGATCGAGCTGCTGGCCGTTGGTTTTCCGGGCCGCCGCCCGGCCGGGGTGTGAGTGTGTGAAACACACACGCCGGGCGCTGTGTGTGTATCTACGCCGGGGGGGGGGGGCGGGCGCACGCAGCGGCCGGCGCGCAGACTTGGCGCCGAGCTTGCGATCTTGTGCCCCCCCGAGCCTGCTCTCCGATTGCCATGCTGCAAGGGGGTGGCAGGCCATTAGCGCGCCCGCGCGCGGCGCGTGGCTCGCCCGGGGCCAGCGAGTAGCCAGGCCTGGCAAGCCCTGGCCGCAGGCCCAGGCCCAGCACATGGCCGAGGCCTGGCGCATGGCTGGGCCCGCTGATGTCCTCTGCTAAATCGGGCGCCTCCATCGGCGCCAGTGGGTCGCTCGGCACTGCTACCTAGGAAACAGCAGGCCAGGCAGCCCCTACTTGAGGCGATCCCTCCCACGTATCCTTTGTCGCTTACGCCCTGTCGCTTACGGAATCTTGCCTGTTGTCTCTCGTATGAGTCAAAATGTGGCCGGAGGGTATTCGTTTCGCAAACATAGATCGCGCATGCGTGCAAGACAAGTAACGAAGGGGAAGGATAGGCATGACAAGAAGGTCGCCAGAACATTGTGACAAGATAGCACCGCGCTCCTTGTGCTTGTCCACCCCAGTCTGAACGCAGTGAGAGGAGGCGCAGCTCTGCGCTTGTTGTCGTATTTTCGTCGCCACCAGTCTTCGGGCGGAGAGTTGGATTACGCGGGTGAATTGTTTTGAGCGTGCAAGCTTTAGCTTGTCGCGCGTGTAGTTTTTCGTTGTTACCTCGAAGAGCGTTCCACAAAGAATCATGACCAAACTAGAGCGTGCCAGAGTGAGAAGGAGAAGGAAGGAGTGAAGCAAAACACAATTGCAAAAAGAGTAACGAGTTACGTCACGGAAGGTTTATCATTGTGTATCCGAGTCGGATGTTGACGACCATGACTCGCGTGTTAAGCTTGAACGGTTAGCAGCAAGCTTTCCTGCTTACAACTCCTCTGACGAGGTGGTGCTTTTTTGAAAATCGATTCCATTTCATGTTCGTTTTGAAATTCTAAACCGATCTCATGCCTTCCACCGCCACGCGCTCCACCAACCCCCGGGGCGGCGGGTCCCGCTCCACGCACCACAACCCATCGTCTTCCACTTTCATCACCGGCACCGATCTGACCGAAAACGATGCCATCGTTCCGGTCCAGCCCTTAATATCCTGTGCAAAGGTCTCGTAGTCCTCGTTGTGCTAATTCATTGTTGTAGTTGCAATCTTGCATACGATACTAACAGACCTAAGGCTAAGGCTAAACTCGTAGCTGACTCCGCATTGGGAGCTTGTTCACATTTGTATTTGTTCTAGAAAAAAATTGGCAGTACTACAAGCTGCACATTACAACGAGTTCTACTTTTGCAGTGTATACTTGAACTTCAACTACAACGGCGCTATCCACCTAAATCGTCATTCTCGGGAGGAGGATGACGAGTTCGATTCCTACAGTCGGTCCTTGGTTCCCGCGAACCAAAACACGGCGATCCAACCAGTGGACGAACTGGAGCAGCTGAAGCGCATGGTCTTCCGGACGCGCAAAAAGCTCGACAATCGCATGTCGATATCTCAGGGAAAATTGCAGTGCTTGTTGGTCCTGCGTGGAAAAGTTACTTTGTCACTAGTAAGTACTTTACAACTCGGTCCTCGTAGTCATCTCCATTTGTAGGTCCTCAGCTGTCAACATACTAGATGAGTTCTATCGTAGGAGCGATGAAGAGCCGTGGCAAGGAAAAATGAGACGGAACTCTGTTTCATCGCGACCCAACTGCGATTTTGTGCACCATACACTGAGATGAAATCTTGGCAGAAAGACGTCGAGGGTTTGAGGAAGGACATGAAGCGGTGCGGGAAGAAAACGGAAGGGAAGAGGACCAAGGGCAACAACATGAATGGTTCCGAGAACGAAAATGGCGACTCTTCCGACACCGATGAGGACGAGGACGAAGTAGAGGGAACAAACAATGGCTCGTCTAAGAGGAAGAGCCGCAACTCCCAATCCCCTAACAAGAACGAACCGAACTCCGGGAAAAAATCTTACCCGTCCGCCCGCGTCTCCGCGCTGCCCTTCGGCAGCTCCAACGACTTCAACATCAACCGCAACAGCCTAAGGGCAATTTGCGACGAGGAGCGCACTTCCGTTGGTGGTCGGGCGAGCGTCTCGAAGGTCAGCAGCTCGTCCAAGACGATGAATTTAGCG
This sequence comes from Amoebophrya sp. A120, assembly GCA_905178155.1. Classification (NCBI taxonomy): domain Eukaryota; class Dinophyceae; order Syndiniales; family Amoebophryaceae; genus Amoebophrya; species Amoebophrya sp. A120. The sequence goes on along the minus strand of CAJINV010000002.1, from coordinate 6,067,983 downwards.
TCTTCGGCGAAAACGATGTTGAACCAAAAACTTCCGCCACTGCAGAACCAGCACGCCCTGTTGCAGGCCCGGATGGGGGAGCGGGGCGGCCCGAGGATCATCGTGTCGGGAGGTGGAGAGGGCGACAGCGACGAAAACAGCAATGAGAGGGCTGGAATCACGGGAGTTCCAGCGATTCCGAAAAGTTTGTCGTCGAAGTTGTTGGGGAGGCGAGGGAGCGCGGGGGCAACGATGTTGAGAAGGGGATCCAGTTCCGGGAACTTGGGCGGACAACCGAGGAGGCGAAGCTTGCAGCTGATTCGGTGAAAGAAGTATACTTACTGCTCTAGCTGTTCCTCGGTGGATGCTGTGGATGCGATTCATCTTTTGGGTGTTTTTTGTAGGCTGAAAAATCCTGAATCAATCTGAAATTGCGACAACGTCGACTGAACTTTTGCTGCATAAGCAACCTTCCGTCAATATCGGACTGGAGTTTACTCGTGAGGTAGCCTCACTGTGACAGCCTTCCTCCTAGTCGTAGCGAGGCGCAAATTGAAGTGCACGCCTCTGATTTTGTCAGTGCGCTCGATGTTCACCGATCTACTTCTATCCTCGCTCACGGGTTTGCGTCTCGTCGTCTTTAGCACATCTTGGTTGCTAAGGCGCTTGGCCCGGCTCAACATCACAGACAAACAGCATCACAACCGCGACTGCCCCAGCAGCGTGCTGCTTGCGGCGCGTTTTTGCCAAACCAGCAGCAAGCGCGTGCGGAGCAACAGCAAAAACCAAACGAGCGGCGCGACGTTGTGGGGCGGCCACCAGCGTCGCAGCTGTGACCTTTAAGGTGGCAAACGCGGGCGCGACGGCCGGGCTCGTGCCGATCCAGAAGAGGGGCGGGCGGGGGGCCTTTGAGTGGCGCCCGCTGCGGGCGGGTGAATTATGGGGGCGCCGCGGGCTCTGAGGCGCCCCCGGATTGGCTGGGTTGGGGGTTGCGCCGCCTCCCTACGCCAGTCGTGGCGCTGCGCGTTTTGTTTCCCTTCGCCCGCCGCTTTTGTGCATGTCGGGACGCAGCGCCAGACAAACATGGCAAACGATGGGCGGGGAGTATTGCAGCGCCCAGCGAGCGGAGAAGTTGGGGCCTGTGGACCCCCTCACGAGACAAGCGGCCCGGGCCAGAAGCCGGCTGCAACTGTACCGCCCGCACACACCCCGCGCGAAGCCGAAGGCGGGCCGCGGCTGTGTGCATTGATTCGCCGCGCCAGCAGGCGAGCCCAGCCGCGCCTGTGCGCCGGCGGGGTAGCGGGAAGCTTGGCAGCGCCACTACAAACCCGGCTAGCAAATGGCCGGGAACATGCGAGCACGCGCGCGGTTTGGGCCTGTCCCCCGGTTTCAAACAATTAACAGCAAACAACGAGGGGGGGCGCCGGAGCAGCGCCCGCCCGCGCCGCCGGGCCCCGGCGGGGGGACCGCCTGGGGAAGAGCGGCCGCGCGAACACTTCACGGGAAGGACCGACGTGCGGGCTAAAAAGATGACCCGCGCGAAAATCGACACGCGCGGACGCGATCAGCTATCCTTAGCTCTTTCCTTTCGGTGGTGGATACGCTTTGCACGGTCGACGAATCGGCGAAGAGCCGCAGGAGGAGATAGAGGATGTAGCTGCCGCTCGGGCCACGCGCGCGGCTGTGTCGCGCGGATGGCCGGCAGGCGGGCGACATTCCCGAAAAAACCGAGAGCCCCGCAGTGGCTCTGATCGATGAGATCCTATTCATCGCGGCGCAAATAAAGGAACAGGTTTGGTCCATTACCGCGGCCAAGAAGTTGGCCGATAGGAAAAAGCGCCGACCGACCAGCATGCTAGAACTGAAGAAGATCGCTGAAAATCCGCAGAACCTAGGGAACAATGGGGCCAGCTGCGTGCGAACAAGCTGGCAAAACTCGCGGCGAGTGCGATGAGGGGGCGGCCTTGCGCGCTTCTTTCCGTCGGTCGGTCCTGATCTTTCGCGCCCCGCGCCGACTGCTCCGCCCTCCGTCCTGCGGAGCGGGGACGGCCGCCCCGGGGTGCTTAGCCGGGCCCCGGCCATTTTTTTTACTTCTTTGGCCCGTGGCGCGTTTCGCGCGCGGCCTGGCCCGGGCCCGGCATGCAGAACCGGAAGCGCTTTGCAGTCAGTGAGCCCGCCCGGCGCCTGCGCAACTCACTGCGCCCCCCCCCCCCCCGGGTGGTGGCCCTGACCGGCCTCCGCCCCTGTGGGTCAGTCGCCCGGCCCGCCCGGCCAGCCGGGGGCGGCCGCGCGCTCCGCTTTTCTTTTCATACGGCTTCTGGGGCTGTTTGTGCGCGCGCCTGTTGGGGCGTGGGCCCGCCCGGCGCCGGCTCGGTGGACACCCACGGGCAGCGTTGGGGCATGCATGGGTGGCCGAAACTGCAATTGGATTTCTCTTCTCTGACATTGGAATCGTTGTGGCGCCCTCCCTTCTGTCGGTGTTCGTTCTCCTGCATTCAGCGGCGTGCAAGTTCTTACTCAAGATGTTTGGTCGGGTTGTGAGGTTGCGCGGCTGACATCGATTTGTCAAAAGATGGAGATGGGCTGGGATTGGGTTAGCCCCGACGCAGGGCGAGCTCCGTATTCTCTAGCCACGTTGTTCGACGCTTTGCCGATGGCAGAGTAATAGTCTAAGTACGTAAAGGAACTAGTACTTACGAATGCAGCATCTAAATACGTGGAACCGATGCAGTGTTTGCAACCTGAGTCCGGCTCACCCTATTCCTTTTTCGTCGCGGCTGCAACAAAACCTGAAGCGAAGTTCTGGCCTGTTCTCGATCTCGCTTTATTATCAATCTCGCCCCTGTTTCTTCACAAGTGGGCGTAGAGTATTTTTTAAACTTCTTTGTTTGCGACGTGTACTGTGCAGTCCTCCTGTTCTCCCCCCCGGACACCAACATATGAAGCAGTGGCTTGCCTATTTGTAGAAACACGTACGTTCTTCAAGATGGCGATGGTCCTCATTGTCCTCGTCGCTCTGCGTGTTTTCACCAGTATCTTCCAGTCATGCCGGCCCACGACGGTGGTCTTCGTTCACGCCCAGTCCGACGTGGAGCTTTCTTCGTTCATGGTGGAGGGTTCGGCGCTCGACACGGAGGGTTTGGGCGTGACGCTGACCAAGGAAGCGACCCGAGAGCTGGATGGCATACGGCAGGGCTTCTGGCCCGGAACGAACGAAACGGAGATTTATCACGGGCCGATAGAACAAAAAGTCCGCCCTGCAGGTGCGGGCACCGCGAGGAGACCTGCTAGAAGTACAACCGGCAGCACATCGAGCCGCATTATTTGCTCCTCATCAGGTAGTACTAGTACAAATACAAAAGGAACGCGAAGTGCGGAAGTAGATGATGTTGGAACAAACCCGTCTCCTGCTCCAAGTACCACGAAGAACTTTATCGCAGTGAACCCCGCGACGAGTGTTTTTTTCCAGCAGTATAATGAGACCAGCTCTAGTACTACTGCGTCTTGGTGTGGCAGCCGGACCGCTGCCGATCATGCGATGATCGAGCGATTGCTGCGTTTGGACGAGGGAGAAGAGCTGGTGAACCCGGAGATCACGTATTTCCCCGGCATCGAGGAGCAGCTGCAGGAACTACCGCCCGCCCGCTCCGTGGCACCCGAGCCCAGCGACGCGATTTTGTTTGACGGGGTGTGGCAGTTGTGGGACTCGTTGGGAACGACGAGACTGCAAGAGCTGTACATGAAGGTCTTGCACACCGTTGGGGGACACAAGAATTTGAAACTGGTCAGGAAGATGGAAGAAAAATTAAAACAGTATGATGTTCTTGCAAGAACAAATAAAACCTCTGACGCCAAGACTGGTGTCGGAGCGACGGAATGGCCTTCGACTTCCTCTGGTGTAGTCGAGACTGCGAGCGCATTATCAACTAGAGAAGGCCAAAATTATCCAGCTGGACAAAAGGCCGCGCCCGAAACTGTAGTGTCTGGTGGGCAATCATCGACCCAAAAAATCTCCGCAGCAACGGCTTCCCAGCAGGTACAAGCTAACATGGTTGCCGCGTTCGAAAAGAGAAAAGCGCAGCCTCTTCCGCTACCGCAAAAATATGAAAGGAAAGCGCGGTCGTCGTCCCGGTCCCCCTACTCGTTCCACGACTGCATTCAGCAGACCAACTGCCACGTGCGGAACCTTTGCCTGTCCCCGAACGGGAAGCAGTTCATCTACACGAAAAACAAGCATAGTATCTACTACGATTTGATCCACAAAACGACTTCAAGAAGATCCGAGGGGGTGATCTACCCCTACACCCAGATGGACTTCAAACGCTTCCGCAAATCCCCGCGGGCCTTCCGGTTTCTGTTCCAAAACCCGTGGAAGCAGGTCCACCCGTATTGGCCGGAGAGCCGGATTTTGGAGCTGATGGGAATGAGCATTTCGCCCAGGAGCAACGAAATGTTCGCGCCCTTAAGGGAGATGCAAGTGTGGCAGGGTACGGAAGACAAAGATTCGAAGCGGTCGAGTTCTCATCTTCCTTACCCGTATGTTTCCTCATCTACGCCAGAACAAGCAGAAAAAACGGAAACCAGAGGGACGTCGACAAATGAAGCGGTATTAAAGTCGCATCAAAAAGAAGTCCACATCGTCATCGGCAAGCCCCCGCCCGACGATGTTCTGGTGAGCAACTTGAGCGCTTTCACCACGCGGAAACACACACTGCAAACAGCTCTGGATGTGGCGTGGCAGATCTTCGTTGCGCTGTCCCGCTGGGGGTTTCTGAAGGCGGACTACCAGAAAGTCGGGGACAAAATGCGCCGGGCCTTTTCAGCAAACGAAAGAACACCTACAGGAACAACGCGGCCCGCTACAGCAGATACCGCTTCATCACCATCTTCAGTGGCAGTAAAGACAGTGAAGGACGAGATCCAGAAAATTCTCCGCGCCCACCCGAAAGTTCATGTTTATCTCGTGGACGAAATGGATCACACTGTCTATCAAAAGGAAAAATCCCCCCACCCCGTATCGAAAAAGTATCCGTCTGAAAATTTGTGATGCGCATTTGTGACCTCAAATCCTGTCTGTCTTGCAAGAAGGCAAGTCCAGAAAGCCTTCCGCATTTCGCAGGCGGTTTGTCATGCTGCTTGGCTTAGAGCATACACCTTTGTCATGCTAGGTGCCTACGCCAAAACTTCTCGACTGAGGCTTGCCATATGCCTGCACTCCTCTACTGCAAGACAAATCTGATTTGTGTATGGAAATCCAGCATCAGAAACTTCGTTTCGATATGGGGAGGGGGGATTTTTCCTTTTGATACTGTCGCAGACGAGTTTTTTACGAAGCGGAAGAAGAAGCGGACGAACGCAAGGCCGGGACATGTTTTAAGGATGCAAAAGAGGAACAGCACGATAAGGTCTCCTCCGTTCGGAAGCAATGGTGGAGAACTACATACGAATTCTGGTGGTACTGACTCTAGTGCAACTACACAAGCCGCGGCCTCGTCTTCCCCTGCTGTTCACGCCAGCAAATTTGTTCCAATCATGCAAAAGAACAAAAAGCCTCGCGACCAATCCAATTTCCTGGAAGAAGTTCTCCTCGCCACTATTACAATGAAAAATGCCCCCTCCCCATATCAAAACGGAAATCTGTGATGCAGATTTGTGCTCACAAATCAGCTTTGTGATGCTACAAGGCAAAAGATGCGGACTGTAGTGCTGTCTAGCGTGGGAAAGCCTTGCAGCTCCAGGATGGCAGGAGGCAACTGGAAGTGGGAAACAGCATGACAGATTACCTGCAATGTAGGCCGCAGCTTCGTCTCTTGGCCTTCTAGCAATACAAGTCGATTTGTGTACTCAAATACAGCATCACGAATTCGCGCATCTTCCGTTTTCGTTATGGGGTGGGGGCTTTTTTCACTTTGATAGCCACCATCGCCAGCACCGTCACGCCCTTCCGGGAAATGCCCCGGGGCAGGTGTTTTCAGCACGTCATCCTTGGTTGGCGGCACTGGCCGTGGTTTGACCCGGATTTGGTGTGGAAATACGAGCAAAACACGATCTTGAAGCACAAAACCGGGAACGGAGTGGACCCGGTGATGCTGGACGGATTCCGGAATTACCTGTTCCTCCGACTCGGCATCGACGGGAAGGAACTGATAAGAAACGCGCGGGCAGTGGAGATCGTGCGAGAAGAAATTAATGGTGCTAGTACTTCTGCTGAAGCTCTTGAATTACCAAAGGCACAGAAGAAGGGCAAGCGGCCAGTCATCGCCATTGAAAAAATCGACAAGCGGAAGCCCAAGGTTATCATTTTCCGAAACCACAGGCGAGCAGTTCGTGCCGTTTCACCAATCCTTGTCGCAGCCGCGGCGTCAAGAACACAATCGACACCAGGCGAGCAAGACCTTATTTCATCCGGAGGACAACGTCCTCAAAGCGGTAAAAACTACAACAAGGACTTCGCCGCCACCATCGGTGACCTTTCAAACGCGGAAGAGGTGGCGGAGTATTTGCAGAAACGGTTCACGAAGACCGGCTTATCCTCATCTGCAGGACATGATGTCCCCGTGCTTCCACCAGTCGCACCTTTCGACATCGAGATTCTGGACCCGATGCAGATGCTGGAGGAGACGGAAAGCCTCTCCGGACGGGAGTACCTCCTCCAAACTGTGACAAAATCCCTGCAAACCGACATTTTCATTGGGTACGATCCTCTCGCCCCCGCGGATTTTCTCTTTTCCCCGAGGTACGCCGGACTGATCGCCCCCTGGCTCACGGGCGAGGACAGAACGGAACGGGTGTTCCAGTTCGACCGGCTCTACAAGCAACTACCCCATCGACTAATCACGCACTACGGGGTCGCCGTCACCGGACGCCAAGGCCGGGCCTTGAGCAGTTTCCTAAGTGCGAGTTGTCGGGAGGCAATCGGACTGCTCGGGGGCGGCGGCGGAGGTGCTGCTCAGGAAGAGATGACGCCAGAAGCGGTAGGCGCAACGACTACGGGCGGTGGATCCACCTCAGGTGGGCAAACAACGTCCAAAGGCTCCTCGAAGCAGAGCAGTGAGGCCCGAAAACACGCAGAGCTCATTGCCGATATGATCGAGACGGGTGGTGCGTACGGCAGCCGGCCGACAACCTCCTTCACAGCGCCGAGGAACGACCATGGCGAAGACCACTTGGATGACGACCAGCAGCGGCTGAGTGAAGCCATTGCGCAGAGTTGCGGGACGACTACTAGTGGCTCCACTTTTGCACCACAACAAACACTACAGCGGACGAGTCAACACAGTCTACAAAACAGCCAACAGCAGCTGTCCTCCCTGGTCCTTCACCCATCCAGGAAGGAACTGGGCGGGCTGAAAGGCGTCATCCTGGGCCACCCCTACCCCTTCAACATCACGGAAACCGAGCAGTTTCGGCTTTCGGGGCTCCCAGAACTCGGCGATTACTTCGCGGAGGCGGTAGATTTTCTGCGAATCAACAACCGCGTCAGGTTTTCGAGGAGCGAGTTCGAGCAGATTTTCAAACAGGAAGTCGACAAACCGCGCGTGAAAAACCGCGTGTTCAAGCGGCCGAAGCAGTCGCCGCACCAACTCGCGTATTTGGCTCGGATTTTCAACGGCAAGGGGGATTTTGAACGGGTCGTGGAGGATGTCATAAACTTTCACAAGGGGAAGAAGTGAGCGGGTGGTTGCTATGTCGTGGCACAACATGAGGACCATTGCCGTCGTCCAGGAGTTGGTTTGTCAGGAGCTTCTGCGCTAGTAGCTGCATAGTACCCGCAATTATGTTATGTGCCAGTTTTTCATCCTGCTTGTTCAGACCGCCGGTCTTTGGAGAAGAGGCCAGCTCGGAGAGCTCTCTTTTGGTAACATATTCCAGGCCTTGTCGTGTACGCAGCGGACTTTTCGAGATCAAGATTTATTTTTGACAGTCAGAATTTCACCACAATTCAGATGCTGCTCTTTGTGAAATGTAGAAGTTTCGCTCGGGAATACAGGAAGGAAACGCGGGCGCCTGTCTTTCGTACTCGGAGTACCTGCAAGGCGTCCCGAGTGTAACTCAGGACGGCGAAGCTGGCTGGACGACGCAAATGTGAAAGAAGAAACGTGCGCAGTCTCGCGACAGTCCTCGCACGAATTACAGGCGCGCTACGAAAAGCACATGATAGCGAGGGGGAAGCCGTTTTCGAATGATCAGGATGCTGGAAGTGACTGTTTCCTGGGAGACTATTGCATTTGCACCATATTAATAAGACTTCTAGCGCATCTTAACTCGAACTCGAACGCACCTCGGTCTAGCCAAGCTGTTTTCTCGTGTTGTTTCGAAGAAGATTTATTGTGAAGCTGAAGTAAAAAAAAATTGATTATGATAGAATGATGAAATGAAGATCCGCGTCTCTAGCACGCTGTGGCAGCAACGTGTGAATGTTAAATTGAAGCAAGATCAGTTGCGAGGTTTGTGAAAAGATCTTCTGGATCATAGCGATCCCCGAAAATTATTTTCCGACGATCCCGGATTTGCTCCTGCTCCTGCAAAAACAACGCCGTAGCAGTAGCGCTAGCACGACCAAAGAGCTATACAAAAAGATCCGAGAATCATTTTTACGCACTAAGATTACTTCACGTAGGTAGCATTGCATCTCGATTCTCCATTTTATTTGCACTGATATACTCTGATCTTCTCTTGTCAAAAACAAAATCAGCAGGCAAGTTTTTTAGGCTCTTCAGCTACAACGACTTTTTTCCCTCTTCTCTTCTGATATTCTCTCTTCGGTACTTACCGTACGTAGTTGTACGTTTTACTTTTTCCCCCAACGACACGACATCTGCCCAACATGGTGAAGAACAGCGCTTTCGTTTTTGTCAAGCCCCACGCCAACACCGAGAAGGCGCGCGTGGTGGTCAAGGAAGGTTTGGAGGCTAAGGGCCTGAAGGTTTTGAAGGAAGGCCTCATTACCGGCAAGGAAATCGACGAGAAGCAGCTCATCGACAACCACTACTATGCCATCGCCTCCAAAGCCACCATCCTGAAGCCGTCCGAGCTGAACGTGCCGAAAAAGATGTTCACCGACAAGTTTGGTGGGGACTGGGACGCCACACTCGCCGAGGGAAAGATCTTCAACGCCAAGGATGCCTGCACGAAGCTCGGCATGGACAGCGAACAGCTGAATACCGAGTGGGCCAAGGCGAAAAAGGCCGGCAAGTTGGTGAAATTCGGCGGAGGCTTCTACTGCGGACTCATCGACACGGTTGAAGGTATTTTTTACTTCTGAGTAGCTTGCTTGTGCTCAGGGTTTGGTATTCGTAGGGTACTTCTTCTATACTTTCGACCATCTTTTTCTTCTGTGTCGTAGCCGTTTCCTTTTGTCTCGACCGAAGGCCGGTACTTCACATTCAATTTTGCACTGCTGAGAGAAGCTGCTCCTACTGTTTCACGTGAATAGTGGAATTTCTAATCCCTTTAGCCACGTTATCGCCTCCAATTCCAATTCCATTTCAGGTCAAGAGCCCATCTACGTGATGAACGGATTTTTCATGAGCATGCGCAGCAATTACGTCGTTGAATCCGCTTCCCTGTACTACTTCGTCGTCGAATGGGACTCCAAGAACCTCAGCTGGGAAGAATTCCGTGGTATTTAAGGCTACCTTTCTCACTTTGATGTTTGAGGGAGTAGAATTTGTGTTGCTGTAATTGCTAAAGGAGTTTCATACGTTAGTGACCAGCATGACCCGAAAGATACTTGAGACTACCTAGTAAGTACGAGAAATGTAGTCTGCCAACAGTTTGTTGTAGAAGTAGACGCCACCCAATATCAACGCAAATTATACTAATTCATCAGGCCAAGCCCTCGGGCCGACCGATCCGGTGACCGCTCCGGAGGACTCTCTGCGCGGCATGTTCTACAAGAACTGGAAGGAATATGGGAATGTCAGGATCGAAATTGACAAAGTCGAAAAATTTGTGATGCACAAAATCGATGACAGTTGGAGCCTCAGTTTCCAAGTGGCGCATGACAAATTTCGGGAGCCCCAAAATCCAGTCTGTCATGCTGTTTGGGCAAAGAAGACTGCTCCTGTCATGCTACTCTGGCAGCGCGCTGCATACCCCTAAACAGGATCGCAATCGGTCTCAGATGCCTGCTCCCCAATACAGGCCTTCAGTGCTCTACATTTTATGCATCACAAATTTTTCAATTGTGCCGATTTCGATCCTGACACATCCATAAGGAATACGGCCTGGAGTCCGTCCCGAATGTCGGCGACAACGCGGTGCACGCCTCCGCCTCCCCCTTCGAGGCCCTCGCCGAAAAGATGAACTGGCTCGGCATGAAGCCGGAGGAGGATGACTTCGGTATAATTACGTGAAGAGCTTTGTTTATTTTTCAAGCGAAATTAATATATTGCGTTTTTCATTTCTTTTTGTTCAGAAGTGACTCTCTCTACGGTCAACATCTTTTTTGGGCGAATAGCTGCAAAGGGGCCGGTCGCCTCGATTCAGTGCAAATTGTTCTCATTTAGAACAGACCAACTTCGACGGCTGACGTGAGCACACGAGAAGTAAGGTTTTACCCCTCCATCAACAGCGCCTATCTATCATTGCACCGCTTCCTTCTATTCACAGGTAAAGCCCTCCTGAAGATCCTGGACACGAAGACCTTGGTCGAGTGGGGCCGCGACGCACAGGTTACCTACGGGCCGGTCAGCATCAAAAAGTCCGTCTTCGACTCTGTCGAGGATACCGACGCCGCGCAGTGCCTGGCTTTGTTGGGCATGATGTACGTGCAGTCCGACGAGAAATTTTTCCAAGAAACCGTCGACAAGCTCAAGGAACTCAAGATGGGCGCTTAAATATCGGAACGCGATTGGCGGTAGAAGAAAGTTCCCACTTCATAAGCCGGCTGTGTACTGCAACCTCTCTAGAAGTTCTTCGATATTTATGTTGATCAAAGCCACCTCGGCTCAACTCTGGAAAAATGATTCAAATGCAACTCTTACTTTTCAAAACGACGGATAGTACCTAACGGCTCTAAAGCAAAAACTATTCATGGAGTCATGTCATATCTCGTTTGTACCATCAATGCTGCATGTATTTTGGCTGGTATTCGTATTGGTGACCACGCACTGCTAGGGAGAAAGTATTTCTGCGAAAATCTCCTTGGCACCATCGAGCCATGTGATACAAGCGTTATGTGCTGCACGAGCAAGCACACGCAGGCTTGTAGATGACTGTGTCTGGAGCTCCTGTGTGTGCAGCGCATATACATATACATATTGAATGCAGGATGGGATCATGGTAGCGTAAATATCAAGACGGAAGCAACGCATTTCAATTGCAATCACGTGTATGAAAAACAACTCTGTATATGATTTTTTTAACGAGCCAACCCACGCGAGATCATTCATAGCATGGAACCTGTGCATATCCAGAAAAAAACACCCATCCCCATCCATTTTGCCATTTTTTCAATGCAAAAAAATCATGAAAAATAAATAAAGAAATAAAAAACTCCGAAATATTTTTTGCATGGCATTTGCGAGAAGTACTAATTGATGGAGCTAGCTAGTGGCGTCAGTGGCACATACTTTCGCTAAGTGATTTTGAGGTAGCTAGCTGAAACCGAGATCCGAACCACGACCGAGAAATACAACTCGCCGAAGCCCGTTCTCGTCGTTGGGCACCTCTGGCCCCATGGAGGTTTTGAACTTTTGGCGCAGTCACGCACAGATACCCAGAGGTAGAGGACAACCCGCCAAGAACGCCGCGGCTGCACCATTGGAATTAGCGGGAGCAGCACCAGCTGCGCAATTATCATCGATAATTGCAGAGCAGATCTTGCGTTCCAGCTCACGAAAAAAAAAGCATTTTTTTTTTTTTGCAAAAAAATGCCACGTTTTTGAAAATGCTCACTTTTTTGATGGATGATGTTTTTTCGCACGACGGTACCACAAATATTGGATCGACCCATCCAGTCCATTTTCTTTTAGAAATGGCTGGATGGGTCGAGGCAATATTTGTGGTACCGTCGTGCGAAAAAACATCATCCACAAAAAAGTAGGAATTGTTGCAATTTTCAAAATGACACTAGAATTTGTGGATGATGTTTTTTCGCACGACGGTACCACAAATATTGCTTCGACCCATCCAGCCACTTCTAAAAGAAAATGGACTGGATGGGTCGACCCAATATTTGTGGTACCGTCGTGCGAAAAAACATCATCCATCAAAAACAAGGTCAATTTCAAAAACGAAATTTTTTTGGAAAAAAACAAAATCAAAAAAGTTTTTGCTTCGGCAGCCTTGCCGAACAGCAAAAGTCTCCCCGTCCGGAATTTGTATTATCCACTCGAACCGAAAGGAGAGCACATGTCAAAATCCATCCCAGGTCCGTCGCGTTCATCCCATGTGGCGACGCGGTGGCATGGCGATATGGCCACTACAAAATGGGCCAAGCGATGGGGCCAGAGTCGATGCGCGGCGGCGAAAAGAGGCTTCTGCAGGATCTGGAAGTCGTCGCCTGCTGCGATGACCTGCGATGGACCTAGCTACTTTAATTCATGTCAAAAGTTCTTAGCTATGACGCCACTTTAGCTATGTCAGCACTAAAGTGATTGCTTCCGATGCCGATTGATGAAAACCCTTAAAATTTTTTGAAAAAAAACTTGTTTTTTTTTGTTGAAAAAATAGCAAAATGGATGGGGATGGGTGTTTTTCTCTGGATAGTGCAGCTTAAAGTTGCGGCGCAATATTCATATTGAGGCATTGCCTTTTCGGAGTTTGCTCGTCCTTTTTGTTTCTCCATGTTGATTCGCTTTCTTTTGTTGCTTTTGCAAAGAGCGACTTGATTTTAAAGAGCGTGAGACTGAGATTTGAGTGTGTCGGTCGCCTTATAAATGTTTATATTTGATGTTGATGACACCGTGGAATTTTTCGACACGACAGCCACGGCACTGGCGGATCTGTGCGTTGATTTTTCACTCGTAGACGTAGAGCATAGCTACTGCGTATAGCAACTGCGTAGGGTTCTCGCAAAACCAAGATAAGTAAACAAAATGTCGTCTACCGCTCAGGAGTCATCCTCCTCTTCATCTTTCTGGCCGGTCAAGGGTTTCTTTCCTCAGAACCTCCTTCGTCGTAGAGGACATCATCGACAGGAGAACTTGCCGGTCAGTAAGATCACCGGGTTGCCCCCACCTGCTGCGAAAAAACGGATAGACGCCAGTACCGGCAAGGTCTCTTCCACCACTTCCCCTACTGATGCACTTGGCACCGACGTCGATATTGCATCAAACAACGAGATTTCCATCACTGCCGACCTCGGCCCGGATTTCAATTGCCACCGGCCGGGGCTGAGAAACCTCGCCCTCGCGTACATTGTGGATACGTTCACTTTCGACGGCGACACCGCGGCGTTTCGCGCGGGCAATGGGGAGGACATCTGGCACTTACTGGTCACGGAGTTCAGCATTAGAAAGTTGGTCTTCATCCATGCAGTGTGTGAGCTGGTTTTCGTGTTGACGTTTGGCTTGCTGCTCTTCCTCTCCTACCACCTGATGGGCGTGTTGGATGCGGACTACAAAGGTAGCAGTGGAAGGGGCGCCGGGTCCTCGAGCAGCACCGACGACACGGAGTTTAAGGACTTCATTCTGCTTTCCTTGTCCGCCTGCGGGATTGGCACCGAGCTGATCTTTGGCTACTCCCGAGGAAGCAGGGTGTTGAGCGTGTTGGAGGCCCTGTTGCTGGTTGTGGAAAATTGGTCGCACTGGATCATGCTGACCATTTCGGGTGCCTTGATCATTGCCCGAGCCCTGACCCCGCTGCAGCAAGTGGTGTTCAGCCATGCCTGCGTGATTTCTGACGGGAAACTGAAGGACCACGTAGGCCCGCTTGACCTGGGTCTGGACGAAAACGGGTTCGAGAAAAGACAGATACTGCAGCCTGACAACCAACCAGAAGTAAATATAGTTGACCGCGATGGTCCTCTGTCAAGGTCGTCGAGCCAAGGAGGGGTCGGTAGCGCGGTGGTCGACACGGTGAGCACACCTGTCGTCCGCCCACAGGAACCACAATTACAACCGGGCCGTACGGTTGTCGAGGCGGCAGACCACCCAGGAGATGCAGCTGGAGCTGGAGCTGCAGTTCCTCCCCGGCCGAAGAAACTTTACTATACGGATGGCGACTTCGAGGAATTCCCGGAGCTCGTGATCCGCATGAGCACCATGCGCAGCAGCACGCTGCTGATCCAGCCGAAAATCGTGATTCAGATGACGACGCGCAACGGGGTGTGGCGCAATTTGAACATTCCGGTGTCTGACTACGCCATGTGGAACCCCAGCAATGTGCTGACGATCCGGCACCGGATCGACGAAATGTCGCCGTTGCACGAAAAAAACTTTGGCTTCGAACAGCTAGCCTTCATACAGGTGTCCCTCACGGCGACGGATAAGTGTACCACGAGAAATGCAAGATCTTCCCGATCAGCGCAAGAACGGACTTTCATATCTCTTCCCGATCATTTCTGTCCGACACCTGCGAAGAGAAGGACTACATACAACTCTCCATGTAGGGAAAAAAGAGTAGTTGAAAAGACAAAAACTGCATTTGACGTCAATGAGAGGACCAGGCACGTCCGCTGTTTGATCTTTGCGCGAGCCTGAGCAGGTCTCTCTGCCGTGCCCTCGCGGTAATTATTGATCGAGATCTGATTGTAGTTCTTGTCCACCTTCCTTTCTATACACCCTGGACTTCCAGTGGCAGAGGCCCAGCAGTATGTGCGGCCGTTCCGCGTTCCGGAAAAGAGGTTTGTCACGAAGAGAAACTTGAAAATACTCGAGAACGAAATTGAAGATTTGGAACGGACGAGTTCTTCTACCGCGTCCGGGGTCTTGGTGGACGATGTCGCGCACGACAAAGAGAAAGAAACGACGAGCAAAGTAGATGAAGATGGCACTTCTTCTAAAGGTGCCAGCGGTGGTGACGAGGTTGTGGCTAGTATTCAGTGCAGAAGTATCGCACTCGGACTCATTGCAATCTTGCACGACAGTTTCACAGTTCGTGCTTCTTAGAAGCTAAATCAACATTTACAAATTCATCTTAGTTCTCAATCTCAACAAGATGGAGCTACAATTTGCGATGCGATTTTTTTGCAACTTCAGCATACGATACTACGAATGCGATACTTTTGCAGTGCATGAACAGCAAGCTAACGCACCTGAAAAGGCAACTCTCGTATCAAAAGGAGCAGCACAAGTATTGGTGTTTTCCGGATGATACTTATCGCGTGCCACAGGTCTTTTTCCATGCGAAATTCAAGAACATGCTGAACATCAAGAACGACGGCGAACGGCCCTGGGTGCCGACAAGGGTGGTGGCCAATATGAACAATTTCGAAACCGTGGTGGTGGCGGATGTGACAGAAAGCGGGTTCTTGACCAAGCGCGGAAAATTACTGCGCCAAAGCTCTACGTTCCAGTAGCGGGCTTTTTCCTGTACATACTACCACCGACTGTAAAACTAGTAACAGAACGCAGGCTCCTACACGGAGGATGATCGTGAAGAGGCTTGCAAGAAAAATTGTTCTCCTTCATCTTCAAAATCATAATCATCCAAGATGTGATTGTGATGCAGTGCGGTACGTGCCTGATCGTCTTTCCTATCATGTTGAAGACATTGGAATCGGCGATTTGTCTTGATATGAAACTCTAGGGGCGGCCGGTTTGTAATTGTATAGATGTCCCTTTCTGGGCTGGACACTGATCAGTTCTTATTTGACTGAATCTTCTACGAAGAAGATGATTGTTCCTTGATAGATTTACTAGCTCGTGGTGTTTGTCGATTTTTTTTTGCAACGGGTCTTTTCCGAATGCAGAGCGTGTCCCTGCCGCGACGAGAACAAGCGGAGGTAGCATTTTTTTCATCGGAAGATCGCTGCACTGGTTTCTTTCGCTGCATAGCGTTCTACAAAGTATCATAGTCTTCATCCGTTCGGCCGGGGATGTCGCGAGAGAAGCTGCGATAGACTGGTGGTAATATTATTCAAAATAGGAAAAATAATCGGCGGGACAGCCAAGGTTTTTGTATGGTTATGGTACGCGCCTGGCGCTGGCTGTGGCCGGCGAGTTCAGCTGTGCGTACCAATCTGATGTTGAATTGTAGTGTGTGCACTTATTGTTATTTCCTCCTCTTTTCTGAGGTATTTTGTGTTTGTTTTCCCAAAATCGAGTTGCCGAACCCGAAGTAGATTCTCCTGTTGCAAAAACGGAACTGCAAAAAATCAGTGATGCATGCAAGTCCATAAGACGATTGTTGACACACCGTGCGGGAAGTACGGCACGAGAACTACGCGACGAGACTTGCGACTGCTTACACGCCCCCGCAGCAGATGAAAACGAAACGACCACAGCATCCGCCAAGTCTAACGTCTGGTTCCAGAACAGCAGGATCGCAATGAACAGCTACGGAGGTTGCCCCGCGGCCTCGAGAAAGGCTCCGGCGTTGGAGGCCTCCAGTAAAAGAACTTCTTCTACAACTCCTTTAGCCACCCGCAGTTTGTTGCGACGAGAGCACCGGCGCGCTTGCACTAGTAGTGTTACGAGTTGTAATTATTCTGCAGAAAATTATAAGACGAAGCATGGCCATGTCGCGACTTCATCCGTAACAGATAATTCTTTGAACTCGGGTACTTCCCCACCTACCGCTCGAGCTAAAAAATCCGGTGAGGTTACCATCTCACAACTGAAAAAGTTTCTGGACACAAAAATACATCTGGTGCACAAAGAAAATGATGACGGCAGTACGAAAAGTCGAAATCGTAAGATTTTCGCTCGAGATACAGCAAACTCATCGTGCTTGTTAGATGGAAAAGACTATGCCGCGATGCGCGCAGCCGAAGCGGAAGCTGCACAAGAAGGAATTACAAAGACGCTTCTCCTGGCCGAGGATGACTTGGGGGAGGGAGATAGTGTCGTCTTTCAAAAACTTCTTCACAGAAACAGTTACCACGCGACAACGCCGATGACAGGTAAAAAAATATCAGAACGAGAACAAGCGCGGCAGAACAAGCCACAGCGGCCTCTGTTCTCGGAGCAGAGCAAGTTGACGGTCTGTGTGCCGAGACTCCAGCTAGATTTGGTGCGTGCGGTGAACCCGCCAGACTGCGCTCCGGCACCGTCGGTTCAGGAAACGAAGGACGCAAGACCATCACCGTCGAGCAACAGCTGGGTTAGTAGTGTAGAGAAAAACACGACCATCTTCGCCCGCCTCAAATTGCAATGCGCCCTCGCAGTGAAGTTTGGCATGACTACAAAGTTCGTTGCAAACCAGTTTCTTTGTTATGAAGGCAAATCCAGGGCGGAGATGGTAATTTTTTTCGACGATAGGGAAGGCGGAATACCATGGCTTTACTGACAAGGATGGGTACATTTTAACATTGCAGTGAAATAAGTGTAGTCAATAAAAATCTCCAGAGCTGTATATGAAAGCAAAGGACAACTAGAAATTACGACGATCGGCCTGACCAGATAGTAACTTCATGTATAACTTGTAGCAACGTCGCAAACGATGTGAGCTGCAAAAGCTTGGGTTGTATCAACCTCGTATGAATATCCAGAAATATCATCATCACACTATGATTATGAAGTTGAAAGTTCCTGTTAGCGTTTTCGCACTCATGTTCCGGGTATTGATGTGCACACTAAATGGAACAAGAGTCCGAGTGCCCTGGTGCACTCTGAAGTACTGCTTTCTCGCAAAATACCAGATCAGCGAGAGAAGGAGAATAGCACTTAGATCACAAAAGAATGTCGATCCACCGTGCACAAATTTACTTTTACAGTAAAAGCGCTTTTATTTTGTAGTCCTCGAAAACGATCCTCCGCCTGCTGCTCCATGTCATTACAAAAAATCCTACCAGAGTCGGTCTCGATGAGCGTCGCATTTGTGGATGGGATCCAAAATGTGATTGTTTTGAACAACAATCTGAATCTATTGATCGGAATTATCCTGAAGCTACACTTACACTACAGGATATGAGCTTGAATACTGTCTTTCATTTGAATCCGTTCAACGTAACACGTAAAACTTTTGCAAAGCTAGAGCTACATCACAACATCTCTTTTCACATCATCTCAACATTCACGTCTTTTGTTTTCCTGCTGAAGCGCAGTATTGAAACAGCTTTATCAAGGTCTTACAGTTAAGCAAACACAAACATCAGCACCAGGTCGAGGTACTAAGAAACAGACCACGAAATAGAGACAACATGGTGCGTCTTTGCTCTCGCTCTTTCGTTGCGCTTTGCTCGGCCCTGTCAGCGTTGGGGTTCTTGGCCTGCGTCCAGGGAAATAAACAACACGTCGCGCAAGAACATCAACAAGGCAAAGCAGAAGTTGTTGCGGCTTCTCCGAACAAGCACGCCAGCAAGAAGGAGCAGCAGCCGACCGCCGTCGCGGCGGCCGCGCCTGCTGCCTCCGTGAGCACCCACCAGGAGAACAAGCCGGTTGCGGCAGCGGCGAGTCGCCATGGTCACAAAAACCGTCACTCGGAAACCTCTACCCAAGCGGTGCACCGCCGCCACCGCCGTCATCACCGCCGGGGACGTATGGGCAAGAACCTGTTGCGGATGAAAAATGGCCTGAAGCGCAGAGGGGGAAAGCTGTTCCATGGCTTGCGGAGGCGCTTTTCTTCTGCGCGGAAGGGAAACAAGCGGTCTTCGGGTTCTCGGATGATGAAGCGGAACAACCGCAGGCGCCACGGCAAGGCCAAGGGGAACAAGCACCACATCAAGAAGGGAACCAACGGAGGACACGGAGCCGGCAAAGCAGCTGCCGGAAAGGCCCACGAGATGTTGGCGGCGCCGATTGGAGCTGCCGCGGTCGATTCGAAGAACAAAGGCGGCGCTGTTGAGCTGCACCAAGCTGCTCCTGGTGCTAAAGGAGAACTTGAGGCCAACAAGAAGTGATCAACTGGGGCAGTCACCACGAATGTTACTGCATTTCTATATTTGATGTGAGATTATGGAGTTGAAACTTGAAGGTTTTGGGGGATGTATTAACATATCAACGAGGAGGACGTCTATGGTTTGGGAAGATCGGGGGAGGTGACGCACTGGCTTTCCAACTACCCGCAAAACTACCTGTTTGTGTTGTAATAACTAGCTCTAAAAAAATTGTTGTAGACCGACAGCTGCAAAGTTGAAGCCCTCAACAACAGTTTTTTTTGAACGAGCTTGATGCAAAGCCAGAGTAGAAGTATGTAAATGTATGATTTGATGGACGGATTCAAGAGCTGTTTATTTGCTTGTGGATACTTAAAATGAAGTACTTCTTCTAATATCGCAGCAAAACCACAAGCAAACGGCAACGCTAGACTCTATCCGTAACACACCATGCTGTTTGCGTTTCGCAAAAGCAAGCTCGCAAAAGTTTTGGATCACAATGATGGACGTACATAAGTTGCAAACTGTAACTGTAACTGAAAGACGCAAAAACTGTAATGGAGGTACCGTTTTGCTTTTGCTGAAAGACGCAAAAAGGAGGAGTGAAAGGCGAAGTGCGTCAAGGAGACGCAGTGGAAAAAGGAACTAAATGAAGGTAGGTAGTTGTCCAACATGTTTTATACTGTATGATTTGGTCTTCGTCTTGACTCTGATCTGATCGATGCTCACCTCCACGGAGGGAAAAGAAAGAAGAAGATAGAATGACGTGCTGAATTGATTCTAGTATTGTTCCTAGCTGCGTTCAATCCAGTTTTTGAATGTTGCTAGAACTACAACTGCTAGGAGAGATGAAGTTCGTATTCGTTGAGACGTATTCTAGACTACCCGACGGGTTGTATGCATTCCACTATTCCTGACAGGTGCTATGTCAACTGAAGTAAAAATTCCAGGAGGCTTTCTCCGAGGTTCGGAACGAGCAGAGATGAAATCAGCAAAAAACAGTATCGAACCGGCGGTCGGCGTCGGTGTGTTCATCTAGTGAAGTAGCGCTGACCAGGGCCAAAGCCTGTTCTTCTTGCGTGAGATGAAGGGAATAAATTGTGTTCGCCAGCACATGAGCTCTATGTCTATTTTGTTTCTGCGACGAGTTCTTCACGAACAAACAAAAATATTGTCGGTCGCCCACGAGCTGTTTGGTATGTACACATCTCTCTAGTGGTAGTGGTTTGAGATCATTATAAAATAGAGGACCGTCGCCGTTGCGGTGCTCCTGCTCGTGAGATGCCGACGGATCTAGATGGAAACTCCTGTCAAAAAATCCAAATTGGTGGATGAGAGTGGGATCGGTCATTGAACACGCTAAATCGGTGATTGTAAACCTATGAAAAATTTCGATCCCGCCGATCAACATGGTATCCAAGATTCGGATATTGAGATCAAAACTCGGACGATTCCAATGTATGATCGACGAAGTAGGTTGATCTGTACGAAGCGATTTTGATTTTCGGTTCGGTCGATGCGCACGAAAAGCAGTTGTCTTGAACACACAGAGTGAATTCATTTGTGGATCTAGTATCGGTCAAACAAGCAAAATACTTGGTATGAAGCGAGCACCTCATGATAAATTTTGCACCAAGAAAACGAATGGCAGGCCCCTGATTATCCTAGTGATTAACCTCGCAGTAGTCAAGTCTTGAGCTTCTACCCTCCTACTCCTACAGTTCAAACAAACAAACAAACAAAACTTCTTTCACTTTTTTTTTCAAAACGAAATAGTCTGAATTTTTACGAGGGGGACATACAAGTAGACAACATCAACAACAACCACACGAGGAAGTGTAGCTACAATCGCAGTCGGCTGATAACCAAACAAGCGTGAAGACCGCGGCGCGTCTAGAATTTCATTTTCCAAAAACAGACCCAGAGTTATTTTTTTTGAAAGATTTTCATTTTCCAAAAACCAACCTTTCTGCAAAAATGTTCCTGCGTGTGGTCGTCGCCAGCGTGGCTCCCGGAGTGTTCGCGTTTCCCGGGGGGCAAAACGAAGCGAGAAATCGCCCCGACCAGCTAGGCTGCGAGTTCATTGCGTATCCGCGGGATCCGCATTGGCACTGGAAAGAGCGGAACTTTGCGTCTCGGACTGCAAACTGGCAAACCTTGACGCCTCACGAACTGAATTTGTCCAATCTTGCTCCTCAGCAGAGACGCAACCGCCAAAGTGCAGAGAGCAACCGCAACGAAGCGCTCGCGCGAAGGAATCGGGAATCATGGAACGGACCTGGACAAGTCTTCCGCTTCGCACCGGAATATAAGTTGGCGCAGAACCTAGTGGACGTGATGGTCAGGCGGTGGCGTTACCCTGTCCGAGAGATCGGGATCGCAGTGGCCGGTAACCACGGTCGGCCGCTTGGTGCGGTCGCGTCCATGGGCTGGGACAACAACAATCCGTGGGCGAAGTTCCGGCTCAACCTGAGGAACATACACGCGAGGCACGGGACCCAGGAAGAATCTGTGGTGAGCAACTGGCTCGTGCACGCCGCCGGGGGCATTCCGCGGGATCTCGGGCGGGGATCGTTTGCCACGCGGTATAACTATTACGCGCGGAAGATGATCGAGCTGTACAAGTCGACGATCCAGGGCAAGTGGGGACTGTACACCAATAAGAGTCGGCCGCACGACAACCGGACGCGGCAAGGGGTCAACTACAGGCACACGCGCAATCCGGTCGACTTTTCCGACTGCTGGGTTGTGCGCAACACGAAAATCGGGCGAGAGGATAACAAATGGTACACAAATCTCCGGAACCCCCATACCATCGGCGGGCTATTCTGGGTTGCAGCGCCCAATGCGGGTTATTTGGGGGGATATGGGGGCAGTGGAAGACGCACCCTGAACACCCTCGCAACGCAGAGTATGGCCTTTTTTCTCGCGGGCCTGGAGGCTGCAGTGACCGCAGTCATCGATGCTGCGATTCAGGAGCAACTTGTGTATGGGAGGCCGACGAAAATCCTGATTTTCAACAAACTAGGAGGCGGTTTGTACTGGCCGAAGAAATGGCTGCCCAATGGCCCGAAGAGAAGCCCGCTGCCGTCGCGAGACGTCTATCGACCCATTTTTCATCGCGCTCTTGCGGCACCAGTGCGGCTTCCTGGCGGGGAAGTCCTGAAGAAGCGGCACTTTTTCAAGGACATTGTGCTCGCGGGATTATGAAAATCTTCGGAGTTCTTGGGTCTTCTGCAGTAAGCATGTCTTCGTGTCTGGCGGTAAACATTATTTAAGCTGGCACGACCGGGCTTTTCACAGCAAAAGCTTTCGCTTTGACTTATTGCGAAGACACGAAATCGAAAAGCATTCTTTTACAAACAAAGAACAAGGAAGGAAGAACGCAAAAGCCTGATGTGGCGGACCTCTTGCACATACTAGCTAATTTCCCGAAAACCCCGAGCACCAGGAGGGACTTTTTGTTTTGTCTACTTGTCGACAGGGGTAGATGCAGCGAATAGTTTGAACATACTTGCTATAATTATAAGCATCTTATTTTACGCTGACGCAAATTTTGTGTATGTTCGAACCTCTCGCGCATTTGTTAGCGTCGGCCCGTGCCTAGCATCGAAGCACGCTAGCAAGCATCTGCGCATCTGAACGCCATACAAAGCATCCTGCTCGACGTCGCACCTGCTTACCTAGCTACAGTAACACCCAAATCAGTGTTGTATGTAGTTATAAATTTATCTTTTCAGTATAGTGTAGTAAGTACCGAAAACTCTCTGAAGCCAAAGAAAAACCGTAGGAGCGGTGGTTTGGTGATGACTAGACTTCTATGAAGCGCAAACAGCAGGTGAAAGTTGCTTCGAGTCTATTTTTCTTCAAATCCCCGTGTGCTGTCACAGTCACGGCTTAGGTACTTATGCGCTCTCTCCCCCACTATTCCTTCATCATCGAACCGGATTCGGTCAACGACCGGAACCGAGGAAATCGATCAAAAACCAAATTGCTTTTAGAAATCACCTGACACACCCCAAATCCGAAAAAAAAAACACCGCTGGTTACAAATCACTGCAGTCCAGTGCACAAATTTGTGCGGGGATTAACAATTTGCTGCAGCTGGGTTCATCTTTGTCTTGTGATAGAATTATACACCCAATACGGAGAAGAAGTTGTAAATCGAGGGCAAAGGAAAAAAGAATTGCAGAGTCATCGAGGGATCCGGATCATCCTTCGACCAAATTTTGGATCAGCATAATGTCGTCGGTAGTCCACACGATCTTGAACTTGATGGATAGAAGATGAAGATCAGTGTTTATGAATATGTGTGTTGATGAAGATCATGCCTCTGTATGAAAGCGAGATCATCAAATAAATGACCGCGCTCATGATATGGTATATAGCATCGGTCACGGACTGAATCTGAAATTTAGTTCAATGTAAAGCCCATAATTTTTATAATCACAGTCAACAATTTTACTTCGTCTTTTCTTTGATTGGTTCATTTTTTTCATCTTGATTGACGAGCGTAAACCCCTTTCCTTAGAAGTAGATTTTGAGTAAATTGGAGCAGAACACTCAACGATCACCCTCTTTATTCTCTAACACTCGTCCTATTGCAGTAGCAGAAAGTTTTTACACGTGCGCAAGAAGTGTCTGTGTCAGAGTAAGTACTTGTTACATTGCTGACAAATCACCCAAGATGTTCGCCCTTCACTGTCGTCTGGCCGCGGTCTGCGCCGCTGTTTCCGCTCTGGGCCTGTTTGCTGATGCGAAGTTTTTGGGCAAGCACGACGAAAACAATGTAACTCTAACTGCGGTTAGTGGTGATGATGAAGAGAAAAAGGAGCGCAAACGGCCCCTGTTGGGCGGGACCGGCGGCGTGCAAAAGCAAAAAAAGCTCAAGCTACAGCAAGTAACCGCGGACAATGATGATGAAGACGGTTCTGCTAGTAATGGAGCTAACAATGCCAATCAGGTTTCCCTCACCGCCGCAGCGCCACATGAAGCGGCGGACGACAACAACGCTGTGTCTACCTCTGACTCTGATGAAAATGAAGGAGGCGATGAAGAGGACGCTGTAGTTGCAGCTCAGCGTGTGTCTACCTCTGACTCTGGCGAAAATGAAGGAGGCGAAGAGGTCGAGAAGAAGCATAAGAAACCGCACAAGCACCACAACATGAAGGGGAAGAAGCACGGAGGTAAAAATAACTACCATGGCCACAACAAGCATCCTCGCCATCACAAGAACAAGAAGCTGCACCACGGCAAGAACAAGAACAAGAAGGGTCGCAAGCAGGCGGCCGCAGACGATAATGTTGAGGAAATGACGGCTGGCGCTGCTGAACCTGAAGAACAGAATGCCGCTTCTTCCGCCGAGGTTGGTGAAGCCACGACCAAAAAGAGTGCAGGAGAAAAAGGTAATGAAGGTCAGGGGGCGCTGGAAGTGGCGGTGCAGGACGGGAAGACAAGGAAGCATCATCATGGGAAGAACACGAAGCATCATGACAAAGAGCATCATGGCAAGCGCAAGAAGCATCATGGCAAGAACAAGCATCATGGCGAGAAGCATCATGGCAAGAAGCATCATGGCGAGAAGTACGGCGACCACGAGCACGACGATGAGGATCAAATGGCACTGAATGAAAATGCCCCCAGCAATGAGGTCGAGCCTGCTACAGGTGCTGGTAACAACAAAGCGTCCAAGAAGAAGGACAACAACAAGGACAACAGCAGCACTGACAGCATTATGGATGAATAAGTGAATCAAATCGCTTCTGCTCGCTGTGGTGCAGGAGCCATTTGCTGGTTGTGAGGAGCCACTGCTGGGCCGGGATTCTAGTACCCGCGCTGTATCGAAGTACATTGTCCTTCCAGGGGAGAAAAAGAAATCACGGTCAAAACTAGAAGTAGAGCATCAGCAGTGCTATTTCATACAGCTATACCTGAGAAGAAAAACTTGTGGAAGCGTTTGTTTTCATCAATTACGCTGAAATAACTACCCATTTGAAGATGACAATGACGTATAAGAACGACAACTTGGCTGAACTGCATTAAGTTCGAAAGTATGTATGATGACGGAACAACTGATCTGTAAAAACAAGTGAGGGTCACCATTGTATCTGAAAAAGTTACGGTGGAAGAAGAAGATCCGACTCTATCATGGTGCGATCTGGCAAAGTTGTGCGATCTAGCAAAGCCGGAAGCTGCAAGAAGGATTTTGTCGTATTTTTCTTTACTACAATAGAAGGATGCGATTGGGGGTAGATAAAACGAGCAGCTGCGCAGTGTGCTGGAAGTTGTTTTCTGCTACTAGTAGCGCTGTTGTGGTCTCTTTTAGAGGTAGAGGTTCCAAGTTTTTTGATTTTGAAAACTCTAGTATTCCTCGAAAACTCGGAATAGGTGGAAGGCAAGAACTGGACCGCACGGCTTAGCCGCTTCTAAAAACTAAACAACTGTTGTAAGTAGAAGAAATGTAGGACCTGAATTCCAGGTGCTATGATTCCTGAAAAATTGCCAGAAAAAATGCAGCAGCGCAATTGAATTGCGGCTGTACATATTTCTACTTGGGTCACGACAACTCCTTGTCTTTTGTTCGTTCGTTCATCAGGGGAAGTAGCGAATCAGAAAACCGTGATGAGTCCTCGTCGTCTAGATTTGCCGCTGTGTTGGAAGTCCTCATTCCTCTGCGACTCTGGGTTTTGGTTTGCAGAGTGTGCGTTGAAACGAGAGAAGTTTTCAGTTTCTTCGTATGTACAAAAACTACGTTTTAGTTCTCGCTTGCAAAATCAGAGAGTTTCATCATCGATATCGTGAAGATCATATTCATACTCGAACTCGAAGGTGAGTGAGTGTCTATTCGTGTGTGTCTTTATGTCTTTGCTGGACAATGGGTAATTGATAGGATTGTGCTTATTTGGAGGACAAACTATGCAAGCGCTTTCGTTTAGGATTATGCTTATATTCGATGTCTAACTATCTTCAGTATCAGTGGCATCTTCCCTGGCGACCTGTCACAGTAGGGAATTTTTTCTTCCGTGGCATCGTATCTTTGTTTACAGTTCTCACCGAGTTGTAACAAGATTGATAAAAGTCTGCTTGTATGTTGATGTAGGATCCGGCAGCTCCTGTTGCATCCGTCGCACGCGACTGGTACAGTGCGGTTGAGAAGAATCGCGAAGGCCAGCACTATTCCACGTTTTCTTCAACGGCAGCTCCATGTGCCTTCACGGTGTAAAAACCTTCTCCGTCTTGTTCAATAAAAGACCTCCTCCCAGTGGTTCCAGTGCGCAAGAAGCTTTTTGAATCGGAAGGCGGCACCAGCACGACCACCAGCAGCATGCTCAGCACGGAGGGCGGCACCAGCAGCATGCTCAGCCGCGCGTCTACGATGGAGGGAAAGAACGGAAAAACAAAAAGTGAATATCTGTCATCTCGTCCACCATCGCGTGCCGGCAAAAAATCCGCCTCTATGTCCGGTCATAAGAAAGAAGCATCAAGAACACCGCTGTCAACTACATGCAGTTCCGGGTCGAAGTCCGCGACCACTACAACTTTTGCCAGAAAAGGCCTGTCAAGGTTCTTGAGTAGTAGAAGCTGCAGAACGTCTTTTGTTACGACTTCCCTTGCGGTCGCCTTCGTCGCGTCAGCACAAAACCTCCTACAGGATCTCCAGCCAGTAGGTGTCTCGGCGTTGCTCCAACGTGAGGAGTCGACACGGCAGATTGGCTTTCAGGACAAGTCTGAAAGCCAAAGCGAAAATGGAAATTATGAGGGTCAACTTTCTGAACAAGTTGGAGTTGCGCAACAAGATGAAGACGACCTAAATCTACGAGGAGAAGAAAAAACAACAGAAAGTGTGCGAACATCTGTCGCCGGAAGTAATCTTCAAGACTC
Organism: Amoebophrya sp. A120; assembly: GCA_905178155.1. Taxonomy (NCBI): domain Eukaryota; class Dinophyceae; order Syndiniales; family Amoebophryaceae; genus Amoebophrya; species Amoebophrya sp. A120. Next base: position 6,041,198 of record CAJINV010000002.1, on the reverse strand, counting down.
TAACAACGTGAACGTCGTGAAAACCTCCTTCATTCAAGAGGACGGCAACGTCCTGAATGACCTAGACACCCTGTTGCTGAATGAACAAACCAATAATTCCACTGCGAACCCTATGCAAGAATAAAACTATGTAAGTGTAAGTCTGTGATGCAGAAAATCCAAAATTGTTACACTTGTCATGCTGGATGTGCGTCATAGGCTACTACCATACGTATGTTCACGTACTACCTGCGGTAATGCAAAACGAATTTGTGATGCTGCTCTTCCTACAAAGTTACACCCACACAGTTTTTTTCCTGGAGAGACCCGGCGACGGAGGACCGCCTCGGGCACCTGCGGCGGAGTTCTCGGAGTTCCACGCGCGGGACTCGGTACTACAGCTCACCGCCGATTGACGGCACTGTCATCGTCGCGCTGGCAGCCTTTGTGGCGCTGCTAACCTTCGTTGGCGGCATGTGCTGCGCCATCTGCTTCGACCCCGCCGTGCGAGCGCACGTACTGATACCTACTAGAAATTTTGGAAATCTATTTTATGAAGTAGTACAACTATTCCGTTCTTTCGATAAAAATCCATCGATCTACAAGTGGATGAGGAGCTTCAGCTTCTACCTTTCTGTGCTTTTTCCTCAATGACGCGATCCATGTCCCAAAAATCAATGAATATCCAGATCGACCACAAGGGTGCACACCACCTTCACCTCCACCAGGGCAGTGCTAGCACACAGTCTTTCACTTCGACCGGGAGGACCACTAATAAGCCGGGCTCCGAAACAAGTACTGTCAAATTGAACCAGCAGAACGCCACCGCCCGGGCACTCGGATTGAGTCCAACACAACTGCTCAAGCAGACAACGGTCGAACCTGCGGCCCCGGGTGGGAACAAGGAGAATTTTGGACGAGCAGGAGCGCACGTATCAACAGGAAAAAAAGTAGATTTGCCGTTGCCGTACACGACCAGCACGTAGTACTACACAAACACATGGCATTGCTCCTATTGCATGGCAAATAGAAGTTTGGCGCAGTTATATGCAGCAACTCAAACACTTACACTAACGCAACACATCACAAGTCTCATGCAGCTTTGTGTATGTGTTGACAAAGTTTTAGCTCACTACATGTATTTCGTGCGACGTGATCGGTAGATTTGAATTGGATAGGAAGATACTCGAGATCTTCTGGGCGCGTTGGCGAAGACGAACTCGACGACAGCTGCCGTTGGGGAGCAGAGCCAGATATGCACCGCAAAAGTGTCGCGCACGTACTAATCTCATAGATGCGTCACGAACCTCCCTCCCAATGTAAATTCAAATCGGCATGACGAATTCCATTTCTTGACGTGATGTGGTCGGGTATGCAATCAATTTCATTCTTCAGCTGAGCGAGAAGAAGAAGCTGAAGAACTAGAACTAGTGAAGTGCGATGGTGCAATACTTTTGCAATTTATACCAGACGAGCGGATCCAAAGCAGAGAAACGTCAACCGGACGCTGGTAGTGCTGCACCAGGCGCCGGACCAGAGGGGGAACAGGGCACTAGGGCGGTAACGAGCGAAATAAGCGGAAGAAGTAGTGCTAGCACCGGCGTGCGGTTTGCCGCGCACGCTGAGCACGAGGACGAGCACGAGGTGTAGCAGCACTTAGAGCACAGTCAGCCAAGCTGAAGTTGTAGGATGCAGCAAGATCATGGTGCGCAAAAAAGTCTTCGAGGTTCTCAACTTGTCTGAATCTAGACAAAACGAAATGGGTGCGTCTTCCGGATGAATTCGCCGACCAGGGCACTTCGGACGTGCGTCGCTCCATGGGTTGAAAATGTTCGTCCTTATTCGTGATGCACATTGAGTTCGTGCGCGTCGTGGGTACTTACCGTGGTATTTTCTTCCGTGGCGTAGTTCCACCTGGACCATTCATGAGCAAGAGTTGTAGAGGTGTTGTTTTCAAAAACAACCCGAACAAACGAGCGAAGCGGCTGTATAAGAAATGGCCTGAGGAGAGCACGAGCAGTCAACATACTACTTTTTTACATTGTGTGTGATAAATAAAATGCATGCATGCATGTCTAGAATTGAAGATTCTGGACGAGGCCACTTGGTTTCTCCGTTCGTCAGAGGGTATCACACCAACGAACGCGTTTGGTCGCAGAGACAGAGCTGCACCTCATATTTCATGAGTTTTGAAGCTACACGATTGGCGGTAAATTTGATAGATGCCCATAACAATAACTGCGACGTATATCGCCCTCTGAAAATATAAATCAAAATGTTGCGGAAGAAACTGGACGACGACCCCACAATCGAGGTCGGGCAAATCTCTTCGACGGAAAAACAAGTTGCGGAAGTAGATCCAGCTACAGATGAGCCAGTTCCAGCTACAGGCACCGATCCTGCTACAGATCCTGCCGTTCTTGATCCGGCGACAGCAGATAATGGAGCGGCCGCTGTGGTCGTCGTGCCACTACAACAGGACGTTGTCGAACATCCGAGCCTCGCCAGCATAGGAAACGACGAGACCAACGACTCTAGTACAACGCCCAGCAACAAAAAGAACCCCGCGGTCCACGGCAGTGCGGAGAAGCGCGGCGGGAAACCGGAGGACGACAATCTTCTGAGCGTCGCCTGCCTCGCGCACCTCGCTCTCACGTTGGTGGTCGTCGTGATCCTGTTGCCCGGGATGGCGGTCGCGGTCGTGATCCAATTTGTCACTTGCTTTGAGATTCCGTTTGAATCGGCTATGTACGGTGTGTTCTATGGTTTCGGCGGGTTGATCGCCTTGGCCACCTTCCCGGTCTGGCTCCCGCTGTTGTTCTGCTGTGTCTTTTGCGAGCTGCCCGGGGCAAAGAAGTTCGTGCAGACGAAGGAAAAGAACAACAAGCCGGCAAGTGTGACGGAACAGAAAATCGCCATCGGCAAGGAATTGCTCAAAGTGGAGCAGGCCGTTCTGGGTAGTACGGAGGTGGTCGGGCAGGCTGTGGCTGCGACCACGGACGACAAGCCAGCAGCATCGCAGCTCCCATCCTCTTCCATGTCCGACCCGACGGCGGTTCCAGCCAGATTCAGCGAGGGTTTCGAGAAGCCACCCCAGATTGCAGCGACGGCACCAACGCCGAGCATGTCCAACCCGATTGCGTTTGGGGTGTACGCAAACAAGATGCGGAAGCAGGCGGGGGCCGGCATCCAAGCGGGATTCAAACGAAGCAGCTCCGTGGTATACGCGAATGTGGATTGAAGATGGTCCGCGTGGTGTGACGGAAGGGGGGGAACAAGAATGAGATGAAGAGATCTAGTATGTCTACAGAAGGACCATTATTATAAGTACAACCAGTCGTGACGCGTGTTTGTGGTACTTACTAGCTTTCGTGTGCTGATGACCAAAGGCAGGAGACTTCTCCCTCCTTGACCGAGTAGTAAATGTCTCCGTTTTTTTGCTTCCCGAGACCACAAACAACTTATTCTGCCGCGACATCAAAATACACAGCGGCTCAGTGACGCTGATCATCAAAATTGGAGGTGCTAAAAACCCGAAACAAAATTTTTTAGACACTCCAGATTGTCTTCGCTTTTGGACGTGGATCAAGACACTTTCGCTTTCGCATGCAAATCAATGCCTCGGACGTGGATCAAGATCAAGTAGTTTAGGATCGCGAGGATGAGGTGGAAGCGCAGGAAGGTCAGCTGTGAGGGGGCTGTTTCGATCTGGAAGATATGTTTGAGAAAGAAGATCATTCACCTTCGTGAGGCTTGGGGTTCATCAAAAGAAGGCATCACGAAATTGATTCCTAGCATCGACGCATGCCGAAGGGTTTAGTTCCATTTTTTCATTCGCACCTCTTCGATTTGCGACACGGACACGGAACCGAACGAAGTATCGGTGAGAATTTAAATGAAGCGCATATCGCATTTTGTACGCGAAACTATGTTCATCAAGGTGAAGGAAGCCAAGGCCAGGATGGCTATTGCTCCTGGTATTTGGCGTTGTGTTTCATCATCATTTCCGTGGTGGGTGCTTCGCAATATGTTCCGCCTGCTCTACTTCCTTGTCACTCTCGCCGCTGCGGAAGAACTATCGTTATCCTCGGCTGCGCCAGTGGTCTTGAATAGATTTTGCGGGTCTGGGTTGGACTTTTCGAGGCCTCTGGACTGGGACCTCGACAGCAGCACCACGAGAGGTGGCAGCAGCAAGGCAGCGGAACGGCCCGACGTCCCTGATGTTGCAGATGAACAACTTCGCAAGCCGTTCTGGGAAGAAGAGATTGACCAATGTCTCCTTCGGCAAGGAGATGAACTAGAAGGTAAAGGGGGTGAAAACTATGGAAGGCTAGCTAGTACCAATACGTCGACACAGGGCGGTCGCGAACAAGTATCACCAAGAACGTCGGTAGAGGTGGGGAGCGACGGCGAGGCACAAACAGTAAATTTTCACGACGGTCGTGCGAACAACTCTTCTACTCCCAACGAAGATGGTGACAGAAGTACAGCAAAGGCATGGCAGGTCAACTACGACACAGCGAAACCGCAGGAACCCCACGATGACCAGTGGCAAAATCGAGACAAAAATCAGTCGAAAAAATTTTCGCAGCCCCGAATTCTTCGCCGTCCGACGCTCCGCGAAACGGAGCAAACGCACTTCTCTGCGTCCACGGTCTCCTTGTTTTGGCGGAGTACTAGGAAAAATAGAAAAACGTCGCGCGGGAGCACTTCAACTTCTCCCACTGCAGGGACAGCTGGTTCTACAACTACACACGACAAATCATCTTCTTCAACTACCTCCGCACAAGCTGCAAACACCACGCCAATCACGACTTTTCTTGAGGCACTGGGGTATAACCGGTACTACTCGCGCGAGATCAGGGACGGACCGGATGTATCGGAGAAAGAGTTCAAGCTTCTCACATCCGCGTGGCACGCCGTGTTTCCCGAGCATAGGATAGAGTTGAATTTTGGAAATAATGATGATCGTGAGCAAGCAGATCTAGATGCAGATCGTACTCGTAGTGATCGGACTGAAGGTCCTGATAATGTTCCAGACTTTTCCGTCGTAGAAGACATTGCCACCGCGCTTGGGCCGGCGAAGCTCTTGCAGCGAACAGAAAAGATAAGGAAAGTAGAGGAGAAAAACCATCGTAATATTAAAGACCACGGTCTTGCAGGAGTACGGAAAAAGATGAATTTTGTCCACCTCGCGGCCGTTCAAGAGAAGATCGACTCCCCCGCTGCTCTGAGACAACTCGTGGAGCAGATACGGGCACTGCGGAAGAAGTGGACAGCGCATATAAACTCCGCGCTGGTGCTGGGGCAACAGTTGGAAGACAGGAGCACCAATATGATTCACATGAATATTTTCCTTCTGGTCCAAAAGTGGTTCACCGACTACACTGGGCTGGAGACGAAACCCTTCGAACAGTTGCTAGAAGCATATGGCGCTCTCAACTGTTACATTCTCAAGTGTTACATGAATTTGTGATGCAAGAATGGCAAAAATGAAAGGCGGGAGCTTGCGCGTCTTGCATGACAGATTTGGTACAGATTTAGACGCTGTGTAGCCATTCGAGAACTTGTCATGCGAAGCAGCTTGATCGTCTGGTGGCTCATGGTCATTCTGCATGACAAATCATGTAACAGCTGAGAATGTAACATTTGAGAACGCCATAAAGCACTGGACACAGAAACTTTTGGAGCAGATAGTCATTTGCTTGCAGAACAAGAAGAAACCACAAATAAATCAGAAGGCAGTACTGGTCCACCTAGTCTCCGCGTTCGTGTCATCTTTCGCGACCAGGACGCGTTTGGCCATAATCAGTACGACAATTTACTGGCGGATGCGAAGCCGGGATATAATTTTTTCGACTCATCTTCCTCATCATCTACAGCATATGGACCTGCTTCTTCACCAGGGACGATATCTCCGGGCACAGCGCAGCACCAAAAGAGCCCGAACAAGAATCTCTTTCTCCTTGGTCACCCCGATCGCTACCGCCTCTACGTCATCACCGAACCGCCGCAGTGCGAGGACTGGTGCTACTTCCAGGACGACACTGTGGAGAAGCCGCGGAAAGGAGTCAGGCTGAGTGGTGCGAGAGCGGTTGCAATAATGAACCAAAAGGACGACGATGACGAAAGCGCAGCTGCACAGATGAATGAGGAAGCAACAGGGGCTGGAGAAGTACCAAGATCGCTAAAAAGATCACCGCCCTCAGCACCAGCAACTTCTCCAGGGAGGACCACACAAGAAGAAGAACCGTCGAAAAATGTACTATCATCATCCAGAAATTATAACCGGTACAAGATTTCCTGGCTCGGGATGTGTCGCCTTGGCTGGGGGTTTCCACAGACGTCCGAGGTGCGGCTGAACCTCCTGCCTGTGGCCATGTACTCGTTTTACCGGAAAGACCTCCTGGTCGCCTACAGTTCGTCCTCTACCCTCGCGGCCCCCGGACTGAACCATAAAAACGCCGTGAGCAGAACAAAAAGCTTCATTGACAAATACGCGGTCTTCGCCGAGAGCATGCTCTCCTGCCCCTCGGACTACGTGAAACCACTGGCGAACACCATTCAGGCGTGGGAAGAAGTTTTAGAAGCGAAAGCGGAACCCGCAACGTCAGTTGTTGCCGAAGTAGATGAAAGGTTGAAAAACAAGAATAAAGCAGCGATTAAAAAGCCCGGAACCGATATGGAGAGAAAAAAGTTTGTCACAGTCACTAACTTGCAGGTTTTGCATTACAAATTTTCTCAGCATCACAAACTTTCCTTGTGTTGCAGAAACACTAGGGAAATCCCTAATAAAGTTTGGCTGTGATGCATTTTTACGCATGAAAAACAATTTTGTATTGCAAGAATGCGCATGAGTGATCGTGACGAACTTTTTTTCTTTGATAACTGATGTTCCTGTCGTCTCGAAATTTCTGATCCAGAAGCGGCAGGATTGGTATATAACCCGCTCAGGTGTTACAATCTCAAACGTTACAATAGAATATGGAAATCTGTGATGCAGGTGGAGTGCATGATCTAGCCAAGTCCCATAGGATTGCGCATGACAAGTTCCGGAGCCCCAAACCCCACGACAATCTGGCGAAATTTGTATTGCAAAAGGTGGAACGCTGTGCGAATCTGTCATGCTCATAATGCAACACAAATTCCAGATTCTATTGTAACGTCTGAGATTGTAACGTTTGAGCAAGTCATATGGTATCTGACCCAGATGAAAAACACCACCTTCATGCTCATTCCCCGCGGCGACGGCCGGTGGACCCACCGGTTCTACCTAGCCCTCGCTGTGGGTGCGGTGCCGGTGGTATGCAATACAGATATTCCGGAACACCGATAATAAGATGCATCACAACCATTCGCCAAGTTGGAGGCTGTCGCTTGTCTTGGTGAATAGGAGTGCCGAAAAGTTTTGTCATGCAGAAGCCGCATATATACATGTAGTTGTAGTTCTAGTTGTACGTGTGCGGAAAATCATTTACTGTTTATAGGTGGTTATTGCGGACGGGTTTTCTTACGCGTACGAAGGCTTTCTGCCCAAGGGTCTCTGGGAGTCGGTGGTCGTGAAAATCCCCGAGCGGGCGTTCAGAAACCCCTACAGTACGATGGTTTTGGAAAAGGAAATATTACGAAAAATCTCCCGGGCCGAGTTCGAGCGGAAAAAGTGGGAAAGAAGTACTACTATTCCTGGTACTGTGGATGACCACGGTGAGCAGGTTGGCGCCACTACTTCTTCCGCACAAGAGCCGCCCCTCATCAACGACGGCAGACCTTCACCAGCATCAACGACTGTCGTTCAACATCGCGGTCTTGCGCCCGTCGCCCAGCCGTTATTGGATCTGCTGGAACACACGCAAAATGCGAGCAGAAAGGCGGAACTGTGGGGAAAGGTGGCGGAGAATCTAAAACAGTACTACGACAGTCGGTTTGATCTTGCGAAATCGGGAGGGATTCGGGATGATGCTGCCACGGTTTTGCATAAACAGCACATTGTCCTCAACAGCGGATTATCCTGTGCAAAAGTATCGTACTCGTATAAATGCAAGTCTTGCATTACAAATCCTTTTCTTAAGGTAAATTAGCATTACAAATTGTATTTCTCATGCTGAGGAAGTTTGTATATGCATTTATACGAGTACGATACTTTTGCAGTTCATACGGATTAGCATCGAAAGATGGACTACTGGCTCCGGCGCATGAGGAACAAGAACCAGCTTCATTTTCCTTTTTCAACGACACCAACACAATAGCCGGGAGACAGCGAGCCCGGCGGTTTCTGCAAGACTTTGTGGAACGGAAAACCTTACGAAGACTCTTTCAGATGCCGGAAGACGAAATAGAAAAGCGGAAGAAGCTCGGCGCCTACCTCTACGATCACTTTTTTCGTAGTCCGGAGCAACGTCTGTTCGCGCTGCTGGCGACGGTGAGGCAGGTCATAGAGGCGGACCTCGGGGCGGAGCTCGTAGGTTTTTTGGATGGCGATTGAAAAAGTCGTGCGACGAGTTTTGCATGTTAAAGCATAGGTATTAGTACCAATCTAGCGTTTACTGTTTGGTCCCATCAAGATCATGGCTAGCGCGTACAAATAAAAAAAGCGACCGAGCAGCAGCAGCACCTGCAGTGATAAATTTCCGAGATGCAGCTTGAAACGAACTCGAACCCCAACCCCTCCGCACGTCCCCCCCTAGTGCAGGATGAATGATCATGATGATTAGCACATACCCAAGTGCTCTTGGTGATATAAAAATCAACGATCGAGGTGGTTTTCTAGTAGATACATAAGTGAGTTATCCATAGCGATAACTTCGCTGAAAAATTGACTTTTAGATGAAATCTTCCATTTTAGATGAAATCTTCTGACCAACACCATGTTAACATGAGCGAAAGCTCCTGCACCAAAGGGCATAGTTGCACAGACTGCCTGCGCCGTAGCTCATCCTGCGTGAGAATGGCGCTCAACATGATTATCCACACATAATTGACGTAGTTGTGGCGGCCTGGTACTGCTAGGAGCACCCCTTTTACCCTAACAATTTTTGCTGGTATGATGATGTTTGAATCTTCAATAAGCGCCCGGTGACTGGTGAAATTTTTGATGCTCTCGACACACGCCGTCGTAGTGAAACAAGAATGAGTCCATTGATTGCTACATCAAAAGATGCTAGTTCAGGTCTATCAGCACTTTCGCCTCTCAAGAACACAACCTACCTACCTTCCCCCGATCCATTTCTCTGGTTTAGGTTCCTATATGTGTACCCATCTCTGATGTAGTATTGCTTGTTCAGACGAGGACTCTTGGTTTGACGATTGCATTTGAAGTATCACACTGAACATAATTTTGTCCTTTTCTTCGATCATTCTGCATTTGTATCTGATTTTCACACGACGTCGAGGACATCATCGTAAAAGATAAAACTTACATCCAGAAGAAATGAAGTACCCCTTTCCCCACCGGGAAGTTGCCGGGCGGATCATCGACGCCAAGTTTCCGGGTACCGCCTGCCAGCGCTTGGCGTCCGTGCTAGAGCGGGTGGCCAACCTCGAGCAGACGCAACTGGATGCCGACTGGGCTTCCGTTACGCGGAAAGCACTGCTCCTCGCGGGGGGGTTAAAGTCAGAGCTGTACGAGACCAGCCACGCTTTCAACGACGATAACCACTGCGACCTAACGACCATGCTCGGCATATTGTGAGGAAAAACATCCCCACACCAGAGTCAAGATGGAGATTTTGCAACACAAACCTAGAAATTTTGTGAGTCACGCATGACAAGTTGCAGTCTGTGTGTAGTACGCAATGCCAGCTGCATCAGAAATCCATCAGCTCATACTGTTCACAGCATCACAAATTCCAAAACACGAATTGGAAATGGCTCTCATGGGGATGCGCATCACAAGTCTTCCTGTCTTTGCAAATCTGCATTACAACTCTGGCGCGGGTACGTTTTTACTCAGGATACGGCAACGTGATGCACGAGGAAAACGCCAGCGGGTTGGTGAAAGCGATATCGAGGCAGAACCAGCTCGGACCGCACATCCAGAAGGCGAGTATCCCCGAGTTAGGCGAGGGCGGGAGTTGGTCCACCTGCACCAACGGCTGCCACGTCCTGCCAAGTCCCGAGGACGTGGTATGGGACCCTCAGACGTTACATTCTCAACTGTAGTTACATGAATTTCTCATGCTACTGAATTGGCAGCAACATCCTTCGCGTGACAAGTCCTCGACGTCGCGCTCGGTAACATTATAATCAGCTCCGAATCTCTAATGCAAAAGGCGCAACCTTCCCTCTTTCACTTTTGGTTCTATTGCCATCTGTGCATATACAAATGCATGCAAGAACAGGAGTTGAGAATGTAACGTCTGAGAACGGCATACGTGGCGCACGTGCAGTTTCAGAGCAGAGTCGCCTTCAAGCTGGTTTGGGTGCCGCCAGAGTTCAAGAGTTTTGTGTTGCTGGATGACGACGGCAAGGTGCTGCGGAAGGGAACCCCCACAGGCCAGCTACCGCACATCTCCGCACGGAAAAAGAATTTCGAGCTGGTTCGTGGCGGAATTTACGAAAAAGCAGCCATGGATGAAGGGGGGAACAGTGCGTGATGTGATGCCGGAGTTTGTTTTTTCATCCCGCCCAAAGTACTCATCCAAAACGTACTTCTCTGGCCGCTGCTAAGACCATTTTAGATACCGTTCCTCATCGACAATTTGAACTTTGCCATAGTTGTTCTGGGAACCAACATACTCCCACGTGGCCCATCCTGTGCAGGGGACCAAGAGCTGCACGCGACCGGCAACAGGGAAGTTTGACACCTCGAGTGGTTTTTTCTAGTGCTAGTGGTTCTTCCAAAGCTGAAAGCTTTCACGTGCTGATGTTGAAGAGAAGGATTTTGTTTCAAGTAGTTGCATAGCCGAATGTAAGAACCAGAGCACTATCGCAAAAAATGCCGGGAGCTGCTTCTATCTTGTGCTCGAAATTAAAATTCTAATTCTATCCTCTCAGGATTCTCAAGTCGGAGATCTATGAAAATGATCCTCAGCACGAAGCAAGCGAGACAAGATACCGCAAAAATCCGAATCAGATTCGGACGGCAACCACCGATCAAAATGTTGGAAGGAGTAAGTAATTCCCCCGTTATTCACTTTCGAAAATTTCTCTGCGATCGAATGGCGCAAGAAATGCATACAAAAGCAAGATCTGGTGTTTTTCTTGTTCCCAAGCAATCCCCCGGCGCATGGTCCTAAACCTAAGATTCTAGAGTGTCATTCCGGATGTTGATCGCCAGAGCACAAAGTTTATTAAACAGTATATGTTGATTATGATTTCGTTTTCATTCGCGCCGCCGATGCACTCACAACAGCGAACATCGTCAGAGCTTTATCTTCGAGACACGACTTTATATGCTTTTTAGACTGCTTGTACTTGTTTTTTTCCTCCGGCTTTCTATTGACGCCCTCACGTCCGTCTCCGTGCTGTTTCTGTTTCTGTATTTCGTCTTAGGAGGTACTTACGTCGACGCTGTATATCATTCAGATGAGATCCTTATCACGCACTTTATAAAAGACAAAAATGAACGAAGTGACTTTCCGGCGTGTGGCGACCTTCCACTCCCCCTTCCACTCCTGTTTCGGTTGCCCGCGGCAGGGCTGCTGTGAAAGCGTGAAGGGCCGGATCGAGCTGGAAAGCGATTTGTCGCCGGATTACCTGCGCGGGTTGGAAAACTTTTCGCACGTCTGGGTGTTGTTTCTGTTCGATCGGAATGAGCAAAAGGAGAAAGTGCAAAAACAGAACGCAATCACGGTGGCCGGTGCTGGGTCTGAACCACCCGGTGCTGGGCAGCAGCTACCAGGAAGATCTTCAGGTGAAAAACATGCAGCCGTTGAACCAGGAGCGGACCTCGTCGTTCTTCCCGCTGCACCCTCCGCGGCCGTGCCGTCAAGCGCCGTAAGAACAGCAGCAGCAAGATCCAAACCTAGCAAGGCCTGTGTGAAGCCGCCGCGGTTGGGGGATGGCGACGCGTCGGGAGTGTTTGCGACCCGCGCTCCGCACCGTCCGAATAACATCGGCATGACGGTGATGCGGATCGAGAGGATCGAAGGGCGGACCGTGATCGTTGCCGGTGCGGATGTCGTGGACAAGACGTTCATTGTCGATTTGAAACCCTATCACATCTTGGACGCGGCGCCGGTAGCGGAGTTCTTGAACTGCAGCGGGGGAGGTGGTCCCACTTCTACGGACGAGGTGGAGGAAGGGGAATTGCAGCAGCATGATAGGTCGTGTAGAACTGGGGATCATGGAGGCGCCAACAACTTTTACACAAAAACCGCCAAGACTTTTGTAGAGAAAGTTACCGTGAAGAGGCGAAAAGTGGACGACAGCAGTAGCAGGGCTGCTGTACCGGCGGAGGTAATACGTGAGGAAAGAACTACTGCCTCAAGTTCGTGCGCTGGCGCAGATGCTGCTTTGGGTACTTCTACCGCCAGTAGCTGTACAACTTCTAGCGCTGCGCCCACTACAACTTCAGAAGTAAGAAGACCTGCATCTCCACCAGCTTCCGTGTCAGTATCCCACTACCCGAGTTGGTGCCTGAAAAAGCAGCAAAGTAAGGCGGTGCAGTGGACAGACGAAGCTGTAACACAGTTGCACGAGCTGGTCCAAAAGCGAAAGCCCAAGCCGACTCAACATGATCTCCAAGTACTAGAAGAACCACAACATGTTATAACGTCAACAACAAGTTGCGGGGACACTTCTACATGTAAAACGGGCACCAACACCAGCACGACCAGTGTATCTTCAACCACGAATTGTAGTAGATCAAGTACTAGGTCCTCCTCGAATAAGTTGTTCTCGCACGACAACTACATTTACTCCGACGTTGCCGACCTGAAAAAAGCCATCACGGAAGTGGTTTCCATGGACATTCGAACCCAACAGCACAAGCGAAATAAAAAACAGCAAAAGCAGCGCAGTGTCTGGGCGTTTTACTTTGATCACCTAAACGTTCTGTTTCGGTTGAAGAAAGAGCTGCCCAGTATTAAAGAGCCTGAGCTTGTTGGCGTCGGCGTCGATCAGGACAAGGAAATAAGAAAAACTGGATCAAGTACTAAAACCATACCAGCTTGTTCCCGAAGAACGACTGACGTACTAGAAGCCGAAAATACAACAACGGAAGTGGAATCATTCGAGATCTTCCTCATAGAGCCCATGATCTCTTCCCGTTCGGGAAAGGAGAAAAACACCTGCTGGGCCACTGCAGAGAAAACTACAAGTGCATGTTGTGCTAGAACGGAAATATTACCACCAGCTGCTGAAGGTGGTCCTGGTCCTGCCGGGGGAGATTCCTCTGGGCCTAGAACGGGAGGCGACCACATCAGATCGGAGCATGAAGGGGATGTTGTACTTGTACAGCATGTTGGTGGAAATGATGTTACCACTCCGATGTGTAATAGCACCTTTGCACCACGAAACCCCAATAACGGAACCCATGAAATGGACGGGAGCGTGCTCGACATCAAGGTAGCGAAAGGAAACCCTTCCTCGACTTCTACTGCTTTCACGTTGGCCGCGTCTGAAGGGGGAGCCTAGGTTGTCTGGGCAGGGCGGATGCGATGTGATGGTCATTTCTGTTCGTATTTGCAGATTTTGATCATTTCTGAAAGACAACGACATTGCTGAAAATGAAGATCTTGATTCTGAGAATGATTCAGGACGAATTCCTTTCCCTTTTCGACAAGCGACACGAAATGCATAATAAATGGCGAACGCGAACGACTTCATCCGGGTACTGTCACCGGTACCGGACTAAGTAAAGAAAACTACAGAACCGGTACTCCAGTGTAGCAAATAAAAGAGTTTGAAAAACTCACGCTCTACTCTGTAAGTATAATTCTACGTGGTTTTGGTGTTCCTTATCCTTTGCTGTGTGTCGCGCTAGACGTCATTCGGCTGCTAGTAGAACCGAAAGTCAGAAGATGATGTCGAAAAGATGATCGGTTGACGCCTTTTTTGCACTAAGGAGCACGTTTCAAAGTGAGTAGTGTCGTATTTCTAGCAAGCAGCGCCCTTCGCACAAGTCAAAGTTGTTCTTGTATACAGAAATAGCACGCCTTTTTTCGTCGGTCGAGAAGCTCTGCGGTAATTGAAATCATGAGATTTTTTATTTTTGACGCCTCGAAGATTTTACTACTTCGTTCTACTTGTACTAGCCTTGCCTGTCGTTTCTGCTGCCAGCGGCCAGCTGTTTCAGTAGGTTTTTGTGCTAGTAAAAAGGCACCACTGCCATTTTTCGACCATCATGTCGTGCAAAAATTTCCAAAGTGAGCAACTATGGTCAGCTAGAAGAACGCAGTTGACTCCGACTATTTCCCCCACTCGAGTCACGGTACCCCAGCAATACAATATGCCGCTTTACTCTACCAGGAGGTTCGGTTGTCGAAATAAAGCGACGAGTCGGTCGCTGGTAGTTTGATAGACACGGCCAATTTATTCACATCTGCTTAAAGAGGTATTGCGAGTGCCATGTTGTCAGTCGCAGATATTTTGTCCTTTCCCCCGCTGCCCGACATGTTACTTCTCCCCCTTGAAGAGTGGTGGGAAAGGTTGTTGCAGGAAACTTCCACCTTCGATAGTGTAAGTCTAAAGAGCAGTATCACGGTCACAGCGAATAGTTACTACAGCGCCAGCATAAATAAAACTTCCACTCCTGCTACAACTACCCTTCAGCACTACTTCCTGGTTCTGTTTCTCCCGCTGGTGACGTTTACGCTAACGTATCTCTTCTGGTCCTTTTTGTTTTTTGCCCTCGAATTCTGCATTTTCCCGTTGTTCCGCTCTGAGAAGCAAATTCAAGCTTGGAAATGCCAGCCGGACGCCAAGCCGGTCTCGTTGCGAAAGCATTTGGAGATCTTCCGCTACGTTTTTTTCCAGCTGCTCACCGTGTACCCTCTTGCTGGCTTCGCCCTGCTCCGGTTATTCGTCGACAATGGAGGTGCGGCTCCAGCGGGGCCGCGAACGACAGGTACTGCAGGAGCAACAGAGTCAACAAGAAACAGGATGCAAGACATGGTGGATTTCGACAAAACCTTTCCAAAGACAATTTTCGAATTTGCGACGCAAATCGCCATCTGCGCCGCCTTTGCCGAGTTCTACTTCTACCACTGCCACTATCTGCTGCATCGAGTCCCGTTTCTGTACAAGAAAGTCCACAAGAAGCACCATGAGATCTTCAACCCGGTGGCCTTTTTATCCGTGGAAACATGCTGCAAAACTGGCCGTCTTTTCTCATTCCACCCTGGATTTCTTGTCATGCAAACGTGCAAGAGGAAACCATCCCAAACCACCTCATCAGCTACAGATATTTATAGGAGAGCCACATTCAGGCCGTGAAGAAGATGTTCGGAGTTGATGGCCGTCGTATTCTGGTCCTAGTACCATGAAAAATTACTTGTGTAGACAATCTGTTTCGAATTCGGGCCGATTTTCCGAAAAGGGGGCCCCTAGAAATGTTTTGCACGCGTATACGCCTCTGCACTGTACTTTCATCCACTGGAGTCGGTCCTCCTAATTCCGGTTCTCGCCGGCCCCGTGGCCTTCATGGACATGCACTGCCTGGTATTGATGCTTTGGCTCTTTCTCGGGACCAGCTCCGTGACTTTACACCTACCAATTGCAAAAGTTTATCGTACTTGTACTATACTCAAGATTTTTGCAGGTCGTTCACGATCTCATGTCGTACAGATAAAATCTTGCAAAAAGCGACTCGTACAGCCGGTTTGATATATGATATCTATGCTATGTCGAGCAGCTAAGCATTGCAAATAAAGTTATCTACGTAACTCGTTGCATTGATCGCAATATAGCATTGCAAATTTCATTTTGGCACCTGCTCCACCATGACTATGACAACCTTTTACGTTTGGAAAAACAAAAGATAAAGAATCTGTGAAATGTCATGCAATGTTCACAAATGCGATATGCTCATACTTTTGCATTGCATAGCGGCACTCAGGATACAATCTGGAATCCCGGACCAAGGCGCACGATGAGCATCACCGGCTGGTGAGGGTGGACTTTGGCACGCTGGGTTTCTCTATGCATAGTACAAATATGTCTGGGTCGTGGTCTGGGTTTTTAATTTATTGGTGCGAGATTTGCATATGTGGAAGAAGCGGCGTTGCGAGTATGTTCTTCGTTTTTTCTCATCGACATTGAAGGACGGAGAACAGGGTCGCTTTACATAGATAGGGTATGAACTACTGCAATGAGCCGTGTTGAGAAACACACCCACGAGATGAATTTGCAAACCAAATCTGCTGCATCTTGTTTCCATCCCCAGACATATTTGCTATGAATACTTTTTGATTGGCTGTACGGGACAAGCTATCAGACATATGTGGACCGATTGCAGAATCTGAAGAGTCCTATTATCCTGCGTAAAAAATAAAGCGTATTCATTGGTCAACATGCAAGTCTGCATGCCCAGCGAATGGTTCATGCGGGTTCTCTTGCGGTGGCGTCTACCTTCTGTCAAGCGTTTTTTGATGAAATCCGCTATACTCTAAATCAGCTCGTTTCCGCGAAGTCTGATTTCATGCGTTGCGGCTTTGATAACTGCGCGCGACTACACTGCGTCTATAGGTTCGTCGTGTAGAGTGCGCTAAGTTTTTGAATTGCTATACGCAGAACTCGCATGTTGAGCTTTGGGAGGGCGCACGTTTTTCAACCGGACAGAGGAGCAGGCGGAAAAAAGCGAAAATACGTAGAGGCCAAAGCAGAGAGCTACGACCGGAAAAAAGTAGAAAAAAGCGAAGGGACGCCACGTGTCGTGGTGAACAGACAGCGAAACACTGCACCGTAGGTGGGCCGACTACAGGAGGCCGAAGCAAACAGCAGACCAGCTATCAATTTAAGTTGGTGGTCTACTCTTTGCGCCTTCTGCCTCGTGCTTGTTGAATATCACCTGTGAAGACGTGAAGATGATAAGTGCCACTGTCTTTTTCAAGAACAGCTCCTGTTGCACACAAGCAATTTATGTTCTCCATGGTTGAAAATCCCGTTCTGACAAAGGAGATTGATGTTCCCGCGACGTAGTTTCGTTCAGCTTTCTGATAAAGGAGATCATCACCACGTTTTGGACGTATGCTCTGCCTTTGGTTGCTCTGTTCGTGTTGTTGCGTTAGCTTGAGCGATCCTCGTCGTTAGGTACCCTAATTCTCGTACTGTAAGTATCACATGCCAGGCAGGTGCAAGCTTTTTCTTGTCGACGGAGCAAACTTTTCTGTTTATTTGTCGCTTCAATTTTTTAGTTCAGGAATGATCTACATCATCTATTAGACAACTTTAGATTTCTCTGTCTCTGCGAACGCGATCAGCCATCTGTGAAAAATATTTTTTACTTGTGTTTTGTCTTTCGGGGTGTCACCAGTGTCCTATTTCGAATTCCAAATGCCCGAGTCCACCATCGCCCAGCATCACCCTGGAGGGCCTGCTCAAGCCCCACTGCAGGACCTGATGCCGGCCTCGATGAAGTCCAAGCGGGAAATGCCGTTTTCTTCGCTACCGTTCGACTTGGAGGAAGCGGTAAAAAATCTCGGATACGACCCGACGCCACCGGTAGGTGCGGCCATGATGAACTTCTTCGATAGTAGAACTAGTGCTAGTTCTAGTGCTGGTGCTACTGCTGCGGCTAATAAAAGTAGTGCGGCGAAGGCGAGTAAGAAGAAGTGTGATAGTACAAATGAAAATACACCAAAGTCCGGTGTGTTTCTCGAGATCACTTCCGGGGACGCGTTGTGGACTTATGCCGTGGACTACATTTCCAAGCATTTGGAGTACAATTCCGAAAAGCACAAAACTAACTCGCTCCGCGCGCAACCCGACCACTTTCGCAAGGGGCCGGACACTATGTTCGACGAGGTTTCCCTGTTCTTCTCCGGCCGGTCCGGTCTCGGCGCGGGCAGTCGGGTATCCCACAGAAAAAAGGTGGCAGAATATATTTGTAATGCAAAAATAAATACACAAAAAAACCTGTCATGGGCGGCCTCATAGCATGCTATTTCGGATATGCAATACAAATTTTT
Organism: Amoebophrya sp. A120; assembly: GCA_905178155.1. Classification (NCBI taxonomy): domain Eukaryota; class Dinophyceae; order Syndiniales; family Amoebophryaceae; genus Amoebophrya; species Amoebophrya sp. A120. The sequence goes on along the minus strand of CAJINV010000002.1, from coordinate 6,023,151 downwards.
TTGTCAATTTATTTTTGCATTACAAATATGACCTGCCAGCTTTTTTCTGTGTGATATCGGGGCATGAAAAGCTCGGGGAAGACGACGGGGAGTGGCGGAGCGAAAAAGAAAAAGGTAAAAGACGAACCGAAACTGTATGACCTGCTCACACGTTACAATCTCAAGCGTTGCAATAGATTCATCTGGGATTTGTCTTGTTACAATAGATTCTTGTCTTGCATAATGAGCATGACAGACTCGCAGACCATTCCACTTTCTGTAACACAAGTTTCGGCATATTGTAGTGCGGTTTGGGACTTCGGAACTTGTCATGCGCAGTCCTATGAGACTTGGCTAGGTCATGCACTTCTTGCATCACAGATTTCCAAACTCTATTGTAACGTTTGAGATTGTAACGTTTGAGCAGGTCATGAACTGCCGCACCCGAAGTTGGGCCTGGGATGGCACTCTTTCAGTTTCGAGTACAAACTGAGCAGGCCGAATAGTTGCAAAGAAGAAAATAAAGGCACAACTAGAGATAATGTCGCTCATCTGGAGCAGGATCATGCGAAAGAAAAGGATAAGCCTGTGGAACCGCCAGCGCTAAAAAAGCAAAAAGCCGACGAAAAGGAGAAGGGGACGCAAGATGCGGCAGAAGAAAAGGAAGTGACCAGCTCAATAAGGGTACAGGTTTGGCACGTAAATTTTCTGGCGGTTGTTGCTGATGTGTCCAATATCACATTCTATACCTACAGCTTGCTTCTGCTCGATATTACTGAGTGCAGCTGGTCTACTCAAAGTCAAACGATAGATGGTCAGCATCAAAAATAGAATTACCTTCCTCCTCCGCAGGTCCCCATCACTTTGGTCCAGCAGCGCATCGGCGAGCCGGTTGCGAGTGAGCGCGGCACTCCGGCGGTGCTGAAAAACATTGTCCTCTTCTGCGAACGGACGGCGAACACGGACAGGTTAAAAGCCAGTATAGAGCAGCTCGAAGAGGAGGAGAAAAGGAAACAGCAGGAGTTATCTGCATCCCACGGCGGTGCGCCGCTGATGGACCAGAGTCTGAGTGCCCTTGCCAGGACGAAAAAGCAAGAGGACAGAATCAAGGAGAACACCTGCTCCGCCAGCTTCGCCTTGTTGTACCTGTGCAAGTTGTTTTTGTCCGATTCCCAAGAGAAAAAGGAGAACCAAGTTTCTATGTGGCGATTTGACCTGAACGCGCGCTACTGGATTCCGTTGGCGCGGCGGTGGGCCCGGAGTATGGACTCAGTAGTGGTAGAGGAGAAGATGAAGAAACTGCTGCTTGATGATCTCAGCTGGTTTGAAAGGGATGAAACGCGGGCGTTTTATAAGGAGCACGGGATCCCTTACCACAGGTGCTGCCGATGATTGAATTAACACATCAAACCATGGTGATCATCGTATAACTATACCGAAGCATGATTGGTGGATGGTCTTTCTTTATTTCCCCTCGACCGAACCAATCGCTTGATCATCGTGATCCATTTATCATTCGTATTAACGTTACTTATTTTGATTTCAACAAATTGTTAGGTGTTACCTCCTCCACGGCCCGCCCGGTGCGGGGAAAATATCCACAGTAAATTTCCGGTACACGTACAAATGCAGTCTCTCCATGACAAAACTTGCCTTCAATCCTAGTCTAGCATGACAGGTTGGACACTGCAAGTTAGCGAAATTTGTCATGCATTTTGTACATGTACGGGAAATTTACATTGCATAGAAAACCTCTCTGATCTACGCGTTGGCCGGTTTTCTGGAGCGCAATCTGGCGTTTCTTCAGGTGTCGCCCCAGATGACGGACGATACGTTCCGGATGGCGATGGAAGGTCTGCTATGACCTGCAAAAGTATCGTACTAGTAGTAATTGCAATTTACAAATTTCCTCAGCATGTGAAATGGAATTTGACCACTTTTTTTGGCTATTATAGGCCGCGTGATCGTATGAAGTCGGCCACTGATATCTGCTTGGCGCAGAGGGAACAGTGGACGCCAATGAAATCTGTTGAAGTTGAGGTACTACTATCTGACGGAATTCGTAGGGTAGATCATAGGGTCGTGAATGATAAGGGAAAAAATCGGTCATCGTTTTACGTTTACAGGTCGGTGTAAGATACAGATACACTCACATGACCCTCTTCTGCGATGCGTTACTTTCGTCATTTCCTGCGATTGGTTGTAAGTTGTGTGACATGTTTTTGTATGGATAAGCAGGCACCAAATAAAGAGAAAGGAAAAGAATAGGATGCAAGCACCTCCTCATCGATGAGGAGGTGCATCCTTGAAGATGACTCATTCTCCAAAAACAAGTAGCAGTACTATATTTTTTTTTTCGGGGATAAGATATTGCATACTCCAAATACTCGGGCTTGACTCTGTCTCATATGCATGAAGGCCCACAGCCACAGGCAGTAGACTGGACTTGGTAGAAAGCATGATGATTGGGTTGCCTACATTCATTGACCCTATGGGGGGACAGCGGATGCGCCTCGATTGCCGAGTAAAAAAGGGGTCTTCGTGCAGCTGCCAGACGCTCATAGAGGGCAATGACATGTAGTTTTTATTTGAAGCGCTTGAGTCGCCGGCCGCGCGGACACCTGTGCTATTGATTTGCATTACAACTCCAATCAGCATGCGACTTTTGTAAGGGCAAGAGACACTGGAAGAGGGCAAGTCAGGGTACCGACGAGGAGACCAGACAAGACCAACAACCGGCGCGGATATATAGAACATCGCTGCGCTTTGCAGAGTTTGCGAATTGCTCTACCAAGATAGTGCGGTAGTGCGGGGGCTCTTGCATAGTCTTTGTAGGCCTGGCTGCCAGGCCCCGGCAGATCCGGTGCTCTTTCCTATCGGTGAATAGAACAATTCATAAACAAGAAGCCAAAGCTGCAGTTGTCTTCCATACGCGGGCGCGTCCTATGCGGTCGGGTTTGAAAGGTACAGTCCGTGCGTCCGCAACTGCCGCAAGGCATCGAATCCGGGGGGTCAATAGATTTTTTCTCTAGTTTTCTCTTTCATTGTAGTGATGATGATTCCGTAGCCTGGCTAGCCCGTCTAAAAAGGGCCGCGATCCGCCCCTCTTTGCAAAAAAAAAAAAAAAAAAAAAAAATTTGTAATGCTGATTGACCTCAGGACGAAGATTTGTAATCCATAACAGCAATTAGAATACAGTACGAGTGCGTTGCTTTTGCAGAGCATATCTGCCCTTGTCCGCGATGCTCGTGATGGAGGACGTAGACTCGATGTTCACGCATATTGTGATGAAAAATCCCCCTCCCCAACATATCGAAAAGGTATGTTTCCGAAAATTTGAGTTGCTGATTTGTGGCCACAAATCACATTCGTCTTGCAAGAAGGCAGCAGCAGAAGCTTCCGCCCCATTATGGAGCCGATCTGTCACGCTGTCGGGCCTAAAGGGCAGCCGTTTGCAATGCTGAGCAACTAGACCCAAACGCCCCGACCTAGACTGGGGATCGATCTGGCCCCAGTGCCTTCCTGCAATACAAAGCTGATTCGCGTACACAGATCCAGCGTCGGACTCGGAAGCTTCGTTTCGATATGGGGACGAGGGGGGATTTTTCCTTTCGATAACGCACGACCGCGAAGCGAGTAACTCCAACCAGAAGTCCGCCCTGTCCTTCTCTGGCTTTTTGAACACGCTGGACGGTCTCGCGGCGCCGGACAACCTGATCACGTTTCTCACGACGAATCACCCCGAGAAACTCGACCCGGCCGTCCTCAGGCCCGGGCGAATCGACCTGAAGATTGAGTTCAAGCCCGCCGGGAAAGAGGTCGCGACGCGGTACTTCAAGACCTTTTACAAGGAAACGGACTTGTCGGACTACCTTGGCGGTGGAGCCGTCGCGGGGGAGGCAGATGAACGAGAAGCAGCCGCTCTCAACGAAGAAACAGCTACTTCCAAGAGTTCTTCGGCACAACATCAGGACGAAATCAAACTGACCGAAGAGGAAAAGAAGCAGATCCTGGCCGAGAACGCGAAGATCCAATCCGCAGCGGAGAAGTTTGGGAATGAGGTCGGCGGACGGTTAGGGACGAACAAACTGTCGATGGCACAGCTGCAGCACTTCTTCCTGCAGTGTCACCGGCTGGAGAAAGACGCGGAAGCCGCTGCGAACTGGGTTTCGGAGTTTCGGTTTGAAGATTCCGCAAACGTCGGAAGTACTGCAGGGACCAGGGGAAACGGGATGTATTGCTAATCAATAGCAATAGCTGGTGGTGCAAATAGAAGGCAGCAAGAAGCTCCCGTACTGGCACAGTAACAGTACTCGACGTCCTGTCATCTCGCGTGATAAACATCTTCAACATGATTTTTGGAAAGCTGTAAAAAAGTAGATCGCTGTCCCATTTCTTTTTCTCCATTAGACGATCGAACTCAACCTCCAACTTCAACGACAAGAAGGCACTGAGAAGCAAGGAAGTACAACTTGAGTAAGCGTCGAAAGCAGCTGAGTGACAGTCTGTATCTGTATCTACTCCGTGAGGTGCATTTTTATGTTGCTTGTTCAATAGCGGCCTGTTCTTAGTTGTGGCTATGAAAGCATTAGTATTAGAGGCCGACTTTCTCCATTTCTGTAGCCGCTCCGACTACGTGTTTGTCGTTGTCCTATGTCGTTCCTATGTTATCAAAACCGCTTCGTGGTCGGGGTCGGGTTTGTGGACGTGGTCTTCGTTTATTTCGCGGTCGACGTCTGGGTGGCTCGTATTGACCGCTTTGTGGCAAAGCCAAAGGGAACGGAGGGTCGTTACGTTTCAAACAAAAAGGAAGCTCTTTCATCCTTCGTATCGACATCGTATTGTTTACTCGCAAAAAATCGTGGCTGCAGTACTAGTGGTAGTCGTTGAATCAGCATTGTTCTCGTCGTGCTCATGCTCGTTGTGAAAGATACGTCGGAATCGTAGAGATTGAGATATATACTTAAATCGTTTACTGGAGCCACAAGGTAGACAATGCCTGAAAAAGTAAAAGTGGTTTCGCTATGCGCTTCCCGCTTGACGCAACCGAGATAGAACGTAGAATAAGTACCAGATCGTACACACTTCGACTTCCATCATGAAGCTTCCGCCAACGAAACTTGGCTCGCCCCCCGGTGGGCAACTGAGTCAGCTCGAAAAGTCTTCTGCGAAAATTACCGAGATGAAGAGCAGGAGCTACGCAAGAAATACAACAAGCAACTCTGTTGCGGTACAGCAACAGGGGCAAGTCAGACGGAACAAAAACGCCCTGTACCGAAGAGTCGCGATGCCACAGGCTCCGGCACCTGCTTTACAGCAAGCGCAAGGGAATAAAAATCAAGCAGTGCTGGCTCCCACGACGTCCAACATGAGCATCGTATCGGCCGAAAAGCTGGCGGGTCTGATGGCTGCGTCCTGCCCAGGATCCACCACAGCGACAGTGGGGGTGGCTAGTAGCCAGCAAAATTCTGTTGAACAACTTCACCAGCACGGTGCTGTTGCAGCAGCGTCGCAAGAACAACGGGACTCGCTCGATCAGCTGATGGGCCAGCAGCAGCACAGTGGCGCAACTTCTACGAAGAAGTCCTCCGCGTCGTCTTCCTCTGAAATAGAAATGGCTCGAGGTGTAGTTCTTGGCGGGATGGCTGTGGGGGATCTGCATAAAAATGCAGATGACGGAATGAAGACGTCCACGTCGTCAACTCGTCCGCCGATTAAAAATCAGAGGAGTTCCACCGGAGGTTCTAAAAATTCTACCGTACCCGAATCCCTACACGCACAGTTTCTCACAGCACACAACCTCCCGATGATGCAGTCGAAAGCAAACAGCTTTCTGTTGCACCCAGTGAGCAAAGAAGAAGCAGTAGAAATCGACTTATCGACGAACCCAGGGGGGACGACGGGGGCGCAGCAACTGCTCCACGGAACTACTACGAACAACAGTTGTCAAACGGTGCCATTGAATCCTGATATGATCTATCACAGCCGGAGCTTTTCCACGAATAAAACTGCGTTTGATCATCAGAATTGTGCTCCGCAGCAGCAAGAGCTGTCCCAGAATAGGAATTACATCGAGGGAAACCACAACCAGGAAGAAGGGAACGCGAACGGCATGAACTCATCCCATTCACATGCAAGCTCGTATTACGATCAGACAAACGGAATCCTCAATAACAACCCGACAAGAACTACGTCTACTTCCCTGAACAAGGCGGGCTCGGGTGTGATCTCCGCCTTGTACCATACATCAACTAGTAGTAACAAGAACGCGACCTTCTCCAGTTCCGCACAGCAAGACAACATTCATGCTGCAACTGCTCGAAGTGGCGGGATTGGCCCAGCTGGCGGTGGCGCTGGACCTACACCGAACATGACAATGAGAAGCAAGAAAGGGTCCACAAGGACGAGTAGAAGCAGTAGACACCAGCCTATGTCGATTATTGCAGAAGACGAGCAAGATGGACCCGAATTAATTTTGCCCGGCGACGTTGTTCCAGGACCCTGTGTTCCTTCAGCTGCTTTTGAACATCAATCGGATCACGACATGTTGAAGCACCAACAGGACACCCCCACTTCCAACGCGAGCGGGCAGATCAACCAGCAGAGTCTTGCCCTATTTAACTACAACTACCATTTGCAATCGAACCCCTCGAAGCGGAAGAATCGGGCGACGACGGGCAACTTGTTGTGCAAAACGGAGGCGGATGTGATTCGCAACGCGCTGGAACTAAAGAACCTCACGGACGAAGGGTTGATTCCCGCAGCGGGGTATGCATTGCAAAAGTATCTATCTACGTTTATCCAGTACTACGGATTCCGACTGTATTAAAACAGCAAACTTTTTCATCAAAGGAAAAAGTGTAGCTTGCTCTTGCAATGTGAATTTCCCTGAGGCGGTAGATCCGTCGCGCATGAGTGGATTCAACACGAACGCGATACTTTTGCAGTGGATATGCGCGGCTACAATTACAACAAGAAGATGAGTCATAGAAGTACGACAGGCGAGCATCATCATCACCTTCCGGTCTTCTCTTCTTCCCGAATGATGCGGGGCGACAGCATGAAAAGCATCTTACAACATGACGAGGAGCATGTTTACTTCAATAAAAACTCCATCAGCAGCACCTCTACCACCTCAACAACGGAAAATACGAGGAACGTGTCTTCTACGTCGGGCCCCGAGCAGCTTTGTGCTCTCACAACAACAACGGCCCATGGTGCTCATCCTGAAGATGTGGCGAAGAACACGACTACAGCGCTGTCGCCGGTGAATGTCGTGCTGCGTAAGAAAAATTATGGTACGAAGATGAAAGCAGTTTCGGCTTCTTCGCGGAATAAGAACAAAGGGGACGGAGCTGCTTTGAACAATCTTCAAAATGCGCATCTTCTACCTCACAACAGTGACTACGAACAACTATCGCCCCCGGGGGTGAAGCGGATCGACGACAAACCGTTCAACAACAACGCCACAACGTTTATGGTGCAAAAACGACTCTCCGACCTCGAGGGCGCGCTGGCCTCGCCGCAGCAAGTGAATTGGAGCCCCGTGGCGATGCTGTCGACGCGAAATGGGGGCCACGGCGGGACGGGAACTTCCACACGCGGCCGTGGAGGTCGTGGTGGGTATTACTAGAAAACACAGGAGATGAAGCAAGCTGCAATCATGTAGATAATGATGATCTTTAACTTTATAGAAAAGGAAGCTAAGCCTAAGACACGATCCTACCACGTTTAGGTTCACGAAAATTACACGTAGTTGTTCAAATATATTAATTTTCAATTCGGACAACTCGCAAAGCATTGTACCAATTTCACTTCGACAGTATCGACTTCCTGAATACTCTTGGTGCTCGTGCTCCTGCTGTCAGGTATAAAACTCTGTCACTATTTGGAGGTGCTGCTGGACGATCTCGTGTATATTGGAAAGCATATAGTTAGACATTGACAAATCGCATACCAGCTATCGCTGATGTTTCGTCAGCCCTCGCCCGACGGTTTGCTCAAAAAATGTCACTGCAAGTATCCCTTAGAAATCAGTTTCGTCTAGAGCAGCTTGAATAAAATCACAAGCGTACGTACCAGATTGTTGTAGAGAAAGATCGAAATTGAGCATGTCATCTACGAAACGAACGTTTCTTCGGTCCCGTCTCCATTGTGTCTCTCTTGCGTTGTTGAAACGATTTTTGCATAGTTCAGGGTTTTCACCTGCTCGGCTTGCCTATTGAGCGAGTGTGTACTTGAGAAAAAAAATTAGAACATAGCTAAATTATATCTTTTGATCCACCATCAATCAAAGCTCCATCCGACAAAAAAAGAATGATCTTGTACATGAGATGAAATATCTCCGCATAGAGATCAAGTGGTCGCTTTTTAGTATAGTTGTTTTTTGAAATAGAAGTGAAGTAGGCATCATCCTGCACTGCAGGTGGCACGGAATAAGGCTCGCACATGTTGATGTGTGGATCGGTATTGAAATTTAGCTCCTTTGTTTCTATTGTCTTTGTCTGTTCCCAGTCACACTGTCGGAGTAGGGTGTGTTAATTGGTCCATGAAACCTGTGATAAAAAAGAAAAATTGCCGAAAGTAGTTGTGTCCAGAGAAATAGATTATTGACACGAAGAAACTAAAGTTTCGAACCCGCATTTCCTATATCGTTTTCGTGTGCAACAAAGTACTTCGCTCAAGTGTATATGTACTTTCTTTTAAACGTAGTGAAAAAGCAAGCTCCGTAATTTGTGTCGCCACTCTTTTGCAGAACGTCGCTCCATTCTATTTGTAAACCTTTCTTGGAACTAAGATACTTTCCAACTACAAAGATTGAACTCGCGCGCCACTTCCTCTCACTCAACTTCAGATTCTCTCCTCGTTTTACTCGCTTGCACCCAGAAAAATATTCTTTCACCATGCCGCGTCTAAACCAGTCCAGGATGGGCCCCAGCATCGTCATGATGCCTTTTGTGTTGATCTTATTGGGGTGGGATCACTCGGTGGTTCTTGCGGCAAAGCCCTTCCAAAGGATCAGACAACAGGCGGCTGCTGCGGCCAGGGTGTCCTCGTCTTCCGCTTACGCTAATGCCCCGCCGACGGCGCCGGCAATGGTGATGAATCAGCGGAGACCGGCACCAGGTAATTATTAGCAGAAGCGGCACTTCTCTGGCTTCCCCGCCGCGGCGGATACTGCACATCATGCACAGCTAACGCCATTTGCCAGCTCCGATGAAATTAAGACGTTGCCTGGCAAGCGCGGCGGTCAGAGCATGAAGACGACCTGCTTCAAACTGGACGGCGAGGACGCCAGCAAGTGGCTGGCGGATTTCGCGACTAAACAAATTTGGAACGTGCACCTTTACCATGCCAAACATGGAGTGCGTGCGGGCTCTGTCTTCCCGACGGCGGTCGAAAACCCCGACTCAAATGAGAAACTGCCAACGGTGCCGAAAGTCCCGAATCTACTCTGGAAGATGGGGCAAGATGCTCCACCCGACCAGAGCAGCCAGCAGCAGGTGATGGTGGATTATTTGTGGGAGTTTTCGCCCTGGCCCTTGATGAACTCTTTGGAGCAGGATGCGTCTGCCGAGGATCTGGAGGCGTTGAAGAAGGACTTGAAGCAAAAGAGGAAGGAAAATTGGACGAGCGTGGGGTCCCAGAAGGACTACACGAACCTGTCTGAGGCGTGGCAGATCATGCTTGATGGGACGCTGCTTGACGAGTTCGGCGGCGCGGAACCCTACAAAAATCTCGGGCTCCCGGAAGAGTACATTTACGATCCCCACTTCATGAACGTGGCGGGGAAGGTGCATTGGGCCGTGCTGCGCACGATCGGGGGGCAATTCTGGGAGGATAATCCGGTTGGCATCATGGTGGCGAAGGCAGTCAAGAAGTGCGGCGAGACGGAAAAGTGGCTGGAGGAGAACTAGAAGTCTTGGCGCGCGGCCGCACCGGGGAATGATGCACGCCACCGCTAAACATTGTTTCTACCGCAGGTCGTGAAAAGCGCAAGCAAATGTAGAGGAAAATATGGTTACAAAAGTACGGTACCGGGCCTTCACAATGTGTGATAAACCCAGTTTTATTTACGTGATGAAATCAGTACGAGTACGTTGTCAACTACACTTCTTTACCCTACTCTCTGGATTTATTTCTTCTCCTCCCTGTGGATATCCGAAGAAAACCGCTGATCGCATTCGCGATTCTCCTGCAGTTTTCTTGCTCCCCGTCCCGAATCGTCGAAAAAAAGATCTATGATTCATACGTTTATTTTCAAATTGTGCCATTTCTATTTGTTCAGAAGATTGAGTCTAAGACAGAGGCAGTACCTGTACCATGCGCGACGAAAACCTCAATAAACCTCAGTTCGTTTTTCCAAACGACGCTTTGTTTTTCAATTTCACTACACTGACTACTATAGGTGCGCTTGGTAATACTAATATCTTCTAGGAGCAGTTCCATCTTCTGGAAACGCGAGAGTAAAACGATTGGCACTACATTGATGTCAAGTCCTTGATGCAAATGATGTTTTCATACCCACGATGTGAAAGAATAGAATACGGGGGTTGCGGAGTGAAGCAACGAATCGCTTGATAAACTCAAGTTCTACGAGACGCCCTTGACAAACTCAAAAATTGGATTCAGATTCACACAACACCCATTGAAAGTATCTAAGACTTTCGTACTTTTCATCTCCGATCAGACTGTAAATATGCCGTACTTGTTGGGTTAAGCAGCGAGGAAGAGGACGCCAACACCACTGTCGTTACTCGCCAAATGCTCTTCGTCTTGGGATTCTACTCTTTCGCGCCCTCAGCTATCTCTCATGGTTAGTATCAAAACGCAAACAGCTCGGAAGACTGCTAAATACTTACTTTCCTTCGTACGCGCGAAGAACAAAAAATTGTCAAGCCGCAACCTCCTCTGGTGACATTTGTACATACAGTTTTTCCTCTTTTTCAATTTTTATCCCAAAAAATTTTGCAACATGACTCACAAAGCTCAAAAATCACCAGTAGGAGTACTGGTATGTAAATGAGGAAATAATTTCAAGGAAGGAGCGACCATCATCTGCAACATGCAAGCGCCTACCGCTCCGCACATCTTCAGGAAGGAGATCCTCGGCTTCTCTATGTTGTTATCATAGTTTTCTCTTTCAAAAAAGCCGTGATTGTCTTTGTCGTGTTGCTGCGTGGATGCGCCGTAGTTCCGGTGACCTACAAGAACCACGACTATGTTAAAGCGGCATCAGCAAAACAACAAATCCATAGATGGAGGTCGCATTTATCCATCGTGAGTAGAAGTTCTCCGTTCTCCCCGGCGGTCGTCTGCTTCATCCACACATGTGCACCAGAAACAGCAGTTTCGTCCACACAAAAAGATGATGAAGCACTTCCAACTACTTTTCCACGTGTTTTAAAAACAGCATTACTGCAGCAACATTTGCAGCACAGCTGCCAAGTGCTCCATAGGCGGCACATCTTCTCCCGGCGACATTCCGCTTGGCAAAAAGCCACAGTCGCCGAGGTTCTGCGTCATTCCCGGTTCTGGCAGCGGAATCGGACCGGCGCCGGTTTTTCCGAAATTTGTGAAGTACCCCCGGCCCCCGCGGCAGGCACGGGAGTTGGCCTTGGCAGCCAGGAGGTTTCCGAGACTGGAAGAAAACAAAACGCCGAGGTTTATCCTAAGTAAAAACGTCCCCACCCCAGAGTTGTCATTCAATTCTGCATGCTCAGAAAGTTTGTCATGCGGAGCGCCATGAGAGGCATTTTTGAGAGAATTTAGAAAAGTGGCCCTCGCGAATTTCGCGCGAATTTAGAAAAGTGGCCCTCGCGAATTTCGAAAGTCCGACCTGAAATTGCGTTTTTTTCCAAATTCGCGCGAAATTCGCGAGGGCCACTTTTCTAAATTCGCAGAGGCAGCTTTTGCAAATTCGCACGGGTCACCTTTGTAAATTCGCAAATCGAGAATACCGCCCTGATTGGGCATGCCTTTAAACGCTTAGCCTGATGGTATTCTGGTGGTCCAACTTTAGCAAAATTCAAAAGTTATATCTGAGGCCGCATGGTATGGTGAGAAAATGGCTGCGATTGTGCGTGACGGCGTTAAAAGTTTCGCATCTGGCGCAAAAAGCTGCTGCTCATGGTTGACGCCGTGGCAGTTTCCAAACCGGCGCCTGTCGCATCGAAAGCGAAGAACCCCCCTCGATGGTGAGGCACGGGAAACGCAGCAAATTTCCTTGCGTCCCTCGGAAGGGCATGGGACCGGGAACAGGGTGGCCGCGTGATTGGCCACCAGACGTTGGCTTTTGGGTTTGCGCTGAAATTCGCTTGAAATTCGCGCCTGCTCTTTCTAATGGGTGCCCAAGCTCTAACCGAAAATCGGTATCGGGATCGGGACTTTCCCTTCTAAATTTTTAGAGTACTACGGAGTGGCATGCCATAGTTCGCATTGCCATCACTATCGAGTTGGAAAAGATAAGAGTGGGGTAACAAAATAAAAACAGAGTTCCTCGGGGGAACTCTTGTCCGTCCGGCCGGTTAACTCTTGTCTCTTGTCTTCTTGGTTATGATATATAAATTTACTTTTTTATTTTATTGCGAATGGCGGCACGGCTGGAGCCGTATTTGTACTTACTTGGCGACTGAAGGCACTACATTATACAAAGTAAGAAAGGGGTACTGAAAAGTGGCAAGCAGGTTTTGCCGGTATTTTCTATGTTTTTCTCTAGCCCCTACGCGGGCTACCCCCGCATGAACACAGTACAGGTACACATGTATGATGGCTTTAATGTTACCCTCAAATGATCATAGCGATGAGCTGCAAGCTTACTGCTTCGAATGTTGGTGTAGAGTTTTTTTCTACAAGAGTCGCCGGTCCTACTCCTAGCCGTTTGTTTTTAGTTTTCTAGAAACAAATGCACTAGTCCGGTTGATGACCTTGGGGCCTGATGGCCAAAACTCCTTCGAAAAAATGCAGCTGACATATTATTTATCGGAAAAAAACTGATGTCGCCTGAGGTCGGGCATGCTGCTGCACTCCGCGCATGAAAATTCTTCGATGATATATTCCGTCACAGGCGCGTCCGATATAAAAAGTCAAGGTTGGTTTTGGCGAAGCCCAGTGCTGGCCGAAGTTTTGCAAGGCGATTGATTGATTCGTGTGTTCTTCGCTGTTTCAGATGCGTTACATTACCTATCGATCGGTAAGGAGGGGACGCGCAGGCTTCTCCTGGGTTTGTTGCTCACTTCTTGTGCTGTTCGCAAGGTCCCCTTAGCCCCAGAACACAAAAAGAGTCGTCCTACAACACCGCTGCGCGTCCGTCGCCAATCGTGTGAGTGGACCGCTTTCCAGGTGAAGGTGTCACAATCAAAAGTCGAGCATCGCGCACCCCAAGCAGGGCAGAGTGACCTCACGCGTATGTGAGTTATGCCGGTTTGTTGAGAGATGAAAAGTGAGAGACGAATGAGATCGAGAGTTGAACAGAGTGATTGCCATCGACGACACTAAAAAAATAAAGAAGTCGCCGGCCCAGAATAAATAGGCAATGCCGCTCCACAGCTAAATGTCTTGCTCTTCTCGTTCGTTTGTGTTTCATCTCGGTTTTCGTAAGGAAATAAGTTGCCAAGAGCGATAATTTCTGGTGTCTATGACGTATCATTGTCTTCGTTGTTTTGTTCAATCAATGAACAGCTTCTGCTTTCGGCTCGTTCGAGATGTAAGTACTAGTTGAAGCGGAGGAACCGGAGGGAGGAGCGCCTTCCTTGGCACATTTTTGAAAACCATAGTCCCATTAGCGTGGTCACGACTGGTAGACAAAAACAAGAAAAATGTTTTCCTCTTCTCCGAGCCAGTTTTCATCCTCCTCTCCACAGCAGGAACATCTTCAACACCACCTGCCGGCCTCCTCGTCCTCGACCTCTGGCAATACAAATAAGGACCACCACACAAATACTAAAGTGAATACCTCCAGTATCCTGAGAAAAAAGTGTTACAGTTACACATTGTGTTGCAGGCCAAGGAAGACAGGCAAGCACTGCCTTCATGCCGGATATGCATAGGAGCTTCCTTTCGTAGGTGTTTTCCCGTACTATTTCTGCATTGCAAGTTTTCTCTCTCATGCAGCGAAATTTGTGTTGCTGAATTGACGAACAAATGTGCAACTGTAACACTTTTTTCGTGCGATATCCAGTCTGGAGTACCTGATCCAGTCCAAAAAGCTGGAACAGCATCGTATGACCCGCTCAGGTGTTGCAGTCTCCAAGGTCGTTATCGTATAGAGTTTGGATTTATTTGTCTTGCATGATGAGCTTGATAGACTCGCAAAGGCAAAGCACTGCACTTTCTGCAATACATTCTAGTGCGAGTTGGGACCGACTCCACCGGAACTTGTGATGCGTATTGATTCCTGTGAGAGTTGTAACCTAGGCAGTGCTCTATATTGCAATACAAATAATCTCCGTTTCTATTGCAACGTTTGAGATCATTGTAACAAGACCTGAGCTGGTCATACGACGGTCCTTTTGCGAACTCCGCAACAGCGAGGAGGAGATCTTTCTGAAATCTCCCCCGAATTTATTGTAAGGAAAAATCCCTCCACCCCATATCGAGAAGAAAATTTGTGATGTTGATTTGTGACCACAAATCAGCTTTGTCTTGCGTACAAGACAAACGGCACCCATGTGGCGCATAGTGCAGCGAGTCTGTCATGCGTTTTCGCCTATGTCAGACTTGTTTCTCATGCTCAGCTGCTAGCCGGATGCGTACCCAAACGGGCTTAGAATATGCCGACAAGCTCTTGCTGCAATACAAAGTTCATTTGTGTACACAAATCCAGCAACACAAATTGTCTCTTTGATATGGGGTGGGGGCTTTTTTCACTTTGATAGAATGCGCTCAAAAACGGGTTCTACCGGCTCGGGATCGAGCTCGCGCAGGGCAGTGACTATTACCATGAAAAATGCCCCCACCCCCGAACTTGGGAGCATTTGTATTGCAAACCTTTCCAAATGAAACATTCGCCCTCTTGCATCTATCAGCGTCACAGGTTTCCAATCGTGAATAGCAAAAATTTGTATTGCAAAAGACCCCAGCAAGAGCGTCGCTTGTCATGCAAGCGATGCGATACACGCCTAGACTCTGCATCAGAAAGATTCATACTCCTTTCATGCATGACAAAAAGTTTTCATTTGGAAACTTCGCATCGCAAATTTTTGCAACTTTGGGGGTGGAGGCATTTTTCACTGTAATAGTGAGGGCGATGTGTTCGCGGCGGTCAGGATTCATGACAAGGACTTTTTGAAAAGAGGTGGTGCAACTGGAGCAACAACTTCCGCAGGAGCAGCCTCCTCGTCCGCTGCTGCTCGCTCCCTGACCAAGCAGGTTGCGCTCAAACGCGTCATGATTTCCACGGGGCCGAAGACGAGGAAGCATGCGTGGACTGAACTGCTCGTGGCGGAAGCCTGCAACCTCGCGATGTGGGCCCGGGCCCCGGGGGCTGCAAATAATGCAAGCAAAAGTCCACAACGACAGCAAGATGACCAGGACCGGGAGCAGATCAACAAAAGGAACGTGGATTCCATCTCGGAGTCGTTGGATAATGATGAAGATGCAAAAAACAAAAATTCGGCGGTCCAGGGTCATGGCGAAATAAACCGCGCCTTTGAAAACCAGCAAGAAGAAGACCAACTTGCGTTTTCCCCCTCAACTTCCCCCACTCGCACTCGTCCTGCTTCCGCCCCTTCGGCATGGGAATCCGTTCGTCCGCATCCGTATCTGGTGCAGGTCCTGGACTTTTTCCCTGGCTGGGACGGCTACGACCGGGAGTTGTTTCTCGTCATGGAGCGCTGCGACTTCGGGCTGGACGATTTGATTCGGGGAATTCGGGAGGCACGAGTAGTGTACGAGCGGGAAAGGAACGCGAAGAACAGCTCTAGTGCATCTAGTACAGTTTCATCTGGGGCGATGAACAATACTAGCCATCATACGGGTTCTTCATCGGGTGGTGCAGTAGCATCCGCCGCAGGGCAACATTTGGGTCCGCACGCGCAGCACCACAGCAGCATGAAAGCGGCAAAAAACTACAATTCGACTAATTCCTCTTCGCATATTAACACCGGACCTCCCGGAGCAGCCCCGTCTCAGTTGCAACCCCTGGAGGCTGGGCGGTGCAGGTTCAGCGAAAACGAGATTCGGAAGGTGTTTCTGCAGATGCTGGAGGCTTTGGTGTTTTTGAACAACCAGGGAATCATCCACCGAGATGTGAAGGCGGAGAACATATTGTGGCAAAGTTCGGCCTTGCACGACAACAGTTGGTACACATCAGCTGGCTTCTCCTCTTCATCTTCCCCGAATCTCAATTCTAACTACAAGCTATGCGATTTCGGAGTCGCCGTGAAAATCGACAACGCAAAGCCCGGGCTTACGGAAACCTGTTTCACCGCCGCCAACAGCCCCATGCTGAACATGAATCTCAACGCTACGAGCCCCCCGTTGGGTGCCGCTTCGCCGGCGAACCCAGGAGGAGCTGCGGGTGGACATCATGGCAGTCGACACTACGCTGCCGGAACGTCCTCCCGCCCCTCGACTTCCAGCGGCACGTCAAAAAGCAGAAACCGTTGCGGTAGCGCCAGCCCGAACGCGCGGTCGGTGAAAATGCGAAACATGCTGCTACGGAGCGCAACCGGCGGGAGCAACTTGAGCAGCGCGCATGATGACAACGACAGTACTTCTCATCTTCCAAACAGTCCGGAACATACTGCGAGCGGTAGCAGTAAATCCAACCCGAGGTTGCAGGTCCCCCAAAAGGCGAAAGTGAACTGCGGCACCCTGTGGACCATGAGCCCGGAGCTGTTGCGGGGGAAGCTCCACGATGCCAGCACGGACATCTGGTCGCTGGGAGTCGTCTTGTACGAGATGTTATCAAATGTAAAAATGTCTGGGTCTGGAAGGATTCGAATTTGTGATGCGAAGTCTACATCATGACAAAATCTGTCATGCATGGCTAGCAAAAGGCCCCATTTCTTGTTTCCGAGAGAGGGAGTTTGTCATGCGGCCTAGGCATTGGGATAAGTGCTCAAAATCTGTGATGCTAGAGCTTGCATGCCAGACGATCTGGGTCAGGCAAAAACTGCATGACAGATTTCGCATTCTTCCAGACCCAGACATATTTGCATTTGATAGATGTGCTACTTGGACAAACCGTACAACTCTATGGAGTTGCTGGCTTTCCAAAACTATCCTGTGCAAAAGTATCGTACTCGTATTGCAGTTATGCATTACAAATCTTTTTGTCAAGGTAAATCCGCATCACAAATTTTATTTTTCATGCTGAGAAAATTTGTAATGCATTTACACGAGTACGATACTCTTGCAGTGCATAAAAACGACCTATCCCTGTTGGAACTGCATCCGGTTCTGCAGCTAAACGTCAACACAACCAGCGGTACTAGCCAAAATTATAACGCGGCGATGATGATGAACAATACCCCTGGTGGCAAAAATAATAAATCGCCCGGCGGACTTTCGGCGCACAGCAACTGCAGCTCGCCGGTGCTGTTCTCTTCTCCGAACAGTCTCCTGATGACCGGCGCGGGATCGTCGCCACTGATGGGAGCGGCGTATTTGGGTGCTAGTGCGAGCACCTCTTCGACGGCCACCAGCAGCCGGATCGCGAACAAGCTGAAAGCGAACGCACAGCAGCAGAAACCACAGAGTTTGAATACGGCGTTCTCAACTGTTACATTCTCAACTGTTACATGAAATTTGTAATGCAAGAGCGGCGAAAGTGAAAGGGGGAAGATTGCGCCTTCTGCATTACAGATTCGGCACGGATTTAGATGCTGCTCAGCCCTTCGTATATTTGTCATGCGAAGCAGCTTAATCGTGGCGATCTTGGTGGTAAATTTGCATGACAAATTCATGCAACAGTTGAGAGTGTAACAGTTGAGAGCGCCATATTGAAGTCCACGTGGTTGAAGTGGATTTACTCCAAAGATTTGAAACGCCTGCTGATCTCCATGCTGCACTCGGATCGGCATTCCAGGCCCACACCGACAGATTACAAGGTGAATCCGAACACCTCTAGTGGGGTCGACGTCGACCCAGAAATTGCGGCAACATCCGAGGAAGCCGAAGCAATGTCACCATCAACTGTGCTGAGCAAGAACATATCCAACATGATCCCGACAACCTCGATCTACGAACTGGTCACGAAGCCGATTGTGGAAAAGTGTCCGACCTACAACAGTAACTTGATCAAGGAGAATATCCCACGAAAAAACTGTTTCACTGTGATCATTTTGCAAGATCTGCATTACAAGTTTGCTACACATGACACAGAAAATTTGCCATGCGCGCTTCCAATGGAAAAACACCACTAAAGAGTCAAGGTCTTGCAGGTGTAGCAAGACAAATAGTCCTGTGTTCCGTTCTATGCATCACAAGTTCACAGTGAAATAGTTTTTTCTTGCGATAGAGAAGGATATCGGCAACCTGTTCACGGCGGAATTGTTTGCGAGATATCTGCTCGAAAACGCCCGCAATCTGTTGAAGAAAAACCCGACGACGCCGCTACCGCCACTGAATGACTTGTCCCCTCTAGCCATGGCGAAACACGTCGACGCGGTGAACAAGCGAAAGCACCAGCTGGCTGTCGATGAGAAGGAGCGGGCCAAGGAATTGCAGGAAAGGAGACTTCTGCGGGAGGAGGTAGTACAGAAGCGGGCAACTTTAGAAGGAAAGGCGGCTGGTGCACGGGGACAGACACAGGTGGACCAACGCAATCATCTTCAACCTCGGGGTCGTGAGGTTTTTGTCGAGAAAGAGCAGCAGCAAGAACCAGCAGGTTATACTAATGGCGTAGATCAAGACCGTTTCCAGCACGCCCCACCGGTACTAGAGTTGCAGGACGAAATGCAAAGTAGTGTGAGCGAAGCGGCGAACAACGATGACGAGGAAGACGGGAAGGTCGTCTTTAGCCCGAGCGACGCGGACTTGAAAGTGGTGGTCGAAGACGGGTGTGGGGCAGCTCCTGCTGTTGGTGACTTCTTGATGTTTCCCGAGGGCGGTGGTTGTAAAAATCGTGGCAAGAACGACAAGGAGCAGCGACATGGCGGAAATAAAGAACTAGTGCATCGAGATAACGACAGAGACAATCAGGACATTAACTCCACCTACAGCGAACACTTCCTCGTGGATGACGATTTGCAGGTGTTGGGTTGCAGTCCCATTGTCGATGATGAGACTCATAGTCAACTCTTGAACAAGCACAATTATGCTGGAAGAAATCGAGGGGGACCACTCGGCATTAACCCTAGTAATGGAGCTGCCACGACCGCCGCTCCTGCGTATATTTCCCTATCGCAGCAAATCCAAGAGCAAATACCATTTTCTACTACGACGAAAAACAGCAACAGCAGTACAACTTCATCGACGACAGCTTCGACTACAACTACCGGCGGGACAGCTTATAGCAATAATGCCCGCCTGGTGCCGGCTGGGTCAGGGTCTAGCAACAGTAGAGCGCTGAGTTCGATCGTCGTGCCGCAAGTCGGCGCCGGGGGGTTGGCCTCGCAATCGCAAAGCAGGCATCTACTGCCTCAAGGCGTTGCAACGTCAAGTACTAGCAACGACATTGTTTACGTCGGGGGCAACAACGTATATAGCAGTTTGAACTACTCGCCAAAGAATTACAGTTACAATCCTGCAGCTTCCGCACTGAGTAGTGGAGGACCAGGACCACTGTCTGGGAATAATCCAAAGCTTTGTTTCTATCCAGCCGTCAGCTCATCGTCTGCGGCTTCCAGCACGACTGCTACTCACTTAAGTAACAGCTTCGGCTTGCAGGCTGGTTCTGCGCAGCACCCGGTTTTGATACCAAGCGGCGCGACCTCATCGTCTAACACCAGCACGGCGTTGCACCAGATGAATACGATTAACCCAGTGGTGCAACTGCCTCAACTCCCGAAACCGCGACGCGTCGTGGCAAACCCAGGCGGGGGTCCGACTTCCTCACTGTTGGTTGCGCCGTCCTCTTCGATTGGCGATGGCAGTGGGGCCTTAGGAAGTGCGATGTCGTCTTCTTCTGCAGCTGAACAACTGCAGCATCAGCAGCGTGCGGTTCTTCGGGGTGGTGCTAGTAGTACCGGAACGGGCCTTGGTGCTGCAGGAGCTGGTAGTGGAACAAATCAAAATAACAGCTTGATGCGTGTCAATTACCTCAATCACGCGTACAAATGAAGTCGACGAGGAACGTGGTAGAGCTGGGTTCCTTCCACCGGGCGCGGGCACTGCTTGGTTTCGCAGCAGGAGGTAGCTTTGTGTAAAATACAATCAATTAGGACAAACTTACAAATGAAGAACAGCCATTTCACTCATCATGAACAGCACTCGCTGTTTGCGCTGATGGAGCAGACACACGCATGATCATGCCCATGACCACGTTTCGATATCTTCAGTGTGTGACAAAACTAACTCATCGCAACGAAAGTGAAGATAAACCGCCGACGTTATGCCACCGAGGAACATTCATACATTTGATTGCGCAACTTTATTGTTCGAATCCGGCGCTCTTGAGAGTCCTTTCTTTCTGTTTCAAGATACTTAGGTCCGTGGGTGGTTTTTTCGATGGCTGTCGTGCGTGCCCCTGTGTTTTTTCGTTTGAAGATTTATTTGTGTGATGTGGCAGTCAGACTCAGTAAATATTAGCTGTCTATTATCCAGTTATGTCCTGGTCTACTGGTGAACGTACAAGGAGAAATCACGTTGGGGCCACGTTTTTATTTTCGAGAACCGGGACCGAGTACAGCCGAGCGCAGAGATAATGATAGTACGGTTAAATAAGCGTAAAGTCAGTATATGAGTCTTCGCTTGTGCCAACAATAACGAAGAATAACCGTATTGTCATTTTTGCAGCGTATCTGTTACTGTTCTATGCAGCACGACTTTCGACTTGCCCCCCTGTAGACAGTACACTTACATGTATGATTCGATTTAGTCCTTGAAATTTTCCAAACATAGCGAAACTAGGATACTACAAACATGACGATATTCTTCGAGTATTTTCCGATTGGTGAAGCCGTCGGGACGGCGGCAATGCGAGGCAGTGCAGGAACCGCAAGCAGCACCGAAGACGAAAGAAAATTTCCTTACAACCAGTCTTTTATCTCTGCCGACGATCAAACTTTCTGGGTGTTGGAACAGGATGGTGCTGTTGCTGGTGTATCCAAAGACCTACCTGCGCCAGGAGCTACAGGCTCATCACCATCATCTTCTTCATCTAGTGGTACGTCGTCAAAGTCACCAAGCCGCAACACTGCGACCTGGCGCCGGTACCGTCTCGCCACCTGGGAAGAGCGCGCTGTCGATTTTTTTCTCGCGAAAAAGGCCGCTGTTATGTCATCATTCCCGACGACTTGGATAAGTTCACTTGCAAGAACCAAAAGACCCTCCCAAACAACAGAAACCAGGACCAGACCAACCCTCCACCATGTCCGTGCGATCCGGTTATGGGACCTTGGAACAGACGAAAAGACCGTTTTGCAAAAACTAGACCAGAATTTCGTCACTTCCTTCGAGCTTCGGGAACGGTCCGCACACCTGGGCTTGTTTGGCTTGCTGTTCAACCTGCGGCACACCGTGATCGCGGTTCAGATGAGCAATGGGAAGGAGGTCCTGGTGGACAAAAACGCGGATACGGGGGTCTGGTGTCGACATTTGGGGAGGGGGGAGGAACTTTTTTTGTGGAAGAAGTATGGGTTTTTGGATTCGGTATTTTTCCACAACAAGATTTGGATTTCCACGTCGGCCGAGAAGAAGATCCTGGTAGAGCAAAAACTGTTCACCCGTTGTACACCTACAGGGACAACTGATAGTACCGTAGGAAATTCTTCATCATCATCTCAGGATGTTGTCACCCGCGCGGAACCATCCACTCCGGGCGACGGCGGGGGGCAAACTTTCGAGATAGTCAACGGGCCAAACAAGGAAGATCAGCTGCACTACATGAAACACGGAGAGAGTAAGAACAGGAGTAACAGCGGCACAAATACAATCCACTTCCAGCTACCTTGCGCTGCCAGTTCTGATATTTCTTCACCTTCTACTTCATGTGCTCCAGAAACGAAGCTGGAAAACGGCAAACAACATCTCGCCTTCACAACGTTCTGGCAGCAGTTTGTCACTTCTGTTCCTAGCTACTCGGAACCCATGGACAGCTCGAATTGCCAGAATTTTTGCAGCGAGCTGCTACAAAAGTTGGCCGAGGAAAGGGTGATAAACTGCGAATTGACACCGGTTGGAGGAAGTTGCACGGTGGAGTTTGATGAAAGGAGGAGCAAGACGAGGATGACAGATGAGGACCAGGATAAAGGATCTACTCCTACTGTCGGGGATGATCCCGACAGACATCTTCATCCTGGCGCATCAACATCAATTCGTGAAGTGGCTTCTTCTTCTTCGTCTCTGAAATGGGGACTACCTCTGACTGATGTTCAAGTGCTGGAGACCGAGAGAATCAGTATTCTTGACGGTGCAAGTGCAAGAATTAAATCTGGTGCAGACGACGTCGCCGGCTCACTAGAGCAGGGGAAAGTTGTAGACCATCAGCTCATCGTGAATGGAAAACCCGCACGAGGAGCAAGTCCGCACGTCACAGTCAGTGAGGAGGAGGACCAGGATGCTAGTACAACTGGCGGCGTTGCAGGAGAAACGGTTTGTTCCTTTTGGACAATAAATCCAAACACGGCCGTTGTCGATGCCGATGAACTTCTAAAACTAGACCAAGACAACGGGCACTTTCCCCTGGCACCAAAATCCAACCCTCTGATGAATACCTTGCTCTTCTGTTTGGACGGCTTTCAGCTCAGCTTCCAGACGCTCGGCAAGCAGATGCGAGACGTTATCGAGGACAACTACCACACGACGCCGCTACTGGAGGACAAAGTGTTTTTCGACACGGAATTGAGGGGGAGCAGTACTTTCACAGCGAGTCTGCAGCAGCATTTGCTTTCACCCGCCGTAGCGATGTTTGTGACGATGCTGAATGCCGCCGCGAAAGCAACAAACCCAACATATGAATACAATGGGCGGGAATCTGAGTTCTGCCTGTATAGGCTGAGGTTTCTGACGACCCTCGGCAGATTTCCTGCTCTGACTGGACCATCAAAACGGCAGAACAACATGAGGACAAGTGCGAACCACCATCCTGCTGCCCGAAGCACGGCTGGTGCTGCAGGCGAGGCGGAGATGAGACATAATCACAGGCTGGCACCAGCGAAAATTCATTATGGCTACGTTTATGAACTGACTCCAATACTTACTGCAGCGTTTCAAGCGAAAAGTGGAACTAATGTAAATCAAGACAGCTGCAGAAGCACTTCGCGTTTCCCGATACGGAACGAGGGTTTTGGATTGTTTCTTCGAAAGCACCACTATGTAGATTCAGAATTCAAAGCGGAACCCGATCCATACAGCTACGTAACAAAGTCTTTGCTGTCCTGGTGGTGCAAAACAAAAGTGATACAAGACATCGTCGCACCAACATGGATGAAAAACTTCGCGCTTGTGCTGGACGAAAGATCTTACGAAAAAGAAACGGAAAAGCTTTCATGTGTGCAAAATAACAATACCATGCTGCACTCGATTCACCAATCTTAGCGGAGGAGCCTGTCTTTTTTGGTGCTGGCGAGTAAATCTTCAAATAAAGAAGGTCGCGCAAATGTGATTTTTGGTACTGTTCACACACCGTAGCTCCTGGAGGTGACCTTGTAAGGTAGTAATTCTACTTTCGTACTATTGATTCGTGTGCAGTGGGTAACTTCCTCGACAGAGAAGAGGCGCGCCGCATTGCAGCGCGCCCCGCTGTTTGGGATCTACGTGCCTTAGGGCCTAGAGCTTTGGCAGTGAGCGCGGGTCTTTCGCGTATGGTAAGTCTCGCGCATGCAAAGAGGCAAACACTGCTCCCCTGTCCGCTCTGTCGTCGGCGTAACGTGTGGACCACCGGAACGCCCCCGGTGGGTGGCTCCCGGAAGCTGGGGCCGTGGCCGAAGAAGCAGAGCCAGGGAAGGCAGCGTGCCCGAAGATGCGTCGCGCAGGCAATCATGTGCGAGGCCTTCGCAGCTTCGGCGCAGGTGGGTGCTTGGGCCAACTAATAGCGCGAGCGCAGCCAGCACGCCCCCTGCCGGCCGCGCGCCGCCGGGCGGCCGGCCCTCTACGTGGGCCACCTGCGGCGCGCGATGGGGCGGGGCGGCCTAAGGCGTTCGGGCGCCGGCCCATGCGCTGGCGGCAACTGGACAACCCCGGCAGCCCGAAGAACTCCGCGCAGCCTGCTGCACCAGGGAACGAAGGCGCTTGGGGAATTGTGGGCCGTCTCACCTCTGTTGCGCCGCCGGCAAGTGCGCCGCCCGGGGGGCTGTTTTGCTTTCAATCCATCACGCCCGCCGTGGCATTGCTTTGCGTGGGGTGTGCCTGCGCCCCTCGCTTCTGCGATTTCGCCGCCCGCCCATCTGCGCGCTGCCGGCCGGCGGTGTGGGCCTCTGCCTCCGGCGCATGCAACGCCGGCGCCGCCCCGTTGGGCTGCCTGCGCGCCGGGCCCTTTTGCGGGCAGAAGCAAGGCCGAGCGCGCCGGCAGGCCGCCGCGGCCGGCGCCCGCCCGCCCTTCGTTCGGGGGCGGGCCCGTCGCGCAGACGATGAGGCCCGCTTGCACGAAGACGGTTCTCTGCGCCACTTTCACTATTCTCGAAAAGCACGGGGAAGGCCAATGAGGGCCCTGGCTCCGCCGCCATTTGCCGCGCCTCGCGCGCTCTATCTTGCCCCGGCCGGTCGGCCGGCCGGCGTTTCATTCTCAGACAGGGAACCCCGGGCGGGCCACGGGGCGGGAGCGCACGCAGACGCTGCGCGCGCACCCGCGCTGCCCCTCCGAACTTCCCGGCGGGTTGGTTTGCCCGCCCCCCTTGTGGCAGGCACACACCTGCCGCCCTGCCCCTGGCCACGGAAGGGTCTGCTTTCTTTCTCTTCTGCCATAGCCGCGCCGCCTGTTGCCAGAAAGCCACGCCCCCCGCAGCGCTTTGCACATGCAAAAGCGGCGCCTGCTGGTCGCTCGGTCGTTCGAGCGATGGGGCCCCGCCCGGCGCCGTTCCGGTTTTTGGGAGCGGGCGCTTCCTTGTAATGGAGCATGGCCTTTGCCGGCAGCCCGAATTTTCCTTGCGTGCCGCACTCCTCCGCCCGCGGCGCGTGTGTTGTGTAGCAGCGCCTGCAGCGATGTAGTTTCTCCATCCGACCGACTGCGCTACTTTTGCTGCAGCTGGAGCCGGTTCCGAATTGATGAATGCCGCGCACGTTTGCGGAGGGGATTGATCTCCTCCGGAGGCTTTGCTGTTTCGTGTTCGTGTGATCCACTCGCCGCGTCGGGTATTGACGGGCGACCCGCGATTTTTGACGTACTAGACACGTTGCGTTCGCGTTTGTTTCCGCTGTGCGTTGCGAAATGCGAGTCATCATCATGAGCTGGCTGTTGTAGTAGTAAGTATCTAGAACGGGCGGTCGCTCCGCGCCCGCCGGCCCGGCGACGAGGGGGTGCAAGGGGGAGCGAGGG
This sequence comes from Amoebophrya sp. A120, assembly GCA_905178155.1. Lineage (NCBI taxonomy): Eukaryota > Dinophyceae > Syndiniales > Amoebophryaceae > Amoebophrya > Amoebophrya sp. A120. The sequence goes on along the minus strand of CAJINV010000002.1, from coordinate 5,997,593 downwards.
AGAAAAAGCCTACAGGGTAACGCCTAGCGCTACAGCCTGAAACCATGCTGGCGCGAGAGGCGAAAAAAAGAAGCGGCGGCGCCCCTGGCCTTCCTCCCTCGGTCAGCGGGAGCGAAAGAAGTGTAGGTAGAGAAAAGGCCGCGAGGCGCAAGGGGCGGTAGGGGGCGCACAGCGCAGCCCCTGCCCGAGCCGCCACAAACAGGTCCGGCGGAGAGCGCGCCAAGACCCTTTGCGACGGCCCGGGGGGCGAGTCACAGGAAGATGAACGAAATGACAACCCCAAAAAAAAGGAAGCAGGCCAAAGCCCACGCCCGGGAAAGAGGCAAAAAGCCCCGCAAACGAAATGGCGAGCGCCCAAACAGGGCGAAGGGGCGAGCCGTAAAGAAACCGGAAACACGCCCGGCGGCCCAAACAAGGACACGGGGCAAAAGCAGGAAGCCCCGGCGAGGGTGGAGAGCCCCCGCGGCTGGAAGTGGGCACGCGACGAAGCCCGGCCTGCAGAGCCACACGCGGCAGAGGAAGGCGCAAACTGGCGCCAAACCCCTCGCAACAGGGGGCGAACGACAAGGGGCGCCGGAATACAGCACGACCCCGGCCCGGTTTAGCCAACCGGCAGCCGCCAGCCAGGCGCCGAAGAGTGTTCGGCAAGGGGAGACCGCAGCCCCAAGCCCCCTGCCCGAGGCTCCTCGACAGGCGGCCCGGGCGAGCTTTTGCTGGTGTATTGTGTTTCCATCGGGGTTTGGTCTCGCTCCGGCTGTGTTGGCGGGTTTCCTCACTAGTGTTTCCGCTTTCCCCAAAATCGAGATTTTTGTCACTAGTGGCTCCACTAGTGGGCGCCCTCACTAGTGGCGCCTGTCACTAGTAGCTCTCGCGCTTTTTTGTAACGCTAAAAACACTAGCAGGATTTCTACTAGTAGCCGTTTTTCTACTAGCAGCTTTCCACTAGTAGGATTCCTACTAGTAGCTTGCGCCCCCGCGTCCGCCAGAATTTTTTGAATAGTATTATAGATAATTGTTGCTCCAGATGAAAACACTCCTTTGAAAATTGAGGCAGCAAAAGCTGTGGCTTTCCATCAGGTAAAGAAACCATTGACCTTCGTTCGCTTGCAATTCATTGTCGGTTCGCACTCTACACCAAGAACGGAAGTTCGATTTGCTAACCACGTGCTCCGCTCCTACAAATACGCTGTTAGTCCAACTAACAGGCACCGGCCGCGCCCCACTGGATACGCGTCCCGGCTTGCCCGGTTCCTCTTGTCGAGCGGTTCTGGTGGCAACGCGATTTTTTCTTTCCATGACCAACAACATACACGTACGTACCGACTAGGACGATGACCGCCTTTCTTTCGTGTCGCACATCACTGGAGCAACGTCGCCCAACACCACGGTGTCATCTTGGCCGCAGTGTTCTTTCATCTCCACGACATTTGACCTTCGGCTTTCGCAGCATCTCCTCGTTTGTTCTACTCACCAACATAAGCACAAGCCCTTCTTCCAGCGCTCTTGCCCAGCCTGTTCCCTCCGCGTCCTCCACGACGGCCAAGGTAGGCAAGTCCAAAAACCGCGTTTCGCTTGGCGGAATCGATGAGGTGCATGAGCACTTTCCCGACCCCGACGCCGACCCAACATTTGACGCGTACAAGTTTGGCGATGCGCACGGCATCGTTCATCATTCCGTCAAAAACAGCTTACAAACCATCTCTTCTACTTCCCGAACGACCCCTGCCACCGCCATTAGTGTCTTCGTGAACGCTATGGAGGCGGAGTGCAGGAGAATGCGGATCGGGCTGACTTTGGGGGATCAGAAGGGAAAGGTCTTGGAAAGAACGAGCTTCGACCGGTTTTCGGAGGTTCAGCAAGAGATGCTAGCTGTGGTAAAGGAGGCTGGCACAGGCAATGCCGAAAGCGATGTTTTTGCCAGCACCGCTGCAGGACATCGAGAGGACCCGGAAAAATTGTCGCGACACGGCGGCCCCCGGGGTACTATGAATATGATTCCACAAACCTGTTATCAGGCGGGCTGGCACTTCAACATATTGGAATTCGGGTCACACTTGGGGGATGGGACGCTGCGGTTGTTAGCGAAAATCTTGCAGTCGATCGGCGAACAGCCGAAGGTGATATGGCCCGAGCAAATCAACGTCATCGCCACGGAAGACAACCAGAGTTGGCAAGCGGAAGGCACGAAATTTGTGCGCGAGGCGCTACAGAGATACACGAACGGGTAAGAGGATTTTTGATGATCTTCATTTTTTTCACATAGTGAAATGCAAATGCGCAGCGATTTTTGACGAGCAGAAGATGAAGAGGGAAAGAATTGAAATTCTTACTCAACCCTGTCGTTTAAGTACGCAAAACCTTCAATCATCGAAACAACAGTCCGCTTCCAGCTTTCGCCGAGCTTCCCGCGCAAGGCACGTCATCGACAACCAAGCAGCTACAGCCCTGCCTGCAAGCACAATCACCGGCGTCAAAAAAGCGCTCCAAATCTTCCGAGGATCTGATCCACTACAATCCGTTGACCTTCGACCTGACCGACCCGGAGGAGTTTGAGAACATCGCCCCGGCGATCCACTCGCACATTGACAACTCCGGCTTCGACTTGGTCATCTTCGACCACGACCCGCCTGAGCGGTTTCTGTCGGATTTGCAAATTTTGGTGGAAAAAGATATTCTCAAGGACAACAGCAAAGTGATCGTGGACAACATGCTGCGGCACAAGGAGCGGCTTGCCGACTTCCGCGAGTACCTCGAGGAATCCAGCTGGTTCGAAGTGGAAAAATTCGAAATTTCCAAACCCTACATTGACCGGTTGGTGGTCGCGACGTTTAGGAGGGGGAAGTGGAGAAAAGCGCTGCGGGAAGAGTTGTGAGGAAGGATAATTTCATGGTGATCTACAATATACAACACGACTTTGTAGGATACTTTTGAGGCTCGTGTTACTGAGTAAAGTTCAACAATACGCAGGAGTGCAGCAATCCAAGAGTAGCGGATGGTAGTGAGCCCCATGTTGCGATGATGCCACCTAGTGATAGCAAATCCCTCGTGCTAGTCGTTGTGCTTGTGCGGTCACTTTTTACGCAGGAGCGCTCTGCTGCCTTACCGTGTCCGTGGACAACTGGTGTTCTCTGGCGTAAACTTCGAGATCGAATTCCATTTTTGCGTTTTTCCTTCTTCAACGAACAACAAAGCTGAAGATGTAATTGGTAGGCTACAAGAACACGCATATCACAACTCGCCTGCGCTGGAGACGTGGTCACGCACGTCTGTACTTGAATTGTCCTGGTGCGGGGCACCAAGAACCTCATATGTGATGCTGATGCGGATTACTGCCGTTTCCTTTTGCGTCGACCTGGACCTATGAGGATTGTTTAAACACGTAGACGCGCCGATGCGTGCTGTTCCTCCTGTGATAATGCCTTCGAAGAAGCGCACATAGACATACCTAATGTCAGAACAATAAAAATGAGCATTATCCGCCCGTGGTCTGCGTTTCCTGGCCCCCTACCGTAAGTCAGGGCGACGAATTGCAGAAGGTTTGAAAGAACCACAGCTTCGCGTAACAAGATAGAACCCGAGCTGCTGCCAGAGTATCACCAAGACCAACAGCAATTATACCAACAGCACTATCATGATAAAATCGGTGATAATAGTGAACAACCAGGGGAAGCCTCGGCTAACCCGCTTCTACGTCGACACGCCCCTTGACGTGCAGAAGCAGATCCTGAAGACCGTGCACGGCATCGTGTCAAAACGGAGTGACGATCTGTGTTGCTGTTTCGCCCACGATCCCGATGACCCGTCGTTCAAGATCGTGTACCGACACTACGCGACACTGTACTTCATTTTCCTCATCGACGACGCGGAGTCAGAGCTCGGTGTGCTGGACTTGTTGCAGGTATGTGTAGCAGGGCAATCTTGTTGAGAAACGAGCGATCCACCTCATCACTTTCATCGAAGAAAGTTTGAGAATGTGCCTGAGACATGAGTTAGAGTTAGAGTTTGATGATTGCATACAATTTTATCTGAGAATAAACTAAAACTTCCAAATTCTCAGGTCTTCGTCCAAGTGCTGGACACGTGCTTCGAGAACGTTTGCGAGCTGGATTTGATTTACCATTTCGACCGGGTAAATTACATTCTGGACGAGATCGTCATGGCGGGAATGGTGTTAGAAACCTCGATTGATTCCATACTCGCGGCCGTGGCAGACGCGAAAAAGCTGGAAAACGAGGAAAATACCGTGTTTGGATTTGAAATACCAGCTGCGTTAAGGCCGTTGGGGACGTGAGAACATCGATCACTATGTATTGGTGTCTTGATGCATAGATTTGGATGTTGCGGGACGTGAGTGTGAAATTGAAAGAAAAGCCAAGAACCCCTTCACCCGCCGCCGGTTGTACACCGAATCAAAGTTGCTGACTGGATAGGAATCATGTTCATGATCGATTCCGACACTTGACCTGCATGGAAACAAGGTGTAGCAACGACGCCAGATATCTTCAAGTAAGTAAACTCTCGACAGAGACGGACGCCCTGTAATTTTTGTTTTTCGCCCTGCATCCATCCATGGAGAGTGTTCTCGTCCTGCTGCCAGTGCCATTTCATAGACCTTGCGTTTGTAGTTTGTAACTCGGCTGCAACATCATTCGCTGGCCTGGCGATTGATCGCGTGGTATTGTAGCCAACAAGCAGAGCGGGCGTCGCAACTGTTCCAGAAGCAGGGCAGCGCGCTGCGTGCCACCGGCTTGCCCGGCGTTTTTGAAGCAGAGCACTTCGCGGGGCGCCCCGAATCTTCGCCACCGGGGCAGATGCCGCGCGCGCCTGGGAGCAATGCTGCCAGGTGATCGAGGAGACACAGAAGGAGGCCGAGCGTTTTGCGCCTGGCGCGCCTTTGCGGGGCATGGTGTTGCGAGTCGGTGGCAGGCGCCGAGAGAGCTGCCCAACCTCAGCGGGCGCGGAAACTTTACAGGGTTTGTGGCCCTTTCGTGTGGAGAACTTGCGTCGACTGCGGTAATGCAAGGGCGGTCGCGCTTTCGTGGGTGCAGGGAGCATTGACGCGGTGCCCCAACTTCCGTGACGCCTTACGCGGCGACGTGAGTGACGGATACGCTTTCGGGCCGGGTGGGTGGATCTATCCAAGGAGCGTCTGCCCTGGCTTATGCTCCCGGGGTGGGGGCGGTCGGTGGGGCGCAAGAAATGGCGGGGGTGGCACGTGTGGCGCCGGGTCATCGAAAGCACGCACCCCGCCAAATGCAAGCGACAGGACCAACGTAGCCGCATGGGACAAGGAACCGCGCCCGGAGGTCGGCGGGCGGCAATGAATTAGACGCGCCGGGAGCGGCAGCAGGCGCCTGAAGCAGGGCGCGCCACTGCCTCCCTTCGGCCGGCCGGCGCCGGCCCTCCGCGCGAGCCAGCTTGCTCGGAGCGGATTCTTGTGTCGGGATGCGATGGCGGCGCCCCCCGGCCGCCCTTTCCCGGCCCCGCCCTTGGTTGCGTAGTTGCGCGCCACCGACCCTGCGCGGGGTGGGTGTGCCTAGCCTGTTGACGGATTGGGCCCCACACTTTGGGCGTAGCAAGCCCTGGAATGGCCAGCGGGGCGCCCCTCCTCCTTGAAGCAGCCCTTTGCCTGATGCAGATTCTCTGCGGCGCCCGCATTGTCTCCGCTTGCCAGCTTTGGCATGAGGCCACTCCCTTGGGCGCTACCGCTCTCACTATCGTCGCGCTGGATGGTCGCCGTCCCAGGGGACGGCGAAAATTTCAAGCGAAATGCCGCCAAGGTGATCGCCCAGCAGCGCGTGGGGGCTGAGAACTTCCATGAAGCCATGGCGGCAAGGGACCAGCTTTACCTCCCCGCCCGCTGCCAACCTGTCTCACGAAAAACAGGTCGCCGTGATGGTGTTGGTGTAGTAGAGTAGCCGTAACTAGAAGACTTCGGATGACGGGGGACTCGAGTTGTAGTGGTCCAGAAAATGCAAAATGTTCGGTCCAGTTTGTGCCGATCATGATGAGGGCACCAAAGTACATAAGAAGTCCGCACAACGTCATAGGAGTATATCCCATGATAAGAAAGAAGCGCAACGAACATGAAGCAACGTAGTTTCCTAACCTTTTCATCAGCACGACCAAAGAACCTCCTAGAAGCGTGCGCGCATGCCTCTACTTCCTTTCATTCGCAGTCATCCAGTTCAAGTCTCCCTCACCTTACATTTGGCCGAAGATTGTGCGACCAGCCGTTCGAACCGGGACACAGAGCCAACATATCAAATCTCGTTGAACAAACGACCGTACTAGGCAGCACGCAGCGATTTTGTTTCCAACAAACACGTGGCGTTTTACAGATCAAGTACCGGAAAGAGAAAATTCCCGCACATTTGCACAATGACATCGGAATCGGAAATAGAGCTGCAACACCAACTAGCGGCAAAACTAATACCTCCTCGACCGCGAATCCTGGCACGACGACCACAAGCGCTTCTCACACTTTCACGAACTACGAAGAAAATCGGAACAAAAAGGCACAGTCGGCCACCAGCAACTCATCGCCATCGAGCCACAACATCCGCTCGGACTCACAGCAACAGCACGACTCTGAAGGGCGACACCAATCTTGCACCAGCTCTTCGTCTTCCCGTCTGCCCTACCTGGTTCGGCGCACGCCGTCCGGGAATCTCCCGGTCTATGCCGAGCAGATGCCGCTCTTCACCGGCGCCAGCTACGCGACGCAGGGGTACCGGTTGAAGATTTCGAAAATCTGGGGCGACGCGAATTCTCTGTTGCAGGAATTGAAAAAAAGTGTCTTTTCGTCCGAGGAATTGAAAGCGATAAAGCCCAAAATCCTCAAAAAGCGGGGGAAACAGCTGGAGCTGAGCAATCTGGCGAAGAATAGTGATTTGGACGACAAAATCAAAAAGTACCTCGTGGCAGCAGGGTTTTGATGGAAATGCTGAATGGTGATGGTGAATTAATGCTCCAGGGTAGAACGTTTGAGATTGAGATTAAAGCCCGGCGTTTTTATTTGTTTTTGTGCATGTTTCGACGTTTGGAGAGCGCAATGGTATGTCTGCATTTGATCTTGGTCCGATTTTTTGGTGCGCGTTATCGTGTTGAAGCTGATGTTCTAAAAGTTTAGTTTTTAATCGAAAAGGTAAAGGCACTCCGAGTAAAATGATGCACCTCTATCTCTGGGCACGCGACAAAGAACGCTGAAACTTCGTTAGCATTCAAGATGGCCGCCAAGTTCAAGCATTGGAACTGCACAATGAGCGCTCCGGCGCGCTTTTCCTTCTACGAGAGATGAGGGAGATCTCGAGAGGAAGGCCAGTAGATCATGCAACAGTGTAACAAGGGAGAGAAACAGGGACGAGCTACTTTATCCTACTCTTTTCTTCAACGGGGCCAAAGAAACAAAAAACACAGGCCTTCCTCCTCTGCGAGGGTGAGTTGAGTACCAAGTCAACTCTACCGTCACAATTCTGATATAAGCTACCTTTAGGCATCAAACGCAAACATCAAAGTCGAACACCTTTTCTTTCCCTTCTTTCGACAGCACTTGCACTGTCCACTACCCAAAATGAATCGTCTAGCTGTCGCCGCCGAACGCCGCGCGGCTAATCTGGCCCAGAACTACGGGCGTGCCATCAACCTGTCCGCGGGCTGTGCGGTTTTACCCCTGCCGGTTTTGAAGCAGGCGCAGAAGAACTTCCTCGACACGCGGGATTTGGGGCTGTCGGTCACGGAAATGGGCTACCGGACCCGAAATTTTCACGTCGAGATGGAGGAGGCGGAGGCCAGTTTCCGCAAGTTGCTGAACATCCCGACCGAGACCCACGAAGTGCACTTTTTCAACGGCGGAGCGACGCTGCAATTCGCGGCGATCCCGATGAATCTGCTGGGTCGGGCCGTGAAACACGACGGGGGGAAGTCGCAAAAGCTCGCTATCCTGAGTAAAAACGCCCCCACACCAGAGTCAGGATGGGGATTTTGCAACACAAACCTAGGAGTTTTGTGAGTCACGCATGACAAGTTGCAGGCTGTACTGTAGTGCAGCTTAGCAAGGGAAGCCGCAGAACAAATACGTCTCCTCATCCTGTTTACAGCATTACAAGTTCCAAAACACGACGGGGAATGCCTCTCTTGGGGATGCGCATTACAAATGCTCTTGTGCTTGCAAATCTGCATGACAACTCTGGGGTGGGGACGTTTTTAAATACGATACTCGCCTGCAACTACATCATGAACGGGCACTGGTCGGAGAAGTCGCGCAACGAGGCCAAGTTGTTCCAAGAACTGTTGCCGAACCTTATCCTGAGTAAAAACGTACCCACACCAGAGTCAGGATGGGGATTTTGCAACACAAACCTAGGAGTTTTGTGGGTCACGCATGACAAGTTGCACTATGCAGTGTAGTGCAGGTTAGCAAGTGCAGCCGCATCACAGATTCATCTGCTCATCCTGTTCACAGCATCACAAATTCCAAAACACAATTGGAAATGGCTCTGATGGGGATGCGCATTACAAGTCTTCCTGTCTTTGCAAAGCTGCATTACAACTCTGGCGTGGGTACGTTTTTACTCAGGATAAACCTGGAGGTGAATGAAGTGACGGATTGTCCGCTGCAGAAGAATCTCTTCTTCATATCCTGTGCAAAAGTATCGCACTCGTATTGCAATCATGCATTACAAATCCTTTTGTTAAGGTAAATTTGCATTACAAATTTTATTTCTCATGCTCAGGAAATTTGTAATGCATTTATACGAATACGATACTTTTGCAGTTCATACTTCAGCTTATCAAACGACTACGAGAGAGACTGGAAGTTTCTGAAAACTACTACACAAGATGAAGAAATAAACAAGAAAACCCCAACATCTTCAAGAAAAGCAGTTTACACACACTACACCGCGGCGGACACGCGCCAGGGGTTTGAGTTTCACGATTTCCCCTACGAAATTGTCCCGAAGGACCAGATTCTCGCCTGCGACGCGAGTGCGAATCTAGGGTCGAAGCCAATCGACGTCTCCAAGTACGGCGTGCTCTACGCCGCGGCGCACAAAAACTTCTCGACCAGCGGCGTGTGCTACACCATTATCCGAAAGGCCTTGCTGGAGGAAAATGCTGTGTTACCAGGAACCCCGACCATGTGCAACTGGTGGAAGTTTCAGACCGCAGACAACAAAATCTACAACGTGCCGGTCATTTTCGCGATTTGGCTGGGCAAGTTGACGACGAACTGGATGTTGGAGCAGGGGGGACTCCAATTTTTCGACGAGCTCGCGAAAACGCGGGCCAACGTCTTGTACAATTTCATCGACAACGAGTGCGAGCAATTTTACAGCACCTTCGTGACGGACCCGAAATTCCGGTCCCGCATGAACATTGTCTTTACCATCGGCGACGGGCAGACCGGGCGAAACCCCTATGAACTGCACAAGTATCGTACTCGTATATATAAATGCATTACAAATTTCCTCAGCATGAGAAATAAAATCTGTAATGGGGATTTGCCTGAAGAAAAAGATTTGTAATGCATGATTGCAATACGAGTGCGACACTTTTGCACAGGATAGCCCCGAATTGGTTGCAAAATTTTTGCAGGAAACCTCGGAGGACCTGGGCTGGCTGGACATCCGCTCCCACCCGCTGGGGATCGACAGCGACGCAATTCGCGTATGCAATGCAAATGTATCGTACTACGTATAAATTGCATTACAAATTAGCTCACCATTACAAATTGAATTTGTAATGCTGATCTACCTTGAGAAAGAGATTTGTTTTTGTAATGCATAAGCGCAATTACTGCGAGCGCGATACTTTTGCGCAGGATATCGTGTGACGACCTACAACGCACAAACGCTAGAAACCGTGCAAATTGTCCGCGATTTTATGCAGGATTTCTGGAAGCGACATCGCTGAAGTGTTGCCAGCTTCAGATTTCTATATTGCTGATAGATGACAAGACGTTTCCAAAAAAATGAGGAATGCACTACGAACCGTTTCAAGTAGCTGGGTATCCTTCATCAAGCGATGCATTATTCTCGCGTTTCGCTTTTTTTTTGCGTTTTGGTTTTTCCTTTTCAAAATGCATTTTTGTGTAAAAAGGCAATACTGCCAACAGCTCGACGGACTCATCTACATGCGAGACGAGAGACAACGGCGCTGGTGACAAGAATATCAATTGTGACAGTTGTCCCCTCAGTTCGACGCCATCTCTATCTCATTTCAGAAACGAACAATTAAACTGGAAATTAACACACTGTAGAGCTCAACGTCGCGACGCACGACCTTGACCCCGTCGCGGAGCAACAATCAGAAATACACTGTTCGACCGGTCAATATAATAATTTACGATCGTCATGGCCATCATGATTCTGATGTTTTTTGTCCGACGAGGGAGGCACTGAGTTTGAGTCCATTTTTATCGTGATTCTGCACTTTTTTTCATGCAACGCCGCTGGTGATCGTGATTCTAGTACTTAATTCGTATAACTATCGTCAAGAAGTAGAAGTTGTGTTGATGTTTGTTCTTCTTGCGCACAAAAATCCTCGTTGTGGAATGTAGCCTTACCCTCTTGTTCCAGCTTCACTTTGTTGCTTTATCATGACCGGCGTCGCTTCCTCCTCCTCGTCGAGCAGCACTGCTCCGGCTGCGAATACCGATAAAGGGTCATCTGGTGCACCAACTACAGCCTCTTCTCCAAATCGAAGAGTGATCGGAAGCATCGAGTTTGTACCCACGACCCGCGAGGAGCAGAGGCGAAGACTGAGAAGTTCTTTTGGGGGCAATAATTCTACTTCAAGAGAATTAGCGCAATTGAACGAAGACCAGCACGAGATCCGTCTCGTCGGAGCTGATGAAAACAAGAAAGACACCGAGGACGAAAATACAGACCCAGCCACTTGCTCTTCCTTGCTGGTTCTCACTTTGGCAGACGGGAAAGGGAAGCTGGTGTTTGCCCAGGAGGATGTCTACGGAGCGGCGGCGGTTGTCGATCCGGCGAATAAACAGAATTTCTTAGTCTTCCTCCACCACTATCCTTTGCTCCGCCAGCCCCATTTTCTCGACAGCGAAAGCTGCTGCTGCCTGCCCTGCGTGCCGAAGGAAAGCGACGTGGGGGTCCCGAAACCCTTCTTTCCGCAGCAAGTCCACCGGGGGCTTCAGCAGCAACAAGCCGCTGGTGCCCCGGGTACAACCAAAGATCAACAGCAGCTTCTCTTCGCCGTCGAGCCACCCGCGGATCCGAAAGAGGTAGTGGATAGGATCAACACGTGGGCGCTACTTTCTTGTTCGGGGTCTATTTCTCTATCAACTGGGGTCGACACAGCTGCACCAAGAAGCAAAACGTCGACGAGAAAGATTTTGTTTTTTTTGAATCCAAAATCCGGTTCCGGGAAAAGTTTGAAGCTGTGGGAGCGGAAGCTCAAACCCTTGCTGGAGCAGAAGTTTCAGCTTGATGTTGATTTTGTGCCGACCCAGTACGCGGGACACGCAAGGGAATTTGTGGTATCGATGTGGGAGATTGTGCACTTCCTACCAGCATCCCGAGCATCACATTGTTGTGAAGTTGACTTTATTTCAACATTGAGGCATGTCCTGTCTGATTGCGGTGCTGCTTGTCGTGGCTTTATTGCTGGGACGTGTGCACATTGATAATAAAGCTCATGCTGGTACTAGAAGTGATTTTTCCCACGGATACGTAGGTCAGAAATTTGGCGCCGTCGCGTCAAGAAACGACCCCACAAGTCGAGATAAACATGCTTCCTACGACGCGATCGCTGTTCTGTCCGGTGACGGATTGGTGCACGAAATCTACCAGGGCTTGTACGATTGTCAGTTGCAAAATGACCGTGATGCCAATGACTCCTCGTATGGTCGAGAAAATGAAAAGCTGATACACAACAGTCCCCTCGCCACCCCGATCGCGCACATTCCGGCGGGGAGCGGGAATGCCCTGGTCTCCACGCTGCTGGCCCTATCCAAGGAACCACTGTCGGTCGAATCCGCGGCTTTGGCACTTGTGAAAAACAGGAAAAGAGATTTAGACTTGTGGAAACTTTCCATGTTTGACAAAAGTAAGAGCTCCCCCGCAAGCAGGACTACATCTACAACACCACCCCCCCGGCCGTTCTTCCTTCACTTGACGATCGGCATTCTGGCAGACTTGGATCTGGAGAGCGAGTGGCTCCGGTGCATCGGTTCGCTCCGGTTTACTCTGTACGCGGTCAGAAATTTGATCAAATACCGGGTCTACACGGCGGAAGTGGAATATCAGGGGGATGAGGTATGATTTTGTTCGCATACGCTTCTGAGGTGGTTCTTGGGGGCCAAGCATCACCTTCACCAGGAGTGGCTGCTCCTCCACTCATTCTTGATGTATTGTGTATACAGCACACGAAAAATCCATATCGCAATCTATAGGTCTTCAAAGAGAACGTAGCTCCCTGTACCGCCGCGGAGAAACGATTCCAGGGCGTGTTGGAGAGGACAAAGATCGTTTGGCTTCCAACAAATGCATCGACACAACCACCGACCGCCTCGCCAAACGTTTTACCTCCCTGGAAGAAAATCTCGCAAACCCATTTCACCATGCTGTGGGCGACGTCACTTCCGTTGTGCAGCGAGATAGAGGCGCCCTGTCCGGCCGCGAAATGCGACGACGGGTTTCTGTGGCTGTTGTTCTGCAGTGGGGACATTGGCCGAGTGAAGCTGGCGCAAGTGCTGCTCTCGCTGGAACAGGGGACGATTCTGGAGCTGCTACCCTCGAGAAATGAAGTTACGGAAAGTAAGCCAGCAACGTTCCGCTTGTTTCGTTGTTCGGGCTTGCGCGTGAACTGCAACACTGGACTCAACGGGAAAAACGCTTGCACCTCTCTGTGTTGTGGACACAATTTGCGGAAAATTACTTGTCTCGATGTGGACGGTGAGAAGGTGGAGTTGGCGCCGAGAACATCTTCCCCGACCGCAAGCGCGAAAGCTACTAGTCCGACAGGAGGAGCCGATAATTACGCGATAACCAATGCAGTAGAGCAGGCTCCCACAACTGCGCCGCAAAGCAGTCGCACGGAGACGGGGAGGGAGATTGGAGAGGAACCGCAACTTCGTCAGGCTGCAATAAGAATAGACTTTGCCAGTAACGCTAGCGCAGTCAATGAGGCAAATCAGGATGTAGATCCGCACGACTCAGGAGCGAACAGTCCTTTTTTGAAAAGCGACGAAAGCCAGCAAACGGGAGCACCAAATCCTAGTACCGGTGGCCAGGTTCTACTTGAATGTACCAGACTCGAACAAAAGGGCCAAGTGTTTTGCAAGTAAGAAACTGGTAGCACGGCATAACCGGCCAAAGACATAGTAACGAGACGTTCAAATGAACACTCGAGTGGTGCGATCTACGCCACCAATAGAGGCTACCGCCACATGCGGTGACTCGTTCGCGTATGAGTCTCCTGTTCCTTAGAAATCTTATGACTCGCAAAGCTTTTCTCGTATAAAACAGAATTCGTTTGTCGCGAGAGAGAGTGTGAGTAGCCCAGATAGAACAAACGCATCTTTCTTCACAAGTTCTTGAAACAACACTCGCTTACATCGCTTTCAGTCCAACAAAATCGACCATGGATATTTCCTTTTTTGCTCTCAAAATCATGACAATGTCAAGCACGAGAACGAGATGTAGGAACCCTAACTGTGACTGTCGTAAGAGAACAACAAAATAAACCTTGCCTCGTTGTAATTGCAAGAAAACTTCAATATTAAACTTTCTCTATCGATCCCCATCTTCATCACCATGGCCGCTTTAATTCCAGTCGCCGCCGGCATGTGCGCACCGGGTTGCGCTTCCGCGGTCGCCAGTGGTGCTGCTGCGGTGGTCGGCGGATCAGCGATGCTTTCTGCCGCCCCGGTTTTGGCCGTGGGTGCAGGTGCCGCGGCGGTGTACTCGTACATGAAGTCTTCCGGTTCGGAAAACAGGGGTGAAGGTGGAGATGACGACCACAACGAAGACTTCCAGGACGCGAACTCCGACAACGAGCAGGACGGGGTACAACTAGACGGTGAGAAAAAAATCGTCCGGAACAGCAACCCAAATTTCGCCCTCCCGAAGAACGAGAAACGAGTAAAACTGACTCTGACCACGACTGTGAACAAAGCTGCCGCGATGGAGGAAAACGACACCAGCCGAACGGAAGATCATACGGCAGAAGACGAGCTAGTGTGTGGCTCAAATTCATCATCGAAAATGGATGAGCAAACCAAGAAGAAAGTGGCGGCTTTCTTCTGATGAAGAATTATGATGGGACAGAAAAAGAGAATAAGTAGTTTACCACAGACGAAGAACTCGTTGAGAACAAAAGCCTAAGCCAAATCCTAGTTCTACAACTAAACGGATTGTTGAAGTTTTGACCTTGATGACGACGGGGATCACACGACAAAACGTTCACCATGAGATAAGAGTGAGTACACCTACTTTCTCTCGAAAGCGCAGCCGCAGGAGATCGCGAGTTTATGGGAGGTGTTGTATCTTTGATCTGATGGTTGTGAGCTAGTTTTGAGAAGATTTCCAGCAAGATGCGATATCTTTAGCCAATTGAGATTGTAGCTCCCAGCGACCCTTTACCTGTAGTTCCGATAAAAAAAATCCTAGATTCGATGAAATTTCGCTCCTGTTTGAAGAAGATGATTTTCTTGAACAACTTGTTTGTTTGATTTTATTAACTCAGAAGCAGGCGGCGTTAAAAGTAAATGCAACGCAATTCAAATCAATTTCAAAAGTTTGGAACTTCAGGCTTTGCCGCCGCCCGGCAGAAATAAATCACGGAGCGCGCGTGGCCGATTCAAGTCGAATTTCGCGCGCCCAGAGGAAGGCATCAGCGCGCAGTTTTCTACTTCGCTTTTTTAGATAGCTCTCGATGTGGCCGAGTCTGACGGCGCGTTGTGTGCGCCTTTCTTACCGTCATCGACCCATTTCGACGCACAAGCGCCACAAATGGCGCGCACCCGGGCGGCTTTTGGAGTGTATGTGAGGGGTAGGGGTTGCGTAAATGCGCGGCCCCCACTGGGGCCGTGTAGGATTCCACATGACATGTCAGCACATGCCCGCGTCCGCGGGCTCGGCCGGTCCTTGGTGTGTGCCGCACTTGGCGAGACACAGAAGCAATTCGCCGTGGTCGCTTCTCGCGAAGCTTTCAGAAGCTTCGCAATAGCTGCGGGCGGCGTAAGGAGATTGGGACACGCCAAAAACATGGCTGATTGGCGCTGGTGCGTGGACTGCTTTATTTCTGAGTTGGATGCGCTCCCTCGCGGGCAGTCCTGGTTGATTCGCCACTCCATTTTGCCGGAGAGGAAACTTGGTCCAAATTTGATCCAAAATTGATCCAGACACGGATACGTATATGTGGACCAAATTTGGACCGAGTTTGGACCAACTCTTGACCGAATCTCGATCAACCATTTGAAATTGGCCAGAATCTCGATCAACCGTTTGAAATTGGCCAGATTCTCGATCAACCGTTTGAAAATGGCCGGCATCTCGATTAGCCGTTTGAAATTCCCGACTGTCGTTTGAAATCCCCGGCCGCAGTCTGGGGTTGTCGATGAAAGGCACCGGCCTGCCGCCAGCGGGCCGGTCCCTTTTCTAATCAGTTGGCCTCTGAGGCTGCTGGCGAATTTGGGTTGGCCTCCCTTCCTGTTTGTGAAAAGTTGAGCGGTTGGCAGGAAGACGCAACTTCTGCAACGTGCACAGATGGAAAGATGGGGACTTCGGGCGAGCTCTTCGCCCATCGCGAATTGCGCCTGGCTACTCGCCTTGAGCAACCTACTTTGACGTGTCAGCCTCTTCATTATTTCGGTGAAGCAGACGAGCGCGCATGTTTGTTATTTCGGTGAAGAAGATGATTTTCTTGAACAACTTGTTTGTTTGATTTTACAGAACAGTCTAAAACGCACCAGAGAAATTCGCGGTTTCTGTATCCGGGGGGTCAGACTAGGAGGTGGCCGGGTACTAGGGGGCTTGGCATTTCAGCTTTGGCACGACGAGGCCGTGTGCCGGAGTTTCAGCGACGCACCAAGCAAGTTTCTCTCTTGGCAATTTCGGACTCTGATTACAAACCCAGGCGCCTGGGCGGCTTTTGGATTGGGCGGCGCGCCGCCGGTGTCTCATCTTCTGGAAGGAATTGCTCGGGTGCTTTCTTTGTGTCGGTTGGCAAACTACTTTCGCTACAAACTGCAAGGCGTTTTGGTGGGGCTATCTTTGGGTTAGGTTTTCTTTCACATTTTTGGGCAGCGGCTCTGGAGTTCTTTTCCGCCCGTATTTGTTCTGGCACGGGCTTCCTGGTCGGCATGCTAGCCTCGGCAGTGCCCTGGTTTGGCTTTCGTAGCTATCTCCATTTCGCACCAGAATTGTCAATGACAGGCGTCATACGTAGCAAGCGCCGCTACGTGTAGCTCTCCCCTCTCCGTCAGGGGGTCCTAATTCCGGGTCGGGTGCAAGTGGGCCTTGGGTGTTATAGGCCAGGCAGCGCTGGGTCTGGTCGCCCCTGTTTTGGAGCCGTCGGTCAGGAGGTTGCGTCGGAAGGTGCAGCGCGCGGGCGCCTCTATTTCAGGCGATCATGTGCTGGGCTGGCTTGGTGGATGTAGATGGTTTCGCCCTCCTGTTGTTCCGCTCCCTGTTTTGGATCTCGAGGACGCGTTGGCCTCATCAAATACCGGGAGCTGCGGGTGATTGGCCTCAAATACCGGTTGAGGTGTTGACCGGGAGCTGCGGGTGACCGGTTGAGGTGTTGACATTTTCTGGGATGCTTGCATCTTGGCGCTGTTTGCTACATGGATTTTGGAAGGAACATAGCCGGGCCGGCGGGGCATGAGTGCGGGGTTTCTCGCTCATCGCGGTTTTTCTGCCCACAACCAGGAGAACGGAGGCTCCTGCCTGCCACCAATGGCAATGCCTGGCTGAAGGCCCTGGCCTCGGTGAAGAAGATGATTTTCTTGAACAACCTGTTTGTTTGATTTTACAGAACAGTCTAAAACGCACCAGAGAAATTCGTGGCTTCGATTAACTCCAAAGCGCCTTATGCTAAAAACAATGCAAAATGATTTCAAAAGGAATTCAAAAAGACGCACTTTTCATTTTTCCGTGAAATTGAGCGGGGCTTGGGTTTATTTTTTCGGATGCGCGCTTTTTGTGTAAAGGCTTTCATTCGTGATCGCTTCCTGCCCCTCTTCCTTTCAGGGTGTTGGGGCGTAGCTTGCGGGGCATTGATAGGGTCGACCTTCACGCCGAAAGGCTTCTCGACAGCGGTTCGGATGGGGGATTTCGTACTTGAAGGGGCATGCAGTAAAGCACGCCAACTCAAGAGGATCCAGGTCTTGAGGAATCTCCCTTCGCCAGATTCAAAAAAAAGTTGGAAATAAGTTGGAAGCCAACTTTTTTCTGTTTCCCATACTAAGAATCCCTGACCCAACTAATTTTGAACTTGTCTCCAACTTATTCCCAACTTTTTTTTGAAATTGCCCAGATCCGCCAATTTCTTTTTGAATTGTCTCGGGGCCGCCAATTTCTTTTTGAATTCCATCAACCCCGCCAATTTCTTTTTGAATTCCGTTCAGGTCGCCAATTTCTTTTTGAAATTGCTTAGGCCCGCCAATTTCCTTTTGAAATTGGGCACTCTGCGTGATCGCTCTGGTATTGGTGTGGTCTGTGGCATGATATGTTTTATGTTAGGCACCAATCAGGCCCGATCAATCGAGGGGAGAGGGTGCATCTGGGCCCTCTCGGCCGCCTTGGAAATGGAATTGCGTTGGCCCCATGCGTCGTGGCTTTGGGCGGACGTGGTGTCTGTCCGTTGGGTTTTCGAGGGACCCTGGCGGTTCAATCTTGAAAGAGATGATTTTCTTGAACAACCTGTTTGTTTGATTTTACAGAATCTAAAACGCACCAGAAAAACTCGCTGTTTGGTTACCTTGGCTTCCCAGGTACAGTTCTGGTTCATTGTGTTTAGAATATTGCACGCCTGCTTACAAATTCGGCGGGAAAAGATGTGCTGCTCTTGTCCCTGATGTGCGGGCAGTCTCTAGCACTTTTCCTGCTGATTAGATGTCCCCCCTACGTGGTGTTTATGTTTGTCGTGTTTCATGGGTTCTTCTTCTTTGTGTCATCGCTCAGTTCGGATATTCGGTTTCGGTGGTGCATTGTGCCGTCGTGGTAGTCAGTCTAGTCGTGTGCATTGCAAGAGTATCGTACTCGTATAAATGCATTACAAATTTCTTCAGCGTGGGAAATAAATTTTATCATGCGGATTTACCGTCGGAAAAAATTTGTAATGCAGGATTGCTATTACTACGAGTGCGATACTTTTGCACAGGATAAGTCGTGTTCTGTCTGCTTGCTGCTGAGTCCCCCCTTACCTTTAAGCTGTTAGTCCTTGCCCGCGGGCGGCTTTTACTATTTTTTAGCAGGGTGCCTCTTGCGGTGGTCAGTTGTTATCTTTTCTTGTTCCGGGTTGGTAAGTTATCCCAGCTTTCCCATTCTAAGTTGCCTGGCCAGCATGTAGTTCTCGTCGGTACGTATGTAGGTAAGGCGGTTTGCCGCTTCCCCCCGGAAGTGTTGTGATACCTTGAGGGACTTCCTGCCAGTGAAGGGGTATCATCGGTTTGTCTGACAGCTGAGCGCGTGCACCTCAGCTGCCTTCGGTTTTTCCATGTGTCCCAAGGGGAGTCCGGATCCCTGGAGGGGGACTGGGGAGCGCCCGTAGGTCCACTGCCTCTAGCATCAGTGGTTGCTCTTCCTGCGTCCGGTCCTCTCTCTGGGTCTCTCGAATGCCACCTGGGTCCTTAAACCCACCTAGGTCTGTTCCACGTTGCATGCAAAACTATCTGATTCCGTGGGACGGCGTAACAGTGCCGGGATCTCTGGACGAGGGCGCAAGCTTCGGAAAGGAGATCTTTTCAACTTCACTTCACTTCACTTCACTTGATTCAAAGATGATTTTCTTGAGCAACTTGTTTGTTTGATTTTACAGAATCTAAAACGCACAAGAGAAATTCGTGGTTTCGACGGCGAAGCCACGCCTTGACTCTAGGGCCTGGGCCACTCGACTGCCAGCATGCATGAATGCCGCCAGGTAGCCCCCGCAGCAGCAGCGGCAAAGGTATTCTGGGGGCGCGCGCGCTGCGCGCGCGCACAATATTCGTCTTTCATTCGCCAGCTAGGGCTAGCAATGCCGCGCGCCCTGTGTCCTTCTTCGTGTTTTGGCAAAGCGCATCGAAGCGCGAAGGCCTGTGGCATCGCTTGGAATGGATGGCTGGAAGCCCGACAAGCGAGGCCGCCGGGCTCGCTTGTGAGTGTGGTCGCCCACGCCCAATGCTGTCGCTGCGTGGCTAATTGTCTTGCTTCAGGGAGATTTATTGTCTCTGCGGTAGTTGCTGCTCCGCACATGGTGGTCTCGGGAGTTCGACGCGCGCGGGCCGCGACGGTGGTAACCGAAGGGCCAGGCGTCTCTTTTCTCGCCCTGCAACAAAAGCAATGCGCCCTCCTAAAGGCTGGGCGATCATTTTTCATATTCACCCGGGCGAGTAGCATAGTGTAGCCCCCTCGTGTAGTGTGGCCTTTGGATGTGGTGTCTCCCACCTCCGCGGCCCGGCCCCTTGCTGCCTGCGGCCGGCGGGAGGGGTTCCCGGTGAGCTAGGCTCTGTTTGGCGCTTTCCTTTCACAAACCGGCGGAGGGCGCTCGGTGAGATCGTTGACGTTACATGCTCGCCGAGGATGGTGTGCGAGCGGTACAACACCAGGAGCGGGCGATGAGTAGTGGGAGTCTGCTTGCGACTATTGGAACCAAAGCGCGCACTCCTTGGGATGACGACCAGACCTGGGTCAGGTTCTGTGGTGAGGCATGTCAGCTGCTGACTTTTTTTGCAAAATGATTGACCCTCGCCACAGGTGTCCAGTGGCACCATGAGGACCTGAAACATTGAAGTTTTGAATTTGGTTTGAATTCGATTTGAAAAAGAATTAATCTTCGGCGACTTTGGATTTAGAAGAAGATGATTTTCTTGAACAACCTGTTTGTTTGATTTTACAGAATCTAAAACGCACCAGAGAAATTCGTGGTTTCGAGGCGACAGAATGACGAGTCGGTTGAATTCTGTTTGACAGATTTTGTCGTCGATATCTACCAGCGACGAAATTATACAGTTTTAGTTTATGTTTGAAGACCTCCACCGAGTGACCTAGAGCTTCTTGACCTGTTATCCCAGTGTCTGCTTTGTATGAAAATAAAAACGTCCGGAACTATGGGACGGCGTTGGGCTAGAGCTCTGCCGCCCTCGAAGCAGCTTCTCCTATTTTGTGTTCGTTGCGCGCGTGCCGGCGCCTGCGCACATGAATATAAATGTAAGTCCTTAGAAGTGTCGGTTGATTTTTCGGTGAATAAAGTCTTCTCAATGTACCTTTTTCTCATGAAGATCGCTTTTTTCGCAAAATAAGAAAATCGGTCAACTTTAAATTTTTGTTTTGTAGGTATTTGCCGGGGCACACTTTTTTTTTTCTCGATGCCAACTGCTTAGATGCCTCCGGGCAGACCAGTAGTAGTAATTCTCGCTCTGAGACAGCGACAGAAAACTATCTCACACTAAATTTTTTCGCAGAGGTTTCAAACCCAACCACATGGAGTCCACTTTGAGTATCAACTACTACTACTTCCCTGCCGTTTATTGAACGACGAGTGATGAAGTAAGTACTGGAGCATTTTGAGGCCAAGTCAAAATTGTCAAGAGAAACTGGTGGTGCAAAATACTTGTTCTAGTTGTTTCTGTCAGTAAAAAGAACAAGTACAACAAAGTACTACTCTTTCTTCATAGTCAGTAGCACACGGCCGGCCGCGACATCATTTTTGATTCCGTGTGCAGGACGAGAAAAACATAAATTCATCCGATATTTACCTCAGGGGAACACATTCTCATCACATCCTCTTGCTCATGCGTGCCTCCTCGAGCAGCACTGGCTCTGCCTCCGGTGGCTTCCTGCAGCAAAGTAGAAATGCAAATAACGAGCCCAGCAGCCCCTCGTCTACAACTACGCACCCACGGAGCGGAAAGTACTCTGCCGCAAACGTGCCGCCCGCACCGGCTGCCGTGGTGAACAGAAGCACTCCGAATGCCGGCGCGTCGAACTCCCGTAGCGCGCCAGGTGCTGGTATTAATTCCAATTCCAGCAGTGCCGACCTGGACAAGGTGCAGTTTGCCAAGCAGCTGGCGAGAACAGAGGTTTGCGTGGTTTGCCAGGAAAAGGACCCGACGATGGCGGTGCTGTGTTGCGGGTCCGCCTATCACTTTGACTGCTTGTGCGGCTGGCTATGAAATGCAAACATGTCTGGTTCTGGAAGGTGGTAACTTGTGATGGTAAATCTGAAGCATACAAAAATCTGCGTTGCATGAGTGCCAAAAGCTGTCCACTTAAGACCAAGTTGGGAGGGAGGTTCTCATGCAGGATAGGCATGGCAGAGACCTCGCAGAGTCTGTCGTGCTAAGTCCCGCACTCCAGACCTCATGGGTCATGGAAAATCTGCATGACAAGTTTACACTCTTCCAGACCTAGACATTTTTGCACTTGATACTGGCTCCGGCTGCACAACACCTGTCCGCAGTGCAGGAAGGAAATCCCCAACACGTTGACCTATATCAAATGCAAATATGTCTGGGTCTGGAAACTTGTGATGCTGAGTGGCGTATCAGGAGGAGGCCACAAGTGCTGGCGCAGCATGACAAGTTTCTGAGCTTCTAGGTGTTGCCTATTCTGCATGACCAACTGCGTTTCTGCATGACAGAAGAATGAGGCTCTTGGGTAACGTGTATGACAGATTTAAGAGCCATCCCAGACAAGCATGACAAACTTGCATTCTTCCAGACCCAGCCATATTTGCAATGCATAACCTACCACGAGATGCAATTATTGCACTCGAGTCCGGAGGAAACGCGGGAAGGTGCCGAGGAAATGGACAACATGCGGCGGCGGGCGCGGCAACCGCGAATCGTGATTCAGGACGGCTTATGCATTGCAAAAGTATCGTACGTAGTATAAATTGCATGACAAATTTTGGCAAGAAGGAAACTGGAATTTGTAATGCTGTTTTGCCTTGGGAAAAACATTTGTCATGCATATTTGCAATTAGTACGAGTACGACACTTTTGCACAGGATACGGCTTTTCAGGCGGACCACTACCGGGGATGATGTTGGGCGGGGGAGGGATGATGCACCACCACCCCATGATGATGCGCGGTTCATCGAGCAGTGGAGGTGGTCCACCCCGGCAAGACCAGCAGCACCCCGCGAGCTTGATTGAGCAGCTGTTCTTCGGAAGTATGCCGCCAGGCTTTTTCGGCACGGGGGGCGATCCCTTCATGCATGGTTCAACATCCACGACCTCCGGAACAAACGTCGGGGGAGGTCGTGGAAGTGAAGGAGGCAACAGTGGGGGGCAAGCGTTTGTCATCATAACTTCTAGCGGTGTGGACGATGAGGACGGGGGTCCCAGTCCGTCTGGTACAACTCGGCAGAATAGGGCGTCAAATAACCAACGGCCGCACAACAGTCCACCCAGAACCGGAGGGCAGAGGAGGAGATCGTAGAAGCCTCGTAGAAATGTAGAATCAGAATCTGGGGTTTGTACTTTAATATTCCTTTCTCTCACAAAGCAACGGAGTTACCGCAAAAGTAGATCACCGTTGAACTTACGTAGTTTTGTGGCACAGCATGTAGAATCATCATTCCCATTCAGCCACATGATCAATTTTCATCATTTTGCTTTCCGTTTCGAGGATTATCTTGCTCCCCTCCATGTGCTTTCTGCGGATTTCCTGTATTCGAAGGATGAGAAACTTCTACTTCTTTATTACAGCGTTGTGTCCCAGCGTTGACATCTTTGCCAAAAATTCCTATATATCATGTGAGTGTCCGGAGAGTGAGATGAAATGTCAACATAACGTTAGAAACTACAAAGGCGGCTTTTGTTTTCGTGTTGATCATGTGCTCCGAAGAAGTACTGCATAGCATTCGCCTCATTCACCTAGTGTTCGCCACGCAAAAATGCAATTGTGCTTCCGAGGCTAGCTACAGAGAGAAGAACAAAGGCGTGCGAAAGGGAAGGTACAGCTGCGGCATGCCACGCGGAGAGAATTCTTCAAACGAGCCAGTTGAAATATACGAGACACGCCACTGAAACAAGTGCATCATAGTGAAGTTCATTGCACTGCACTCGGTGCTGAAAAATCAGCGCGATTTTCTTATCTGCAATCGTTTTGGTGTAGATCGGCACGAGGAAAACGACCGAACAAGTAGAGACGCTTCTTTCTAAGTCGAATCTGTGTAGAAGGTAGTCACAAGTTTATTGTCAAGCAGGATGAAGCCACATTCTCACGCGCCAGTCGTTACGCAAAGCGTTTGCCGGAGCGGTCGAGGAGAGTCCTCATTGCTCAAGACGAAAAACACATTAGGCGATGAAGAACGGCAAAGCGAGATGAACAATCCAACCGAGCGTTGCGACGATGATGTCGAGAAAAAATTCACGGCGCAAGACCAGGAAGAGGAACAAATCCTCCCCCAGCAGCGTCCGCGCGTTTCATCCACCCGTCGTCGATCGTCGCTCGAGAAGATTCAAGATTTTTTCACCACCTGCAAAACCAATTTGCTCCGCCGGCCCTCCTCCTTCGCGGAGTTTTTGATCACGCAGTCCCAATTTACCTCGAGTCCGCACGAGGTGATTTTGAAAATTTCCACGTTTCTCCAACAGCTCGACGCCAGCCTGCAGTCGGCGGGAAAGATCTGGCGCGCGACGCTGGATGACAAAGATTTGTTCAAGTTGAAACTGGTGCAGATCTTCTTTTTTGCCAACCACGTGTTGCCGGTTCTGCTGTATTACCTAACCGACAAAAATCCGAAATTTCCCGCCACCATTTCGCACAACTTACGCGCCGGGTGGCCGAAGTTGTTGAACCACGTGTTGTATGCATTGCAAAAGTACCGTACTAGTACTACTAGTACTAGTATTTCTACTAAGTAGAAATAACATGACAAATTTTTTCAAGAAAAAAGATTCAATTTGTAATGGTGATTCACCTTATTTGGTGGATCTGTCATGCGAGACGGCGATTAGTACGAGTACGATACTTTTGCGCTGCATATATTTGCTTGCTGTGCGTGGGGAATTCTGCTGCCGGTAGTGGGGAAAAAGATCTCGTTGCAGGAATTTATCGCTTCCTCGTTCACTACGGTGCATACTGCTCCTCAGAGGGACGCTATTAGAAGTACCGCCTGCTGCTCTTCAGCTACAGCTCGTAGACAGTTCCTATTGTCTTCATCTACTTCCCATGGTCACGCAGTGACCACACGACATGATGGACCTGAAACAGCGACGACCAGGGGCAGCCCGCCGCTGAGCCCGGTTAGCAGAAGCAACGACTTGAAGTCCATGCTGAAAAAAAGTCGAAGCGAACAGGAGCAAAATAAAACCGAAATGGCTGCGGATGAAACGGCGACAATTGCAGGAGCTGCCGGGGCGAGTACTAGCACCGGAGGAGAAAACAGCAGCTGCAGCAGTAACACGTCCTCTAGCAATGCGTCGTCCACGACGAGCAGCTGTGCTAATTTGGCGATGCTAGTATCTGCCCACAACGATCCGATTGGGGAAGGCAGCAGCTCCATCACCGGCGCGGTAAGACCGCCGAAAAAGGATCATTCTGATGAGCCGCAAGACGAGACCCGCAAGAACATGTGCTTTGTTGATCAGAGAGAAAATAGCCAGCCGCGCCATCATCTACCGACGCTTTTGGAGACAATGGGTCATTGCAAGAGCGGTACGAGTACATCTCCCCCCGGACAGGACACGGGTGATACTTCTGAAGGTGCCGATGGCAATACTCGTCTGTCCTCCGGAGTTGGAAAAGACGCCAAGGCAGTACAGCCGAAAAAATGCCACCTCGTTGAGATCATGAACAAGAAAATACAACCCTCGCCCTCGAAAGTCCGATTTTTCGAGGCAAACCGAATTTTTAGCAGAGAAGATGCATCAGTCGCCTCCTCCTCTTGCTCATCCAGCTGCACTAGCATATTTGCTGCAAAGACTGCGAACTCATCAGCTTCGAACGCCGCTTCCCGTCTCCGCAATTTGTTCAGAAAAATTTTCCACTCCGCAACTACAAGGGCGGAGATCAAACGCGACTCTCGTCTGCCGCAGTTGAAAGCGAAATTCGGGACTGCGCTTGCGCACTCCCAGAACTACTTCACTGTACTGAAACAACTTCTTCACGACGGCGTTCACGGCGGCGATCTAGTAGAAACGACGGCCGCAAGTAGAACGTCATCTCGAGTCGTAGAAGAAAAGAGCGGAAATTATAAAATAGCAGCTCCTACTACTTCATCTACTTCACGCGACAACCAGCAGCAGCTTCCGCGCACGAGCTCTTTCGTCGAGATGGAGCTGGAGCGGTTTCGCATTCTTCGCATCCGGTTTGGATTGGTCACGTGGCTCTCTTCCGTATTGTGTTTGAACATTTTCCGGCTGGGCGGGGGGCGGAAGTACGGTACCATGTTTCTCCGGTTTTGGAACATTCTGCACTACATCGGCGCAGGGTCCTACATGACGACCCTGCATTTCTCGTCGGTGTACTTCTGGAACCAGAAGCAGATTTACCAGAGCTGGTACAAGTACTCGGCCATTTCCCTGGCTTCCTTCATCGGCTGGATGACCTGGGTGAAGGGCCGGTTGTCGTTGGAGTTACTGGATGAGGAACTGCGATACAGCTCGTTGCAGATCCGGGAAACCTACCAACTGCAAATATGTCTGGGTCTGGATGAGTGCAGCTTTGTCATGCAGGTTTTGCATGAGCCATGACGTCTGTGATGTACTATGCCCTAGCATCACAGACTTTTTGAGGGCTTCTTGATGCCTGCCCCGCATGACAAATGCCCTTTCCGCGTAGCAAAAATTGGACTCCTTTTGCTGCGCATGCAATACAGATTTTTTTAGAATCCAAGCGCAGCATCACAAGTTCCGACCTTCGAGACCCAGACATATTTGCAGTGGATAGAACTATCCTCCAGAACTCCGGGTCGGTGCACGCCAAGAAGTGGTTTCAACTCCAGGTGTGGAAGCTGTTTCTGGCCGAGCTGGGCACGCAGTTGGCGGAAAATTCACTTTTTATCGCCTTTGTCACCGGGCTGAGGTCGGGGATGGTGTAGACGGAGCCTGTACGTTTGGAAATGATGAAGAAAGAACCCGTTTAGAGAAAATGCTGTCCGGTGTTTTACTCACTTGTTGGGTCGTTTATCGTTTATCTATTCACGACATTTTTGGCATGAAGACCGCCTGAAAGGCCATAGATTCATTGATTTTTTGGAGTGTATCTATATCATTTCGGGGTAAAGATAAGAACAGCAACAGCAAAATGCACAGTAATAAAACACGAACAACAAGATGCCTGATATGCGCAAGCATTTGACATTATCGCAATCGCACTGCGATATGACATTATTTTTTTTTTGCGAAAAATATTTGTGAAGCATTTTCCAAGAAATTTTTGCTCAACTAGTTGTGGATGTTGTGATGCATAAAAGCGCTAGCATGTTGAGGAAAAATCGAAGCCATAGTCAGAGGCGAAGGCGAAGCGGCATGCCGTGTGCGATCCATGATTTTGCGAACCTTGTTGTGCTACGCATTTTTCTACGACTACGCTTCTTCTTCATCACGAAAAGTTATATATACAGTTGTAGCACCGAAGCGTCGTATCAACCGAGCTGTTTGTACTCGAACTGCCTCTTGCTCTTGCCTGTCAAGCAACTACGATGTTGAAAATCTAAAAAAAGAAGCGATCTGACCACAATTGATCTAACAGATGATACGCTGATGAAATTAAAATCTGAATGTGAAAAATGCTGTGGATCAATGAAATGCACATGCGCAACAACAACAAGCAGGATCTGCAGGCCCAAGCAAAAACACGATGAAAATGAGTCCTTAACCTGGTCGACGATCATCGACGATCGAAACCTATATCGTCGTGGAGACAATTTAGCACTTTTTCTTTTTCACCGAAGGACAAAAAGGATCTCCTTGATACCGTCGTCATACGTAATCCTCCTCAGCGTACAACAAGTAGAAGTGAAGTGGCACCATAAATTTGAGATTTGTATACAACGAACGGAGCACTTACTATACTTTCTATGTTCAACTCTAATTCATTGATTCAAGGTAAAGGTTTCACTTTGTCCTCCGGAAAGTGCCTCAAACCAAAAACAAAATTAAACTGCACACCACTCGTAGCACTGAGTGAGCTATTGCGAACGAAGATAAATTGTATGATCGAGTAAAAATGCATAAGAAATTTTGACCGAAGGAAACATCACATTAACATTATCTATTTTTTAAAGTGGACACCGGAATAATAGCGCAAAATCAAACGTCACAATGGCCTTCATCGCCTTGCGTTTCTTCCTTACCGCGGTGTTTCTCTGGTACGCGAGGACTCTGCAATGTATCCAGGAAAAAACACCCATCCACATCCAATTTGTCATGCAAAACATACATAAAACTCTGTGTTTGTCGTGCAAAAAATGGATGTGGATGGGTTTTTTTCTGTGGATACAATGCGCGTCAATCCTACACAAGAAGCAGCGCCAAGACAAAGAAAAGTCAGAAGGTCCTGTTACACGTGCTCCACCAGCAGTTGCTGCGCCGCGGCCTGTCGTTGCGGCAAAGCGGCAGGAACAAGCGCTGCGAGATGAACTTCCGATAGGTCAGAAAGGTTCGAACTTCGACAACCATGCGTTCTCGGGTTTCATGGTCGATGATCTCAATGCCCCCAAGACAACAACCGGTGGTAGCCGCGACCTCGGTCCGCTTCCGGAGCAACCCGGTCTCATCAAGCGCCAGACGTCACTGCAGTCGGTCTCGACCCGCGCGGGGACGCCCTGGGACCAGCGGGGGAATAATGCGCTGCGACAGTACTTTCAGGAGAACCAGATCTATTTCGACGCTGACAATGTCCTCTTTAACCGAAAATGCCGGGACTGGCGCTACTCGGAGCAGGAGATCGTAGCAGGAAAAATCGCAAAAGAATTACAGTACAAAACGCTGGGCACCGGCGGCTTTGGGGCGGTGTACGAGTGCCATGAGAACGTTGATCACGTGGAAGATGAAACACCCTCAGATCAAGATCTGGGTGCTAAAAAACCAAAAATTATATCCTCCGCTGTCAAAGTGATTGAGGTGCGCAACAGGGAGGCGGCGGTTTTGGTTCTGGAGGAGTTGGCGGCCTTGCGCAGCCTGCAAGGGGAGACTTTGGAAAAGATGCGGCAGGGTAGTACCAAAAAGGATGTTCTTGGGTCATCAAGCAGAAGCAGTGTGTTCGGAGAGCAGGGAGGACAAAAACACTCAATGATGGAACTACACGATCAAGCTGGAGAATTGATATCCCCCTTCCTCCAGTTCAAGTCTGTTTGGGCAACTGAGGACAAGAATCTCGGACGACTGACGTCGCTGCAAGGAGAGCAAAATGGAGAGGAACCTGTTCAGGTCGTGAGAGCTCGCGCCCTCTCATCGTCCGCGGAGAATTTGCAGGCTCTCTTGGAGAAAGAAGGGAATGACCAGGTTGCGCCGCTGCCGGGCGACTTGCAGATGGTGCACACCCCGCGGAAAGAGGACCCGGCGCACCAGGGAAACAAACCCAAAGATGTCGAGCGCCTCGTGTATACAAGGAAACTGCTGAGTCCGCAGCCCCGGTTGGGTTCGCCGAGTCTGCTCGTAGAGCAACAACAGAATTTTGATCCTGCGCAAAAACAACAACGAGGAGGTTCTTCTTCTACATCTACTTTCGCGACACAACAACTACACCAGCACCACCCTCCAGCTCCTGCACCTCGGTTTCCGTTCACCGCCAGTGCGGTTCAGGCTGCAGGACAATTAGGCACCTCAGTAGTTGCTGCCCACCACGCTTCTACTCACCAATTAGCTTCCGCGCCAACAGCGCCACTGGTGGTTCCTGCTCGTGGGCCGCATCAAGGTGGTCGCCAGCATCGTCGTGTGCCGTCTGTGGTCAGCGAAGAAAGCTACTCCTGCTCAGACCAGCCCTCCTCTTGCCCGTTTGACTTCCGAGCGGATGCTTCGTTACCCTCCAGTCCGAACCCGTACTACTTCGGAGTTGCGAACAATGCAGCTGCAGGAGCACTGGCGCCGGAGGATGATGGTGCCGGGGAGGATCCCCTACGACTCCATACGAGAACTACGATGCAACAAAAATCTTTCTCTTTCGACGACGGCCTTCTTCCAGCCACGCCGGCGCCGGCTTTTCCGTTCCCTTACGCAGGTACTACGCCATTCTCCATGGGTTTTGGGGACGACCCACCTCCGGAAATTAGCCTTAGCGCTGTGTCCGAGGTGCTGTCCCCCGCCGGGGGTGCTGCTGGTGCATCAGGTCATTTCACAAGAGAGAACAACTCCGCGGAGCGAGACCTGCGGCAAATCTTGGCGCACGCTGCACCGGCGGCAGACCCAGCGGACGATGTGCGTGAGCGTGCGCGCGCCCTGCACGAGTTTCTTCAAACTGGTGGGAACCAGGAGAGCAACTACGCGAGGAGTGGAAGAACTCG
Source organism: Amoebophrya sp. A120 (assembly GCA_905178155.1). Classification (NCBI taxonomy): domain Eukaryota; class Dinophyceae; order Syndiniales; family Amoebophryaceae; genus Amoebophrya; species Amoebophrya sp. A120. The sequence goes on along the minus strand of CAJINV010000002.1, from coordinate 5,967,968 downwards.
TGTTGAACGCGATGTTGAGAGCGGGGTCCTTCCGGGAGGTGGTCGTGCAGCTCCAGAAGCTGAAATGAAAAGATTAAGTATTGCCGGGGGTAGTTCCGGTGCCGGAGCAAAGCCACGGGGCACCAGCTTAGGCTCAGGTAGTTCTTCTGCGGTGTCGGAGATGACAGGAAACAGTTCCACCGGGTCGTCCGGTGTCGCGCAGCTGGGAGAAGATTTATCTTCCCGGTCTGCGCGATGGTCCCCGAAACTGCCCGAAGAACAAGCCGGAGCGCAAGCACCAGTGGCCGCACAGATGACCCGTACTCAGAGCCAGAGTTCTCTTGTCCCGTTCTTTCTGTACATCGAGACGGAGCTTGTCGAAAATGCCAAGACGCTGTCGGAATATCTCTACATGGAAAAAAACGCCTCTCCGTCAGTGGAACGCTTCACCCACCCAGACTTTAACTCACGGACGAGGGACGGGCAGCGAAACCGCCTCGATGTCGCCTACCAGCTCGCAGCCGCCTTCCAATACCTTCACGAGGTGAAGAATATAGTGCATTTGGATGTCAAGCCACAGAACGTTTTGGTGTTCCCTGTTGACAAAAATACAACCACGCCGCGCCGTTACGTCGCGAAAATTATTGACTTCGGACTTGCTTGCTCAGCAACAAGCCCTGCTGGAACCAAGGGGGCGGAAGATGAGAACCTTTGGCGATACAACTACGGCACCCCCTCGTGCGCGCCCCCGTGCGGGAATTTGCCCGATACTTTCAAAACGGAGTACCATTCCATCGGGCTGTTGCTCTTCCACCTCCTGGGCGGCGGCTACGAGAAGCTTCCCACACACATGGAGCGCGCGGCCATCTGGGATGTTTTACGACTCGACTTAAATCAGGCGCAATTCGTGGAACGAGCGGCGGCCGGAACTACACAGGGACCACAAGCACAGATGAATAATCAGGAGAACGCTAGTGCTACTACTGCAGGAGGACTAGTAGTGCCTGATAAGACTATCACCTCCCGGGTCCCCTCGCCACCATTGGGCGGAACAGCAGGAGTGCGGGCGGGCAAGAAGAAGACCAGACTGGTCACGGGTTGGTTGGACTTTTCCAAAGTGGAGGAATCAACGGTGACAGAGCGGAAAGAGACGCAAAAAAAGCGACTCCTGCAGTATCTCTCGAAAAGCGGACCGCAGCAAGGACAGCACGAGAAAATCGACTCCGCAGCTGCGTCTGAAACTACACTCCCCGCTAGAATTTCCTATTCCCGACTAGCAAGAGACCAGGCTAAGTGCGTGCGTGCGCTGCTGAATGACTACTTGGAGAACGTCGTGTCGGACTCGGAGTTTTCCGCGGCGCCGGAAGCCAGTAGTGATGAAAACTACAAGAAGAGCGAAGATAAACATGATTCTCCGTCTTCCCAGGAGCCGCGCGGAGCAAGAAAAAGCTCACCACAACTAGGAAGAAAATCAAGAAGCAGCAGCAGCGAAAGAAAACGTTTTGGGAAAATCAAGAAGCAGAAGCAGCAGCAGCGAATGAAAAAGCTCACCACAACTGGGAAGAAAATCAAGCAGCAGCAGCGAAAGAAAGGAACCACGAGTAGAATCGCGGAAGCAGGGGCCAGAAGTAGAGTTACTCCCCGTACTAGTAGACAAGTAGCAGGTGGAGGTTCACGAAGTAGAGCAAAGGAAATGACGAGAATGACGGAGACGGGCAAAAGCAGTAAGAAAATAAATCCGCTGCGGGCATGCGTCAACGTTTTGCGCACACAATTACAACTCTTTAATGATGGACCAGAGCCTTGATCTTGACGAGGAAGGACGGTGCTGCATCTCATCCTTCTCAGAGAACGCAGAGATACAGATGAGTTTATAAAAATCGAAATTAGATATCATAGAGTAAACTCACACACAAAGGAACATTACAGCACGTCGTCCTCTTACTACTTGTTACTCATGATGAACGATATAATCTTGATGAAATACAGCTATGTATAATTTTCATTTCCTGCAGTAGTTTTGCCCAGCATCCAATTAAAAAAGTAAAAGTGTATAATGTCTTATCCATGCGCATAGCAGCACGGAGTTCTAAGCTAGAGAGCTCTTAGGCAGAGAACGTTCTTTTTGCATCTTCAGTTGTAATAGCGACATTCATAAAATCAGCATGTTAGTCTTAGGTATAAATCCAGATTATTCCATTCCCCCCAACCACAGCTACGCCTCTACCCCTTTTCTTGACCCCAAGAGAAAGAACATATTAGAAGCCACCTCATAGAAAGATTTAGTTTCCAAAGTTCTCTATCACGAGCACGATATCTAGATCGCACGAGTGGCCCCAAAATAGACACCCCCATACTTAAGTAAAAAAAATCGACAGAAATCGAACATCGTTGACACGATTTGAGACTCCTTTCCCTCCGGAGAAGCTGGCGCAATTGAAAGATAAATAAGATATCGTATTGTTAGCTCATGTGATAGCAAATGCAAATGGCACACCGCTGCTGTTTTGGTTTTAAAAACCTATGTAGGATGTTGAAATCGAATTCGTTGCGTCAGCCCGTGGAGATTCTTTTCACAGTCGAGAAGTAGCACAAGGAGCAAAAAGAAAACGAATCACTTCGTCAAGCACGTCGTGGTAGATTTTTACTGAAATATCGCGTCACCACCATCTTGGGTCGGGCGAATGATCGTCGTGTTCTACTTCTTCCTCATCTCCTGGTTTGGCGGAGCCGGTTCTTTGCTTGAGGACGAAATTACAATGGTCAGGAACAGGATTTTTCCTCGTGGCTGATCTTCAAGAAGGAGGATAATCATTGCTAGGAAGGAAAGTGAAGTCGGAAATGTTTCTGTATGTGTTTTCAGCGGATGAAACATCAAGGTTCCAGAAACAAAAAGCTCGTCGTTCTCGACGACATACGGCGGTGATCAGATACAACGATAAAAGAATCACGTGTACTTGCTGAGTATCTATTTTTTCCTAAGGTTTATGAAGCGCAGCAGTGTGGATCATGTGTAGCTAGTGGTACGACCTCACGACGACCCGCAATTTCTGCGTTTGTTTTTTTTTTTCCTCAGGATTGAAGGTGACTCATCAAAGCATCGAAAATAGAGATGATTCCGTTTCTTGATTGATGATTATGATTTGTATTTCGATACTCATACGACAACGACACTATTCATATTCAATTGTGCGCTACAACTAGAACTAGTACTAGAAGAGGGCACTCAACATGTCACTTTCAATATTATCTTCACCAGCCGCAAGGCCACAACGACAAGTAGCGACACGGTGGAGCAGGATTTTTTCACACCGACATCTACAACTCCACAACTGTATGGACAAGCAGCTCAAGAAACCGAAGCCCGCTCCAAGGTGTACTATTTTTTTAACGACTGCATTGTTATTCAACAGCTTTATCAACTTCCACACCAATCAGCTGCGCCTTGTGTCCTGCAGCAGCAATCTTTTCGCTGGTGGGCGGGGAAGAAGAAGCGGTAGAGAACCTGTAGGCTCCACCAGGTGGACGGGCGATGGATCATCAGGTTTGTGCTCGTCTTTTCGAGCTGGAGGTGCAGGCGAGGAACCGGAACACACTTCTGCGTTTTACCACGCGCCGCATGAAGCAGAACTAGACGCAGGACCAGCACCGTCAGCAGGAGCTTCGTGGTCGTTTTCAGCGGGGCTAACTCAACTGTGGGAGCACCTAACGACAACAGCAATCAGTCTGTCGCAGGATAGGACCACGACGAGGAATGGAGGATGTACTAATGGTGAAACAAAAATTCCTCCAATTGAACGAGGAGCAACAGCCGCTCCGACGACAGTACCTCAACACGACGACTCAGGTACCGCGAGAGCTGCACATCTTTACCGAGGATGCAAGAATATAACATCGCCACCATTTATTTCGTCGGGGGGGTCCACCTCTTTGCCGTACAATAATCACGCAAATTCGTCCCCGCCTGGATTTTCATCTACCGCTTGTTCATCTGGACCTCGCATACCAAAAGATGCAAAACCAGTTCCGGTGAAACTACTAGCTCTTGATCATGATTATGCCCTGGAAGACGTGTCGGACACGCCGTTTCCTGCTGTAGCAGATGAACGCCACCCGATTCCTCACGATTGCCCGTCTAGTCAAGATGTTGCTGCAGGAGCTGCTGCCAATGCTAAACACCTAGGAGGAGGAGCTGGCGCCGCCTGCTTCTCGCTGCAGGACCAAATTGTGCGGGGAAAAGATGCATCCGAGCCGCGACACATTATAAGTCCTCGTCCTGCTGTGCGACCTACGACAAGTGCGACATCCACTTCAACGCCATCCACCAACGAACTTCAATTGCTAGACGTCGACGAAAACATTTTGGTTCCCAAAATTGCGCACGACTTTCTACCCCCCGGCGCTGATGCGATGCGATTCTTCAACGAGATTCTACCGCTGAAGTCTAAATCGCACTGGTCCCGTGGGCGGTGCGTTCGTGGGAGCAAAGAAGGTTCTTCGGAAATAGAGAAGAGCGGAACAGTGGGTAGAAGTCGTATGGAAGAAGGACAAGGACAACTGGGAGGACCACACGACCGGCAAAACACCCATCAACTACATCAACAAGAGAACCCTGTCGGCACGCAGGACGGGCCGAGGAACAAAGCGGTTGAAGCCTTTCAAGACCTGGCTAACGCCGCGGCTTCGCTGGACCGCGTAGTACACACACTCTACCGGGTCGAGGAGGTTGTGGATGAAACTGCTGGTATAACAGGCGAGAGTACTAGCAGGACTACTTCTGCTATTCTTGGGGCTGCTGGAGGAACGAGTCGTGAAGTAGCTGCAGCGGCGAACGACGGTGTAGTTCCTAGTACTCGGGATCCATCTTTACGACTTCGTGAAGCTGAAGCCCTTCGTCATCAGCAGTCGCCCGACCATCATCTCCCCAGTGGCTTTGGTTTAGCAAGGTCCTCCTCGTCGTCTTCATCTTCCCGCCCCTCAGCGCAGATGAGAAATGCGAATGGGTTACGAGATACTGGCGTCTTTATTCCGGAAAAACGGAAAAAGGTCGCTGCCGGCTGGATCTACGATTTTGTGAAGCTGGAGCACGAAAAGCACACATTGGCGCAGGAGATAGTCACCACTTTCGGAGGAGTAGAAAACTCATCTTCACAGGTAGAAGAAGCTCCTGAAGCTGCGCATCAAAGGAACAAAGACAAAAGCGAACTCTTGCGACAGATGAAGAAGAAACTCGCGCACCTGCAGCTCCAAGCTGACGCGGCCATGCGGGCGGCCGCAGATTTGCTGATGCAGTACGTGAATCACCGGGCGGCCTGGGTCCATACGAGCTGCTTCCGCGATCGTGGAGGTTTTGATGACGGTATCGCTATCGTAGTAAAAACTTTGGATCTACCTCCCTTCCTCGAATGGTACAAGATAGGGTGATATGTGTTGCTGATTTATGTGTACAAGTTGAAGTCTTGTCTTTGTCATCTTGATCTTCTTCAACATGCCTCTGTCTTGCATAAACACAACTGCTGCGGAGGCAAAAGCGGTGCCAGGTACTTAAAGTCATTATTCTGCGACTCAGGCAATCTGTATTTGCAGCGTTCTAACCGCAATACAGCAGAGACGTCTGGCTTGCTGGGGGGCTAGCCGTGCACATAGATACTTGTTTAGCCAGACCTTATGCCTCCAGTACTTGCCTTGTCTGCAAAGACAAGGCCACTTTGTGTATGTATCCAGACGTCCAGCATGAGAAATTTCCTTTTGAACATAGGGATCAACAGGGGGGAGGTCCTTCCATTTCCATAAACAACGAATTTCTATTTCTCTCGGACGATATGGAAATTCATTTCTCCTCGATGTCGGAGTCGGAGCAGGTCGAGAGACTTTATCCACTCTTGCACGAGCTGGTATCCAAGCTGGGGAAGAAAGGCGCAACAACCTTCGCACCTACTGGGCGGCAGCGTGCTGTTGGCCATGCAGTTCCATTTGACGGCGGCCCAGGCGCCGGGGGGCAGCGGCTACGGCAAGGACAACAGCACGACCAGCGGATTATCGCTCCTGCTGCCCCAGCAGGTGCAGCACAACCTCCAGACGTTTTTCGGCCTGCTGCACGTGAAAGACAAGCCGGCGCGCAGCAAGAAGATCTAGTAGAACCACCTGTCGGCGGGTTAGGGTTTTTGAACGCCGCTCCTGACCGCGCGGATGGACCAAGAACGGCCAGGCCGGAGGACATGGTGGTGCGTGTAATCGTAGGGACGAGGGGTGGGAGAGAACAAGCACAACCTGACCCCCTGCTGGCGCGGGGCGGTGGCGTGGAGGCGCACGAGATAACGTTGCACCGAACTTTCTCGCAGGCAGACGCGGACGAAGAGGCGGAAGACTTCGAGAACCATTCTCTATCCATGCGACCGATCGCGTTTTCCACCTTCCTCGCCGAGCACCTGCTGCCCCGGCTGCTTGCGAGAATGGAAAAAGTGTTGCTATTGCAGAAAGGTGGAACAACGAGGCCCCGCAGGAACGAACGTGGGGTGGCCGACTGGTGCCATCGTGGTGACCGTCTTGGTGGTGACACAAACGGGAGCGCAGCTTCGGCGTCGGCTTCGGCCGCCACTAGTTGTACTTCTGCTGACCATCTAATTCTTGCCGTGCGATACGTGTTTCGCTCGGTTTTGCACGCACTAAGCTGGGCGGACGCGCGGTTGTCACATAATCAACCTCCACAAGAAGAGCAGCGACACGGTGATGGACGTCCAATGTTCTCCACATCAACGAGTAACATTTTAGAAAAAGCCACCAAATTTCGCAATGGTGCCATGCGGGCGCTTTTTTCTGTGAGTCGTGCCTCCAGTTGTGTTTTCGAAGACAAGCACGGGGACGGCAGCAGGGCCGCTGCAGGCGCTCACGCATCTTCAGACAGTGCTTCTAAATGTGGCGGCCGAGGTAGTGCTTTTCATCTTGATGATCTCGCTTTGTACGGCCCCCGACGCCCAGCGGGTCCTGTAGCTGAAGAACAAATGAACAACAACCTAGCAGCCTTTCCCGTCGTGCGCCTGCTTCGCCAGATTCTCGCCCCAGAGCACACGGCGCATTTTCGACCGCACGCGAGCGGACACTCCTTGCAGCGAGACCAACGCCTGGTGTTCACGTTTCTGACCACCGCGCTTTTGAAGTATGTCGTCAGCGAACTACCGAAGGGTACAGGGACGACGGTACGTGTTGGAGAGGACGCTCTTGTGGACCCGGAAAGTAGCAGGACGAGCGCTGGTTTCCCATCCGCCCACCGTGCAGCTGTCCTTTTGTTTCTGGAAGAATTCTACAACCTTTCTGACTCCGACTCCGTAGAGGTAAGCGGCGGCAGCAGCAGTCCCGTGGGCTTCATCGAGGCGGCGCTTGGTCGTCGCGGCAATTCGAATCTCCCTCTTTTATTCTCCGCTATCTTGCGCCGAGAACTGGGTCCGACGCTGGCCCGCGCGAACTGAATGTTGACTGGGGGTCTGGATTAACTGAGAGGTTGCTGCGCGTGAAGCAAGGAGTTGTTTACTATCTTCTAACTAAGTAAGATCCACCACCACGTAGTACTGCTACAAAAAAGAAAACAGTGCGACGGGAAGGAGCCTACCAAACCCGATTGACCGTACACCTCTGCTGTTTGCAAAAATCCCAGATAATAGATTGTCCAGTATGTTTTTCCTTCGATCATGAACTTGTTGACAATGGCAAGAAATACCTGGGCATCTTCATCGTCATCACGAAAAAATACCGTGACATCATGGTTTTCCGGGGCCTAAGAAAGTAGTAATTCAAAAACAATTTTTCTAGAAGTCTGTGCTTGTAGCACTTAATCGTGTGACATACGCCGGTTTGCCTATGCTTCATGATTTATGGTCGTGTCCGGCGGCCGCAAAAAAGGCGAAGGTGGGCTGAGCTTGTTTGTCATTGTGAACTCGTAAAGATTCACTCACAGATTTCGATTTATTTTTAAGCTTTTTGCCACATCATTGATATAGAACTTTTCTAGCGTGGAGTGCCATCCTGGCAGCGGATTCCTGCCAGTCAAGTGTTGTACTCTTTCCCATTGAAAATCACATGACTCGAACTTCTTTTTTGTCTTTCTGTACAGTTTATTTGGTGATGGTGTATTACACCTTTGTCGGTGGTCGCGATCTAGTGGCCGCCACCTCTAGACGCGATTCATAGAAATAAAGCAAAGGACAAATATGAAAAAGCGTGGGAATGATTTGAGTTTCATCATCGTGATTTTATCATAAATACTAATACTTACCATTGGCAGCTATTTTATTTACATTCGTTGTTTCGCTTTCTTGAACATAAGTATTGATAAAGCTCGCAAGTCCAAAGTCACTCTTGAATTTGAAGATGTTGCTGGTGCTTGCGCATCATGTATCACAGTGACTTTTTAATTGTATACCGTTACACAATCTTCATACTACACAGAATGGATGAAGTGAGTGGTTTCATTACGACTAAATGTCGTTTCATCATGGGAGCCAGATGTTGCGGCGTTTCCCATTGACAATTTATGCTTCCGTTTTGGTTCTCGCTTCCGCTGGTACTGCTTGGTACACAAAGCGTGAGAAAAGTGGGCTCAGATTCTTATCTGTCCCTTTAACTGTCACTTCAAAAGAAGTGTCTCTATCCGGGGTCGTACCTTGTATCGTGGCTCGTTTTCGTTTTCGTATTTGTGGTAACTAGCATTTCATCGGGGAAAACGACGTTATCGACTCTCGATTGACCGGAAAGTCGACCTGGACGGTGATTCGTTACAATCGTATTTCGGTATCCGCGTCGTATTGGTCCTCGATAGTTTGCGTGCTGGGCATTATGCCTCCGCTATCGAAGATACGAGACTTTCAGCCTTTTAGAATGAAATTTCATCGACAACGTACTCCCTGTGACAAATATCCATTCTTATCCTCAACAAAAATGTACGGTCTATTTCACTGAAGACTTCTGTTCGAGTTTCTTTTTATTGATCAAGGAAGAGAAATTTCAACACAATGCCGTTTTCTAGGAGCACTGGGCGGCGGAAACCGCCCGCTGCAACATCGGACTCGAAGACCACCGCGATGGGCATGATCGCGCTGATCATGCATGTCCAGTTCCAGTGCTTGGTCCAGCTCTTTCTCTTCGACTTCTGTGGAGTCCTGTTCAATGCCACAGCGATTCTTGTGGCCGGTTCGACAAATGACAATGGTCTTGTCGGGAAAAAGGAAAGCAGTTCATCCCCCGGTAAGATCGCGATGAAGAAGTACTACGCAGCTGCACAACCTGCTACAACAGGCTCTCGTCGCTCCGCAGCGGTCGTTCTCGCAGCCACAGACGACGAGGAGGCAACACACCATCAATCTTCGGTGATACTAACCGAAACTGGCACGATTGACCAGCACGACGCAGACGAGCACCCAGAGGACGATGAACAAACCCAGAACTACTAAGGTGACCATGCGAGCGTGGTTTTCTTCTCGCCCCGCCCACGCGCCTTCATACAAGGACAAGAACAGAACGACGACAACCCGGAAGTTGTACACGACACGCAGCAGGGAGAAAATAAACCCGCCGGATCGTCGATGATGGAACAACAAGAGCGGATGGAAAGCCTGCGCCTGGCGTTTAGTAATATGATTCCTTCACGTTTTTCACCTACAACACCGCTACTAGCTCCTCCGACTGCTCCTGCATCTCCCCCAAGCCGGCAACAGGAACCAAAACAGAAAAAGAAGTGGTGGCCTTTCTCCACCTTGAGTGCAGCTGCTAGTGCTGCAGCTTCGTTCGCGCGAGGCAACCGACCCCGGCGCACAAAGCCTGCTTTGCCACCGGCTTCACAAGCTGCACCAGCAACGCAAGCAGTTCCACAGGCAAGTGGCAGTTCTGGTGATGGTGGGGGTGGAAGCGGCGGAGGCGGTCCTCCTGTGTCCTTCGCCGCGAGCGAAGGCAGTGGCGTTCCAGGAAATAATGGACGTGGTGCTTGGGCAATGAAGAAGATGAAGTTGCTAAAGGGAAAACTCGCCAATCTGCTTTTGCACGGCGCTGCACAGGCTGTGGAAGCAGAGGGCAAGAGAAGAGACCCCGCGAGCCAAGAAAACCAACCATTCATGAACCGAGACCCCGAGAGCAAAGCAAACCAACCAATCACGAACCGGATCAACAACGATGGTAATAGTAAACGTGGTCGTGAAGGATAACTATCATTCAAATGATACACCAGCATGTTTTGCGAGATGCTTGTGTTGTTATAAGATTTTCACTTGTTCAAGTTCAGAACATGATACTTATAATTATATGAACAACGAACTAAAAAGGTTACGGCGGCCCCTCGTGGTCCCTCACGCAGCGCCACGACCATGTGACACACCCCAAAACTACGCAGGCTGCAGCGGAGGAAGACAAGGACGCTGCGCAACTGATCGGAAATGACCACTCCGTCTCATCTTCTCCGCCACTCAGCGTCCGCTCCATCGCAAGGCGGGGAGTCGCTGGCGGAACAGCCGGTGAGGACACCACGACGAGTCGGTACGTGGACCACACGTCCTCGTCTTCCTCATCGATGATGGAGGCTGTGACCGAGCCCGGTCGTAGTGTTTCTGCTGCGCAGTGGAGCTCGATCCACACTCATGGTCCGAGTGCTCTTTCTGCTCAAGTTCCCCCGGGGGGTGGGCAGAAAGCAAATGCAAGTGACCCGCCCGGTGGCAGAATAGCTGCAGCCGCCGCTGCGTTTGCGACGGCGGGAGCGGCCGGAGGTGGCGGAGGACGGCGCGGTGGAGGTGGTCGCGGGGGGCGCGGCACTGGCACGACCACAACAAGTGAGGAGCCCACACCTAATGGAGGAGGTGGCTCCGGAAGCACACAGGGCAGCTCTGATGTTCCCCTGGCGGCTGCACTTGGGGAAGAGGCTGCTGGGAACGGGGTTCTTGCCGAGGGTGAAACTCTTCGAGCCGCCGGAGACAAAGTTGAAGAGTGGAGAAGAAGCAGAAATCAAGAAACCCAATCTGCTGCGTCCTTCACCGAGCAGCTCCAGCACCAGCAGGACGGAGTAGAAGAACAGCATCAATTTCTCACCGAAATCATTTTTCACCACGACTCGGATACCACCCCCACGTCCACAGAAGGAATTACAGTAGCGCCTTCTTCCCATGAACAACCGGACGAGAAGTCTGGCACGACGATGGCGTCGCACAAGAACGAGGCTCCGGCGAACAACGCCGTTGGCGGGCGCGGTGGTGACGAGTATCACTGACTGGCGTATACTGGACTTGTAAGAAAAATCGAAATGAAGCTACGTAGCTTCATTTTGATTTCAAAATGAAATACAAGTAGGACGAAAAAGAAACTTAAAAGAAAGGTAAAGTTACATGAAATTAAACATTATAACCACTTCGACGTAGAACACCTACCACATGAAGCGCTCATCTGCAAGCTCATGCACGACGTGAACGTGGACAGAGAGCAGAGAGTGAACAAATTTAAGGAAGCGCGACCAAGATAGAATTACTATTACGTCCTGATTGAGATGCGTAGCAATGAATTTCATGTTTTTGTTTATCTGTTGGAGAAATTAAAACATATTTTTGGCACCCCTTCACCTTCTGACTGCGAAGGAATGATTGAAGAAATCCTGACCTTTACCGCTAGTACCGGGACAGAACAACTTTACAACGTACCTTTGGAAAAAATCAACGAACGACTTTCACTTCGTAGTTATAATTGTGTGTAAATTATACATCAAATTTGTTGGCATGGAGAATTTTTTGCTGAGGAGGACGTATGTTTGATTTTTCGGTTTGTTTCTGGTGCAGAAATTTCAACACGACTGCAGATCAGCGATTGCAACAACATAGACCTGGGCTTGCCTGTTTATGTTGTGGGCCACTTCGAAGATGTTCGGGTTCGGCTGCTGCTCACACAAAAAAAAAGAGGGACTGTGAGCGAATGTTGATATCAAACGTGTCTGAGGTGGATGTCTCCAGCAAGATACGAATGGGGAGAAGATTTCGAGCGAAAAAAGAAGTTGTGAGAGCACTTGCTTCATCGTGAGAAGAGGACTTTCGTCTCTTGTTGTATGGCGAGGCGAAAGTAGACAAACATCGCAAAAAGTAAAAGGAGGCTGGTATCGTTGCTTTCATCCGTCGCGTGGTTTTCGGCTTTCTCGTGATCGTGCTGGTTTTTCGTTTTTTACTTTCTCCATGGAGGACGCGCTCGAATTCTATTTTGCGGTCCGAGCAAAGATGAAAATGTAGAACGGTATGAATTCAATTGAAGTTATTGGTGTCTTGACGCACGCCTAGGGACGCGGTCGCTTCTATCTTCAGCTGAGACAACTATGTATTGACATGACCTGGACTTAGATCTGCATTCGCCAATTTTTGTCCGTTGTTAGCATCAAATGATATCAACAAGGAGGTCGTGTTGTTTTGTGCATCCCTAATTTTTTGTGTCACAGAAGTGTTGCGATACCATGATGCCGCGCGCAACTACTCCTAAGTCACCGACCGGCGCGGTGAAACCACTAACCGCCAGCGCAAGAACGAACACCCTTCGACAGCCGCGAACCATTGTTGGTTTGCGGGACACGCTGGCCTTGGCGAAAGCCCGGGGGTATCTGCTCTACTCGCTGAATGCCGCGCTTCTCCGAGACCCCTACAGCATTTTCCAAAATTTGCGCCAGCGGGGCGTGGAGTTGATCGAAGGGAAAAGACGGCTGTACTTCGAATCCAACGGGGACGTATCCTGAGTAAAAACATCCCCACCCCAGAGTCAACATGGGGATTTTGCAACACAAACCTAGAACTTTTGGAGGTCACGCATTACAAGTTGCGGTACGCAGTGTAGTGCAGGTTAGCAGGGAAAAACGCATCACAAATCCATCTGCTCATCCTGGTTACAGCATTACAAATGCCAAAACACCACTAGAAATACCTCTCATGAAGATGCGCATTACAAATGTTTCTGTCATTGCAAATCTGCATGACACGGCCATGGTGTGTTTAGGGCCTTGACGCTAGTGTTTAGGTTTGCACACAACGTTATCCCTACCCAGATAGCAACAAATGCTCACGCCGCAGCCGTCCCAGGAGCTTTTATTTTGTTGTTGTCTCTCGGTAGTGATCACTTTGTCCAAACTTATTCTACCTAGAGTTTGTCGAGTAAGTGGCTACCGTTTTAAGGTTTAGAGAACGACAGGGACGCCCAGCCCTTAGCTTCCCAACATGACACGGCCATGGTACAATGGGGGGGCAAAGTGTGTCGCATTTGGTTTAGCATGACAACTCTGGGGTGGGGACGTTTTTACAAATGATAAGACGTGGATTTGATTCTCGGCGACGTCGGTGCCGCCTCGGTGGAAGAAGAGCTAGATATCGTAAACGAAACTATCCTGGCGCAACTGTACACCGAGACAAGCGTCGACGGCTTGCTGGACAATCACTCCGAGTTCTTGCCCAAGTTGCACAATTATCAACCGCGCATACATATTTGGTCTGGCTCGTGTGATGAACAGTGAATGCAGATTTTTGCCTTGCAGATTTGTACCAGTGCCTGCAATGACTAGGATGCATGTCATCACCGGTCTCGCGTGCGCTTATTCTTGCTCCCGCGCCTGCATGATATTAAACCCTCTCCGTGTAGCAAAAAGTGACTGGTGGCGGTTGCTTCTCATGCAATGCAGTCGACATTTGGTTTTGTGTGGTAGTGCTAGCTGTCATCCATAGAATGGTTTGCACCTCTCCACACCCAGAGCCAGACATATTTGCAAGAATGCATAACAAAGCGCGCGTCGTCGAGGCCATCGTCGGTGAACTCGACCACATTCTTCGATCTCTTATGCTGATGACATCTAAAAGTTTGTTTTCTTGTCTGTATAAAACGCTCAGGTAAAAGTTTCTCAGGGTCAGCCCCCTGCGCCGAAAAGCAGCATGTTGCCGTAACTGTACCAGTCGTTTAGTTGTAACTGTAAGTCCGCATTTGCATGACATGTTGTACCAGCATCTTCGTGCAGCTCATCTTCGGGCCAAAATAGAAGGTCAAGGCAGCAGGGGTGAAAATTTCTAAAGCTTTGATCCTGCGATCTCTATGAAAACAAACCTTAAATTTGTTCCCCTCGGATACGCGCAGAAGATGTGAGAAGGCAGCGTGTGTACTCTAAACTGGGTGGCGAAAAGATGGGCACCGGGAATGGAGGTAAGCGTCTTCTATTGTTCCTGTTGATAAATTTGAATTCGAATGCAGTTCGACGTGGCACCGCAACAGCTCTCTTCTAGCGAAGATGAAGATTCTAAAATTGTTCAGTGGGTGTTAATTCATCACGCAAACTTTGCTGACGACCAGTATCTGTTTCCGTATAATCGCTATCGCATCATGCCAAAAAACAAACACAGTGCTTCTTTCCTCATCCGACATTATCACGCCCCTGAACCTGCTGAACAGCGGTTTTCAGTTCATCCCTTCAACCGACCCATCAAGCAGCTCAACAACGGGTGGTCTTCTATCAAATGCAAAAATGTCTGGGTCTGGAAGATTGCCAGGTTTGTCATGCATATTTTACATGACTCAGGATGTCTGTAATGCATGATCTGGCATCACATAATTTTAGAGGCCTTCCTGATGCCTATCCCGCATGACAAACGCCCTCCCCGCGTAGCACAAACTGGGCTCCTATTGCTGGTCACGCAATACAGATTTTTTTAGAGTCCAAAGTTAGCATCACAAGTTCCAACCTTCCAGACCCAGACATTTTTGCATTTGATATCTTCCGTACTCTGACGAGCGGCTGATGCACTACTTGCTGATATCATATGTAAAAACATCCCCACCCCAGAGTTCTTGTCATGCAAATCTGCATGCCAAAAATAAAAAGTTTGTCATGCGGAGCCCCATGCGAAGCGTTTTCTAGTCGTGTTTTGTAACTTGTGATGCTATAATCAGCACGATGTGCTAGATCTGTGATGCTGGTGAACTACCTGCACAGGATTACACTACGGGGCCAGACTTGTCATGCGAAACAAGCAAAGCTCGTTGATTTGTCTAGCAGATTCCCCATCTTGCCTCTGGTGTGGGGACGTTTTTACTCAGGATAGCTGAGCGAGCTGGTCAAAACCGTGCTGCGGCTGGAAGTTGGCTACCGAATTTCTAATATGAACTGCAAAAGTATCGTACTCGTATAAATGCATTACAAATTTCCTCAGAATGAGAGATAAAATTTGTAATGCGGATTTACCTCAAGATAGAGATTTGTAATGCATGAATGCAATACGAGTGCGATACTTTTGCACAGGATATCCAGTGCGAAAAACGCGTCCTCGACTTCCTCCGTTCTTACACAGCATGATCAACCTGGTACTAAAATAAACATGGCAACAAGTTCCGCTGGCGCCGCGCTGGTGCGAAAGATATCCCACAGAAAAAAACTGGCAGGGCATATTTGTAATGCAAAAATAAATACACAGAAAAATCTGTCATGGGCGGCCTCATAGCATGCCGTTTAGGATACGCAATACAGATTTTCTTGTGTATTTATTTTTGCATTACAAATGTGACCTGCCAGCTTTTTTCTGTGGCATAAAAGATACAGCATTCGAACAAGACGCTTCCCGCCGGGTATTTGACGAACGCGGATAAAAACCTGTCCGGCTATCTATAACTTGCTCAAACGTTACAATCTGAAACGTTGCAATAGAGTCTGGAATTTGTGTTGCATGATGAGCATGACAGACTCGCGCAGCGTTTCGCCTTTTGCAATACAAATTTTGCCAGATGATTGTAGTGGGGTTTGAGGCTCCGGCACTTGTCATGCGCAATCCTATGAGAATTGCATAGATCATGCACTCTTGCATCACAGATTTCCATATTCTATTGCAACGTTTGAGATTGTGACGTTTGAGCGGGTCATACTATCTCCCGATCTCCCATCAGCGGCCTGGGAGTGCGCTGGCCAGGACGGGGAACAACACAAAAAATTTGTTCACGACGATAAAGACCTCGTCTTCAGCGTTCGCCAACAATAATATTAGACCCTCCTCCTCGTCCAGCAGGCCGCCCAGAATGTCAACTGGTCGCGCCGCTGTGGACAGCCAAACAATAACCGCAAGGAAGCGCATCGACCTGGAACTCTACGAGTGTTTGATGAAGGGGTCGGTGTGGGAGTGTTTCCGGCGGATCCACTTGCTCCGGCTCCCGGAAATCCATTCCACGCTGCAGCGAGCCCTGCCCCGGTTCAGCAAAATTCGCCAAATCGCCTTCAGCTGCCTGCTCCACGCACTGTGCGACTCGGTGGCCCTGCAGAACTACCGCGAGGAGGTCGCGAAAGTGAGCGCCGAGGCCAAGGCGCGGCCGAAACCGACCTTGGATCCCGCGAACGTGGCGGATCCGGCGAAGAACGCATTGTACCAGAACGCGTTGGCGGAAAAAAAGCAGCAGGATTTAGTGTTTCAAGAAGAAGAGGGCGGAGCGCATTATGCATTGCAAAAGTACAAGTATCGTTATCGTATGTAGTGAGGTCACGAACGTTCTAACCTAGCGATCTTTTTGACATGTCTTATCCAAAACGACCGGCAGTTTCCAAGCGGCCGGAAGTGTTTTTGGGCATAAAAAATTTCCATTTATCAAGCGCCCGGGGCTTTGATAGCAAACAAGCCCGGTCGAAAACTATCGATTCGCACTGGATAAAACGACGCAGGGGAGCCGGCAAAAGGGGCGCCCTTCTGAGGCGCCCACCGCCTTAGTTTCTGGCGATTTGGGGCGCCCAAAAATGGGCGCCCAAAAAGCAGCGCTCCGAAAAAAACAGCGAATCCGCATGGTATGGGCCTGATTTTGCCCCACATCCGGGCCCCGCACAAGACGCCTTCAAGATCCGCCATTTCAGAGGCGGACTGAAGGCCAGAAGATGCGGCATTTTGACAAAAAAAAACAAAAAAAACAAAGTCCGCCAAAAGCAAAAAGCCAATCCGCATGCTATGGGCCCGATTTGGGGCTCCCAGGAGGCCGACCCTGGCGCGGGCCCTGGCGGGGCCATAGCATGCGGGGAAGGCTTTTCGATTCGAAACCAAAAGGAGGCCGCCTCTGGATTGAGATTTTTAGCGACCGCCGTGCCGTCGTGCATAACATTACCCACGATGGCATGGTGGGCAGAGAAGTTGCGTCCTTTTTTGGCGTGAAGACAAAAAGACCGCCATGACCTCACTACCTCCGCGGACGCGGCTATTATTGGTATGCGTACTTACTGGCTGTAGTTCAAAGTGCACCAGCAGAACTTTTACTAATCTGGAAAACGCAGTTTGTCATGCGGTATCAGGTACCAGATCAGTGCCGTGAGACTTGTCATGCACAACTGCAATGACTACGAGCGCGATACTCTTGCAGTGGATATACGACAGAGCAAGACTACGACGTCGAGCGGGCGGCCTGATGATTTCCTTTTCCCGCCAGGTGACCACGCACGACGGAGGGGGAAAACGCTGGACAACATATTCAACGCAAATCTATCACAGCACACGCTCGAAATCAATGCATCACAAGTTTCATCGATGTAGTCTCTATTTCATCACACTTGTATGTACTTAAATTACTTGTGAAACACAGATCTGAAAAATCTTGCAGCTCCTTCGTTGATGCAAGTAGAAGAATCAACGTCACGACCATGCTCACGTTGCAACTGAAAACGGGTGTGTACTGCGGTAGTGATTTCTCCGTCTGGATACACCACAGATCCGAAGTACAAGATGAGAAGGAACGCCTTTGAAACGCCGGAGCCGACCTTTGAAACGGATTTCCTCGGGATCCAGCCGATTCAGATCACCAAAATGTCGGTGATGACGACGATGGAAACCCATCAGGAACTGGTGAATCTCATCGTGAACTGCTTTATCGAGTGCAGCAAAGACGTGGGCGTCTGGTACTGCGCCAGCAACAAACAGCTGGTCGACTTCCGGAAGTCTCCGTTTCTGACGAAATTGCAGAAGGGGAAAATTATTTCGCACATGACTGTGGACCCGGACGGGGACGAGGCGGATTTTGGGTACTTATGATAGATGGATTTTTCCGTAACTGTATTGCGTTTTCGTAGCATCGGTCAAAAGTTTGAGGTGCACACTGGAATTTGTGTTGTGTGAAAATAAAAGATGAAATAAGTCTGATCAAAAACTACTCCCACTACCTCCAGCCTGAGCCGGTTTCTGCACCTGGAAGAGTGGTGTCCGCCCACGGACCGCAACACGGGAAAAGTGAACCGAAACAAGAACTCGTTTGCCTCTTCTTCCCACAAGCTCCAAGACATGTTGCCTTCGAACCGAAATCCGGATTCGTTTTTCGCCAAGCCAGTGCAAATAAAGCCGTCGCCTGTAATAAAACCGCCACAAACCGAGCACCAGAGCATTCGCGAAGCCGTAGAGGTTCTGCACGGCGTTTTGCCAGCAAACACCGACCCACTCGGGGAGGAACTGATGCACGAGGAAAGATCAAGTGCGGCCGTGAGTGGCTTCTTCAACGGAACAGTATTGTCCACAGGCGGTGCAGGCGCAGCCTCCTCTGCAGGTCCAGGTGGAGGAACTGTAGGGAGGCAAGACGTCCGAGCGTTCGATGCTGCAGTGTTGCGGTTCCAGAATATGGCTGCGTTTGCCGGCTCAATCTGAAAACCTAATGGCTATTAGTACAATTCATCTGTGCAGAGCTGATGTAAAATGTTTCTAGATGTTGTTGAGGAGGATTACTTACACTACGGATCATTGTGATCTTTCAGTAATCGAAATATTGGCCAAGAATCCAAATTGAAATTAGAGCGTGCGCGTGTATTCCACGTCGTCGTCATATTTGGATTCAATGCGACGTCGGGAATCATGACACTCGTCGTCGTCGTTGTCATCTGTTTCGCGAACTTTTTTTTCGATCAGCAAGACTACTTCCGGAGTTTTTCGACACGACGGGAAATAGTACCCTCCCGTCCAACAGCCATCGTTAGTAAGGTGAGTATGTTAATGTTCCGCCATAGTGTCGCGTCTGCAAAATCTTTTTCTTCAGAAGTGCAGCTGGATCTGTGACACAAGAGTGTGCTGTGATTTTTTGATTTTTGCCAGCGTCGTCCTCTAGTCTACATCAATCGGCTCAGCGGGAACTACGACGAGGAGCATCGTTTTTCTCTGAGGGGCCCTATCTCGTGATGAGGGTCATGAGTCGTCTGAAATCGCAGCAAATCCGTGAGTGACTCAGTTCGAGATGCGGAGCGAAGACACTTTCGTAACGTCGTGTAAAGAAGCACTTTTTGCAAGTGTTTTCTTTTTTTCTGGCTCGTCTATCTGTATCTGATCAAATTGAGACCCGACAAGCGATCGATCTTGTTGTCACGTACTAGCTGCACAAGCAGCTGCACAAGTAGCTCGTGCAGGTTCTTCAAGGGCCCCGCTTGTCTTCCTGGCCGAGGTGGCAATGGTGGCGGTTAAGATGGCGAGAAATTATGGTTCCTGAGGACGTACCGGCCACAGAAGATGAGAATGCTCTTCTGAAAAAAGTTGTGTTGAAGTATCGCTTTCGTCGGCACGACTTTCCGTAGGAGCGCTTACTTCCGGAAGTTGTAGATGCGGAGTGCTGCACAACATCACCAGAGCGCTTGAGCAGCAGTGAACATGGAAGACCACCAGGAGCAACCACCTGCCATGAATTCCGAGGAAAAGCGGCGCTCTCTGCAACGCCGCATCTCGGAGCGACTGCTTCAGGGCGCAGCAGCCTCGACTAGCACAACGCCCGGGAAGATCAACAAATCTTCCGCCCCCACCTCGACGACAGCTGGATTGACAAATCCGGACAATGTCCTTCTCTTCGGCGGCACGCAGGCAGTGGCGCCTGGTGCTGGAGTGGCCGGGAGAAGTTCTGGTTCGTCGTCTTCATCGTCGTCCTCCTTCGCGGCTCTCGGAACAACTGTGCAGCAGCACAATAAATCCGCGCTCGCCACCGCGGTGGAGTCTTTGGTCGCCGAAAGATACAACAACAGCACTTCTTCACGCTGCCACAGCAACTCCAACTCCGTGAACCTGGATTTCAGCCGAATAAATCGTGGAGATGAAGATGATGCAGCACGACCGGGCAGTTGTAACCGCAGCTCGCGAAGCCATTCGCTCTCGCGCAGTGTGGAGGTGGTCTCTGCCTCGGTCAGTCGGGAGCAGTCGGCGTCTATTTCCGCGAGTGGTAACAATTTCCTGAACAACAATTCGCATCGGGTCAGCGTTCCCAGTCCGAAGTTTCAGCAGGAGTTTCGCGGGATGTTCTACGGCTTGGATGGCGGAGACGAGAGCTCGCATTCCGAGAAGGGTGGTGGTGCAACTATTGGCGGGAAGACGACAGAGAACCTAATAAAGCTACCTGGCGAGACAGTACAAGCAGGGTCGCTCGGACCCGGACGAAAAGAAAATAAAGCTGTAAATGGCAATGACCCCCCATCAACTACCACGGCTGCCGCGGGAGCGACTTCCAACTCCGCCGTGATGATCTCGCGAAGCTCTAATTCTGTCGAACTGGAAGCGCCGCGCACGTATCCGCCCGTATCTACTACTGTAGAAGGCGTAGAAGTCCTCGAGCAACGACCGATGCTAGACCTGCAAGTGGACGACGGCTCTGTGGCCTCGACGGAGGTGCAGCCACCGACAGGGGTGAAGATCAACAGCATCCCTTCGGCGGCGAACCAGTTCTACCACGATCCAGAATCGGGGACAGAACAACTCCAGGGCGGGAACAATGAAATAGATCCGAACCGAAGAAACGAAAACGCGAATAGCAATAATGGTGTTAATAAAGTTGTCCCGTCTGGCTCGTCCTCGTCGTCGTCTTCGTTGCATAAAGTTGTCGACACGACATCAGCTTCAGCATTGGCTTCTTCACATCAAGTTCCGAGCTACCACGACGCGTCGGCGCACAGTATGACCAGGGAAATGGTGAAGAGGTTCGGCGCGATCGATAGTCTGCTGGAAGAAGCGGAAACGTCGAAAGCAGCTGCGGACGACCACGCGGAGGTGTTGCGGCGGCAGCGAGATGTTGAACAGGGAACAGCTACAGCTGTTGAAGCGAGGACGACGAAAACAGACGCTAAGCAACAGTCAGCTTCGAAACTATCGTCCTCTCCCTCCTCAAGCAAAAAAGTGGTTCTCCCCCCGGGAAGGAGCCAAGGCAGCTCCGAGGACGAAACGCCGCCACTATCCGCGTCGGGAGAACATCAACAGCATGCAGTTCTTGACCGAGGCAAAGCAGAAGCCGTAGTGTCTTTACCCGGCCTTGGTGGTGCAGTAGCGACGACGACTTCTGCGATATCTTCAAATCCGTCGATCAATTTGGTGGATATCGACGAGAGAACAGGGCAACTACAGCAAATCCCAGCGATCAACTACCATGTGCCTACCGATCCCAGGGTCTACAACAACGTTGACTTCCCACCAGACAACAGCCGGAAAACGAGGCAGCTTCCATCTTCTGAAGGTGCTGGTGGTACAACGGCAGCTGCTTCATCTGCAACGAATCCTAGTAGTACAACACCCGGCGCGCTCCGCGGCTCCAAGCTTCGAACGCCGTCTGTCTCTCCGCAGCGACAGCGGGCAACGCAAAACGCAAATGGTGCAGCGTCTAGACTACATCAAACGCCGCCACCAGCGAACTCTCTTTCCGCCGGAAGCCGCTCTAGTTCCCGCATTCATGATCGCGACAGCACGGTCTATGAGTTAGCTGAAGGGCCACCCAGTCATGGTACTAAAACGAATACCACGTCTGCAGCGACCAATCCGCACTCGAACCCGGTGCTGCAGCAGTATCTGCAGTCTCTGGAGTCAGGGCACCAGGATCTGAAGAAGCAGTTGAGCGAGGAGAAGGAGAAAGTGCAAAAGTCCGAGGAGTCGCACCGACGAACGATGCACAAGCTGAAGATCGTCGAGCAGAAAAGGATCAGCGTGGAAAACAATCACAAGGACATCGAAAGGGAAAAAAAGCAGCTGGAAGAGGAGATCGAGCGCCAGCGGGAGCTGCTGCTCCAGGAGCGGAAGAAAAACCGGCTCAGTGTCAACAAAATGACGAAACAGCATCAGGTACTATTGGCAATCGATTTTTTACTTCGCGTGGAAGATGAAGAAAAATTTTTTGCATGCATTTGTTCTTTCTTTTTCCGATCATGACCCGGCAGGATTGCCACTGTCGTCATCCTGCGCGTCCACCTCAAGAAATGAAAACAGGAAGAGCGCGACAACCTGATGCAGCAGGTAAAGGACGCCGCGAGCAAGTACGCGAGCGAAAGCAAATCCGAGAACAAGGTCGATTTGATGACGAAGTTGACGGACATCCGACTGCAGAAGCAGCGGCTGGAGGCCCGGGTGCGGCAGTTGGAGCAGAAGCTGATATGCATTGCAAATATGTGTGGGTCTGGAAGAATACAAACTTGTGATGCGCATTTCAGAACACAGAAAAATCTCTCGTGCATAGGTAGCAAAAGCTGCCCACTTTCTGTCACCAAAGTGGGGGATTTGTCATGCGGATTCGGCATTGCGGAAGCTTCTCGAAGCCTGTGATGCTGGAGCTTCCATGCCAGACCTTCTGTGTCATGCATAAACAGCATGACTCTTCACTTCAAGACCCAGACATTTTTGCATTTGATAGCTGAAGGACAAAGATCACGATTATTTCACGCTACAGGAGGACATGGAGCGGGAAAAAAGAGAAAGGCTGGTGATCGAGCAAAAATACCAAAAGCAAATGGACGATGTGGTGGAATATCAAATGCAAAAATGTCTGGGTCTGGATGAGTACAAGGTTTGTCATGCATATTTTCCATGAGGCATGATGTCTGTGATGCATGCCTAGCATCACAGATTCTGCGAGAGCTTTCTGATGCTCCTACCGCATGAGAAATCCCTTCTTTGCGTAGCAACAACTGGACCTCTTTTCCTGTTCATGCAATACAGGTTTTTTTAGCACCCAAATGCAGCATCACAAGTTGCACCCTTCCAGACATCCAGGGATTTTTACATTCCATATGGAACTACAGTCAACCATTGAGTCCATGCACGACCAGTTGAAGCATTTACAGGACGAGCATGTGTATCAAAAGTAAAAATCCCTGGATGTCTGGAAACTTGTGATGCTGGGTGGCGTCTCATGATGAGGCCACAAGTGCTGGCTCAGCATGACAAGTTTCTGAGCGTCTAGGTGTTGCTTATTCTGCATTACAGCCTGCGTTTCTGCATGACAGAAAACTGGCGCTATTCGGTAACGTGCATGACAGATTTAAGAGTCATGCCAGACAAGCACGACAAACATGCATTCTTCCACACCCAGACATTTTTGCATTTGATAATGTGGCGCTGTCCACCAGTCCCAGAAGTCTCCTAAGTGGTGCGGTAGAGCGGGGAGAAATTATGCAACTGACCGGTACAGGAGGTGGAACAAGAACTGCATCCAAGGCCCGGAAGTCAAAGCTTTTTTTCAACGAAGATGACGACAAGGAGCAGGCAATTCTCCGTATTGACGCGGAAAAAAGGCTCCGGGAAGCGAATCTGGAGATCGCGAGACTGGAAGCGTTGAACAAAGAGATCTACGACGAGAAGCAGAGTAAACTGCTCGAGGTGGAATCCAATGCGGAAAGGCAGATCGCGAAAATGCGGCAGCAGTATGAAATGGAGAAAGCGGACCTGGTAGAAAAAGCGGAGAAAAACCTGAACGTGACGGTGAAAGAGCTGGAAAAAAGGCAATTGGACGAACATTCGGTGGAGAAGAAAGTCATGGTGAACAGACGGCACGCGTTCAACCAGAAGGTGCGGAAGTTTCTGGACCACCTGCACAGCGAATGCAGCACCAAGGGATTGATGGAGGACGACAGCGCGAAATTGCTGTACTCTAATCCTGATTTTCATTTCATGTGACAAAGATTCCTGTGCGTGTTCATTGCAAAGTTAATCTTAATACTGTGACTCGCGCTCCGGTGGGTCACGACTCCACTTAGTATGTTCGTGTTGTTCTTGACAGATAAACATGAGATTTTGTGAGTTTCCTCCAGAACAATCTTCTACTTATCCAGGCACATGAAGAAAGCTCACCGTGACGTGGACTTCGGCACGGGGCTCTCCGACATCAAGGAACAGCTGAAAGAGACGAAGGCGCTGCTGGACCAGGACTTCGAGAAATCGCTGGAAGAGGAAAAATCCCTGAACGAGCAGTCCACAAATGTAAAGATCGATTTTCTCACCCAATATGAAGAGAAGGAGAATATGAAATGCAAAAGCATCGTACTAGTATAAATCGCATGACAAATTTCCTCTGCGCGAGAAATGAAATTTGTAATGCAGATTTGCCTTGGGAACAAGATTTGTAATGCAAGATTTGCATTTATACGAGTACGATACTTTTGCACAGGATAGAGAAGCAGACCGAGCAACTGCTTTCCGACTTGCTGGAGTATTTTCTCTATCAAATGCAAAAATGTCTGGATCTGGAAGGATGCAAGGTTTGTCATGCACACTTTGCATGACTCCTGAAGTCTGTGACGCATGCTCTAGTGCCTAAACCCTAAACCCTTGTGAGGGCTCTCTGATGCCTTTACCGCATGAGAAACGCCCTCTCGCCGTGGCAAAAACTGGACCTCTTTTGCTGTTCATGCAATACAGATTTTTGTAGAATCCAAACTCAGCATCACAAGTTGCATCCTTCCAGACCCAGACACTTTTGCATTTGATACTCTCTTACTCCTCCGGGTCCACACCACGAAGGAGGAGCAACTGACGAAAATGCTATCAATTGTAAAAATGTCTGGGTCTGGAAGATTCTGAGATTTGTCATGCATGTTTTGCATGACCCAGGATGTCTGTAATGCACGATCGCGCATCACAGATTTTGAGATGGCTTCCTGATGCCTACTCCGCATGACAAACGCCCTCCCCGCGTAGCACAAACTAGACTCCTCTTGCTGGTCATGCATTACAGATTTTTCTAGACTCCAAAGTTAGCATCACAAGTTCCAATCTTCCAGACCCAGACATTTTTGCATTTGATAAATGCTCACGAACTACGAAACCCTGGAGAAGCAAAAGGCGAATTTGGACGAAAAGTGCGTCACCCTGCAGTCGGATCTGCACGCGAAGAAGGAAGAGGAGAAAGCCTTGCTACTGAAAGAAACGCAATTGGTGCAACTGGAGAAGCAGGCGGAAACCCAGGTGGAGAAAATCCAGAAGGAGGAGAAAAAAATATTTGAGGAGCTGCAGTTGTGGAAGCAGAAGAACACGGATTTGTCCAATGAGATGTACAAGGTGAAGCAGGACGGCAATACCGCGCTGAACGAATTGAAGTCGCGACACCTGAACGAGAAGCACCTACTGGAGGAGAATTACCTGCAGGAACTCGCCGCGGTGAAAAAGGACAAACTGGACGTGGTCCACGAGAAGGAAGAGAAGATCAAAGAGCTTGCCCATATGCATTGCAAAAGCATCGTACTAGTATAAATTGCACGACAAATCGACTTAGCAATACAAATAAAATTTGTAATGCGGATTTGCCTTGAGAAAAAAATTGTAATGCATAAACGTAATTAATAGTATGATTACGATACTTTTGCACTGCATAGACCAGTTGAAGAAGCAACTCGCCCACCGGGAGGAAACGATTGAGGCGAAAGTGAGCGAGATCGGAAAACTCCGGGACGACATCGAGGCGCAGCTTTTGCGGGAGCAAGAATTGTCGAAAAAGATCGACGAGAAGGAGGAGGAGAAACTCCAGATGGAGCTGGAGTTCGAGAAAGAAAAGGAAAGATATGCACCGCAAAAGCATCAATTAATGCTCGTACTCATTGGAAAAATTCTGCTGCGCGAGAACAAGTGTGCGCTCTTTCATCTCTTTCTTACCTTTATCTGCATGACAAATTTCATATTTCTTTCAGAAAAAACCTGCGATGCAGTTTATTACCAATGCGACGATCACGACAGCGATACTTTTGCACTGTCGATAAGCGAATCCACAAGTCGATTGGAATCGCGAAGTACAAGCAGAAAGTGGAGCAGTTGTCGAAGTTGTTAGACGAAAAACAGGAAACAATGGAGGAATTTGAGACGAACATGAGAAAGCAAAACGCGCAGCTGAAGCAGGACATGCAGAAGCAATTGTCAGAAAAGAATCGGGAGCTTGCGAAGATGCAGCAGACGATCAGTAAGTGGCAGGCAAAGCTGAAACAGAGCCGCTGGAACTACACGGAGCTGCAGAAAGTCTGCAGTTTGGACTTGTCCGAGTTCAACACAACAGGGAATTTTGCCAGCAGCACTTCGTTTCGTGACGGTGGTGCTGGTAATACAGCGGGAGCCAGACAAAGTCAAAGTCGGGGTCCATCTTCACGGTTGACGTCGTCCGCATCGAATTCGCCGAGCAAGAACACAACCCGGCCATCGAACAGACTGGACTCCCAGGTTGCGCTGTTGCAGACGGCACAGGCTGGTGGAAACAATGCAATGAACAATGCTGGTGAAGCACTACTCGACGCCTCCATCACCTCGGACGTAGGAGTTCTTCTTGCTGCAAACAACAACAGCCAAAATTTCGCCAACACAAAAACGCTCCTCACCATTAAGGCCCGTTTGGCGGACACGCTACAGGAATCGGAGAAGAGGATTGACGTTTTGCTGAACGAGCACGAGGAGAAGGTTTTGTTTTTGGAGGAACAATTAATGGAAAAGCAGCAGCTCATGGAAGAGTTTGTCGACCAGGTGACGCTAGTGGAAGAGCGAATCGCGAAGATGACGGGAGAGATAGAAAAGAAAGACCAGGAAAACGAAATTCTGAGGAAAAGACTCATGTCCGTGTCGTCTGTGATTGCAACGGCGTCGATAGGTGGGATGAACAACAAGGTAAACAATAGAGATGGAAGCGGTGAGGCACAACATAGTAACGAAGCAGGAGGACATCGGTTGACCAAAGAAGACGTGGAGATTTTGACCGAGGCGGTTTCCAGCTCGATCCTCACCGGGAGGAAAGACAGCAGTTTCCTTTCCCCCACCGCCTTCGCCAGCAGCGTCACCAGTCCGGAACAGCGACAGCGAGAAAACTCGGCACTGTCTAGCTCGATGCGCAAGGCGTTGGCGAAGAAGCCGGAGGAGATCAAATTCGGTATTTCCGCGCCGAAAGAAGCACAGTACCTGTGGGAGCGACGGAACGCCGTGGCGCGGGAATTGTACGAATCGTATACGCCCATGTTGGTGGAATTGAAGCGACAGATGGTCGACGTGAACCAAACGTATAGTGCGAACAGCACAGCGGGAAGCAATGGTCTCAATGCGAGTACTGAACAGCAAGAGCGGAAAACGATAAGCGGCGGTCTGGCCAGCGAGCAGCAGCTCCTGGATTTCTCCAGAACATCCTCGCCGACAACCAACCTCGGTCGGTTGACAACCTTGCTAGCGAAACCGAGACCAACAGGTGGACATCAACTACTTCTGCAGGGAGACATCAAATCTTCACAGCTGAACGGCGCAAACAATAGTACAACAAAGCTGACCACTTACTCGGAGGAGGAGGAGCTGGGGTTCAAGGTGTCTGCAGTTGAGAAGAAAGCGGAGTTTGAGTACACGATGCGGCTGATCGAGAAGGAGATTTTGAATTTGTCAGAAAGACTTCTCGAATGGAAAACGAAGTATGAAAAGGAGGAAAAACTGAAACTCGACGGTGAGGCGAGAGAGCAAGCGATCCTAGACCGGCTAAAGAACTACATCGAAGTGCAACAAGGAAAAGGTATTTTTTGGCATGGTACAACTTGAGTTTCATGTTTTCAACAAATCCAAAGTTTGCTATTGCTGCCATTAGATTTTGGTGATACTACAGGAACTACTTCAATTAATGTTCTCGTGTAGTTTTCAATACATTTCTCATGTCGCATGACGAGCAGAAATCTTCGATAAATGAAAAAATAACACCACAGACGCCGAGCTTTCGCAGCTGGATTCCGAGTCGTTGCAGCTCCAGCAAGCGGTGTATACCTACGAGTCGCAAGTCCAGCAGTACCAAAAACAGCTGGAAGAGTCCGACCGCGCACTCCAGGAATTGGTGCAGCTTCATGCGGAATTCGAGGAAGCGAAGCAGAAAGAGGTGGAGAAACTGCAGTTACTAGTGGAGGAACTGAAGAAAGAAAAAGCTAATTCTGTAGATAAACTGACAGCGGAAAACAGTTCCAAACTCCAAACCGCATACAACGAATTCGAGGAGCAGAACATCAAACTGAGAAAAAAGCACCAGACCGAAGTCAACGGGCTGAAATCCGAGGTGGAGGACGTCCAGCAGTTACTGCAGCAAGTGAAGAAGGAAAAATCGATTTTGTTCGAGGAAAAACTGGAAATCGAGAAGCAAGTCCGGCAGTTAGAGTCGATTATGGAGCAGAATTTCGAGAAAATCCGGATGTTGGAGCAAAACTCCAAGCAGCTCCAGTCCGGGGCGGAGACGTTGAAAACGGAGTCGAACTTGAATCAGGAGCTATCAAATGCAAAGATAATGTCTGGGTCTGGAAACTTCTAATGCTGGATTGTGAACAGTGAATGCTCTGTAATGCACAGCCAAGCATGAGAAATATTTGCGCGGCTTAGTGTTGCGCTTTTCGCATGACAAGCTGCGTTTTTGCATGACAAGCAATGGGATCTCTCTCCCTGCACAACGCCAGAACACAGACGAGAAAGACGAGGACAAGCACAACGAGCAGAAGCACAGACGAGCGGACGAACTTCGAGGCAGACGAAAAAGAAGACTTTGCGGGACAGAAGAACAGGTTATGGAAGCCGGCGCCGAGAAAGAAGCCGCAGTGGCGGCAGCAGTAGTAGTAGTAGTCCGGGTGGTGCTGGGCGCCAACTCCGCACAGCAGCAGCGTGGGACGGGCACAACGGCGCGAATCTCGGGTATGTAGTAGTAGCAGGAATAATCCCGGCGGTAGTAGTATCAGCCCAAGCGCAGTAGCAGTGGCGGGTGCCACGCAGAAAAAGCCGGAGGCGGCAACAGTAGCAATCTGAGCGGCAGAAGCAGCAGCCCCATACCCCGTTCGTAGCAGCAGAAAGCCCCCCCGTTCGTAGTAGTAGCAAAACCCCCACAAAGAATCAAAGCACATGGCTCCAATGACTGGTCGTCTTTTCATTTTTTCTGCTTGCTGCACCCTCTTCGTCCGGGTGCAAAAACCCTGAATCACGAGGAGAAGGACAAGAACCCCAGGGAGCTGAGGGTCGTGGCGGAAAGAAGGCCAACCAAAAAACTCCTTACAAATTGAAGCTCATGGGAGCTCACCTGTCGGATTGCTGAAAGCAGCATGAGGCTCATTTGCCGGGATCATGAGTGCACGACAGAGAAAGCAGGGCGCTGACTCGACCCCCTCGCAAAAGAGATTACGACCCTCGGCCCCGACCCCAGGTTTTTCCTTTTTTCCTCCCCCCCACTACAAAAAGAACTGCTAAGCCGACAAGCTTCACCTTCGGCAACAACCCCGACAACTTAGCTTGGCTAGCAGTAGGCACTAGTGGTGTTTGTTGATCACGCGTACCGGCTCGGGGAGAGTCGGTAGGTGCCGTGGGGGTGGCTCAACGGCCAATCGGGGTTTCGTCCATGTACGCATGGCGTACCGGTTCACCCACAGGCGACACAGCGTGTGTCGTCGAAAACCGGAGTAAGAGGGGCCGTCGGACCGGGAAATCGCTTGCTGGTTAATATGTATGCGTGACAAGCTGGCTGCGTTTTGCATTCGTGGCAGTCCAGGAAAGAAGAACTGGTGAAGCGATCGGATCGACGAGGTGCGTCAGGGGGCGTCACTCATTCATTCATTCATTCTTGGACACGCATCACAAACTCTTCAGTCATTCCAGACAAGCATGACAGACCTTGCATCTTCCTCCCAGATCCAGACATATTTGCAATGCATAACAGCAGATGTCGGCGGAAAATTGGGAGCTGCAAAAACAAGTACGGAAATTGGAGCAGGTCTTGGAAAAAACGAAACTCGAACTCGAGGAAACGCAAAACTTGAAACTAGAGGAGAGCAACCGGCACGAACTGTTGAAGGGGCAGTTTTTAGACGAGGAGAATGCGAAACGGGAAAAGATTGTCGCAAGTCTGTCGAAAGAAAAGCAAGACATCCTCGCGAAAAAGGATCAAATGGAGGAAAGGTTGAGGACTGAAATCGAAAGTTTGCGGGAAAAAGAAAAAGCAACGGTCCTGCAGATGCAAAAATCGTTTGAAGCGAAGGACTGGGATTTGCAGAACTTGGAAAAAAACAACCGGGAAATGGGGATAGAGAAGGAAGAGCTGCAGCACGAGTATGACAAGTTGGAGGCATTGTTAAAAGAGGTGAAGTGTGAGAAGCAGGGATTGGAGGAGGCAGTGAGAAATTTGAAATTCGATTTAGAAGCGGAAGTGCGGAAAAATGAAGAATTGACCCGAATGCGGGAGCAAGTGGAGATTTCCGGGGAGAGGAAAAGGGAGGAAATCATGGGGGAGGCGAAGGTAAGCTTTTGTTTTTGAACATTACAGCAAGCGGATTTGTTTCCTGCTTGTTCCCCTCGGCTTTGTGGTCTTCTAGAGAGAATGGTCTAGCAACACACGTCACATGACGACATCAATTATGCATCTGAATCTTTTTTCCAACACCCCCAATAAAACAGGAGGACTCCGAGCGTCTGAAGCGGCAACTGCTGCGCACGCAGGACGAATTGCTGGAAAAGGAAACTTTTCTTTCCAAGCTTTCCATAGAGAAAGACACTTTGGCCGAGAAATTGAAGGATTTGCAATCGGAAAACCAACTGCAGAAGCAAAACAAAGAAAAGACGGTCCAGCTGTTGGAGGAAGAAAAACGCCGCATGCAGATCCAGTTCGACGACGAGCGGCACCGACTGCAGAGACTCTGCGAAGACGAAAGACGACGGGCGATGAACAACAACGCCGGCTTCTTGTCCGTTTCCGATGGGGGGAGTCCGATGCATAGTCACTTATTGAAAACGCCGAACACTTTGTCCGCCGGGAGCGATTTTCTGGAGAAAATGAACAGCAAGTCCCCGGCGATGATGTTCTACACGCCCGGGAGTCGGGTGAATGGCAATTCTTTGACCTCACCAGGTGGGCAGTCTTCCTCCAACCCAGGCACTGCGTCGAAATTGCGAGCCACTTCTTCCCTTCTCCCCAGCGGCGCGCCGACGCTCAACATTCCTTCTCAGAATCAGTTGTTGCATGCGGCTTACGAGCACGAGAAAATGCAGTTGGACAATTTGAACACAGACTTAAAACTGAAAAACGAGAAATTCGAGGAGAAAATTGTTTCCCAGTTGGAAAAGATCAAACAAGGCGAGATACTGCAGAACCATTTGGAGAAGAAAGCAGTGGAGTACTCCGAGTTGAACTTTGTCTTGCAGAACAAGCTGGAGCAGGCGAGAACGAGGATACTAGTTTTGGAAAGAGAGGTAATCCGATTGACGGATGAAAGGATCAGAACAAGTCGTCCGGGGTCTCCTGCTGTTCACGGGTCCTCGTCGCCGACAGTTGTGGGAGAACAAGAACCTGGTCCTCGTGGAACAACTACGGTCGTTGAAAATGTTGTGTACAACGCCGGTGGAAGTGCAACAGTGACAGAAGGACTAACACGACAAGCCTCGTCGACGTCTCCCCCTAGAGCCTCCTCCGGATCACCGAGAACTAGACTCTCCAGCTCCCGCTCGCCAAAGCAACAAACCTCTCCCAGGCGGGCCACGACGATCGGGAATCAGAACGAAGTTTCAATTTCCAACGGCGACGTGGTATTTCCACCGAACTCGAACTCGAACAGTAGTAACACGAACACAATGAGACAGTCGTCAGCCAGAAACCTACCCGAGCAGCAGTTTCTCGCGAACGAACAGTTGAGAACCGAGCTCCCACAATTCTCGGATCACACCATCGACCTTTCGGCCAACGCCGCCATTCTCGCGAACCAACCCGCCGTGTGGCCGATGACCGTGACCACCGCACCCCTCTCCCCGCTCATGGAGGTCAGTGAAGCCAGTAGCTCTGCCAGTCCGCCGAGCACCCGGGTGGTGATCAAAAGCACCGTGGACAAGAAATTTATGAACGTGGCGTCTGGTCGCGCAGCGGCTTCTACTTCCAGTTCTTCGTCCTACATTGGTGGAGCTGCTGGTACAGCGCCAGAGCTAATGAAGAACGATGCTGGTGCCAGTTCTTCCAGTAGTGCAACTAGTCCGAAGTCAATTTTAAAGCGCGAGCCCTCCCCCAACGGGACGACAGCGACGGCGAAAATCCGTACCTCGACGGAGGAATTGCAGGAGATCTTGGATCGGTCGAGAGCACTGGTTGAACGATCAAAATCTCCACCCGCGGGGACAAACAAGACACAGTCACCGGGGTCACCGAATTCGGTTAAGATCACGATACTATCACCGAGAAGTGGAAATGCTGGTGTCGCAGGCCAGGATAAGAACATGGTCAACATGAACGATTACAGTTCTTCAACTGGTAATATCAAGCAGTGGCTGAACAATGGAATTCACTACCAGGGACCGTATGCCGATGAAATAGTAGCAGAACTGGAAAAGTTGAGGCGGGAGAAAGCGGCGTTACTTGGCCCCGCGGCGGAAACTTCTTCTTCTGCCCCGAAAACTATCGTCAGGACCATCGTTGACGGGAGTCAAGACGAGCAAACCGACGTGGTGAAAACGAGCCCGACGGAGGGCGGGGTGCGAATCCGGATCCGAACGCCAGATCGAGTAGTGCAGGTGGATGTGGCAGGAGACCACCATGGAAACAAATTTTCCCCGAAAGAGGACGCAAACAACAATTTAGCCGCAGCGGAACAATCAGCTGAGAGTGCTGCCAGAAGCACAGTTCGAAGCAGCGGCGCACCAAACACGACCGGCATGATTCCTTTCACCGACGAGCGTCTGTCCGCGGCCATGCAGCAGAACCGGGAAAGCGAAGATCTCCGCATGTCCTACTCCAATCGGGAAACCTACGAGTCCGCAGCTTCGCAAGACAAATTATCCTTCGAAGACATCCGGGATTCGGCAGCAGAGGATTTGGATTTACAGCCGAATTTCCTCCTCGGCGACCGACACAGCGAGACGGCGCACCGGGCGAAACTGCGGCAGAAATCTCGGTCACCGAGCCCGACGAGCCGGATTGTGGACAACAAGGGCGGGCAGAGCGAGTGGCTGAACCGTACGAGCACTTTGGCGAAATCGCCGGAGAGAGTAGACGGGGATGGTGAACAACAAGACGAGGAGCAAAACTTGAACGCATCCAGTTACATCCGGGAAAACCGGTCCGCCGGGACGAAAGACCCGACGTGGCAGGTCGTGGCCGCGCAAAACGTTTCGGGCGGCTACTTCGACGCCCAGTTGGTGAACGTGTTTCCGGAGCAGGCCGATAAGTTTCTCGCCGGGGCGAAAAAGGCGAAGGTGAAACAGAAGGAAAAAGAATTGAAGCTGGCACAAATGGAAGCGCAACGTGCGATGGAGCTCCAGGCCGAAAATGCGCGGCGGAAATCTTCGACTAGTCCGAAACAGAAACCTCCGTGGAACCACAGCAAGTCAGCTTCGGTGTCGTTCGAAGAGAAAGATATGGTCGTCGGTGGTCCAAGAACCTCTGCGGCGAGTCGGAGTGCTGTCGTAAAGGATATTAGTACAAGTAGCCGCGCATTTATTTCGCGAGGTAGTTCAGGAGGAGCTGGACCTGGAGCTGGCATTTCTTCTACATCAGGCCCAGGTGCTTCTGGTACTACTCATTTCAAAAATGCGACGACGAAGACGAAAACTGCAAAATCCCTCCCGTCCTCCCCCTCTCGCGAACTGCGCTCCACCTCAGGAAGTTTGTCCACGAGCTCTTTACATCGCGAACAGCAACGTGGTCGTAGTGGCTCCTCGTCCGGTGGGCACGGCGGGAGTTTGTCGAGCAGATCGGCGAAGGGTGGAGGAACAACTTCAAGTAGTAGCAATAAAGCGAGTCCAAAATTAGCAATAGAGAAGAAATCCGTCTCCCACTCATCCACGTTCCAACCGACGAATAGCGCCTCTTCAAAACCGAAAAGCGACGCCAGCAGGTTGGAAGCGTTGGCAGCGCCTAGGGGCGGGGTCAAGTCGCCGAAACACACGGTCTCATCGAGTAGTTCGGCGCGCGGAGCAGGAGCAGGAGCTGCGCCAGCGGCCTCTACTACTTCTGCCCCCACCGGGCCCGGCGCCGTATCATCAAGCAGTACAGCGAATTCAAGCATGACGAGGAAAATCGTGACCACAAAACAACAACAAGACAAGAAAAGTGCAAAATTATCCAGCTCGACGCCTAACTTCGTTCCGCAGCAGGTCGCATTTTACGCGGAGCCGCCAGAGGAACAACCTGGCGCAGCGGCTGCACTTCTAGTAGGTTCTACTCTCGCGACCGAAACCTCCGCACAGGAGGTAATACTCGACTCTGTGAAAGAGGAAAGCACAGTCGACGTGTATTCGCCATTACCGCCTTCGGTGTCGATCGAGGGCAGCCAGAATTTTCAAGCGACTGGGCTGCACCAGCAGGTGAAGGACGTAGCTTCGCGTGCCCCCGCGGATCTTGAAGAAACAGCTCCTGTGGATTCTACAGTTGAAGAGCCGATGAACTTAACTTCCGCAACGACTCCGGCAAACAAAACTACATCCGCGAGGAAGGCGCAACAGGAACGAGCGCGAGCGGCAGATCATGAACAACAAATAGCAGAAGAAATGTTGTACCAGACGCCAAAGGTAGAAGAAACCACATTAGAGGAAATTCCTCAACAAGGATTACCACCAGAAGCTTTTGAAACGCCGGCAGGAGCAGTGGACGACCAAACTACACCAGTAATATCCACCGCACCTCCTATTTCAGACACCCAAGCGTACAAGGGTCACGATCCGTCCAATCTCTTCCACCTGGCCGAGCAACTATGCGAGGAAATGCGCTGGAAAGAGGCGGAAACCATGTTCAAGAAAGTGAAAAAGATTTTGGAAACGCATGGGCAGGAAGTTGTACTAGTTGCCAACAACAGCAATCCACCAGCGGTGGCCGCGGGCGATGCAAATGCAAATCCGAATGAGCAGAAGTTGGCAATAAAGTCTTCTGGTTCATCTGCTGAAAAAACCTACAACGACATCTCTCTGTCCGAAACGCTCGCACACCTCGGGGTCGTGATGCAATCGTTGGATAAGGTGGAGGAGGCGATTGATTACTACACGCAAGCAACGGATTTGGATCCGAACTTGCACGTGTGCTACGCAAATCTGGCGAGTTTGCATGTGTACCTGGGGGAGAAAAAAATGGCGATGGACTGTATCCAAAAAGCGGTGGGGATTGAGCCGGAGAACGAAACCTATCTGCAGATTTTGCAGAGTTTGGGGTGAAGATGAAGTAGGAACGGCACAAAGGTTGAGTGCTAGCGGTGGTTGCGGCAGGAATTTGCTGTGCGATACTAGAAAAAGCAGCATTCAAATCCGATTATAGTCCGAATAGTAGAAGTTCTTTTTATGTTGTAAGATTTGTACGTGTACCAATGACAGTACTTTTTAACCTTTATTCGACAGAGCTTTACTGCCGAGAACTTTTTCCTCTATTTTTTCTCACGCCAGAAGTAGATCTGTTGCTGGCGCAGCTGAAATATATTTGATAGATGTGTAAAGGATTCCATCAAGGACCTTTTGCGTAGAGCTTGCTTTGTTTCTTCTTTTGTTTACCATCGAAATACTTTCTTTTTTACCACTATCAGTACGTGGAGAAGGCGCTAATTATTTCAACCACTGAAAAAATACGAATGAATTTCAGAAGAAAAAAAGATAGAATGAACCCAGGCAAGAACTTCTAAGTTTCAAAATTGATGAACATACACTGAACACCTGATTCGAATGAATGATAGATTGGTTGTAGTACGAAAAATGATCTTTTTTTTGCAGCTTTTACGACAGACTGACGAGCCATCAGAGGTAACACTTCATGACTCACTACAGAAATCTAGGTAGAGAGCACTCTAGAGCTACTTGTTGACCGCCCGGACTGCGGAACAGCACTCCCGTGCCGTGTGTTGCTGAAGGGTGCAGCTGGTGCGTCTTTTTGACTACGTGTTTCATCGGGCGTCGCGTTTCAGTAAGTGCAGCTTTGCGTCGTTCACGTTCCTTCGTTTCGTTTGTATCGTGCTAACCGTAACCACGATCGGTCGCGTACTTGCAGGCCTGCTAACGCACCGAGTCGCCGTCACCATTCTTGTTTCAAAAACAAAAACCTTAACGCTAACCTATTGAATCGTATTCACAATGTCCACTACCCGCAACGGCCACGGGAAAGCGCGCAAGCGCGGTACGCCACAGGGCGCCTCAGCCTCCTCCCCGGCAACTCAAATTACTGCGAAAAACACGACTGGTACAACCGGTGGCGCAAGACAGGTGCACCGCTCAAGAAGACGCGAGCAGACCCCCACCGGAGGTGCAGCTAGCAGCAAAAACATGGCTTTTTTTCCGCCTAATAAAGCTAGTACAAAATCGCTCACTACGCAAACTGCCAAGCAGAGCTGCTCTCATTCTTTAGCAGCTGTTGCAGCACCATCAACCCACCACCAGCGCACTGTTCGTTTACTGCAACTCGCGTTCATCGTGTTTCTCTTCCACGGGCAAGCGGCGCTGCTTACCGAAGCGGTTTTCCAACACGACGGTTTCCGGTTCGGGTGGGTCTACTGCTTGTTTGAGTTCGGTTTGTACGTTTTGTTGATCCCGTTGTGCAATTGGAACAACCGAGGTTTTTGGGATGAATGGAACTACGCGGTGCGAAAATCCGTCTGGAACAGGCTGACATTCGTCAAAAATTTGATACAACATCAAGGGAAGATGTCAACACAACTCACTACACATACATTAGCAAAAAATCAGCAGAGCTCGCCCTCTTCTACAACTGCAACACGAGTTCCATCTTCGATCTTACAAGTCGAAGAGCACGACCCTGCCTTCCTCTCCGGCGTTTTACTGATGATTTCGCATGGCGCTGGGACCTCCGCCTTCGAACATTTATCTTTCACCTTCGGAGCCATGTGCAAGAGCGCAAAAGTCCCCTGCATTCTGCTGGGAAGGCGGTTGTACGGGATGGTCCTTTCTTCATCTGGACGGCGACAGAGCGATGAGATGAATGTTGAAGCGAACAAGAAGATTATCACGTCTCAGGAATACATCGGCAGTCTATCTGTTTTCTTCGGTCTCACCGTGTTTGGAGTTGGGGAGCGGTTCGAGTCCCCCAGGTTTTCCATCTACGGCCTGGCCTTAATGCTGTTGAACATCTGCTGCGCATCCGTTGGCGTCAACATTCAGCAGGTGTTTTTGCAGCAGAAGAGGAAACAGACACAAGCTTTTCCTTTTGCTACACGAGCCGCAAGTCAACATCGTGCGCCGCAACCTACTACTTCTACCAAAGGTCGCGAAGTAGATCTGCTGATGATGATCCAGTACTCCGTCGGATTTGTGTTGCTGGTCTGCTACACCATGCTGTTCGCAAATGAGTTCCAGAACTGGTACTACTGGTACAGTGAGCGGGTGTCGTATGCAAGAAAAAATCTGTGTAAGTGTAAAAACTCTGTAATGCAGAACATGCAACGGAGTTACACCTGTCATGCCAGACAACCATGAAGTCCTCTTTTCATGTGTGTTTTCCCTTACAAGCCGCGCATGACAGGTTTTCTCCGTCATGTAGAGCAAATTTGTGACGCTGCCAACCAAAGAAAGTTAAACTAACACAGTTTTTTTCTTGGATATTTTGACCCTTGCAGGGTTCAGCTGGGACGATTTTCTCGGCGTCGAAGTATGCACTGCAAGAAAAGTATCGTACTCGTACTAATTGCATTTATGCATTACAGATCTTTCTGTTAAGGCAAATCCGCAATACAAATTCAATTTGTAATGCTAAGCCAATTTGTAATGCAATTTATACTAGTACGATGCTTTTGCATTGCATACGAAGTCCGAAAGGACTACTTGCTTTCCGGCCTCGTCGCGACAGGAGATTCAACATACCTCCAAAACAGTTCATCTAGTTACCTCGCGAGATTGCAGAATTTCTTTTACGCGAAGCCGCACGACTCGAACCCGGCAATTTTCAGACTCGGAATTCCGATGCAAACTGGGAACAAGGTTTTGATTCTGATGTTCCTCGACAATTTCCTGTCCTTCTGGGGCTTGCGAATCATTTTTAAAATCACGAAGGAGTACGACGCGGCGAGAACAAACGCGATTTGTGGGTGCAGGAAGATGATAACCTTCGCTTTGTCCTACGTTATCTTCCCGAAAGTCTTCGGTTGGTACCACTTATTCGGGTTAGTCTTCGCAATTCTCGGCGGAAGCTTGTTGCACGTCGGAGCAGAGGGAAAGGGACACAAGAACGTTGGGAAGACAGGAACAGCACGCGGGGGTCCAGAAAGCGACGACGGAGCTCTTTTTTCAGGCGACCGGGACGAGGAAGAGGAAGGCCTGGAAGATCATCATTCGCCTTTCGTCAGCAGCGCCAGGTCGGGGGTTCACTACCTCGCAACTAGTACACCCGGAGGTGGGACTTCTGCTGCATCTTCATCGTCTGCAAAAAAGCGACAAATTGAACACGCGGGTCGTTTCTTACCAAGCCCGATTTCAGCTAAAATGAAAGACGAGGATCTACTTCTGCAGGAAACTGCCTCTCCTGGAAGCAAAAACAACAAAAATGCTAGTGCACGGAAGAAAAAGAAAACAAAATGACAAACATGTGAAATTTCAATCGCGGTACTACAGACACAGGACAGTCCCTGCTTACAGTAGCCACTTTCTCTTTCACACCTGGCTCTACAGTACTAGATGCTGTGGAGGATAAGACAACGTCAGGGCTGCTGCTTCAGACTTGCCAAGCTCGTGCTGGGAAACCGCTGTGCACGCAGTCATCTTCTCCTGTAGGTTAGAGCGCAGTTTTGATATCATATCTGAATCGAAAGCAGAAACAGGGTGAGACGACGCCTAGATTCTATTTTGGTGCTGAGCGAAGAGTAGAATTTACTTCTGCCTTGTCGTACTAGGAAGGAGGGGCAAGATCTTCTTTCCCACGAGGCCGCCGCGGGGTGAAGAACTCCTTCTCTCTGTGCAACTAGTACTAGTATCTTCTTCGTCCTCTCCTAACTAAGGTGAGAGCGGCCTCATCTGGGTGATATCATTGTACTTCATCTTCTACGTAAAAATCTGATAACAACATCAAAAGCGCACTGTTGAAAAAAAGACGACTCCTGTACTTAAGTATATCTTGACAAAGACAATAACATGGCGATGTTCGGTGTCTCCGCTGCGGCCGGGGCGATTTTTAAGGTGGCCACCGGGACCAAACGGGCGATCGACTTCCTGCAATCCTTCAACGGCGTGGAGGAGGAGGGATATGTGCTCTGGAAGACCTTGGAAGCCTTGACAATCCCAGTCCAGGTTGCGGAGAAACTACTGATAAGAGAGGAGGCGTTGCCGCTCTTGCTGCCGAGTATTTTTCTCTGATATTTTACAGCGCTGCGTGATGATCAAGATAAATGTTTTTCTTGTTGTTTTTGATGTTGTGAGGGTGAAAAATTTCAAGTACTATCCGCAGCTTGTTCTTCTGTGCGAAATTTCGAACCGAGTATGAACGTAAACCTATCGTATCTATCAGGTACCAAGCTGATCCGTTTCCAGATCCGCAAGGTGGAGGAGATTCTCGACATTGGCTCGGATGAGGACGACGAGCGGCCCGATTCGAAAGAATCGTGGACGAAGTGGCTAAAGACGAAGAAAGACGGGAAGGACAGGCGAGAGCGGATCGCCGAGATGCTGCCCAAGCTCAATGCGGTGATCTCTCTACTCAACCTCGGTTTGCAAACCCTCTCCGTGCAGCCGCAACTCTGTAAACGCGTCCAGCAGGGTGCGCCGTTTGCGTACTCCAATAGCGTGACGACGACCATTTACAACAAGGCAAAGCGGTTATTACAGGAGTTCTTATTCGGCAGGTGTACGAGTTGTCTGCTCTGTTGCGGCGAGCTCTGGGAGCAGAAAGGGCCTCCAAGTGGGAAAGGTTCAAACAGCGAGCATTTGGGCAAGGCGGATGTGTGGCTGGTGTTAGACGAGGAGAAGTCAAATACGAGAGAAAAGAAGTTGTTGCTGAAAATCAAACCTAATCCAGACGATTTGGACGAGGAGGATTCCGGGGAAAGCTGGGAAGACGTGGTAAAAAATGGTGTGTTTCTGCCTTTAGAAGGTAATGTGGATGTCATCATGCTGAGTGTAGAAGTCCTGTTGGAAATCATGACCTCGATGCAGCTTGACCGCTTGTTGACCAAAAGATGCTATCAAAACGGCCTGTTGATAAAATTCAGGTAATCCCTCTTGCTTTCAAGTCGCCGTCGACCTTCGCCCGCATGCGTCCTTCCGACGCGAGTTTACGGAAAGCCCTGAACCAGGCCCACGAGTCGGATTTGGCGGACGTGTATCAAATGCAGATATGTCTGGGTCTGGAAGAGTGCAAACTTGCGATGCGCATTTCAGAACTCACACAAATCTCTCATGCATAGACAGCAAAAGTTGCCCACTTTCTGCCACCGAAATGGGGGATTTGTGATGCGGATTAGGCATTGCGGAGCCTTCTCGAAACCTGTGATGCTAGGGCTTCCATGCAAGACCTTCTGTGTCATGCAAAAACAGCATGACTCTTCCAGATCCAGACCCAGACATATTTGCATTTGATAACGTGTGCTACAAGATCCAAACCGCGAAAAACTCGGCAACAACGCACTACTTCGAGTTCACCGAGGTGGTGGAAATTAGTATGGGACTCTCAATTGTTACATTCTCAACTGTTGCATGAATTTGTGATGCAAGAATGGCAACAGGGAAATGCCGAATCTCGCAACTCTTGCATTACAAATTCGGCACAGATTCCCATGCTGTTTGACCCTTCCTGTTCTTAAATTTGTCATGCGAGGTAGCTTCCAGGTGTGGACCTTGATGCTCATTGTGCATGACAAATCATGTATACAGTTGGGAATATAACATTTGAGAACGCCATAATTAGTTGTGAGGTGTTCGAAGCCGCCGTGGTCCTTGCAAAGTACACTCACTCGTTGGCGAACGACTTCCCGGCGGAAGAGAGTAAATTTTCGACCATAATGAAGCAGTACGAGTGTCCTTACTCACTTCTGTCTTCGGCGGATGAGTTGGCGAACAAGATGGCGGTGCTGGACTTGCAATAGAGAGGGTAGGAGCTGGTCGCGACGAACGTTTTGGCGTAGCTGCTGGACGCTGCTGCAGTGCCGGATGATGGAGCTGGTTGGAAGATGGTGTTTGGGAGTGGTGGTCGTAAGGGCCACAATAGTACCGGCGGACGCGGGTCGTGGTGCCAAGACTACTTGGTGCAGGACGAATTGTGCTGAACAAATCTAACGACTGTTTCCCTTTTGGTAGGTGGTTTCTACGAAAGATGAACGTCCGAGAGTGAAACCGAATGGGAATGAACAACAAAACCCCGACTGCCTGGTAGACCTGCTGCAATAGAACTACGACTACCTACCCGAGCCGGGCTTCGACTTTGTCGACAACCTCCTTTTCAGGCTAGACCTCTTTGCGCACCGCCCCGTGCGACAGTCAGAAATTGTTGACAGCTTGTTTTTATACCCTCGTCCCTCTCAACATCAAACTTCATTCCGCCACGATGACCAAATGAACAGATGAAGCGACATTTTTATTCCAGCCCTATTGATAAGAACGCGAGTGCAACGTCGTCTTTCTATCTGATACAAGCGGTGTACGACTGTTCAATTTGCTCCCTGCGGGACGGGTTGTGTCCAAGATCTCTTTTACGGCTGGTGGTTTCGGCGGTTTGATAATGAGCTTTTGCGCTATTCGCACCCTTCCAGAAGATCATACACCAGAAAATACGAAATCTTTCCGCGGAGCAAAAACCCCTGAAAAACTGATGTTGGTGGACAGATTCCATGTTATTTTCGTTCGAATTTTATGGTAGGTTGAGTTGTGTTTCCTCCCCCTTGTGTCACAGTGCTATGCTTACCTGATCACTTCGACTTTTCCTTTTTGTTTTTTTTCCTGCAAACGTACTAGGCTTTAGCTATGCCGGACACCGTCCCTGAAGGTGAACCTTGTACGAAAAAGCCCAAAGTGGCATCTATTGAGGACCAAGAAAGCTGTGTCAAAACCGCAGCAGAAGAAAAAATCATGACAGAAGAGCAACAGCAAGCCGCGGTAGCAGCTGCTTCCCCGGCGGGAGACCAACAGGCGACGTCCGGGAATGATAGTACAATAGCGGAACCAGACGCCGCTGTCCAAGAAAAGGAGAAATCCGCCCGCGCCCGGTGGCCCGCCTTGGAGTCCAACCCCGAAACGTTCACCGACTTCATTCACAAACTGGGCGCTCCGCAGAACATCGCGATTCACGACGTGTTCGGCTTTGACCCCGAGCTTCTGATGATGCTGCCCCAACCGGTCTACGCGATGATCTTTCTTTTCCCGCCGAAATCGGAACTGTTGGGGGAAAGGGAGAAGAAGACGGAGGATTTACCGCAGCCCGAGGGCGAGCCGTTTTTCCTCTGGCAATCGAAGGCGTTGGGAAACGCGTGTGGAACGATCGCCGCCATACACTCTCTGATCAACAACCGCAGCTCGTTACCGTTCACCGACGATTCCATCCTTGGGCAGTTCGTCACCGCAACGAAAGACCACACCCCGGGAGAACGAGGGAAAATTATGGAGACCTTCGAGCCGATGCGGAAACAGCAACAGAAAGCGGCGTCCGGGAGGAGTAACCAAACGGAAATGACGGAGGGCAAGGTGGATTTTCACTTCGTTGCTTTTGTGGAGAAGAACAACGCGATCTGGGAGCTGGACGGGGCAAGGCCGAAACCGCGGAAATTTGCCATGGTCGAAGGGTTGTCTTTTGGGGAGAGGGTCGGACAGATCATTCAAAGCGAGTACATGGCGAAGATGCCGGGCGAACACAACTTTTCCACCCTGGCGCTGGCGCCGGCGATGGAATAGGAGAGTGCTGTGGGGGTTGAAATGAGTTTGGACGTGTGACGGGAAAACTTTTTGAAGCTCGACGGGGAAACTTTTTGAAGCCCAGTATGGTAGTGCTAGTGATCTAGTGGATATAAAAATTATGCTGAACATGAACAGAAGAGAAGACGCCAGACCGCAGCCCCTTCGGTGGAGTATTTGTTCAATTCTTTTAGACGTTATACGGACCGACCTGCTACAACGAGCTTATTCGCTCTTGTTGAGTGTATGAGGTTCTGAATGTGAATCCTAATGGTGTGTCGACGTGATAATAAACGAAAAAGACCCAGGGCGAAGCGAGTAAGTGTGCCAACTCTCGAAGGCGGTGGCGCCTCGCCCCTGTAAGCGCCGGCTGGGCAGCTCTCCAAGGGCGCGGGCAGTGTTGCAATTCCCCGCTCGGGGCGGGGCGTGGTGCGAGCCGCCGGCTCATTACGCGGGGCGCCGGCCGTAATCACTGGAGCAACGTAGCCGGGCGCAACGGGGCGCCTACCTTTGCCGCCAATGGCAAGAGCGGCGGGCGCGCGCCCGGCCGCGCGCGCGCTGAGGCCCTTTGGACTTGCTGGGGGGGCCCGCCTGCCTGCCTCGCTTGGGCGGCAGCCCGCTCGGGCCGGTGTCGCTTGCGCCCCCTGGTCGCACCGCTGCGCAGGCAGTCGCCTGCGCCGCCAAATGTTTGTCACACACTCGACCGACCTCGCGAGCCCCGTGTGGACCCGGCTACTTGTGAACCCAGCGCGAGCGCGGCGCCCCCATCTAAAGCGCCGGCCCCCCGCCCGGCAGATAGTGAGCCCGGCGCCCGGGGCGGGCCAGCGGTCCGCCTTGTAGTGGCGCCCCCGCGCCGGGCCGCTTTGGGCGGGCGGCGGGCGGCGTCGCACCTTGGGCGGAGGCCCGGGCGCGGCTCCTCTCCGCCACGCCCGCGGCGCGCCTGCCTCCTCCCGGAGGCCGGCCGCGCCCGCTGCGCTTGGGCGGGGCCCCGTTGGGTGCCTGCTTGTATGTGGGGCAGCCGGCCAGCTGCCGGAAGTGGAGCGAGGAAGACAAAGAATCACGCCCAAAGAGTCTGGCCGTGCTTGTGGTCGGGTCGGTTTTTTTTTTCCGCATTGTGGCGAAACAATCGGCCGGCGAAGTGTCGACGTGCCAGAAAGGCGACACGTTGCCGAAGGTAGAGGACGCGCGTGCCTGCGTCGTCGCCGATCCTTTTTATAGTCTGTCGGGATCCACTTGGTGGAAAATATAGACGTCATTTCTTTAGGGACGACAAGACCCGCCTTTGCTTCGCGCGGGACGGGGAAAAGAAGGCCCTGGGTGTGGGGGCTTTCTCTCCGCCCCGTCCGCCCCGTTGGTTTTGTGGGTGCCTGCCCAAGTCCGTGGCGTCCGTTCGTCCATCGTCGCAGCGCCGCCACGCCAGCACTTTGGCCCTGCCAGTCTGCCTGCCCCCCTATGTGCCATCCCGCTGGCGCTAGATAGTTGCCGGCCCGGGCCGGCGCCACGGCCCGTGCGTGCCTGTTCGCAGGAGGGCAGGGTAGCAGCTGCCCCATGGTCACAAAGAAGCGAAAGACCGCGCTATCACTTATTTCCGTGTGGCTGTGTCGTGTGTGGAGTCAATCTATGTCGCAGACTCTGACTCGCGAAAATGTGTATTGAAAGAGGATCCCCTCATAGATGGAAGATAGTCGCCGCGTGTTTCGCCAGTTCAAAGTGATCATGATTGTGATCCAGTTGCCGTTGCTGTACGCATAAAGCATCTGATGGGTGTATTGTTTCTTGTGATTGTGCCGATCCGCGATATAATTAGCACAAAGACACCAGAGATCGATCCTCCGTGCGTGCGTGCGACCATCAAGACCAATGTGAAACACTATGTCTAGTGTCTTCTCTTTTCTATTTTTTCTGGCCGGCTTCTAGCGGTGTTTGTTGTCGCGACATATAGTTGGAT
Source organism: Amoebophrya sp. A120 (assembly GCA_905178155.1). NCBI lineage: Eukaryota > Dinophyceae > Syndiniales > Amoebophryaceae > Amoebophrya > Amoebophrya sp. A120. The sequence continues at coordinate 5,923,043 of CAJINV010000002.1, read as the reverse complement.
GAAGAAGTGCCTACTCTTCTCGAACTGGTATTGATTGGCGTCCCACTACTTCATCGTTAGTCTTAGTTTTGAACTGCCACATCACCTTCGAGAAACGTTGAGCTGCACGTCGCAAGACGTCCACTTGTTGTTTCATCGGCCTCCTCTTCTAAACCCTGCGTGTCATTGCTTTTCAGTATAAATTTATTTCGTGACCGAAGCCGAAGTGACGGCTTTTCTCCTTTGATACTCAAAGCTAGCATCAACAAAAACACGAATAACACTCTGAGTAAGTACACAATTTTTTTCAACTCCAAACCTCCGAAACAAAATCCAACTCCGAGAAAATGTGTATCTGCTGCTGCAACCCGAAGGCGGATTTCCGGCACCTGTTAATCGGGTGCTTCGGCTTCTCCCACGCCTTGTCCGCCCTGTTGCTGTGGGGGCGTATGGAAATCAAATGGAAACTTGTTTGTCATGTTGGACCCGGTACTTGCACGAAGCCGAAACACTACAGCAGACCATGATAAAGCAGCTTTATTAATGTGCCTTGCGGGCGTCGTAGTAGTACTACTACTAGTACTAGTGACAGGCAAAACGTTATGTGCAGCATGATGTTTTGCTTTCGTGCCCAAGAACCCATTTCCAAAACGACCGAAACCAGTTTTCATTTCCTCTCCATACCGTTGCTCAGCACGGTGTTGCTGGACGGCAATAGGATCGCGCAGTCGTTTTACGTATGCGTTGCAGAAAATTTCGTCGATGTGGGCAAGAGATAAGATGAATGGAAGCTTCTTGTAGAGCTAGTCTCAGTGCTGTCGTGCACGTCGACGAAGCGCTCAGCGACTTGTTTGTCATGCAGAAGGTATTATATTAATTCACCGCCACGCATGATTCACAAAGAACTCACATGATCACATCAACTTTCCTGGCCGAAGATTCCCCTGGATCAACGTGATACGGGACTTCGACGCCGACTGCGACGTTTCGGAAATCACGCCGCAAATCTGGAACAACGTCTTGTCGAAGAGCCGCCACGCCCTCGTCGTTATGCTGCAAAAATTCCTCTGCGCGGGCTTCGCCGTTTCCGTCATCATGTCAGTTTTCGCGAATGTCGGTGCGGGTATATCAGAGTGCACAAGAACTCCCACTAGTGGTCGTCCCACTCGTCAATTGTTGTTAGCCCCGTTTCGACGTTGACTCGGGCAGGAGATCTTGAGTAGCATCAGAAACCACAGAAGACATAGTCATAATTTGTAGCTCTTGCGTGGCAGATGGGACTACAGCATGGCCTGAGAGGCAACAGCGTCTCCTGCTGCTGGAGTCGTAATTAGGACCACGAAAGGGGGATTTGTGCACTTTCACAACCCAGTCGGAAAATGGAGAAAGCCTGGTGGCCGGTGTTTGCTCTACTGGTGCTCTACGTCGCGCTGGGAGTGACGGTAAGAATAATGTCATTGTTCTTACGTAATAAATTAGATGCAATATGGCTCCGCTCGATCTTCTCTCGACCTAGACCTAGTGAAGACCAGTAACGCCATGCGTAGAATGTTGCTTACTCTCGACGTCACGCCATTTGCGTCGTTTTCCTTTGACATATGAGCGAATAAAACTCGTGAGATGAAGTGTTCACCATCCAAACGTAAAAAAATCTATCAGATTTTTCTCGCGTACGTGTGGATTGCGAAAGTTCTCGAAGCTTGGGCGCCCTGTGCCTCGGACAAATACTCCTTTGATACCATTATGGACGTGGTCCTCCCTTGGTTTATCGCGAATGGGCCCGCTCTGTTTGGGATGCACATTCCCGCAAATTTGACGCCTACCGTATTGTGAGGAAAAATTCTCCCTCCCCATATCGAAAAGGCGTGCTTTTCAAAATTTTTGATGCTGATTTGTGGCCACAAATCGAGTCTGTCTTGCAAGAGAGCAACGCCAGGGCTTCCGCTGCATGATTTCGCAGGCGATTTGTAATGCTGCTACGCTACTAGGGCAGACGTCTGCCATGCTAAGTACCTACCCCAAGCCACGCCTTTCCGGGCTTTGTGTCTGTCTGCAGTCCTCCACCGCAAGACAAATCCGATTTGTGTACGCAAATCCTGCGTCACAGATTTCCACTTTGATATGGGGAGGGGGGATTTTTCCTTTTGATATACCGAAGAAACCCGGTACATCCTGGAATTCTTCGCCCAGCCCGGGCATTTGGGGGGTAGTATTAATTGCAAAAGTGTCTGGGTCTGGAAGAATACAAACAAACTTGTGATGCGCATTTCAGAACACAGAAAAATATCCCATTCCCATGCTTAGGCAGCAAAAGCTGCCCACTTTCTGTCACCAAAATGGCGGATTTGTGATGCGGAGTCAGCATAGTGGAAGCTTCTGGAAGCCTGTGGCGCTAGAGCTTGCATGCCAGACCTTCTGCGTCAGGCAAAAACAGCATGACTCTTCCAGACCCAGACATTTTTGCATTTGATAGGTAGGGGCTTCCTGCACTTTCTGTCCCAGGGGTTGGTCTGGGCCGTGCCGATTATGCTCTTGGCCAAGTGCTGCGGCAGGAAGGAGTTGCCTGAAGCCGGAGACCTACGCATTGCAAACTATCGTAAACTACGTATGAACAATTTGTTGTTGTAGTTCCGAAGATTCCAAATCGATGACTAACTGGATTATTGAATGTGTCAACATTCCGTTTCAGGAATAAAGAAGGCAAGTTTCACGATGGAACACCAACAAGCTTGCAATTTTGACAATACGAGTGCGATAGTGCTTTTGCGCAGGATACAGCCAGGACGGAACCAACATTCTCGTCCACCAGCCTGTTATGGCGCAACAGCAGCATGATTTTCACGGAGCGCGGTATCAGCCGCAGGACGTGAACGTGCACCAGTACTACGACTACGGGTATGGTCATCAGCAGAATCAACAAGTCGTCACCGTGGTGCAAGACCAGACCACTTTCGAGCAATGCGAGCCTCTGATTGTCGGCACGACGAGTGAAGCTGGCGGCACTGCAGCTCTTCCGGCCGCGACGACGACGGTTTACTCATCCACCACTTCTCAGGTTGAACATCAAGGCCATCCGGACCAGTACTACGCATTTCCCCACACGGTAAGGGAGCATGCCGGACCCGCAGGTGGAGGCGGAGTAGCTGCTCGTGCTGCTGTTGCACATGGAAATGATATTAAAGGGTACTGGACGCATCCGCACGTCAAGGACCGGTCCTGATTGTTTTATTCAGAGCAGGGAAATAAACATCACGCACTTGTCGGCAGGGGCAGCGCAGCTGCACTGCTCGTCCACTCATCAAGTGATGCAATAGTACCAGAGTGACAACGAGGCACCACAAAGAAACACAAATCTAATGAACACGATTTATCTTCTAGATCTACCAGCACTCGACTATAAAAGCTCTATAAACGACTGACAGAAAATAGCCCTTCGACTTTTACGTAATTTCGATGATGAAGATAGCATGCACAACAACCAACAGCATTCAGCGGACTGGAAACCGCTGTGTAAAACCGAAAACACTTCTGTTCTCATCGAATACTTGACTTCTTGTTGACCTTATTTCACTTTTGGAAATTTATTAGAACTTACATCTAAGTCTAACGAAATATCTAGTGATCGCGACCGACTACTTTTGAAACTGATCAGCAGATCATCTTCTTCGATACCTCTAGCACCACTCTACTGGTACTGCGTTTGTGCTTTACACTTGCCTTTTGACAATACTAGTTTTGGCCTTCAATGAATATTTTTACGTAAGTACGTCAACTTGCTAATGATCGTATTTCTTCCGTCAATGGATGAGACTCGACCAGTGACAGCAGGCTAGGAATCGCCCTGTGGCTGGTCTTGGAACTCTTTCAAAATGAACCAGAGAACCCGGCGGAGGAGCGTTGTGTCCTCCAAGAACGCGGAACATGTACATCATCAAGAGCCCTTATCGATTTGTTGCGCACCAAGGCGGCACACATAATGAACTATATGAATTGATGCAACTTTTTTCCTCGTTATCGGCAAGAACCAAATATCGCGATCATACAATCATTCCGGGAGCGGGGCTTTAGCTTTACCAGCTGCAGTCGAGTGCTGTAGTGTGCACACGCATTTTCGCGACGGAGTATGATTCACTTATCAATGTGATTTCTTTTTCTGGTGGAAAAGAAAATGTCGTGTTCGCATATTCGACATTTTCTCCGAAACATTGTTGGGCTCCGGGTCTGGAACCGCAAGCATCACCTGCAATATTTGTTTTATCAAGATGGATCGCGGATATTTATATGCAAAATAAAGAGGATCTTGTTTGCTTCTCGCAGCGTTTTTCTGATCTGGTGTTTTCCAACCATTTTTCTCCGGCGTGCTTATGTACGCATTTCTCCACAGTTTTGCGAATGCAAGCGCTTCTCCACGCTAGAGTCCTTCTTGTTTTCCATGTGGTCCTTGGAACGAAGCAATATTGAGGTGAAACTTCGTCGGAGATGACCTTACTTCATAGGACAAAAAGCGTTCCATTCCCTTTCGCGGGTAATGTAGATTTTTGATTTTCCCTGAAGACAAGAAAACAAAGCAGTAGTTGCCACAACGAACACTACGTTCGTTTGGATTGAAAACTACGTTCGTTTGGATTGAAAAGAACATCAACATCCGTACAAATAGGAGAACATCACCCGGCCTGCCTGTGAAAACAACGATCGACACCATGGTGCTCTGTTGCTGCAATCCCAATGCCGACTGGCGGCACCTCTTCCTGGGCGCCTTTGGCTGTTTCCATAGCGTCTCTGTATGGGTGAACAACTCTCAAACGTTACAGTGGTCGCTGATTTTACGTGTTATTGCTATGCAGGACCAGCAAAAGGGAAACTGTAACTGGGGAACTTGCGCGCCGTCTTCCTTGCATGATCATAGATTGGGCACTGAAGTCGGAGTAGGTGACTCCAATGCTAGTTAGTAGGTGGAGAACTTCTACTTGCCATGCGAAATAGCGCGGGCGTGTGAACAAGTGCGACAGTGATTCTGCATGACAAGAAATAATCATGTAACAGCGAACAATGTACCGCTTGAGAGTCCCATACTCTGTGGCCGGTGCTTTGTTCTCGGTCTTGTGCTTGACCACTGTGAGTTACGCGGTGATCATCGAAAAGTTATCCACGGCAAATATGTCAAGGTCTGGTCGCTAGTCCGTCGCAACTCCCGGTGACACCGAAGAAACGATAACGAATTCCAGTAACCTGTCCAAGCATCACAAATTTTTTGAAGGGTAGTACACACTGCGTACTTACCTGCATATGATAAATATAGAATTCGTGGTCCATCTGCTTCTGCATGATGCAATTGCAAACCCGCTTCGTGCATGACAGTTTTCGGCGTCGTTCGAAACGCGCACTATTTATACAGATCCTTGGTCGTAATATTCTTTTCCCAGACCCACGTGACGACATATTTGCGGTGCATAAAAGTGGGAACAGTACCACGTCGCGAGTGAACTCAATCGGTTCTATCGTAAGAAAAAACTGTTTCACTGTAAACATAAACTTGTGATGCATAGAAGAATGCAACGCATACTCATTTGTCTTGCTACACATGCAAGACATTGGGTTTCTCAGCGTGTTTTCCCTTAGGAAGTACGCATGGTAAGTTTGCTTTGTCATATGTAAGGAAGTTGTAATGCAAAACGTGCAAAATCCTTACTTTACAGTGAGCCGCTTTTTTCTCACGATAAGTTCAGCGACACGTGTAATGCGGCGGAGCTGACGCCCTGGCTCCACGAGGAGGTGCTGTCCAAGCCCATTGAGATTCTGCTCCGAGAAATCACCACAGCACTCAAGTGGGCGGCCTTGCTTTTCCTCGTCATGACTGTCTGCGCGTTGGTTGGATCCGCGTCCGCCAAGATGAAAAAGGCTGCTCCCTTCGTCTTCGTGCTGCTCGTGATCTACGTAGGGAGTGGGATCTACGTACAACCAAGTTTAATTGATGCAATTTCAATTTATAAATATACCATTGCGCAGCACCTCCTGTTCATCCGTTCGATTTTTAACATCAAAACAAGGTCGTGTAACAGTCGGTGGCACAACTACACGGTCAAAGATCTTCAAGAAAGTGCAAAATCGATTTCGATGCACATCTTCCATAATGTGGAATTGCGATGAAAACATAGACGAATCATGCAGAACCTAATCTTCTTCTCACCATCACAGCGCATCTGGTTTATATGGTGTAGAAAAGGACTTCCCTCATTACCGTCGCTGCTGCTGTCATGCGCACATGAAGAAGAAAAGGCATTATACTATCGGGCACGTACGACGATGCACTGATGCAATCCATCTGGAAAAAAAAGGAATAGCAATCATCTAGCCGTATTTGAAGATAGCAAAGGAGCGTACTAGAATTCGCAGAGAGCGACGGTATTGTGCTTGGTTTTATTTTTCTACCTGATACCAAGGCGTCTCGATGTTGGACTTCCTTCAAACTTACACGGACTGCCTGGCGGACAACTTCGCGGAAGTTTATCAGCGATTTCTCACCGACGTGCTGCTCGTGGAGCTTGCGCCCGACGTGACGATCACCCCTGAATATGCACTGCAGGAAATAAAGTATCGTAACTGTACTAAATTGTAACTCTTACCTGAACCAGCATATAGAGGCACGAGCATCTCCATGATTTTCCCTTCTGAAAGCATTGATTTATGTTGCGATTTATACGCAGTGCGATACCTTTGCACTTGATACCGAAGTTTTCCGTGCGGTTTTGCACAAGCAAACGTCGCAAATTACGGTCAACCTGTATCACGTCAGACACGTCGTCGCAAATATCGGTGTTTGGGTCGAAAAAATTAATTGTAAGCGATTTCTTGTCATGCAGGTTTTCAATCACACACCACAGCACGATGTCCGCAATGCATAGCAGAGCTGCAATTTTGTTCCAGGTTGAGCGCGACTACTATTTGAAAAAGATCAAGATGCCTATCCTGCATAAGAACCCCTCTGTCTCTGCGCGGCACCAGAGCAGAGCCTTTGTTGCTCTACCGTGCTGACAGGTTGGTATTTTCATTTGTTTTTGTGAGACAGATTATTATAACCATATGTGTGGTGGCGGTGGTTGTCACAATTTCCATTTACGTTCCCGACGACCCAAGAAAAACTAATTCGATATAATTTGCAACGCATAGCCTGGTCTTTCTGACGCTGTTGGAAATCTGCCTCTGTTTCGTCCTGGTCGCCGCCCTGTGCTGGAAGCCGCCCAAGGATGACGACCGGCGCAGGAACATGGTCCAGGAGCCTATTGCCGGGCAGGTACGGATCGCAAATATGTCTGGGTCTGGAAACTTGTGATGCAAGAAAGGGAATAGTCAGCGCACTGTAATGCGCTGCCCAGCATGACAAGTTTTTTCGTGGTTCTGAGTTCCGTACTCCGCATGAGAAACCGCGTTTTTTCATGATAGACAAGAAGAGCTCTTCGCGGCCACGCAATACAGAGTTCAGAGTCATGCCACACTAGCATGACAAATCTCGCAATCTCCCAGACCCAGACATATTTGCATTTGATAGCAGGCGGCGCACGTCAACAGCTATGGTTCGGCGAGCAACTACCTATGGATTGCAAATATGTCTGGGTCTGGAAGAATACAAACTTGTGATGCGCATTTCAGCACACAGAGAAATCTCTCATGCATAGGCAGCAAAAGCTGCTCACTTTCTGGAACCAAAATGGGGGGCTTGTCGTGCGGGTTCGGCATTGCGATGCGGAAGCTTCTCGAAACCTGTGATGCTAGAGCTTCCATGCCAGACCTTCTGTGTCATGCAAAAACAGCACGACTCTTCCAGACCCAGACACTTTTGCACTTGATACTACCAGAACGCGAACGATTTCCGCCTCTATCACGTGCAGAGTCAGTGAGGACGACAACAAGTGTCCATCTTCCTAGGATAACAAGTATAATCAGCCTTCTATTGGATTAACTACCGCTCCTACGTGGACTTCGTGAAGTTGTAGGGTGCTTCTCCTCTTAAAACAGTTTCGTGCCAGCATGCTGTTGATCTGAAAGCGACCACCCGAATATCGATTCTTGAAAAAATGCAATCTCAAGAATGTTTATATGTCTTGGTCTTTCGAGGACTCCCAGTTTTTTATTCGAGAATACCACATTAGTTGTCTAGTGCGAACTATCTTCAAGGGTAAAAACAAGTAGAAATTTTCTGCTTCCTCCAGCACCAGCAGCACACGACAAGGAGAGCGAATGGCTCTGTGACTCTCGTCCCGTAAACGTGCGCTTTCATATAGTTTTGTACTTTCTGTTGTATCCAAACCATCAAAATGAATCCTTGACTGATATTTGCCCCGCCCTTGCCGGGGCGAAACCCACATGACTCCTGATCTCTATCGCTTCAAAGGGAACAAGTAGGTACTAACAAGTAGGTGGAGTGACCGAGCAATTTTCACTTTTGATTTTGGCCTTTTTGAAGATGAGTACTTCATTTCTGGAGGAACGACAATCAGGCGGCGATACTGAGTATTTATCAGCAAAAGCTTCGTACCATTTACTTCGTGGTCTTGCTGCACGAGACGAAAGTGGCCGCGTTTTTGAAACAAGGATTTTTTTCGCGAAAAATGTCGGTAAATGAAACCCGACAAACATGTGGTCGCTCTTGTTGTGTTCTTCCTGAAAAGCATGTGTACTAAGCCATGTTCTGCTAATATGTCAGTTTTCTTCTTCATACGTACTTCGCAGGAGGTTTTTCACAAGAGCCAAACTACGACCTAGTAGAGGAGCGCTTCCTATACCGATTCCTACTCCTAGAAAGTCCTTGCATGAAAATTAGACTCTTACGCGAAACAACAAGTCTGACGACGCCGTGATTGTGGGGAATAACGGAAACTCAAGGTCTGATTGTGGGGGTGACAGCTGGGCGCGGGAAGTCGATTCTGCGAAAATGCTTCCTTGACCGCAGCTTAAGTCTTATTTGTCTTCGGTGCGTACAGCTCTGTTCTATTGGAGGCGGTGAGTTGCATTGTTAGAGGAAAAACCTGAGAGTCTAAATAGGTACTTCAGTGATCGCGCAGCACAAAAAAAGAAAAAATGTCCTCCGCGTCTCAGGGTTTTCACCGTGCTCGTGCGGTGAGCAACCCGAATCCACAGGCGACCTACACCAAATCGAATATTCACCACCTAAATCGCAATTCTTTGATGCAGCAGCAGCAGCAGATGCAGCAGAATACTTCCAAATCTTCAAGGGTCAGGAGTGAAGAACAAATTATTGTGCGCGAAGTGGAGCGGGCGAACATGGCTCTAGATGAGCCACGACATCACGAGCAGTATTCCTCAAGGCAAAGTGCTGCCACCGCTGTACCGCCCACCACCTCCACTGGAAGAAATGTTGCAGCACCAAAGGCGATCAGTACTAGTACCGCGAGCTGCGCGACCACAACGACAAAAGAAAATCCTCATGCCAGCACCAGTTCCGACACTACTAGCTCTAGCTCCGCCACCAATCAGGAACACAAAGGTCGGGAGTTCTTCAAGGTTTACGAGTCTAGATACCGTGCCATTGACGAGGCGTTCATCTCTCGGTACTACGCAACCAACGCCACCTACCAAGACCCCTTCGTCTCGGTGAAGGGAATCACGGACATTGCGGCGCAGTGGCAGAGCTTCAGACTGTTGCCGTTTACGGAGACGGAGATTCAGGTACTAGAACAATGTCAATATGCAGCAAAGCGCCTTCTTTCCTTGGTTTGGGTAAGTACTTCTTCTTCTATCTAGTTCTAGAGATTCAGGTATATGTCAAACCGCGGGAATTCGAATTATCAAAAGAGTCGCTAACAACAAGTGCGCGCATGAGATAATATTGAAATCCAAACGCCAAAACACATTGTTGTCTCACTATCAGATCTTGAGCAATTCAAGCGAAGAAACCAAAGTGCGGGTCGCAGCGCGTCTGAAGATGAAAATCGGGCCGAAGCAGCCGAAGCCAGCGAAGGCGGGTGGTGCGTCTTCTTTGACATTGACGTCGTCTTCTTCTACTGGAGCGGGTACTAGCAAAACTACCACATCGACCCCTACCTCGTCCTCTACTTTCGCCTCCCTCTTTCCCGCCATCACTTTGTCGCTGGACATTTTCATCAATTTAGATTTAGATCCGGAGTCGAAAAAGATTGTCCACCACAAGGACCAGTGGGACTTGGCCAGTTTGATGGAGAACGTTCTCTCCCAGACCCACGCTTTTCAATATCAAGAGGAAAAATCCCCCCTCCCCATATCGCAGGGGAAGTCTGTGATGCTGTATTTGCGTACACAAATCAGCTTTGTCTTGCAGTACAGCACTGCAGGCAGATACAAAGCCCGGAAAGGGGTGGCTTGAGGTAGTTGCTTAGCATGGCAGACGTCTGCCCCGTTGGCGCAGCAGCATTACAAATCGCCTGCGAAATGCGGCGGAAGCTCTGGCTTTGCTCTCTTGCAAGACAGACTCGATCTGTGGCCACAAATCAGCATCGCAAATTTTGAAAAGCGCGCCTTTTCGATATGGGGAGGGAGGGTTTTTCCTTACAATATTCAAATTCGCTCTTTCTTCGGGAGCTGCAAGTGCTACGTGGTGAAAAAGATGATTGAGAACATCCAAATGTGCAAAAAAGCGGTCAGCTGCGGGAGGAGAGCTGGTAATGGTGTCAACAATGGCATCAACTACAATTCGGCACGCGGCCCTGCGCGGCGAAGAAGTCAGGCCCATGAAATTGTAACCGAAAGCAAAACGTCGAGAAGACCTTCGAACGCATCATCCATTACAGGAGCTCCGACATCATCAGCTTCTCCGGACATGATTAGCAGAAGCAAAACTTCTACTGGAAGAAAAGCAGCGCCGGAAAAGATCACGACCACCACCACGCAGATAGCCCGCGGTCTTCACAAGGAAGAGGAGCGCGTAATAGCACAATCCGAGACCACAGCGAGCAGTGCGGCTCCGAGCGCACGAAGTTCGAAGCAGTCTACTTTTTCGTCGTCGTCCAAGGAGAGTTCTGTTGCAGGGGTGACTGGTGGGAGTTTTATGCAGGTGGCCCACAATAATGAACCCGCCACTGTGATGTCAACTTCGCAGGGATCGTCACCTGGGCCAGAGGGTAAAAATGCGAAGTCCGGCACTACTTTCTCAGGGGATCATATCGGGAGAAAAACCTCCGAACAAGTACAGCAGGAAAACGACACTTCTGGAATAAAAAACCGATCTTCAACCACTTCTAAGAAATCGGGCAGCTCGCGGCACAGGCGCAGTAGTCCAGAAGTCGTGCCCGAAATGTAGACATGATGATGCGTGCTGTAGTAGACGAATCAAGTGATGGGCACAGCATCAGAGAACGATGTGTAGTGTGCAGTAGCTTTTTTGGTACTAGTAAACTCTATCGATGTTTATGTTGAACAAAGAAGCCAAGTGGATCCTACCTTGAACTGATATTCACCGGTTTGTAAATCGCCAGATGACCCGAGTTTTCCGATTGTTCTTCCAGATACGGCAAGCTGACGCTAGCTTGTCGCAGTTGCACTTGTTATGATCGTGATAGTTAAACGACCTGCTGAGATGTTAATATTAGTCGAAGCAAATGACATTTCGAAACGCCAATCCGTCTCTGGGCTGGACTTATCGCACAAAAAGATGAAGATCGCGGTACGAAAACGATAACGAATTTGAATAGATTATCTAGAATGCCGTTTTATTGAGATTCGATCCATCTGGACAAGGGGGTAGAAGACGACGATCATCGATCGATGTTTTGGTGAGAGATTTTTGCCTTTGATGCCTTTTAACATCGATTGTTTGCTAAACGTTTCATCGACACCCACAGTCATTTAGCGACACGCTCGACCCTTTATGTTGAGATGGATTTCTATATATACAACCCTTAAGGCTTTATTTCCCATATTTGTTGTCATTCTTCTAGCGCCACTGACCCATATCGATATTTTTTTCTGACGCGACTCTTTGTGTTTCTGTCCTGTGAACTGTTAAATTTTGCAGCGTAATGTAAAAAAAACAAAGCGCATGTTCGATAAAACGTAACAAATTCGCCGACCAGTCGGCCGCGGGCCTCGAAGCTGTGACGGCGAAGACCCATCAATAGGATCATAAGGCGGCAGAGGGGGCAACAAGCAGACCGCCCTATGGAGGCGCAGCTACAACGGGGGGGCGCCAGAAGCCGCAGCGCCATGCGCAAGGACACGTGCGGCTCCAGAAAGAACCCACGCAGGAGCCACGTTACTGCCAGATGTAAGAAAAAGATGGAGTTCGAGTTGGATTAGCAGGAGATGAAGCATAGTACATCACTCACGTAGACGTCACTACTACAGAAGCATGGCCAGCAATAGGACCCCGCTCAACACTGGCGGCCCCGGCGGGGCCGGCGGAAGCAGCAGCTCCTCGTCCGCTGCGCGGGGGCTTGGTCTGAAGCCATTACCGCCTCCGAAGAACAAGAAGCTGACCATTGCGCAGATCGAGCGGCAGACGCAGGGGCTGACCCTGCTTCCGGAAGAGATCGACCCCGACCCGTTTCTCCTACCAGACAACGACGAGCTGAGGGACGATTTTTTCCCCGATCGCGCCAGCCTGCCGCCGCTGCCCGCGGTCCCCGCGCCGGACGAGGATTTTGAGGCGATCAACTTCGCCGCGAGTCTGAAGTTTCGGGGTACGGTATTCTATGGAAAAACGTCCCCACCCCATAGTTAAGATGGGGAATCAGCAAGACAAATATACAAGTTTTGGCTGTTCTGCATAACAAATTTGGACGCGTAGTGTAGTGCTGTTTGAGCTAGCTCAGCAGCATCACAGATCTATTATATCATGCTGATTGGAGCATGACAAATTCCGAAACACAGCGACAAAATGCCTCTCATGGGGCTCCGCATGAGAATCATTTTCAGCATGCAGATTTGCATTACAACTATGGGGTGGGGACGTTTTTAAATACGATATACGGCCAGGATCGTGGATAACGAGACCAGCTCGGAGGAGGAATGGTCGGAAGACGATTCCGAGGTGGATTCCCGGCTCTTGATGTCGCCCAGGGTATTCGAGAAGGTCGTGGAGGGAGACCGGAATGATCTGAGTCCCAGTGCACGAAACAACAAATCGCCGTCTGCTCTTGCGGGGAGCGCGAAGCGGAAAAGCACCGTACTGGCGCAGGATAGGACTCCTCGACCTGTTGCCGGCGCTGTAGCAAAGGCCAGACCGCCACTGAAGCCGGTCGTTCTTGCGGGGCAGACTGCACTACTGGATGCGCCGCGAGAAGTTTTCGGCGGTGCGAGTGCTGGTACTCCTCGCAGCAAGGATGCAGTACTAGGCAAGACAGTGGCTGTTCAGGACGATGTGCAACTACTCCGAGAAAACCAGGAAAAGTCCCCGCCTCCCGCGGTACTTGTAGAAGGGTCGCTCCTGCCCGAGTCGGCGAAAGTGGATGTAAGTCCTGCTGCAGTTGCGGAGGAGGACATGCTTGATTTTGGCGAAGACGACGATGGGGACAACGCACCTCTGGCTTGGATGGACCCAAATGAGCAGGAAGAAAACCAAAACGTCGCTAACACTCCAAGTAGAAATAACGACACTGCTGCTCAAGTGGAACACACCAGCGCCAGCGTACAAACCAACACCGCGGGGGCAGACCCGGCTAGAAGTAGTGCCGATGCAACTTCTTCTGTGCACACCGGTAGCAACAAGCGACCAGCCGATTTGACTACAGTGAGCGAAGCAGGCGCAGCTGCACTAGGGAAAAAACAATCCTCAATCGGCGCTCCCGCCGGCGCGGCGACAGGTGTCGTTTCAGATGAGCTTGCACCAGGAGCAGGTCCCGCGACAAAAGTGCAGAAAGTCGCTTCGTCTTCGCCAGCCAGCGGTGGTCCAGCAGTCCTCGCGAATGCTCTGTCTGGCCCAGCAGGAGGTGGTGGTGGACCCGCAGCAGCTGTGCTCTCGTCCACTTCTAACCACGCGAGCGAAAACGAAGCGTCTAGCGCATCTTCGGGGGAGCATCATGCGCAGAAAGTCAAAACAAGAAAACTGATCGCCGCACCGTACTGGGCATCTCTCCTGGGCAAAACTTCCGTCGACACCTTCCAGTCCAGCATGCCGGAGTGGATCTCGCAACACACCGGCTTGACGCTTGTGATGCCGAGGCAAAGGCGTGTTCCAAATAACACGACAAGCATCCAACATCTACATGATCAAGGTGCAAGAAATGCTGGACAAAACACAGTCATACTTGACATCGGCGCCTCCACTGCCACCACTGCTACTGTTGTTCCACCACCTCCAGCTGCTTCTCCAAAACCAACCACTTCCTCTTCAAAACCGTCGAGACCTGGCGCCGTCGTTCTGGTTCCGAGCACGAAGTACCTTCAGAGCCAACAGCAGGCAAACGAAAATAACGAGGTAACCAACGAAGCAAGTGGAAAAATCACGTCGGCGAAGATTGGTAACAGTAAGATCATGCAGCAGCTCCTCAGCACGGCGGACCAGGTGGCGAAAACCGCGTACAACCAGGCGAAAACGGCGCTGGAGCAGTCGGGTGGGAACCTCTCCCTCGCCGTGACCGCCTCTCCGGTGCTGAAGGCGGTGACCCACCAGCCGCAGCCGGTCGGGAAACCCGGCAGTACGCAGCACCACTTGTTGCTAGAGCAGTTGAAAAAGCCGCCGCCCCCGCCCGAAGTGCTCGACCACGTGCAGTGCCTGGCAAAGGAGTGGAAGGACGCTTTTCACTACGCGCTGCAGACGTTCCCCACCGAGATTTTGAAGCAGCACTACGGGGTCTCGATTGTCGGGGGGGACCACGAGATCGAAAAGCAGATCAAGCGGCAGACAAAGCCCAAACAGCTCTATCCCCCACCGCTGCTCGGGGCGGCTCAGGTGGCGGCAAACTTGCACTGGGGCCGGGTGAACCGCCAGCTGTTGTTGAGTGCCAACAAGTGGCAGAAATGCAGCGACGACTACATCTTGGAGAAGCAACTGCTGGATGGTATGGGAGGGGAATAATGGACAGGTCATTTTGAATAGGTGGCTTTATTGCAATGTGATCCTGAGACACTGACACCCCATTTGCTTTTACTATGGTTCCACTGACTGGTAAAATGAATGTCGCGCTTCTGCGTATTATAGAGTGAGAGTGAAAACATCAAAAACCTGAATCTGTACATTTTCCCCTCCACACCTCGCACGATCGCCCAGGAGGAGTGGAAGCACAAGGGCGAAAAGGGCGGCATCCGCGGGCTGCTGGATACCGTGAAAGCGAAAAGAAACAACGATCCGAAGATCTGGGAGCGCGAACTGATGATGTCCGAGGGTGGGTGGAAGCCCCCGTCCAACATCCTGGAGGTGATGGACCAGCGAGGGATTGGTTTTGACAACAGTGTCCAGGCCCAGGCCACCCGCTTCGAAAGCCAGAACCTCGGATGGGATGACAGCTACCACTACTCCGGCTTCAGCGACCAGAACTACTATGTGATCGACAGCAACACGGGCCAAATCGTCCACGCGAACAGCTACAGTGTTCCCACCGGTAGCACCAGTGGCGGCAAGGACTGGTGGGGCACGACCGGGGCACCGGCACATGCCAATAAATCAAACGAAAGCGCAAGCAATTTCTACGGCTACGGACCCGCGCCGCCGCCAAATACGATGCCGTTCCGACGACCGGATAGCAGAGGGGCAAACAATGTTCCAAGCAAGCCGTGGTGGGAGATGGATGCAGTTCCGGACGACACAAGCGCCCAGAACAACTTCGTCCAACAACAAAACTACACCCCACACGATTCCTACGCGTACGGCTCTGGTTGGCAACAGCAGCACCCCATGGTCGACGACTATTTGGAAACGCACCGGGCAGAGCAGCAGCACGCGGCGGGAACTGCATCAGTCGTACTACAACAGCCTTCGGACCCCTATGGCTACGGGCCTTTGGAGCAGGACAAGCCGAAGCCAGATCCCGCCCTGCCTGTTGGAGGAGCAAGATCCTCTTCGGGGATTGACAGTGTGTGGAACTTCGGCCACCAATCCAGTGGCATAGACACAGCGCTGCCCGCCGGCGTGCTGCGACAGATGGCGTGGGGAGCAGGAGCACCGTCGGTGAATGTTGATGGCAAAGCGTCGGTTTTTGTCCCGCCACAGCACCAGGATCCTGCGGGAAAGGCGTCTGTGTTCGTGCAACAGCAGGGGGGCGTGGCATCTACCTTTGTCCCGCAGTTCCAGAGTGACGACAAGGGCTCGGTGTGGCCACAGAGCGATGGGAAAGGTTCTGTTTGGCCAGCACAGAACGATGGAAAAGGTTCCGTTTGGCCACGGAACGACGGAAAAGGTTCCGTTTGGCCCCAGAAAAACGACGGTAAAGGTTCAGTCTGGCCACAGAAGAACGACGGTAAAGGTTCTGTCTGGCCGCAGAACGACGGTAAGTCTTCAGTCTGGCCGGCGAAGAATGATGGCAAGTCTTCAGTTTGGCCGGCGAAGAATGACGGCTCGAGCTCCGTCTGGCCTCCACAAAAGAGCGATGGCAAGGCATCAACTTGGCACCACAACCAATACCAGCAGAAAGACGGCAAAGGTTCTATGTGGCCCGCGGCCGCGCAAACCATGCACCAGAATGATAGCAGTGCGTACCAAGCTGGCCACCAGTCTAGCGTGAGCATCCTGAACACGATAGGTGAGGTGTTGGACGAGAACGGAAACCCGATCTCGAACGAAGACCAGCTGCAACAGGAACTCGACCGGGTGCGCAACGAGCAGCTAAAACAGGACCAACCGGTTCTTGGATTTGCTGCGGAAACCCTGATGAAGCCCGATGTTGTGGTTCCGGAAGCGCCAGCGGGGACCACTGGAGGTGCAAACACCAGTGCAGCTCCAGAAGGCGCTGCTGGTCCTGTCTCTGGAGTCGCAACAGCTGGAAATCTTGGGGCGCCAGCTTCTGTTCATCATCATCAACATCACCCAGGAGCGATGTCGCACCTTCCACTCTCTGGCGGTGGGGTGATGAGCCAACAACTCGGATTGCTTTCGGCCAACAAGGGCGGCTCGAGCTCCTCCCAACCGAGCCAGCCTTTATTTATGCACGGTGCCGCCAGCGCGCCACCGTATATGATGCACCAACATCAAGGCGGCAAAGCGTCCACCCGCCCGGCCCCGACCCCGTGGCCGGAAGAGGACGAAAACCGGCCGTTGACCAAAGACGAAAAGTGGTGGCAGGAGGCGAAGAAGGGCGGAAAGCGGAAGATGGGCATCGCGATCAAGTCGCAGAAGAAGGACCCCGAGGTGTTTTGGCACGAGGGCCTGCAGAAGTACGCCACGAAGGAAGAGGCGCTGAAGTACAAGGAAGAGTTGGAGGAGGAGCGGGAGCTCGCGCTGATCCGGGAGAAGAACGAGGCGGAGATGGCGGTGCTGCGGGGCGCGCTCGAGGAGGCCGGGGACGTGGTGCATCGCGTACCCCAGGAACTGATCGACGCCTACGCCAAAATGGAGCCCATCGACCAGCCGAAGGTAAGGAAACGGCCCGCGGAGGTCGTGCAGGAAGAGGAAAACATAAACCTGCGGCAGCAAGATGTAGAGCGCGATCAGTTCCTGTCTCCACCCGGAGCAGGTGCTTCATCGCAATTCAACTTCCCGCCGCCCGCGCCCATCGGAGGCACCGAATCCAGCATGGGCGGGCCGCTGCTCCCGGAGCCGCTGCCCATGGGCAACAACGTGCAGGGCGGGTTGATTCCGCCGGGCATGTCAGATGCGAAAGATACGCTTGTGCTGGAGCTGCCCTCCGCGGGCAGCATCGGTGTTGACATCATCCCGTTGAAGGGGAAGAATGCGCCCGGGAGGTGGGTCAACTTCACGGACTCTTTCGCGAAAGACAAAGCGAAGGGACTGAAAGGTGGGACGTCGAATAAGGGGAACAATAAAGACGAGGCGCCAGAACAAGCAGAAACGAAGTTCAAGCAGTACACGGTCGACGGACGCGAATTAAAGGATGTGTACAGTTACACCGGCGGAGAGAGGGTGATCGCGGGCGACAAGGAAAATCAGAAGCTAGAACCCTTGAAGGAGGAGTCGGCCCCACCGCGCGAGGTTGAGAAGGAGCCTGCTGATGTGCAGGACCAGAACTCCACCAGGCGATCGGTTTCGCCTGAAACAAGCAAGAATCGCCTCAAACTAGATGACCGCCGATCCTCGGTGGGCAGTAGCAACCGCGGCGAGCCGGAGAGACCAGGAGGGCAAAATGCAACTAATAACGACGGAAACAACAAGAACGACGCGAGCTCCCCATCCGAAAACCAGAACAAAACGGTCACGCAAAAAGCCTCGCTGGAGTTCCTGTTGGAAAACGATCTGCTTTCCGAAGCGGAGAAAGCCGAACTGTTGGCCAAGAAGGGCAAGTCCGCCGCCGACTTGCCAAGTTTGAAGCCGAAGGCGGCTACTGCGGGTTCGCAACCTGCGGCCAGTAGTACAGTGCAACCGGAGCAGGATGTATTCTACAAGAGCGGCAAGAGCTACTACACAGACCCTCATCACGTAGTTGCACCATCTTCGTTTACTTCTGCGCCGGGACCGTACGGAAAAATGAAGCCGCCCTTTTCGTCCAAGGGCGGGAAATTCGGCCCGCCAAAAGGAGGCGCCTTTGGCGACAAGAAGGGGCCGAAACACCATCAACCGTCGCTGGCGCAGCAGCCGATGTCGCACGATGGGAAGTCGTTCATGGACGTTCTCGCAAAAATCGGGGGCAAGGACGGGAAGAAGTTCTCCTCTTTTGTATCCAGCAAGGACCGCGAATATTTGGAGAAAGAAGAGGAGCGAAAGAAAAACGAAGAAGCAAATCTTCCCAAAGGAAGTCCAGCAGAAGGTGGTGCAGCTGGTAATGCTGCTGTCCTTGTCGAGGAGGGGCTGAATAACAAAGCGCCAGGAGATCCCCAGAGTGATCAAACTCAAGCACAAAAGGTTAAAGAGACCGAAAAGAGCAACCTCCACGAGGAGGACACGAAGGATGTGGAATTTGACCCGATCGCAGGCTCGTTTGTGAACAAGAAGACAGGGGCAGTCGTCACCCGGAAGAAGCTCGTGAAAAACGAAGAGGAGCTGAAACCCCCCTCGCCGGTCGCGCACGTCGTTCCGCCCACGTCGAGCTTGCGAGCGGGTGGTCCAGGAGGAGGAACTACAGCCGGCGGAGGTGCTTCTTTCGGTACTCCTGCCGCAGCTCTGCCTCCGCTGGTTGGAGCGCAGCCTTCCTCATCGTCTACATCATCGAGCTATGGTGCTACTGCTTCTGTGTACAACCACCACCAGCCGCATCTTCATCACGCGGGGAAAGCCACACCTTCAGCCCATTTGGTTCCAGCATCGACTTTCGCCACGGGCATTGGCAGCACGTACAGTAGTTCCGCTGCGCCGGGAGGTGTCCAGTCGGCCTTGCAAGTCGGGGTGTCTAGTTACGCACCACAAGCTGGCGGACCTACTAACGCGCAACAGTCGTATAATCCTGCCCCAGGTCATCACTCCACAGTCGTTGTGCAACCTCACCATCATCAACCTGCGCTACAGCAGCCTGTGCTGACACCCGGAGCAGGGCCGGGACATCAGTCCACAATAATACACCAGCCTGCCCCGCACCATTATGGTGCAGCACAAGCACAACCTCCCGGACAGCAAGGGTATCACTCAACTTTGCCGCCGTCCCACCACAGCAGTGCCGGCCACCAGTCCGTCGCACCCTCCGTGCACCCGCCGCCGCAGCCAGGTCACCATTCCGTCGTGGTTCCGCCAAGTGGTATAGCAAGCTCTACCTACTCGCACTTCAACCAGGGCCCGCCTGGTGCTCCGCCCCACGCCCCTCCGCCCGAGCCGCCACAATTCCAGCACACGCAGACGCAGCACACCCAGCAGTTTGAGTATTACAAAACGCAAGAATACTGGCGTGGGAGCGACTACCGGGAAACGTGGACCACCACGACGACCAAGGTGCCGCAAGGCTGGGACGAGCACGTCCGCACGGATAACAGTCCGGACAAGAACAATGGCTTTGTGCAGCTGCAGCCGGCCATCGGATACAACAATGTTGGCGAGTATGGTGAGAAAAGTGCACCAGCTCCTGGTGCAGGAGGTTATGGCTCGTTTAGCAGTGCCCCGTCTGGGACTGGCTCTTTCTACAGTGGCGGAGGACAACAGCAACAGCCGTACAGCTCTTCCGCCAGTGCGGGCGCGGCTGGACCAGGATCATACTACCAGCCAGGAGACCATGCCGGAGGACCTGGTGGTGTCTCCTCGTATTATGATCCTCAACAGCAACATCCGCAGGTCGCGTACGGTGCAGGAACGTCTTCCACCTACAGTACTGCACCAGATCAGTATAGTAGCGCAGGCCAGCAGCATCAGTACGGAGGGTCGTCTGCCTCGTCCTCGGCACCCCCTTACGGGGTTGTGCATCACCAGCAGTCGCCAAACCCCACTGCTGCGCACCAGCCACACTACCACCAGAGCAACAATCCGTACGGTGGAGGAGGTGCGCCAGGAGCGCCGGCGGCCAGCAGTACTTCATCGACAGGTGGTTACGAGCAGCAACAGCATCACCACCAGGACCCGTACAGTCACCATGAACAAACCGGGTATGTTGATTCATCGCAATATCTCCACGGAGACCCGAGTTTCGCAGGCCTTGGAGTGGACGCCGACTACCGAAAACCTTCAAGTTCGAACAGAAGTCGTTATCTCCCGTACAATCGGCAAGGAGCGCCTGGTG
This sequence comes from Amoebophrya sp. A120, assembly GCA_905178155.1. NCBI lineage: Eukaryota > Dinophyceae > Syndiniales > Amoebophryaceae > Amoebophrya > Amoebophrya sp. A120. The sequence continues at coordinate 5,902,332 of CAJINV010000002.1, read as the reverse complement.
CTGGAGGGCAACCTAGTAGTACTGCGCCCACATCCTCTTACGTGGTGCACAATGCTGGAGGCGGTATCGCCTCTGCGCCGCCCGGTGTCGTATCCGTCGCAGGCAGTGGCATCGCTTCCGCGGCCCCCGTGGGTGCATCGGGAGTGGCGTCGACCATTGTGTATCACCAGTATCAGCAACCAGCAGCACACCCGGGGGCAGGCGGACCAACATTTGCATCCTCTCCTGCTAATCCAGCACAGCACCAACAGCATAACCCATATGGAGGTGGTGCTGCAAAAGGCAAAGACAGCCAGCAGGCGCAGCAACACTACGCAACTACGGGCATCTATGGGGGTGTCGGCAGTGCGCCGCCGCCGGTGCATTACGACTACTTTCAGTGAAAATGTACTGGGAAGCGGTAGGAAACTGAAAGATGGAGTTGGAGGTTGCGGCAAGGCCCCGTCTCGGCCCCCCGATGCAGCTGCAAAACGCTACCCCTCTTCTACTATACGACTTACACTTTGAACGCGACATAGACATTCACTTTCTTGGCACAAATATTGATTCACCCGCGAACGAGCACTGTACATATCGACGATAAGCCAGGACATAATTCTAAGCGATGCAGTTCAAATGAACCTCCAGCAGAGTCCACAGTTCAGTTCCTGTGCGACCTGTTCGCGGACTGTAGTAGTCCGCTGAGTTTTTGTGTCTCACTGACTTTGTCTTTGATTTTCCGTGTTCGCATGAAAAAAGCACGTATGCGCACCGTGTCCCGAGCGCTCTCTAAATTCTCCACAGGCTGTGGCTGGTGCATACAAAAGGTCACAGCTGAAAGAAGACAAAAGAAAAAAGTATCGGTGTGACATACAACTGTGAATTCGCGAAGTATCTTTGCCGTGTGTGGCCAAACAAGAAATGCAAGGCGCATTCCTCGTCGGTACCAGATTTGCATTTGGTTTTGGAGTACGGTCGATAGACATCGGTAATGATCGAGCCATCTTCAAAGCTGTGAAGTTGGATTCTTCACCGAGAAACCAGATGTCTCGATACCTTCTCCGTTATGGAAAATCACACAACAGGCCAGGTGGTGGGGGAAGATCACTCGCCCGCCCCTGCTGCTCCCAAGGAGGTGTTTCTGCATCCTCGATCAATTTTTCGCAAGCATCGGTGGTAAGCTTTGCGACATCGCAAAATTAAATAGATGCGGACATAGGTCGGACTCTTCTATCATACGCTCGAAGGCAGTAGTACTTAGCTTTTATTGGTGTGAGAGCTCTTGTCCCTTCCTCGCTCGCTCGCTTTTCGTGCTCGTATTCGTGCGCATAGTTAAAAGTAAAACCAAGGTGGACGATGACTTCGAACATTAACATTTCGTCGTCGAAAGTGCAAACGGTCGCAAAAAAGAACAAATCGTATCGCCGCAATCTTCTTGCTAAATCAAACCCGAATGTCCACTGACATTCTCACTCACTGCACACGTTTTCATACAAATTAGGGGTGGAGCCTTGATATTGTACCCGTCATGGGAACGGGAGTTAATTATCAATTTTTGAACTTTATCCAAGACCAAGATTCAATAAAAGTCTGAAAGCCCTCCATCAGTTTAACCATGTCGGCCAAAATGCAGAACACCAGCACTGACCACAGAGAGGATAAGAACAACTCCTTAGCACAAAACGACGAGCAGCAGAACTCCTCTAGCACTTTGCGACAGAGGCGTGGAGCTGGTGGTGCAAATGGTCGACAGAACAACCCGAAGGGTCCCAACCTCCAGAACAACTCCGATTACACGCCGCAGAGAAATAACGAGAAGAACAAGAAGGGACTAAAGCAAGTTGTGTTATCCCCAGCAACGCCTCCCGTGTCTTCAGACCAAAAGTTGTCCCCTGCAGCTTCCTCAAACCGCAACAAGCAGCCGAAGACGACGCCTGTGAAGAACCCTAAGCTGTCCAGTCCCCCGCGGACCAAGTCGATCTCGGAACGATGGAGAAAGGCGGAGTTTTGCACGAAAAACACGTTTTTTCCGACTACGGAGGAAAGTAAGTTGAACGCGCCTCCGGCGTTCAGAAGAGCTGTTGAAGGGGGTGGAGATCATCTTTGGCAGGCAGGTCAACACCAAGAAGGGAAAAGTGCTGCATTTGTTCCAAGTCGTGCTGATTCATCTCACACTCACAACCAGAGCCGCAGCCAAAGTAGTAAAGTCTCCTTCGAGTATCCCTTTCTGGAGCAGCTGCACCGGCGGGGGCAGAAACTCGGGCAAGACCCCCAGAACACACTGTACGAGTCGACGACGTTTGTGGGCGCAATCCGGGAGGGAGTCATGGGGACCGATTTTTTCTACAGTTTCGTGGAGTTCGTTTTTCGCTTGCTTTTGCCGGTCGTCGCTGTGTTGGTCTTGCTGGTCGGCGGAGGCATCTGCGTGCTTTTTCCAAGCAATAGCACTTCTACCGAAGAAGGAGGAGGTGGTGGGAATCCGAATACCAGCACTGCGATGGATTTTCTAGATTTTTCCAACTCGCTCTTTCACCATTCCAGCGCGACGGTCCACGCGATCCGCTTTTTCCAGCAGTTTTTTTGGTGGTTCGCGATTCTGTTCGCCGTCGCATTTTTCTCTGAAAAACACCTCTCCGGGTGGCGGCCCGATTATAGCGTGTGGCCAGAGGAAAACAAGCGGATCAAATCTTTGGCACACCTGATCCAACCCGGATTGTACTATTGCGGAATGACATCTTCACCAAGCGGAGCAGTATCGTCTGGCTCGAGAGGTGAGGATCTAATGGGAAACGAATTTGCCGATGGGAGGACAAGAACCGAAGCAACTTCAACATCGCCTCCGTCTGCGAAGGCTTCGTCGTCTCCTGTGTCGAAAAGCAACAGCAAATCATCGACGTCTAGTGCCAAAAACCACAACATTATGGTGGAATCCGGTTTGTGTGGGGGCATCACCAGCGTCATGAGCTCGGCGCAATTGTTGGAGAAGATTTTCACTTTCGGGACCACGCCCGGAGGCCGAGCAAGGCAAAGTGGGACGTCTCCTACTGCGGATGGTATCGCGTCCTCGAGCAGTCCGGCCAATACCGGCGCTGCGGGTGATCTGCTTTCAAAGCGGGAAACTCCTACTGACGGCGGCAGTAGCAGCAGCAGTTCTTCGGGTGCAAAGAATGTAGTTGATAACGGAAAATCCAGAATGATGAACGCGAAGAATTCAGAAGTAGAACTGGAATTGGCTGAAATGGAACCCAGCTCGCCCGCCGTGGTGTCCGTGGTCGCGCCTCAAGCTGATGGCGATAAAGAGGATCAGCCAAGTGCAGGGGAAAATACTGCTATGGTTTCCACAGACCCCATTTCCCACACTCCGTCCACAGCCAGCACTCGGACGACAGCATCGGCATCCTCATCTACGGCTACTTCGAACGACGGGAACAAACTCTCTACAACTACCGCATCAAGCACGAATAGTACGTCCAACAACAGCAGGTGCAGGACCACCCCCGCAGATACAAGCACAGCGACCACAACCACGGTGGTCAGCGAAAACAGCGCAAGTGGCAGCGGTGTTTATTCTTCCAGCAAAACCGCACCCTCGTCCTTATGCTCGCGCAAACTCGGAACCGCTGCCACCACCAGAATGAGCGCCACATCTTCCAACAACCTGTCCTCCTTCGTCCGCTATTGGCGTGAGCACTGCAATTTCCCCAATTACGAGAAGAACTACGAGGCGTTCTGGGTAAAGTACCTGTACAAGTTTTTGCCGGGCGTGCAAACGGGCGACATTTGCACACTGGTGCCCTACACCTGCTACAAGGCCCCGAAGGGAAAAAAATACGACTGCCGGGTCTGGATCCGCGTGCCGGCAGGCAGACCCGGCGTGGAGCGGGGTAAAGACCAGCAAAGCACTACTGCTTCATCTCCGCCTTCTTGCGAGGACAGCAGTACGACCCTGGAAGAAGCCATTGCGGTGGATTTTACGTTCCCGAGCACGGAGGTGGACGTCGCGGGGGTTTTTGACAGTGCAACGACCAAGAACGAACCTAGTAAAAAGCGCAAACCCCTGCCGCTCGTCATTCTGCTACACGGCCTGAACGGCGGGTCCCACGAAATCTACGTATTAGATGCCGTCGAGGAGTTTCGGGATCGCAAGAAGATGGCGGTCTGTTGCGTTAACGCAAGAGGCATGGGCGTGACGCCGATCGCAAACTCGTATTCCATCTGGAACGCCTTGCGGTTCGAGGACGTCCGCATCGCACTGCAGGAGATTTTGAAGCTCTGGTACCATGCCGGCTACGACTACGAAAACGTGTTTTGCGTCGGCTTTTCCATGGGCGGGATTCTTCTGAGTCAGGTGCTCAGCCACTGTGGGGAAAATCTGTTCGACAGAGTTTCCCTATGTCCTGCGGAGACTGCTGCAAAAACGACAACAGCTTCAGCACCATCAAACAGCACGTCCGTGCCTACTACTGCTCTCGAAGAACAAGTCATGGACTACTCCTTCCTGAAACTCCGGGGTGCAGTGGTGGTTTCGGGGCAACAGAATACCCTACAGAACATGATTCGGCAGCGGGGGCACCGGATGTGGCAGCCGATGCTGGTTGCGGCTTTGAAAGACAACTTCGGAAAGTGGTGGAAACTGGTCGAAGAGAGGATGATGACGCAGACTGGTGACAAGTCGAACAGGACGAAGATAAAGAACAAGAAGATCGATCCAAAAAAGAAAAACACAACATCGCCTCCTGCGACAACAAATAATAGCTCATCCCCTTTTATGGGTGTGGTCGAACAAGCGGGCAGCGGCAGTACATCGTCGTTGTCGTCGCCCTCCCCAACCAAGAAAACCATCTCCAACTACCCGGATCATGAATTTCAACATCCCGTCGCAGCAGGCGAACAAACACGACGAGGATTGCAGTCGCGAATCCCACCCATCCGGCTCTCGGACATTCCCCACTACCAAAATCCGGTGCCCGACTTTCGAATGCCGGATAGCATGACAGATTCCACGACTACATCTGCGCCAGCGGACCATTGGCTGCACTACCCCGACGACGCGTTTTTGCACGGGATCGGCATGCCCAACCACTTCCACCTTTGGGAAAACGAAAACCACATGGGTACAGCTACCAGTGGAGAGGATATTAAGGATAACAGCAGCAACATTTCGTCACCGAGGACGAAACTACAGGCCTCGTCCCAGGAGCACATTCCGGAGCTACAGCTGGACCACAAGCGAATTCTGCAAGCGAACAACTGTGCGGATTTTGACACCTACCTGGCCGTCCCCTTCTACCGGTTCGGGGTCGGGCTGCAGGGCCTCGCCAACTACTACGCCAGTCAGCGCACCGAGCTGTCCCAGCTGCAAATGTGTCCCACCCTGTTTCTGCACGCGCTCGACGATCCGGTCTGCTCCAGCTGGGGTTTCTTGGACCACGTCTTGTCGGCGTTGAAGACGTCGGAATCAGGAAGTGGTACTAGTAGCAGTTGCGGCGTATCCTACAGAATGAACCAAGCGAGGGAAGCCTCGCACAAAGGAATCCTCCTGATGACCGCCACAGGCGGGCATGTCGGGCTATCAACTGCAAATATGTCTAGGTGGTTTTTGGAAAAATGTGATGCGATGACGATATCGCGGATGTTGATAAAGCGAGTGCAAATGCAAGCGGCCAAGCAGGGCAATTTCTTGAGTGGCTATCTACTTATTTGCATTTATCGCTCTGCATCTAGTCCTCATTACGCTTTCGTGTAATTTCGCCTGAGAATAAGTAAATAAATCCATCAGCATCGACGCATAGACTATGGCGTGCTCTTTCACAACATGCAGTCATCATGCAGAGTTTTGAGTCATGATGATGATGATGATGTTGATGATGCTCTCCTTCTCGCCAAAGCAGCATGACAAGTTTTCAAATTTCCCGCTTCCGACATATTTGCAACGCATAGGCTTGGCCACGGAGCCATGTGAAAGACGAAAAGCGGTGGTGCTACATGAAGGATGTTTTGTGTAGTTTTCTCAAGTATGAATTGCAAAGGTATCGTACTCGTATATGTATAAATAAATGCATTACAAATTTCCTCAGCATGAGAATAAATAAACTTTGTCATGCGGATTTACCTTCGGAAAAAAATTTGTAATGCGTGACTGCAATTACTACGAGTACGATGCTTTTGCACAGCATATCAAAGCCTGCAGGGACTTTGCTGAGGAAGAGGAGCGGCCGAAAATTCCTGGTGGCGTGTAGGCGTGGACCTCTGAGCCGTCAGGTTGCAGTGAGTGAACTTCTACCGCATTAGCATTCGACTAGATTTTCGAGGAGATTCGATTTTCCAACGGCTCGCTCCGTCTTGGGCTGTTCTATATTTTGACTTTTCTTGGGCTGGACTTCAACTTTCTTCTCTTGATTGTAGCACTTTCAGAAGTTGGCGCAGTAGACTGAAACTGATATTAACGCAGACGATTCGCTGCCTACGCGCAGCTTGTAAGTACATTCATTGCGTCGCATCATTTTCCTTTCTGTTTCGAACTTTAGCGCTTCTTTTTTCTGTCTAATGTCTATTTCGCAAATAATTTGTTAGTCAAGTACGAGGACGCTTGGTCTTCCGCTTGCGATAAAGGTTTTATTCACGAATGAACTGTACAATTATCTTGAATAAGGGTCGTGGAAGGTGTCATGCGCTTTCCTCTTAAGGTGATGTGTGGAATTCGTCACAGTCTATCAGTGACTGGCTTATCATGGTGACGTTCTTGTCAAGCATGGGCAGTGCGCAATGATCAGTGCAGCGTAATGCTTTTTTGCTGTTCCTCGTTTTATTTTTTTCATAGGAAACTCAAAGGATGACCATGAAAAGTCGTCCTCTTTTTGTCGTGGGTGTGGGACATGGCTCAAATTGATGTCAAGTCAACCTCGTGACGCACGTCGTAAACAATGTATATCCATTATTTGTTTACGGGGTCGTATCGTGAGTAGACTGAGATATTTGCATTTATTCAAGTGCCAGAAGCAAAAAAGAAACCAACAGGGTCTCGTGTCCGTCGTACAGAATATGACATCAATAGGGCCAGCAAAATTCACTGTCCTCTGTGAGCCGACTTGATGACACTCAAACTCGTCTCGCGTCGTCCAATTATACCTGTCGTGGATCGTGTAACAAGAGAAGTTGCAGGAAAATTGAAAATGAAAGCAACGAAAAGAGCAGTTCTGTCATTGAGTGTCCAAATAACAACACATTGAGTCCTCCGGGGTGGACTGTGATTTGTATCAAGAACGGATCTGTCGTTTATTTCATACAGCACGAAAACAAAGCCGGAACATTATGTCCTCCTGTCCGTGCACTATAGCGACGCGCACCGCGGTGGCGACCGCGGCGATGGTGGGAAGTGCGACTGCTGTGGTATCTCTATGGAGGTGATGATGTTATAATGTGTCATGCAGAAACGAGCCACGACCACGAGGTCGAGGTCGAGGACCAGAACTATCATGAATGAGAGAATAGAGATTACTTCCACTACGAGATCCTGAATTGCACGCATGAAGAATGAAATAAATGTCATATCAGATGGACCAGCATCAGGAGGAGAAGATGGAACACAAGTCCGTGGATTTGGATTACGCGGGAACTACATCTGTGGACGCGACCGAGGACGCGGGTTTTTTTTCGCCGGAAAATGAAGAAGGACAAGAAACCGAAACCCACACCATGTCTTCACCTTCTCCGTCGGCCTTCCTCTTGCAGAGCGGGCGGTCTCCTTATGAAGTCCTTGGCGTCACACCCAATGCGAATGCCGCCGAAATAAAAGCTGCCTACAGACAGAAAGCACTGCAGCTGCACCCGGACAAGCAGGGGAATGAAGGTCAAGGTGATTCTGCAGCTTTCCAGGAACTACAAGACGCGTACGAAACCTTAAGCGATCCGCAGCGGCGAGCGGCATACGATGCTGGTATGACCTTCATCATTTTCAAAGTCAAACAATAAATCTAGCAAGTCTGACTTCACCTGCCTCTTCTTGCGTCAAGCTCTTAAAAAAGTAACTGATGAGCGTACTACTTCCACATGTTGCTACTGGAATAGTTGAGTGAGGGATTTTCGATCATGCCTCTGCAAAGTACTACAGCTCGGGGACAATCTTCACAATCCAATCGACAAACTACACGACAACCCGGACGCACACCCCAACCCCCATGAACCGCCGAGCAAATGAGCCGATATTGGAGCGGCGCGCAGCCACTGGGCCCGGTGCGACCTGGACGACGGCTCGTCCAGTTGTAACAAGAACAAGCAGCACAAGCAGGAGCTACTGCGATCCCGATCGTACCGACTTCTACATCAACCAACAACAGGCGTAGGTGGCTGCCCACTTCTACAACTAATGAGTGAATGAATGAACACGACGAAATTGCAACTTCAGAGCAAACTGTTAGCGAACACAATCGATCCAGCGGCTCCAATTACATTGCGGCACCTATTCTAGTACTTACTACTTGGTGCAACTACACCGATCTTCAGAGACGCCACTTTATAGAAATAATAGATACTCACTGTATACAAGAATCGACTACACATTGGCGCTTAAAAAAAGTGTTGACTTTTTATCGATAATTGCGAACGAAGATCCACCTTGTATTCAAAGGATAAGAAGCGATACCAATGCAGGCGTGGTTCGTATTAATATTGAGAAACATGAAATCGATTTTCGCCCTCGTGTTGAAAAATGTGTATGAATAGAATAGCACAATATACAAGTATCGTTTAAGCACGCAAGTACGACCCCCTCTCCTGCTCTCGGAGTTACATGTTGATAAAATTAAAACCCAGCAACTTTTATTGTAAATTAAAACCAGAACGCCTCGGTGTCTTGGGACAGTGATGTCTGCGAGGAGCTAGAGAAGGGCGAAGTGATGCTAGAAAGTGTTTACTGGTGATCGTCATAGAAAAGAAAGCTTGCCTCTATGACCTTGCCGCGAAATTTTGAAGATGGAAAAACGAAGAAAGCGAACAAGATCCCCCGTGGACTTTCTGCACATTCTTGCCGCAGTGCAATACAGATAAGAACGAAGGGCGCGCTTTTGACATCATCACGATGGTATGGGCGCACTTTTTTGCTGACACAAACGCAGCACATTTTCCGAGTTTTTTTCCCTTCAGGTAATGGATAAGTAAGCAGCCGCTACCACAAAAAAGTCCTCGACTAGAGCAAGAAGCTCTTCGATGTGAGAGAACTACTAACAAGAACGATATCAGTGCGTTGCTGTCGTGCATTTTTTCGTTTGCTTGAGTGAGTGCAAAGCGTCTCCGGAATTTGTAAACGCATAAAGTTAAATTAGAGAAGAGCAAGAAATATGCGCGTAGATGATCAACTTTCATCTACTCTCTCTCTGTGTTCGGTTCAGAAATCTCGGAGGCCGTTGCATCCAAGGTGGAGGTGGTGGTGCCTTTCATCTTGGTTACAAATTATCCAATCCGCCTTGCAGCATTTTTGTTCGAGAGCTTGTAAGCACAAGCGGATGGAATAAGTCGCTTGCATTCTGTTCCTTGCCGAACGATGAAGCCTGAAAGTGGTGCTTCCTGTGTCTAATCAAGGTTTTGTGACTTGTTGCGGTTTACGCTCCTCGGAATTCATTCGTCGACAGTCGGCTCTTGTATGGGTCTCATGCTCCCCCTACCCCCCAAAAATCCGGTATAACTTCATCTCCAAATCAACATTACACCTCCATGATCGGTTGATGCAGTCCCCATCTTCACTTCTATATTGTGTATTAGTGTTGTGTTGCATTTCTCATGAGAACGTTGTTCCTGTATGCTGATGCTTTCGAGTGGAAATTTGCTTTCTAATAATTCTAAGGGTATGTGTAAATGTCGAACCTTTTACGCTTCACATTGACATTGAGTATGTTCCGTTTTCTCTCCTCAATGTCGACAAAACGATGTTTTCTGAAACATTGCCTTTCCGTCGTTGTTGTTTTTGTTTTCCTGTTTCCATGTAGCATCGACCCTGCAAAAGCTGCCCTTCTCACCCATCACACCAACCAGGAAGACCGGGTTTGGATCGAATCCAGGCAGAAGTGTAAGGATTACTACAACGCGTCAGTGGATGAAGAAGAGCGACTCGACGATCATGATGCTGCACAGCATCATGACAAAGCGAGCGATGACGGTTTGGGAAGCGGCGGCGAAGAAAACTCCGACGAAGCAGCGAAAGTCGTGAATCCGGCCGCCCCTGGCCAACCGTGGCCTCCACGCAGCCGACTTACAAGAAGAAACCCAATAGTGGAGGAGAACTGCAACCTGCACTACCGAGACGGCGCCCGGGACTCCCGCCACTGGGACGTTAATGCGGCGGGAGATCCCTTTATCCAAGGTTTCGCGCGGCCATTTTCGGTGCAGTATGGCACGCAAAACAAATCCACAGTCCTGCTCCTGTCACGCCTATGTTCTCCGAAGATCGTATGTATGAAGTCGATGCGCAGTCCCTACGTACAACGCGGATGTGTAGAAATAGTAAACTCAGATGCAGTTCTCTGTGGTTTCCTCGTCCAACGGTACGTAGAACCTGGTTGCTGTGAAGCCTTCAAGGGCTCTTTTCACCACGGTTTACGTGATGAGCCTCGAACTCAGCATACTAAAGTGACAAAGAAGACTGTGAATTTGTTCGGTTCCATTCCCCGCCTGGCACCACCGTCGAGTTCCGGGTTCGCACCATTTCCAAGAAATACCGCGTCGACATCTACCGACTCGGATTTTACGGCGGCAAAGGTGCGAGATTGGTGCACTCCATCCCAGCTGACGAGGTGTCGGAATCCGGGTTGCTTGCATCGGACAGAAACGCGAGTGGGAAAGACACCGACCAAGACAAATCTTCCGAGACGAATGCAGAGGACAAAGTTGCGCCCAGTTCTGGGTTACAGGATGAAGACGCAGGAAAGAAAAAGGCAAGATCTCCCAAGACAGTCCACAGCGAGTACAACCAACCGGACTGTGCTGTGCGCCACAAACCGACACGCCTCGTGGACTGCAGGAACTGGCACGTAAATGCGAAATGGGACATCCCGGTTGGAACAAGCAAAACGAAGACCACGCAGGAGGTAAAAAGATCCTCTTCCGCACAACTCAAGGGGCAGGACGCAGACCGCTCTGGGAAAGGACCAAAAGCCGCCGCAACAACGCTACCAAACATCGTCTCCGGTGTCTACATTGCTCGGTTCGTCCGGGAAGATGCGGAATCTATGCCGTGGACAACGACCTGGCGGACAGACGCGAGTCTGAAAAATGCGAACGGCTTGTACGGAAACGTGGACTTTGACCTGCGGAAAGTGGTCGGAAAGACGAAGGATCTTCCCGCGGAAAAGATTGTAGGTCTTGCTAAAGATGCACATCTAGCAGAGGATGACGAGGAAGCAAACGACAGTGCTACATTTGCTTCTGACAACGTTCTAACCGACCACGCCCTCGGGTTGCAGTTGATGCGGGATTATAGGAAAAAGTTGCAAAGAAGAGATGTTGACGATGCCAGCGCATCAGCCTCTGAAGAGGACGGCAATTTTTCCAGAAGTGCGAAGAATCTTTATCTTCCCCCGACAACGCCAAGCCTGCTAGAGACCGCTTTACACGAGCCGTACGCGAGTCTGGCGTATTTCGTCGTCCGCACGGCGGACGAGGACGATAGCCACGAGCTCTACGATCTCGTATTTCAGACGAGTGATACCACCTGGCTGGCGTATAACGTATACGATAGTCCCAATACCTACGGCCGCACGCCGCAGTTCAACTGTCCCCACCACAATTTTACCACCTGGTGGAAGACGCCGGACGACTTTTTATGAATCTTCGCAAAAAAATGTCGTATCTCGTGCTGTAGTGATGAATGAACATCGCGGCATGACCTCAAAATGATAAAAAAGTCAGTGTAAAGTTTGTAATCCTGCTTGATGAGGTAAGGCTTTGTGTCTGTCATGCAAGGTTTCAGGCTCTGCGAGTGCGATATTTTTGCGCATCTTCAGCATATTTTCTCGGGTACGCCAAATCCCCGTTCGGCGACGACATCAAAATGTCGGACAAGGAAAGTCAGCAGCGATCATCTTCTCCTGTCAACAACAGCCCTTCTGCTGGTGGAAGTGGAACCTTGACATCAACTGCTTCTCCCTCTGCATCTTCTTCTAGCATACTGACCTCCGGCACGAAGAAAAACCCGCTGGAGCTGACCGCGCACGACTACCGCGCGCTGCGGAAGTCCTACAACACGCCACTGATCACCAGAGACGTGTCCCTCTACAACTCCGTATTCTCCTCAGAATACCCCATGATCCGGTTTCTCGAGGCCCAGGGGTACGCGGTCACCTACGTGTCCGGCCTGGATACGCACCTGGGCGGCCGCGGGTTTGGGCGATTTGCAGCGGCCGGGAGGATGCCATCCACCTCGCGCGGCGAACAAGGCGATCACACTCACAACGGGGAAGATGACTATGTTGATAAAGGCAATGCAAAATCAGTTGTAACAACCGGACGTGCCTTGCCTACCGTGGGAAAAATCTTCCTGTCTGTCGGACACGACGAGTACTGGAGTAGGCAGCAGAGACAAACCGTGGAACGGTTGACGGCGGGAGTCCAAGAAACTACAGCTCAAGTCCGTGATAATACAAGTGATGAATCTAGTTCTAGGGGCAAAGGCCAAAATACAAATGACACTGTTCGACATCAAAACAAGAAGAACGTCGTCTGGCACCTGGGTTTTTTCAGCGGCAACAACGTTTTCTGGACTCACGCGTGGGAAAAGAGCTCGAAGTACTACAAAAGCATGCCTAGAAATTCCTACGATCAAGCTGGTAGAGAGGCTGAACCGATCCACAGCACGGCGGGGGAAGACGACGGCGACGACGATCTGGATATTTTGGTCATCGAGAAAGAATCCCAGATGTCCAAGGAGGAGTTTGCGTCGCTAAAATTTTCATCGGCCTCTGATGCAGCGAAACGAGAGGTGGATGCAAGCGACGACCATATTAAGAATACCGCAGCCTCCAGCACAAAGTCGCCATCGCCAACTACTAGCTCTACAACTTCTAAAGCAACAAAGCCCTGGACAGGTTCGTTTCGCGATCCACGCCAGCCAGATGGGCCGTATCCGGAAAACGCGCTAACTGGCCTGTCGACGGCTGCGAACGCGCTGCGCAACGACCCCCTCGAGGTACCGGTGGAGAAATTTGGGCTGCATGCGTTCTGGCGAGGGACCGAAATCGCGGAGCTTGCGATGAAGTTTGATAAGCGGGAAGGAGCCATTGTTTCTAGTTCCGCACCTTCAAAGAAACTTGATAAATCAGCGAGCAGCTCCTCCGATGCAAGAAGGAGAAGCAACCCCGCTGGTCTGATAGCCACCGTTCCTTTGAAGGGGATTCTGGGCCACGAGTGGGATGTAGACGTCGACAACGGCCACCGGCCTCCCGGGTTAGTGTACTTATCCGAAACCAAAATCCACAATGTTCACACTTTGCTGGACTACGGTGGCATTTTAGACTCGACCACCCTCACGCACACCATGACGCTGCACAGAAAGCAACACAGGGCGTGGAACGATACTGCAATGGACCACGGAGCTAGAAATTCCTCATCGCCCCCACCCTCAACTTCATCCCTCATATTCGCCGCGGGTACGTGTCAGTACTCCTGGGCCCTGGACAGTTTTCACGACCGCGTTACCGGCACCCGGGGCTGGGAGAATGAGCAGAGCACGCGGGTGAGCCGCGATTTGGCAGCCGGCGTGACGGGTGAGCGAAATTTGCAGCAAGCGGTCGTAAATTTGTTTGCGGACATGGGGGACGTGCAGCCGGGAACTTTGTTGACAGAGAGCTACGAAGGCCTGAGACTAGCGGTACCGGCAGACAGAACAAGAGAAAAAAGAACCTCGGACGAGAAGACAGCAGAAGTTCCTGCGTACGAGATTGTCTTGGACAGGGTAATGGATGAAGTTCCTTCGAGCGATGGCCAAAACAAATCTACTACCTCTGCTGAACCAGTCGTCGCGACGGATAAACTGAGCGACAAGATCGATGAATCGGATCAGTATCTGACCCTCACATTCACGTTGCGAAAGGCCACACAAGATTTTTCGTCACAGCGAGCTGAACTCCGAACAGTAACCAGCGACACCACCGCGGGTGAAGAAAGTCATCCTATCCTGGGCGCAATCGAACTGCGCTACCGGTATTCCGAGGACGGGAAGCGAAGGCTTTTTTTCGACAACAACAGACGACACCGGCTGGAGTATCACGAAAGGTGGCGAAAGACGGAGAATAGGGGTAGGAATTTTTTCGTCTATCACCTAAAATCGACGGACTTGTCTTCGTTGGAACAGGGGTTCCTAGAAGCGATAGTTGTGCAAGGGTATGACGATCTAGGATATTCGGTTGGAAACGAAAAAGTTTTCACAAGAGCCGACCTGGTAACAAGAACAGGAAGTGAAGAAAGCGGAAAATTACAGAATCTGCACCGCCATGAAGAGGACGAGGAGATGAGAACAAGGGCGGAGCTGTAGAAGATGCTTGGCGTGCTGGATTGATGATTGCTCAGCTACTACACTTACATGATCCGTCGTCCTCGTCGTCATATTAGCGACAATACCGCTGACGCCAGCGTTGACGCTGAGAGGCAGTTGCTCCTGCTTCCTTTCTCTGCAAGTGAAACGCCTCGTATAGAGGCGCTCCTCTTCAATTTCGGAGCCACCTACGTGTATGTGAGAAGCCGTCTTTCCTGCAGGTTAGGTGAAGAGGATGCTGATGTACGGCAAGTGAAAAATGCAAATGGTGTTTTACCCCATCGACATGCACGCACGCGCATTGTTAGTTTGCGACGTCGCTCTCGAAACGCGATCATACCTTTCCCAATTATGCAGCCATTTGAGGCTGTAGAGGCGGAATCAAAATTACCGTATGTTTTCGACGAAGACGTTGCAAAAAAAGCGATTGGATTCGCATCCACCCATGATGGTCGTTGATGTTCACGAATTCTTATCTTCGCATGTAGGTATTTCAAGAAAAAACGGACATTGCAAAAAAAAATGTAACTCGACAAGCTCCTTGTCGTCCGAGATTTGTCTGTCAACCTACACGTTGGCTCGCTATGTATCTAGACGCAGGTTCTGTGCCACCATCAGGCTGGGCAAAAGTTGAACTCTTCATCGTCGACTCATTCACGGTGCCACGAACTCATTTGCGTAGCATCATCGCATTTTCCTCTAATGCGAAACTGACAGAGTCCCCTGATAGATGTGGCATCATTTGTTTCGAATTTTCGCTGCCTGTAGTTTGTTTGATCTAGAGTATCGAGTACCCTCATTTTCATATATTTGTTTTCATTTTCCTCTTTCGCTACCGCTCCTGTAGTCGCTTTTCCCTCCTACATTCCTAACTGTGGAGATGAGTGTGTACTGCATGAGGTTACAAAGAGCAGGAGGAGATGGAGACGAATGTAGTACTGAGTGAACACAATCGTCGTGCAAAACCGACAACAAAGAAGCACCAAACAAGGCTTGTTTTACCATACGGATTGCCCTCCTTTTGACATTGTCCTCCTGTGATAAACGCAAAGACCCTGCTTTTTTAATTTTTCAAGCATTTCTCAAATCGAATCCCAACCATTCAGTACTTATATGACCATGTCAGCTTCCGCCACAATGCCATCTACTAACGTCGCGCTCCGTCCTGTAAAGCATTCTGCGCAGAGCACGCAAAACCGAATGTTTGACGTCGGGTGAGGAAATCTTAATTTGAGTTCATCATGGAAACCTGCATAGTAAGTACTACACGGAGAGTGAGTGTGGAGACAAGAAGTGACGCAGAGAAAGCTCCTATCCCAGTTCATCTGCCTACTTACATGGTATGATATCTTCAACAAAAATTTTTATTCCATTGTAGGCGGGGCCGCTGAAGTGTTTTTTTCCGATTGCGCTTTTGAACTCTCCACTTGGTACCCACCCAGATGAGGCCGGAAATGCACTTGAAGATCATGTGCATCGCCTCTGTGCCACCAGTGGTTCTTTGATAATGATGAAGTGAATCCGCGTTGTTCTTGGAGGCTGCAGAGCTTTTGGCCGCGAAGGTGGAAGCAAAAGCTTTCTTCTAGAAAGCAGCTGCCAAAAGGAGTATTCCTGTAATACAACTTGCGGCAAGAAATAACATTATGTCGTCCACTGGCGTTCGGTCTTCCAGCTCCTCTGAGAGCATGGTGTCGGCCGGCACCAAGAAGCAGCAGCAGCAGCAGCCGCCGATCCCCCTGGACCGGCTTAACATGGTGTCGGAGGGCACCGTGCATTTTCGGCGCGAAAAGCACGCTTTTGACCTGAAGCAGACGCCCTTTCCCGGCGGCGTCAAGTTGCGGTTTCGTCTCCCGCGGGAGCACGTGTCGCCCAGCCAAGTGATCGCGGAGCAGGTCACGGTGATTGCCGAACAGAGCGGGTTTTTTGGCTTCGCGGAGATCGCCAGTCGCGAACTCAAGTGCATTGACCGTCGGCGGGACGAGTATTCCATGAAGATTTACCTGCGGGCCGCCGCGGAAATCCGGATCTGCATGATGCGCAGAAAACCGGGCGCACCGCCAGTGG
Source organism: Amoebophrya sp. A120 (assembly GCA_905178155.1). Lineage (NCBI taxonomy): Eukaryota > Dinophyceae > Syndiniales > Amoebophryaceae > Amoebophrya > Amoebophrya sp. A120. The sequence continues at coordinate 5,885,771 of CAJINV010000002.1, read as the reverse complement.
TCCCGGCGAGCCAACAGTTGGCGGTGCCCGCTAGTGTAGCGCAGCAGCCCGCCGAGCAGCTACCGATGGCGATGGACCCCTACAGCACCGCCGCGGCGTCGAATTATGGAGGTCACCAGAACCTCACCCCGGCCGAGCAGCAAATTATGCAACAGAATCAGGACATCAATGCCACGGGCACTCCAAAGGGCTATACTTTGGTCGGAGGGGGTGCTTCCTCTGCAAATGCAAATGCGGTCCAGTCCGTCAGCTTCGCAAAGGGCACGAAGGCCGGAAACTCCATCAACGCGCCGCAGGGTCCGCTCCCGGTGCCGCCCAACTTCAACCCCTTGGCGCGAACAGATGGGGCCGGGAGCAACGGGAATGCTCCTGGTGGCCCAGGAGGCCCGGTGGGGAAGCAGAATTTTGACCCGCAAAATCTGACCATAGCAGCGCAGCAAGGGATGAACGGAGTATCCACTTCTTCCAACCAGCAGCAACAAGGTGGTAGCGGTACAACTAGCTCTTTTCCGCCAGGGAACTTGCGGGGCAATAACCAGCAAGGGGGAAGTTCTAGTTCCACGTCGAAGCAATTGCAGCCCGCGATGAACTCGAAAAACAACGAGATCGTCGCCCAGCAGCAGCTATCCCGTGCAAAAGTACTGTGTATCGCAACTACTTCTCGCAGTCTGGCATGACGGATCCGTTTTTCATTTTCTACCCGAACCTGCATGATTCCACTGGGAGTATAATTTCTTGTCCCTGCGAATTATGGTCCAGATGTGCCATTATACAGCTTTTGCCATGCATAGCGGCAACAACTGCAGTCGCTCCAGGATATCCCGGACCGGTCGAACTACGAGAAATTCGGCGAACCCTCCGACTTGACCTGGGCGTACCCCAGCGAGAAGCCGCAGATGCCCAAAATCAAGCGGTGGTGGGGGTTCCCCACCAAGGTGTCCGTGTCCTGGGACGTGGACGGAATGAACCCCGAGGGGGCGCCCATCGAGGACTACCAGGCGCAGTTTTCCGAGGCGCCCAACTGGTCGCAGCTGTGGAACCCCGAGTGGCGGGACATCATCATCAAATCCAACCGGTTGATCGTGACGCAACTAACGCCCGAATCCGTCTACTGGGTCCGGGTCCGCGCGCGGAACTGCATCGGGGCGGGCGAGTACTGCCAGCCCTTCGAGATCGCGACCAGCACGCGGGGGAGGATAAAAGCTTTGACCCAGGACGAGTCCTCCTTCTACGGCTACAAAACCAACTACCTGGTGGTCGAACTGCAGACTTTGGACCCGGAAGGGGCCCCCGTGGAGCGCGTGAAGGTGGAGAAGGCGAACTACTTCGGCCCGATTCTGTCCTCCTGGGACGAGCTCGAGCCGGTGGAAACCGTGCAACTCGAAGCGGACGTGTGGCGGGTCGGGCTGCCGACGCTGAGCGTGTCCAGCGACTTGGCGGGCACGCCCGTCCGACTCCGGGTGTCGTTGTACAACGCCGTGGGGCAGAGCGAGTTTTACTACCATGACACGGAGATTCCGACGAAGACCGACGCCGTGCATTTAGGCCGGGATGAGCCGGGCACCAGCACGGACGAAGACGTGTCCAGTGCGGAGGAGACGCTGACAGCCACGGGGCGGTCAAAAACCGAGGAGCAGTCCTCGTTTTTGGAGCAAACCAGCAGCGGGGTGGGAATGAGCGACAACTTCATCAACTTCGTCAAAGCCATGCACGTGACAAGAGGGCAGTCCAAGGGCGATCGGCAAATCCGGATCAACCTGGTGGCGCAACCCACTGCGACGAGCGTGATGCTGAGGTAGGGAAATGGAATGTCGTGCTGTCTCTCGTCCTAGTAGTCGCTGAGCTGCAACTAGCAGGAAATTCAAGTTTATTCTTGGCAGTTTCTTCGGCGGTGTTGCTTCCCGTGATACAACATTTACATGCTTTATTCAGTGCAAGCTTAAGCTTAAGCTAGCTTTGTTCCTACAAAACCAAATTCACCCAGGTGTATGTTCCAGGCACAGCAGGAGAATCTGAAGGTCCAGCGTTGCAAAATCGAGTACGGTGCGGGCGGCAACAAGTGGCAGCGGCTCGAGCTCACGCCGGACCTCTCGAACGAGAAGGAGAACGCCAGCACGTCGGCGGGCAGCTTCGAAACGCAACTGGAATCTCTCGTACCCTCGCAAACCTACCGCGCCCGCGTGGAGTTGATTCCGACGCTGAAGTCGAAATTTTCCGTGCCCGACGCGACGTACCTGTCCTGCATCGGCTACAGCCCGGTCTTCCCGGTGTTCACCAGTTCGGTCGCCCTCGCACCCTGGAATCTGTCGGTCGTGGAGAAATCCCCGACCAGCGTGTCCATTCTGTGCACCACCAACGTGCCGGACGGCGCGGAAGTGACGAAAATCCAAGTGGAGCAGGAATCGGGCTGGTCGGGGTGGGAGCGGGTGACCAAATGCGCGGTCCAGAAGTACGTCCAGGTGAACAACAACCCGCAGAAGGACCTCAATTTGAACCTGGACGAAGCGTACGAGCAAGACGGCAATTCGATCACGCAGGTGAACCCCGGGTCGCTGGATAACAACAGCCAGCAGCAGTCGTTGGGCGAGGTGGTGACGCCAAACAGCTCCTCCACTTCTTCCAGTCAGGACATGTTGAACAACAAAGGAAGTAACGGTAATTACCCCCGGGAATTCACGAAAAAGCAGAAGCAATTCCTGCAAGATTTCTCCAAAGGTGGAGGCTCCTCCGCGACGTCCGGGGACCTGAACCAGAACACCTCTTCTTCTTCTAAACGGGGCTCCCGAGGCGGCTCGTCCAGTAGCGGGCAAAACCAGTCGAAGTTGACCCAGCTGTGGAAGCTGCAGATCTACGACCTGCAGCCGGAGCAGCGTTACACATTCCGCCTCGCGGCCATGAACGCCTGTGGCCGGTCCCCGTGGTCGAGATCGGTGTTGGCGTCGACCTCCTTACCGCCCAAGCCCTGCTACAATCTGGAAGTCGTGGGGACGCAGGGGTACGGAGCGAAGGTGCGGTGGACCTGCGACGATCCGGAGGGATGTCCGGTCACGGAGTGCCAGATCCAAATTTCGGAAGAGGGCGTCTTCAGCAAATACTTTTTCGCGAAGGGAGAAGATCTGCAGACCCGGGAGTGGAAGTCGGTGATACAGGGACTGCTGCCGAACCGGAGCTACCTCTTCCGCGTCGCGCCCAAAAACGCAGTGGGGCTGGGACCAACGGCGCAGTGCGCGGCGGTACGAATTGATTGTTGTGCTGATAGTAAATTTCAATTTCTTCTTTTTCTCGCAACGAATGTGCTTGGTGTTGAATGTGCTTGCGACCGCCAAAATTACCTTTTCTCGCTCTCAGGTCTTCAAAACCGCACCAGTTCCAAAACGCGCGCAAAACCTGCGCGGCTGCGCCAACGGCTGCATTCGGTTCGAGATGCAGGATCTTCTCCGCGACGCGCCCGTTCTGGGTTGCATGGTGGAGTACCGCATGGTGAGCAAGGAGAAAAAGAAGGAGAAGCGCTTTGCGTATCGCAATTACAAGGCGGAAAAGTCGCAGGACACGGGGGTTTTCACCACTTGGGAACTTCCCAATCTCCCGCCCGGCCTCTATGTCATTTCCATCCGCGGGTTCAACTGCGCCGGGTGGGGCGAGTTGGCCGAGGCCAACGTGGCGATCAAGGACACGGCCGGGATCGTCAGCGCCATCCAGGATACCGGATCACTCAGTCCGGAAATCGCCCGACCCAACCGACGCGGTGGAGCTGCGGGAGGGCAAGGTACTTCTAACCAGGAAGTTACGACCCACAAGTCGATGAAGGAGCCGGTGATACGGAAACGGGAAAGAAAAAACCAGAACTTCGGCGGCAACTCCCGGGACGCAGAGCTCGAATTCAACGTCGTGGGGCGGAAAAATTTACCGCCCCTGTTCAAGGGGTTGCGGTTTTCCCTAAATTGGTTTCTGATGCACGAGGTGCGGAAGGGACACGACAAGTTTTTGTCGAGGAACTTAGTGCGGAGCCTCGTGGAAGACGATCTCGACGACGAGGCCGTCACCGTGGAGTACGAACCGCGCAACCGCAACGTGACTGGTGACAGCTTTTCCCTCCACAACATGGAGCCGCTGCAGATGCAGATGGCAACGCCGGCCGGCACGAGGAGCGCAACCTTCAACAACAAGGAGCGCAGCCCGAGAAACGATGGCGCAGGAGGTGGCGGACCTGGAGGGGCTACAAGCAGCTCCGGTCCTCGGCACAGTGCCGTGGAGAGCAGCGGTACTAGTAACCAGGGCTACTTTCCGATCTCCGCGCAGAGTGTCGTGGATAACAATTTGCTCCCCGCGTTTCCGCAGGAGATCGTGACGGTAACTGCATCCAATTTCCACCTACTCGACGCGAATCAGGAATACGTGCCGCGGAAGTCGCAAAGACTGGAAGACTTGGAGCAGGAAAGACTAATCCGGTACAACATCGCCAACGCACTGAACGACGGCGACGATGGGCTGCAGAACCCCGAACACTGGCTCGTGCGCTTTTCGGATTTCATGATGAAGATCTACAAAAAGCCGAGGTCTACAAGCAGTCCGAAACCGAAAGAGAAAAAGAAGAAGAACAAAACTGCTGCAAGTGGAACTACCGCTGCTGCGGAGCAAGTAAACCTGCAAAATCCCCAAGGACAAAACGCGGCCACGGACTTACTTGACGATACCGCGTCCGTCGGTGCGCCGCCGTCCGAGGCAACCACTGCGGGGGTCAGCGAGACAACCGCGGTGAGCAGCGCGGTGACGGACGATGTCGTAGCCGGTAGTAGCAGAGCCGGCGCCGAGACGCCGAAGGACCCAGTCAGTGGCGGGGAGAATAACGTTAACCCGTCGGGGACGTCGGCCACGACCAGTGGGGGAGAACCTGGAGTGGATGCCAAAAATCCGGGTGACGTGGGAGTTGTTGAAAAGAGCCCTGCTCCCCAGGGTTCATCATCTTCCTCGCGAGCGGCCGCCGGCCCCAAATTCCAGCACGCAGACGACCACGACGGGAATGACAAGAGTAGCGATGACTCGGACAGCACAACCCAGCAAGGCGCGGTACTGAAGGAGAGATTCCGGCACGTGGCCACCACCAGCTCCATCACACGGAACGACGGCCTCCTCGGTGCGGAGCGGAAGGTCAAGGCGGAACGGGCCGAGACCATGGCAGAGTTTCTGTCCGGCACGGGAGACCCCAGCAGCGGAAACATCGACACCAGTCCGACCAGCGGAACAGTTGTACTTGGCTCGAACAGTAAACCGGGTTCGAAGAAAACTACGACTGAAGCAGGAAATAACGCAACAAGTGTCGATGGCGAACAAACCAGCGCGGCCACGTCGCCGGCGGCAAACAAACAAGCGACGCCAAAGAGCAAAGCAGGCACGGGTGCAGCTACTGGATCCACTTCAACACAATCCGCTCCCGGAGGCGCAGCAACTCCGAAGGCCAAAGCCGCCGTGGCGGCGGTAGTTACCGCGGGCAAAATCGCGGGCGCAGCGGCGCAGCAACCAGCGCAAACGTCCTCCGAGCAGGCCTCGACCAACAAAGAAGAGGATGCCGCGAAGAAGAATCAACTTACGAAGAAGCAGCTCCTCGCCCAGTCCTACACGGTGCGAGAACGCGTACAGGCCTTGGGCCTGTTCTACGTTTTGCGATCCTGCATCATTCTGCTTCACGACAGCCTGCACTGGATGGAGCGGGCGTCGCTGGATCACCTGTGGGGCGCGATTTTCGAGTCGCTGGACGGCAAGATGCTCGCCGACTGGCAAACCCGGAAGGAAGAGTGGAACGAAGCCTGGCTCCAGGCGCTGCAGGAGCATTTGCCAGAGGTGCTGCGGCTGTGCGACCACATTCTGCACGGCGTGGATTTGGCGTTTCTGTTGAAGGAGCGGGTGGATCTCCTGCAGTGTCTCCGGGCGTTGGGGCAGGGGTACTTGGCGCAACAGAAGCGACTGATGTCAATCCGAGCGGTGTTGCTACTCGGTGCGCAGACGGCCGTAAACAACGCCGCAGCAGCCGCGGGACAGCCGAGCAGCAACCTGCATCGCAAAGGGTCGCAATTGGTGCTGGACAAAACCACGCCGGCAACGAACAAAACCTACAGCACGGCCGTGGCGAAGGGGGTGGTGAGTGAGAAGACGAACTTGTCAAAACAGAGCTCGAAAGAGCTAGTAGGGATAAATACCAGTAACAGCGAGACAGAGCAAAACAATCTGTTGCAGCTGAATACCGACCTAGTGTCTAGCGGAGCCACAACTTCAGTGGTTCCCGCCATCGCAGTGCAAAGATCCCCCTCTGCGGTCGTGCCAGAAGACCAAATCATGGAATACATATGCATTGCTGCAAAAAGTTCTATCGTATTAGGTGGCTTAGTGGTCGTGATTGAATCACAGAGACAAAATGAAATTTCTCATGCAGATTGATTAAGGTAAAGATGAACACCAACACGTTTATTGTGATGCAAAATCGCAATCACTTGCTACGAGTCTCCGATACAAGAACTTTTGCACAGGATAACACGACGACGCGAGCAACATTATCCGCGCGAATTCCAGTTCCGGCGACGGGGCGGGTCTCGCGGGGCTGGATAGCAACGGCGCGCATCCTGTGGCGGGGGAAAATGGCGAGCAGAAAAGCAATCGCGCCGTTGTCCGCGATCGGAAAAACGGAAACAAACAAAGCGATGATGAGAACAGCGACGACGGATTGTCGAACCCAAATGTTTTTTCCCCCAGGGGAGACCAGATTCTTCAAAATGACCCTGAAGATCAGACGACCGCGCAAGAACAAGGAGACGCCAACTCCTCTTCCCCCGCACAACTACAGCAAGAGGTGAAGCAGCAGCAGCTGCACGCGAATTTGTCCCACATCCCCGGGGAGTCCTTCCTGGGGAAGGTGCAGCACTCGGTTCTCGGTTTCGCCGCCGGGCTGGTGATGCCGCTGCCCGGCGCGTTGGAGGTGTGGGCGATTTCGAATGTGATGCTGTGGATGAGCGACGACATGCGGTTTTTGCTGTTGGAGGACCAAACGGTCGAATCGTTGCGGAACCGAGTCTGTCCGGTCGTGGAAACGAGGATAGAGCAGATGAACGTCGTGCCGATTGATATGGAAAAACTGAGGAGTGACACCTTCGAGGACGCGGTTGAGGAGGTGACTGAGGACGCAGCAACGACAACTACGTCCCCTGCAGGTAAGAGCAAAGCCGCAGTTGCAAATAAAAGCCCCGAGGGTGAAGTGGCATTGAACACCGGCAGCAAGCAGAAGAACCAGCAAACTGCAAAGCGCCCACCGACGTCTCCCGAGCAGCAGCTCGTGCAGGTGATCGAGCGCCGCGGGTACTGTTTGACGGCGCCGCACACCCTGGTCAGCCGGGGGCTCGCGCAGGGTAGCTACGACACGGGCCTCGATCAGATGAACGGGTGGCACAGCGAGTTTGAGTCCCAGATTTCCGCCTACCTTCACGGGACGCGGCGGCGCGTGCTGATCTGCAACCAAACCTGCCGGTGCGTCACGCTTCGGTTTGAATCTTACGACGGGATTGTGCAGAAAACGGTCGGGTTAGTAATGTCGGCCCACCCGATGACAAAATTGGTCCTCGGCGGGATCACGTCCGCGAGCCGGATGAACAGCGAGGAGATTTTGTTGTGGCCTGGGCAGGTGTTGTGTCTCCAGGTGCCGTTCGTGGCGAGTAAAGAGAACCGGAACGCGTACATCGCGGAAAAAAAGGCGGAGATCAAGGCGCTGTTGGCGGAAAGGGAGGCGGAACGCAGGTTGAAAAAGGAGCAGCAACTGGCTCTGCAGCCACCGGAAGTGGTACAGATTGTGAACACGGAGATAACGGATGTCGACGCGAACCACTTCGAAAGTAGCAGTAGAAGTGGCGGTCCCGCGCACAGCAAAATGAACAATCCAGAAGAAACCACCGCTGGTGTAGTACCCGACGAAGTGGCCGATCAGAACATGGTGAAATCTCCTTCCAATACCTCTTCAAAACAAACCGCAAATAATAACAACGAATCTGCCTCCAAGGCAGTCGACGACAGCGCAATCAGATCGCCAGATAACGATTTATCGCCGAAGAACAAATCCTCCAAATTGACAAACAACAAAGCCACCCCGTCCAGCAGCAAGCAGACGGACACGCACATCACGCCCGGTGGGGTCGTGCACCATCGTAACTCCGTGGATTCCCACGACTCTGAGGAAAAGTGGAGTCCCGCGGTGGAGAAATCAACTGATTTATTGCGGGACGGACAGAATAGTAGCAGAAACGATGACGGGACAGAAAATGTCGATGATCCCGGGACGAGTCTTGACTACGGAGCTGCAGGCACGACACTAGATGGTGGCGATGAGTACGGGTATGGTGGGTTAATTCACCACAGTCTCGATGGGGACGGGTTGGGACTCTTAGGCCTGGACAATGAGGACGACGACAACAACAGCAGCCACTTGTCCAGTCCGAACACCAAGAGCCCAACGAAGCAGACCGCGGACGTGGAGAAGGATCTGAACGAGATGAATCAGAATCTTCAAAACGAGCAACCCACCTCGAAAACCGACACGGAAACCTCCAATTCCCCGAAGAACGAGGAGGAAAAGGAGCAGAAACTCGTGATTCCCGAGCCGGAAGACGACGAGAATTACCAGCCGGAGGAGGAGGAATACCTGAAATGCCACTTGAAGTTCTACTTGGAGAAGGGAGTCGTCGCCACGGTGGATGCGAGCCGGACGTCCATTCACACGCTGGCCCGGCTAGATTGCGGGATCAGCATCCACCTGGGCGGGCCGAAGGACGGCATCGAGGTGCAGAACCACGGGTACATCCCCGTGTTGGTGAAGCTGTGGCTGAAGTCCGCCCGGATGTTCGACGGGGCGATCTACGAAACGGGGATGGATCTGTACGACACGATCTTCATCGAAAACAAAAACATCTCACCGGACGAAAAACTCCAGCTCGAGATCAAGGAAAAGGTGGACAAAAGTTTGATCCACACCGCCCGGTCGGAGATGATCGAAATTCCTGCGAGTTGCGGTTTTGTGGTCAAAATCAACGGGTTCGTGTGAAAGAAAAAGTGCTGCCGCGTATTGATGTTGCTCCTTGTTGTGTTTCCCTGTGTGGGTGGCGGTGGAGAGCAGGACGTGCGTCAACCATTTTTCGTCAAAGAAGTTTTTCAACCGATAAGTACAACCTCCCCTCTTGCACTCCAAGGTGGCGGATTTTCCTCATGCAACTTCTGGGAAAGTGTGCGTGAATCGTGCTGTTAGGGAGTACAACAGCCCTGCGTGAACTTCGATTTTCCATTTCCGAGCTATCCGGATATAGAAGTAAAAAGACACAGGAGCAGTCTCTTTTTTCGAAACGTGAAATGGTAAAAATCTTGTTTCGTCGATTCTCACAGTTTGTTGTCACAGTGAATTACAAAGCAGAGCTTGTTTTGAAAATAATTTCCAATCGTCACAGGAAAAATAAAAACCACCTTCGATTTGATACTGTCAAAGACCATCAAGAGGAGTGAGAAGAGAAAAAAATATTGGTCAAAGCAACCATAAGTCAAAGAAACCGATTGTAAGCGTGAAACTCTGATGAAGAGTTGTAAGGTGCAAGTAACCGACCTGGAAATTTCCGAGAAAACGTAAAGCAAGAAGATGAGGAAGAAGTAAAAAGATAAGCAAAAATTGCGATTACTTGGCAACGTGGCTGTGCCTCGTTCCATGAGGCTGGAGGTAGTGCGATCGTTTCATTTTTTTGCGCAACGTTAAGCTCTGCTGGTATTTCACTGGGATCGACTTTCTTTCAGCAACGAGTGACGGGACGTGGTCCGTGATATGATGAGTGTGGGGAGATAAGCATAGTAGGTCGATTCTATTCCTTCCTATTCCGCGGTTGCACGTTGCAAGTGCGCCAATATTCGTCGTTGGTATCAACATGTTTTTCCCGGTGACCATGAGGGAACGATACCTATCCAAGAGCATTGAGAGGCGTTGCGGTCATGAGCTTCTGTCGCTATGTTTGAACGTGCACGAATTCGTTGAAATATGGCTTATTTTTGCTGAGTAAAATAAAATAGCTACGTGGCGCTGCATTCATGCGGTTATTTTCCGCAATCGCTTCGAACAAGATGGACGCCTTGGCCTGGTGGCCCGATCTTTGTCGGCTAATCGCTGAAGACGGCGAGAAGTGCCTAAAATGGAGGAAGGCGCCAAAATGGCAGGGGGGCCCGGAGCGGGGCGCGCCGAGCGGCGACACAACTGAGTACAAGCCAGCGGCGACACGACGGAGGACAGGCCTACAGGGTTGCCAGGTGGTGAGAATAATGCCGCGCCCGAGTTCGCGCCTGCGCGCCATGCTCCCAAAATGGCCGGGCTGGCGGCCGCATGGGGCGCCGCTTTCTGAGCCTGCTCGCAGGGCCGACGGGGGCCGTCGTTCCCGGCAGTGGCCCGCCCGCCCTATCCGGGCGGCCGGCGCGGCACCAATGCCGGCCCTTCTGCGTGACGACGAACTAAGCGAGTTGTGACAGGGCGCGTGTGTGGGTATTGAAAACCCGACGCGCCCGGCGGACTGTGCGGCGACGTGCTCCATCATCGTGAAGAACCTCCAGCGGCTGGCAGAGCCTGACGAGTATGGGCGCCCGGTGCGCCGCGATGACGCGGCGCCCCGCCCCATGGCCCCCCGCGTCGGCCATTAATGTGCGGCGGCCGGCGATGGCCGGCCGGTGGCCGTGTGGCTTGTGGTCACATTCGCGCCCCTCTGCCTCGCCGCGGGCCCGCCGCCCCCCCCTGGGATGACCGCAAACGACCTCGCGCACGCAGGCCACCCCAGTAAGTTTGCAGCTTCCCGGCCGTCGCGAGCGGCGCCAGGCGCAATATCTGCGCGCCTGCTGCCACTAGTGCCACCTCTACGTCTACCTCAACGCATTAACTCACTGCGGGTTACATAGTGAGTGCAACTGACAGGTTTTCTCGGTACCCGTCAGCATCCAACTTTGTTGATCTTTTTCTGTGCCTGTGCTTGGGTTTCGTACAACTATTTCTTGAGGGAGCGTTGTCTCTTCTTGACGTGGCGGTGTTGGTGGGGGGAGGGGGACCGAGAGAGTTCAAATTTCTTTCACACGGGTAAGCCACTTAGAAGTAACCGCCAGATGATATTTTATTTGTTGATTGTTTTTTCTTGTGACGTGAGTGTGAGGTTCTGGCGCCGTGTTAGGCGCAGTGAGTGAGAGGCATTAATATGAAATTGTCTTTTTTCCGTCAGCCTCGGCATTGGCATTTTTCTTCGCGGCCTCGCTTTCGCGTAAGTTTTCGTGAACGCACAAGCAGAGAGCCAGATAATAGAGCAGGCTGGTTGGGAGATTACTGCTCTCATTCTGCACTCGATTTAGTATTTTTCCTTGCGACTCACACTCAGACTCGCACAAAACCAGAATGTCCACCAGCCCCGCTAAAAAGCTCCCCCTCGGTCGCGGGACCAGCACCGCAGCGACCGACGACCCAGAGACTCGGCAGCTCGCCGAAAAAACAGACTGCGGCGGAGGTATTGAGCAAGGAGATGCTCCTGACAACACCTCCTCCAAATCCCCTCCACTCAACACCTCCAGCAGCACCTCCTCGAAACAGAAAGCCGCGCACTTCTCCAACACGGTGCTTGAAGCGCGCCGGCCGACCAAAGATTTCACCACCTCCCTCTCGCTCACGACCGACCTACTGTTAGAATCCCAGCTAGAGTTGAAGGAGCGCGAAGTCTCCGATGAGGTCATTGTCGAGGTATCAAATGTAAAAATGTCTGGGTCTGGAAGAATGGAAGGCTTGTCATGCTTGTCTAGCATGACCCATGATGCTTGTAATGCATGACCCAGCATCACAGATTTTTGGAAAGCTTCCTGATGCCATTTCCGAATGACAAATGCCCTCCTCGCGTAGCACAAATATGGCTCCTCTTGCTGGTCATGCAATACAGATTTTTTTAGAGTCCAAAGTTAGCATCACAAGTTCCAACTTTCCAGACCCAGACATTTTTGCATTTGATACGAGGAACGGCAGTACCAGAAGCTGGATGTCGTCGCCGGGCACGGGTACGAGCTATCAAATGTAAAAATGTCTGGGTCTGGAAACTTTCGATGCTGGGTGGCGTTTCATGATGAGGCCACAAATGCTGGCTCAGCATCACAAGTTTCTGAGCTTCTAGGTGTTGCCTATTCTGCATGACAAACTGCGTTTCTGCATCACAGAAAAAATCTAGCTCTTGGGTAACGTGCATGACAGATTTAAGAGTCATGGCAGACAAGCATGACAAACATGCATTCTTCCAGGTCCAGACTTTTTTGCACTTGATACGAGCAGGCGGAATACGAGTACCACGTGGAAGAGATCCTGGGGAGAGATGACAACGAAGTCGTGAAAAACCTTCTGACCCGAAGAACCCAGACCGATCCGCCGTTGCTTCCGATCGGCCTGGATGGGACAGTACAACAGCGTGATCACAATATTAAATCGTCGCTCGCGGCGAGCGGAAGGAACTCGTCGGGATCGGGAGACCGATCCGCGTTGTTCCACCCAAAAATGAATCACCGTCTTCACCAAAACACTTCTTCTGGCAGTCACCACCGGAACCTGTCCAACGACGGCTACTTTCAGAAACAGGACGCGAAGCTCTGCATGTACACCAACGACGGGAAGGTATACAAACCCTGGATTGGGTTGTCGGAAAAGGAGCAGGCGGAGGGGCGGACGAAATCGCGAGGCCGCATCGAGTACGACTTCTACCGAATTATGAACAACTGGCCGGAGAATGTGTCGACGAACAAGAAGTACGGGTCCAACTCCTCCAGCTCCGTGGCGAGCAAAAAGAAACAGAAGTTCCTGTACGGTGGCTTACTACAAGGTGGTGACAAAGAGAAAGAGAACAATATAAGTGCTGCGAAGTTCGCGGTAAATGATCGAGCCGACCGGGATCATGAGGATGCTGATGGTCAACAACCGGACGAGAGGACAAGCAGGAATGCCAACACCAGTGTTATGACCGAGTCGCCGAGCCGAAGCTCGGGTAGTGGAAACGCGTCGAGTTTTATCGCAAGAAAAAAGTGTTACAGTTACACATTGCGTTGCAGGCCAAGCAAGACAGGCAAGCTCTGTCATGCCGGATATGCATAGAAGCCTCGTTTCATAGGTGTTTTCCCCTAGAATTTCTGCACTACAAGTTTTCTCTCTCAACATGCAGAGAAATTTGTGTTGCTGCATTCACTACAAATGTGTAACTGTAACACTTTTTTCGTGGGATAAGTTTCAATTTGAAAGACAGTCGAAGCGGAAGTGCGAGCAGACCGACTGTCAATCTGCTGTATCAAAATGGTGATTATTAAGCAGGGTCGGCACCTGACTCGAAGTGTCTAGATGTGACGGAATATGCATGAAAGGCGTACTATTAATTCTACCAGTATGTTATGAGAGACGTGACGCGCTTCACTTCATGCATATAGCATAATTCAAGTCCATGCCCTTTTCTTTTTCCTCACCAGCTGCAAACCAAGTATTGTGTGCAGCGCTTTAATTTCTTTGCGTGGCAAAATCGCGCACCAGCATGTTACTACTAGACGCATCGAAATAAACCAACACCCTATCGTCCCGGCTTTCTCTCTTCAATACCACCAGAAGATTGGTATCAAGGGCGGCAGTGATCCGACGATGAATTCACCCTCTGTGAATTCCAAATTGTCCACCTCAGCGAGAATATCTTCGTCGTCGCAACGCCAAAAGCAGGACAATGACTCTGACGCGGGAGAGGACCTGGTGCCAGAACCCCCGAAGCAGAAGCACCGGCTGCTGAAGTTCTTGCCGAAGTTTTACGGGAAAGACCAACGGAAGAAGCTGACTACCAGGATTGAGTACTCGATCCAAAAGTCGCGACCGAACACGACCAAGTCCGCGGGAACGAACAACAGCAATAACAGCACAGCCGGCCGGGGGGTGCTGCAACGGCAGGCGACGAGGGAAAATTACGAATACTACCACGGGAGTCTGATGCTGGAGTCGGACTTGAAGGAGATCGCTAGCTTGGAGAACGAAACGCGTCATTGCACAACGACTACGAAAGTTGATGTAACCGGTGGCACCACAGCAAGCACAAGAACGAAGACCACAAAGAACAGTAGCAAGAATATGAACAACCCAGCTCCTTTACTCTCTTTTCACCCCTTAGACCGGACGAGAAGCTCGGGGAACTCCTCGACGGCATTCTACAAAGAGCAGGTGCACTTTCCGTTTCCCGGAAATAACTCCGTGGCGTCGCAGTCGAGACGGTGGAATTCGCAGATTTCCTCGAACTCGGGTTTAGTGAATAAAGAGGATATGGATCGAGACATAGATCCCAGTGAAGTAGATGGCGACCATGTTGATAAAGAAGTTGTAGATGACGCCGAAGAAAAAACAACGACACGAGCAAAGGAAGATGAAAAGGAGTCCAACTCCGCTCCCATGACGCCCTCAAGCGCATTATTGCTGTCCACCAAAATGGACAAGAAATCGATAAACTACAATGACGAGGAGAATAAAACTAGATTGCTAGGGACGACACAACCCACGACCGGGCGAGATGTTGACGGTGAAAATGACGACCAGAGCAGCATAACCAACAACAGCACCGTTAATTTTTCTGGTACTACGGCCACTGCTCCTGGTGTAGAAGGTGAAAATGCGTCTGCTACTTCAGCGGGGGGCGGGGCCCCAGCGATGCGCATAAGTACAGCCAGACGCGAAGATTTACCACTGCGGCGAACTGCGAGTAGTTTGGTAAAACTCCATTTACGGGGCGACTACGACACCGTTTTTGGCGACGCGAAAACTTTGACGAGGTTGATGAATCAGAACTGTTTCACGTGGCACGTGCAGGACAATAACAGTGCGGCCTTGAATGGAACCAAAACAAGCGCTATCCCTCTGATGAACCACGACGGCAGCGGATATCACATGTTGAATCCATCCGCCTCCAACACCCGAAGTTACAGTACGCGGGGGTCTTTGGAGTCGATTGACTGGAACAACCACGACGGTGGTCAACTGCGTGTCACTTTGCGTGTCAACTGCGTGTCACTTTTTGGACTCAACTGCGTGTCAACTGCGTGTCACTTTTTGGACGTTTTGCTTGTCTGAGCGTGTTCATTTTTTTGCGCCTTTTCTTCCCGAATTCGACTGCCTTTTTTTGCGCCACATTCTGCTTTTTTGAACAACAGAAAATACGGCTTTTTTCTGTACTTTGGCAGCTCCAAGTTGAAGAAAAAGGCCGCGCTGTATG